>CANSNZ010000020.1:3755000-4355000 GCA_947646795.1 Beta lomatogona | reverse complement strand
CTCGCGATATCATCCAATTTCCATTAGATGATGTCATGGTGATGGTCCGAGTTTTGCTAACCAGGGCTTCCGTTGCACTTATTTCTAATTAAGCTGGTTAATGGAATACAGGCTGTTACAAAGGATGACCGAGAATGAGAAGGAAATTAGAGCTTTGGGGTTTCTTTTATCTTTGCTGAATGTGGATGAAGAATTGACAACAAAATGAGAATGTGGCAACTCACATAAGCCACGAAGGAGCAACAAAATGAGTTAGTTTTTAGTTTTTTTCTTTTTCTTTAAAACACTAAACTTGTTTAAGAAAATCCCACCAGCTTATACCAAAATATCGTAATTAATTTAAGATAAATAGTTAGCCCTTAATTAAATCTGCTTAAATATACGGGATGTTACAGAATATCCTCATCAAACTTTCATCATCACCCACTTCCACACTCTGACCTGTCCTAGGATGACCATACCACAATGTGAACTTCTCAGACACAAGAACATCTTGCTTTTGTCCCTCCACAATGAACTCATCAATCAAATCCATAAAACTACTCTCATCCATATCTAAAACCCTAACATCAAACCTACGTCCCTTGTAATCACAAAGTAACCAAATATCCTTCACCCTAAGCATATTACAAGCAATGTATCAAAACCACATCACAACATACATGAAGTAAGGAAAAAGACTCAAACTTTGAATAATCAACAATCACAGACTTAAACCCTAAAAAACAGTAAATTTGAAGCATTTAAATCCAAAATTCTAACCATAAACTTCACTAATTTACACTAAATGAAAACTGATTGAGAGAGATACATACCTATTCATTTTGAAGATTCAACCCATATTTTCTTCAACTTCCAAGTGCACCCAAATCCTCTTTAAAACCCGCAATTCAGATGCAAACGCCCTAGATTATTAACCTTGAACTTCTTACTCAGATTCCCAGTCTTTAGATTATGCAGATTTCCCCTAAAAAAATTTGTTCGATTTTTAGGTCTTTTTTTTGGATGAGAGAGTTTGAAAAACAGAGGGTGGGAGTGAAGTGAAGTGGAAATACGAAAGGTCGTGGGTTGGGGATCACTCCAATGGCGCCAGTTCTGACTGAGGGCATTTGTGTAAATATATACTAACGGTAGACTAACACCGTTCATCATTAATGGCATTTGGTGCAATTCAGCTAAACCTTAGGGGCATTTGGTGCATTTCCCAAACAACGAGGGTACTTGGTGCATTTCGTTAAACCTCAAGGGTACCTGATGAAAAAACGATAAAATAATTAACTGTATCGTCATACAAGTTAATATGTGTAGGAGAAAGTAGTTCAAAGACTACTTCCCCTCCTCTTGTTCAATACTCGATAGGGGATCTATCCTATGAGTTTTGCATGCCATTCTCTTTCTATTTAAGTGTTTATTAATTGTTATTAGGTCCGACAAATATGAAGAAAAATAATAACAAATTTGAACACTTGTAATTTATATTTATCTTATTACCTTTATTAATTCTTGTATTAGGGATTTAAAAAGTCTCCCTAAATAATTGAACCTTGTTCAACAATAAAGATAATTTGAAATAGTCACAAAAGACTCTTAAATCTTGCAAACTTAGCCCTTTCAATATGAATAAGTTGATAAAATAAACTCATAAACAACACTAATCATGATACTAACTCAAACAGTCATAGTATCTAAAAATAACATGGCCACTACTAATAAAATTTACTAGTTCACGGACAATAGTATAATGATTATTCTTTCATAGAAATAAAAATCATATAATCATATGTATTATAAGTACTACCACATCATAACACACAATTTCCGTTTCCTTATCATGATTCTAATTTCCATCATGCTCCAGAATAGATAACTAAGTATACTAACTATGACCACTAACACTACTAGTTAATACCTAGTACTAGTACGTACCTCTGAAGTGTGATTTCCAGACAAGTACGCACTAAAATTTTCCTTTTATGAATTGGGTACTTAAAACATATATTGAGTAACAATTAGTACTCAATTCACATAAAATTACTATTTAGACCCCAAAGAAATCAGATTCACAAGCCATCATATAATCTGAATTTTTGTTGTTGTTGTGAACTTCTCTGATCTATACACTACAATTTATTAAACAATTGTTCCAAACTTTAATACTTATATATTTAACCAAAATCTCTTTTCTATAAGTATTTACTATTGTATATAAATATGAAATTAATTAGGGGTTTACTATTTACCGTCTGTATTTCTTCTTATACATCCCTAAACTACCCCTACATATACCACTTTCTCACCCACTCTCACTCTCACCCACGTTCTCACTCTCACTCTCACTCCTCTCACTTCTCTCACTCCTCTCACTCCTCTCACTTCTCTCACTTGTCCCACTCAAACCACCATCTTTGAAGAGAACCACCACCACCACCACCGCGACAACCACCACCATTGCGGCAACCACCTCTGTCCGCCACCTACCTGCCACGACGCCACCTACCTTCTCGCCGGATACCTTGTGCAACAACTCCACCACCACCAACATCCCCGAGTTGACTGGATTTGAGGAGCATGGGCCAAGGAAGAAGGTGAAAGAAAGAGGAGAATCATCTACTTAGGTTAGTTAGCTTCTCGCTGGAAAAAATCCCCACCCCATCGGCTTTTTTAATTTTATTTTGCCCTAATTTTGCCTGAAAAATGCCAACCCCAGAATCGTTTTTTTCGTTTCGTCCACCGAGGAAACGAACGTTTTTTTCGTTTTCTCCGCGGAGGAAATAAACCTGATCTATGTTTCCTCAGTGGAGGAAACGAAAAAACTTTTCGTTTCATGGTAACGAACGATTTTTTCGTTTCCTCCATCGAGGAAAATAAGATCTGGTTCGTTTCCTCTCGTTTCCTCGGTGGAGGGAACGAAAAAACTTTTCCTTTCCATGTTTTACGGGTCACTTTGTTTTTTTTTTTTTTTTTTTGGCTTGTATCTTTAGTGAATTTCAATTATAAATAACGTTTAATATTGAATAATTCAGGATAATGTAGCATGTTAATATAGAAATTGTTTTAGTTTTAGTGAATAAATTCCGAAAATATTAGAATGTCAAGTATTTTAATTTGTTTAAGCATGTTAGTATGCTATAATAATATTTACTGATGTTATCATGTTAGTATGTTATAATAATATTTAGTGATATTAGCATGTTATAATTCCTAGTTATATTCACTAATGTTGATAGCATGTTATAATTCGTAAGTATATTCACTAATGTTGATAGGATGTCATAATTTGTAATTATATTCAATTATTTAGCATATTATTATGAATAATATTTAGTGATATTAGCATATTATGCGACAAATTAATGATCAATGTTGATTAGTTATAATTACTAGTAATTACAAGATAAAAACGACGAACGTGCTTTGATATTGAATTGAATAGTTTATATTGATTAAATAAATCACTAATTAACATAATTAATAATTAGGCTCAATCGAGGGCTTTAGGCAGCGAGATTGTGGGTCTTGAGGGACTAGGCCACGACACAATAGATCTCGTGGTATCGATGCATCGACTAGGCTGGCGAGGGCAGAAGATCAGGCTAGGCTAACTCCTATTCCTGAGGATGCGCCTCACAGTCCGGGTTTGGATACTGAGGACGAGGAGGAGTTAGAAAATGCTTTGAGCGGTGGAGGTTCGAGAGACCGTGCTACAGATGAGGTGGGTGAAGCCACCTCCCGTGTCACTGTGAGAAAGTGTAGAGGAGGGAGGTTTGTTGCGGAATCGTCGGGTTCCGAGCCTAGTCGGACTAGGAGGAGGACCAGAGCTGCTAGTGAAACTTCTTGGTTAGTTACCGGCTCTATGCCTGGGCGGCCCCTTGATGGTAGCATGATTTGTATGTTCGTTACGAGGAACTCCTCGAGTGTACTCGGACTTCTGCTTATTATTGGATACCAACTTCTGCTCACGAATCTCAGACCCGCATCGGTGTTGCCCATGATGTTATTCACTCTAGTCTGCACATTTTTGTTGATTTACGATCTACATAGCAAATGTGTGGAATTAGGAAACACTTCCCGGATTGCTTCCAAAAGACCCAAATCGCGGTCAATTATGAGTGTAACAGGGACACGATTCACCCCGATAAGCAACCTAAACTTGTCCAACACCCAATTGTAACTATCAGAGCATACCCAACCATAAAGTTCTTGTTACAAGGCATCATCCCAATGAGCTCTAGAAAAGGCATATCATAATTGTTGGTATTGTATGTTGCATCCATACCAACAACATGCAGATAAATGCAGAGGACATTTGCCAACCTAGGATGTACCATGAACGCCTGTGTCATGACATTTGTCTCCTGGTCTTGTCTTATCCAATGAAGGTAACCGTTCTCTCGAGCAAGGTGAAGAAAGTGTTGTATCACGTCTCTTCCATCCATTTCTTCCATTCTATATTTTTCTTTCAGGTTGTACAAGTGTTTCATATTTGGATGATCGTCTGGATATTTTTCATTAACAGCTTTCATGATACTAGCAGGTCTAACGTGTGACTTGATCATATCGCGAACGAAAACCATAGCCACCAGAATAAGGCCACTGATGGGTCAGTGGCCCCCAAGGTAATGAATGAACTCATGGTTGTGCATGCCCTTTATCCTTGGCTCTGTAGCAATCACCCATCCTCTTCGAGTAGGGTAATCTAAAAAATCTATCCTAACATAAGTTCTGCATCCACATGCTTTTATTTTTGTGGCAATACATTCTGCTACTCCAAGATCCCTACCTTCACCCCGATATGGCTCACCCCGGTTACATTTCATATAAACATACGGTCGACCACTAGGCTCATGTTTATGACTTGACGAAATTACCAGAACAAACCCAATTTCACGTGCCCTTGCTTTACATCAATCTTGTGCTTCCTTTTTCCCAGTCCAAAGCTTTTTGTTATAAAACATGTGATTATAATTTATATAATCACCCCCAAATCCGGCAAATAAACCAAAAATATTTTATATTTACCATTTAGACAACATATAATCACTATTTACATGCAATAATCACTAACATTGGCTAATTATTAAATTAATCACTTACTTATTGTAACTACTAATAACTATTATTATTTATTAATCACAACCTTTCATATTAACTAAATATTCAATTTCACAACTTAATAACAAATATTCATTAACAAAATTAACATAAACATGTCATAATTACAAGCTACAATTTTCGCAACTAATCACTAAAATTTTCTTATTAGAGTACTAATCATCAGCTATTATTTACTAATTACTACGGTTATTATTCGCTTATCAGAAAATAACTATTAATTATAAAAAAATTCAATAATATGCAAACAAATTCGAAAAAAAAAACTTCTCCAGCAAGGAAACTGGCGGGCCGCGCTTGTCGTGAACGCCACCCGGCCAAAGATAAAATTTCTCCTACTCTCTTTTACAATAAACAAGTATAATGGAAGTAGGGGTCGTATCCACAGGGAAACAGGGACGAGTTTAGTACTTAGCGTGATTCGAAACCTAGATTAAGCTAAGGGCCGAGAAACCTAATAATAATAACAAAGGGGGGTTTCAAGTAGATTATAACTAAACTACAACTAACTAGCATATAAACAAGATGAGAAATCAATATAGGAAGATCTTGAATCCGATTAACATGCACTTCAATTCATTATCGATCATTGAACCTCGATTCTATTCATTTCCATAATTATCTATTGTTGAGAATTAATCTCGCATTCTCCTTATTCTTAGTTGAATAGCACGATCAGCGTGACTATAAAACCCTAACTGAAGGATAACCTAGTCCGATCTGCGTCTAAGTTCAATCCAATAGCAGCAATAAACACAGAGAACCAATAGACCTGCTAATGTCATACACGCGATAAACATTCAACAGTTTATTCAATTTCCCTAAGAAATAACCAAGATGATCAGCATCTAAATTACTCCCTAGTTTGCTACCAAATGATAAAAGAATAAAACAATCCGATTCTATTCTTAAATCTAGCATTAGATTAATCACACAATCAAACTAGTAACGTTCCTAGCATAATCATGCAAAAACCATTGAAAGCAAGCATAGAAATTAAACCATAATCAAAGGAAATAAATAGAGAAGAAAGATCTCACAATAATGCTTGAAGCTCCATATTAATCTCGTTCAAGAACGGTTCAAGCTACAATCGGCATAGCAATAGCCAATCCCATAATTGAAATCTACGAAGACTAAACTCGAAAACAAAAACTAAAAAGAGAAGAGAAGAAGAGAAGAATGGAGTGTTGGATATTCTCTCTCCTCAAATGTGTGTGTGTTTAGGTCTAAAAACAAACTTTAGTATTTATACTAAGGCTCAAAAGTCAGCCGTCATTTAAACCGCCATAGGGGTCGCGAGGTGCGGTACAGGTCGCACCGTACGATGAGCTACTGCCTTCGCAACGAGCTGAAGAATTTGGCGAAACCACGCAGGTCGCACCGTGCGAGAATCCTCGCGAGGTGCGAGATACAGGTCGCGAGGTGCGACCTATCTCGCGTGGTGCGAGCTGGGCTGCTGCTGGGCGCTGGGCTTGCGCGATGGGCGATGCGATGGGCGATGCTGGGCGTGCGATGGGCGATGCTGGGCGTGCGATGGGCAAGCTGGGCTGGGCAGCTTGATGGCTCGACGATGCTGCTGGATGGCTCGACGATGCTGCTGGCGAGCGAGGCTTGCTGAGCTCTACTTGGTTGGTGATGACGAGCTTGCGGTGATGCGATGCTTAGGCACACGGTGGAGTTCCAAGAGCTCGGAACTTTACAACTTTAACAACAATTAACATACAAAATTCCGAACTTCCGCTAAGGATGATTTATATGCAAACCTTAACAATTACGAACAAATCCCTTAGCAATGTGCACCTAAAATACCACAAAAACATCGTATAACTTGAGCGTATCAAATACCCCCACACTTGAACTTTACTCGACCTCGAGTAAACTCAAAATGAGGATCACCAAATAAATCATCACCCAAACTAACGACACCAACCTACACTCCCCATCAACTACATCATCATCATCACATCTTAACAACATCCGCTCAAAAACCTAAACGTAAGGGACGATGATTCCCCCACACTTAGATTCGAGCTCACCTGAAAAATAAAAAAGACGCGACAACAATAATCACCAAACGACAACCAAAATGTGAGCTCAAATCCTGAAGGATCTCAAAGGAATTGAACTCACTCCAACGCCACAATCAAAATGACAACTCGCCTAAAACTTCAAAAGATAAACTACTACTACTATTACAACCAACCTATATAAGCAAGCTATGGAACAAAGACAAAAAGGGATAAATTCCATACTTACTCCCAAAAACAAACAATCAACTTAAAAGAATGTGAAAGCCAACTTTAAATAGATCTTCACAAAACAAAGGATGAATTCACTAACCCAACCCGAAAACGCTTTCAACCTTATGACACCATCTCCGGCAAATGAGTTTTCAAAGTGTATAATTCTCTCTTAATCTCTCATTTTGCCTAGGAGCCCTTTCGGGTTTTCATCCTAGCTTCTCACATTTTTTTTTTTTCATCTCACCATCTTACCCGCTCAATATAAGCCACTCTTTTGCATAAGTTGCCCTTTCGGGTTTTCAACCTATCCGGGCCCCCATTTTTGCCTGAGTCGCCCACCCTTGTGGGTTTTCAACTCAGCGGGTTTCATTTCATCATCATTTTTTTTTTTTTTTTTTTTTTTTTTTTTTTTTCATTTTTTTCAAATTGAAAGTAATATACACAACATAGATACATGAGAATGAGAATACCCTCCCCCCTACTTAAACTACACATTGTCCTCAATGTGTCGACAATTAGAAGAAAAAGTAAACTGAAAATGGGGGGAGAAAATCGAAAATCGGGTAAATCGAAGATCGAATGCTCAAAACTCATGACCAAACAATCCGTCAAACTCAAATTTCTTAACAACACCAACTCAAATCTCATAACTCAACTCACAACCCTCTCCCTCGAATCACTCAAACAAATGACAAGTTCAAAAGTTTTGAATTTGTGAGTTTTTCACCTAGCTTAAGAGATCGAAAAGATACATTAACAATCTCAACCCTCTAGTTGTACCAATTCCTAGCTATTGAACTCCTCCCAACGGGTTTTCTTTTGTGGATTTTGGTTCCAAGTGGATGAAGATTGGTTGTGGATCTTTTTAGTGGGTGGGTGGTGGGTGAAAGAAAATTTGTTGTGGTGGTGGAAATTTGATGAAAAATAAAGGAAAAGAAAGAAAATAAAGGGGTCTCGGGTTGCCTCCCGAGAAGCGCTGTTGTTTAAAGTCGTGAGCTCGACTTAGTACCTTAAGCTCAAAAATTGGGCTTGTGCTCCATATGTGACAATGGAGGCTCCATGTCAACCTCCAATGCGAGTACCTGCAAAACAAACGGAGAAGAACTCTTGCAATGCATCGTTAGTGGTACGCTTTCAAAACAAGGTGGTAAATCGGAGGCTTTTTCTCGCTCTTTCCACTCCGGCACCATAACCTCGCATGTTAGTAGGAGAGGCACAATCCTCAACCAAGGCATCATCAACATTTATCGACTCATCAACATGCTCAATATCAAGAACATCATGCAAAACAGAGTCAACAATGTTAATAGAGTAAAGAGGGTTATCATCCTTAATCAAAGGCTTAGAATCATCGATTTTAAACGCCTCTACCTTTCCCTCGAACTCCATGGTCAAAGAGCCAGCGCAAACATCAATTTTAGTGCAAGATGTTTTCAAGAAAGGTCGCCCCAAAAGGATGGGGGCGGCATGCTTATCAGGTTCCATCTCCAAAACATAAAAATCAGCAGGAAATTTCAATTTCCCAACCGTAACTAACACATCCTCTAATTTACCCCTAGGATAAACATTGGATCTATCAGCTAATTGAATCACCACACCAGTTTCATGCAAATTGCCAAGTTTCAAAGACTTATATAATGAATATGGAATCACATTAATTGACGCACCTAAGTCTAACATGGCTTTAGGAAACATGGTGTCACCTATAGTACAGGGGATGGTAAACATGCCTGGGTCCTTGCACTTTTGAGGTAATTTCTTTTGAAAGATAGCAGAGACATGCTCACTAGCCTTCACTTTTTGCACTCCCTTTTGTTTTTGCTTTCTTTTCGAAGTACACAATTCCTTAAGGAACTTAGCAAACCTAGGTACTTGATTTAAAGCATCAAAAAGGGGAATATTTACCTCACATTTACGAAAGATTTCGTAAATGTCATTGGTGCGCTCTGTTTTGCGGGTTTCTCTTAATGCCTCGGGAAATGGTGGCTCTGGTTCATATGGTGGAGGAGGTGATTTTTGGACTTTCTCCTCTTGTTGAGGTGGCAATGATGTACAATCTGCTGTCGGTTCATGCTCGATCACCTCTTCCACTATCTCTTTGTCTCGAACCACCAACCTCTCTTTGCTTGCAATTTCCGCTCCACTTCTCAATGTGATAGCACTCACGTTCATCTTAGGGTTGAGTTCTATTTGGGACGGAAACCGCACCGAATCCCTAGCCTCTAACTTGGTTACGCCTCCCGCAATTTGGCTTACTTGGCTCTCCAAGTTCTTGATGCTCGAACGGGTCTCCTCCCGAAACCGAACCATATTTCCCCGCATGTTAGTGACATTTTTAGTTAAAGCATTCATCATATCCTCTCGTAGACATGCCGGTACTCGGTCCTCGTGGTTGGCCATGCGGCCGAAAATATGGAGCTCCTTGCTCCGGTGCTCTCGAATAAGGAGGTGGTGGGCGGTTATACTCGCTGTGGTGGCCGCTTGGTTCCCCGATGAGTTCCCGTACCTCAAATTAGGATGATCTCGCCATCCCGGATTGTAGGTACCAGAATATGGATCATATCTTTTCGGAAACCTTGGCCCCGAAAATCGGCCGCCTTAACCTCTTCACTCGGTTCTTGTAGATGAGGGCAAAAATCGGTTGGATGATGTGAAGAGCAAATGCCACAAGCCTTCACTTGGTGAGTCTTCTCTTTCACTATGAAGTCTCGCATCACAGATGTGAGAGCTTGCACCTGATCTTCCAACTTAGAAGAACTAGAACCCTCGGAGACCACACGTCGAGTTCCGGACCTTCTACTAAACCGCCTCGAGCTTTCGTAGAAGCTCATTTAACGGTTCCTTAGCAACGAGTGCGGTTTTATTCACAATGGATCCACCACTTGCTGCATTGACCATCCTAGCATCCTCATCACATAAGCCATTATAGAAGTATAGCACCAAATCTTCCTCCGAATAACCGTGGTATGGACAACTAGCACATAACTTCTTAAACCTCTCCCAATACTCGTAAAAAAGACTCATCACCTCGTTGCTCAATGTTACTTATCTCCTTCTTCAATGTAGATGATTTAGAAGTGGGAAAGTATTTCTCGAGAAAGCTCTTTTTCAATTGAGCCCAAGTGGTGATGCTTTGTCGGACGGAAGGTAGTACATCCAAATCCTTTCTTTGCGTCTTTTAGCGAAAAGGGGAAAGCTTTAAGCTTGATTCTATCTTCTGAAACTCCACTTGGTTTCATGCTGCTGCATACCACATGAAACTCTGACAAATGTTTATTGGGATCTTCACCATTTAGCCCATGGAATGAGGGAAGCAAATGTATCAACCCCGACTTTAGCTCAAATGTGTCCCCCACTTCCGGTTCCGGAAATGTGATACACAAAGGTTGTTGGTCAAGGTTAGGAGCAGTGAGCTCCTTTAAAGTGCGGTGCTCAACTCTAGGAGGCATCTCTTCTTCAAATTGAAGCGAAAAAGGGAGCTCACTAAAGTCTTCACGCAATTCTCTTCTCAACCTGGAAAGGGTTAGTTCTAGATCTCGATCGTACTGCAAAGGTTCTTGGTTAGTAGCACGAGTATTAACCATAAACAAAAACCATTAGCAATACAACCCAAAAGCATACACTAAATATAAACAAGTAACACCGTGTTCCCCGGCAACGGCGCCAAAATTTGGCGGGCCGCGCTTGTCGTGAACGCCACCCGGCCAAAGATAAAATTTCTCCTACTCTCTTTTACAATAAACAAGTATAATGGAAGTAGGGGTCGTATCCACAGGGAAACAGGGACGAGTTTAGTACTTAGCGTGATTCGAAACCTAGATTAAGCTAAGGGCCGAGAAACCTAATAATAATAACAAAGGGGGGTTTCAAGTAGATTATAACTAAACTACAACTAACTAGCATATAAACAAGATGAGAAATCAATATAGGAAGATCTTGAATCCGATTAACATGCACTTCAATTCATTATCGATCATTGAACCTCGATTCTATTCAAAGGTGCTGCTGGATGGCTCGACGATGCTGCTGGCGAGCGAGGCTTGCTGAGCTCTACTTGGTTGGTGATGACGAGCTTGCGGTGATGCGATGCTTAGGCACACGGTGGAGTTCCAAGAGCTCGGAACTTTACAACTTTAACAACAATTAACATACAAAATTCCGAACTTCCGCTAAGGATGATTTATATGCAAACCTTAACAATTACGAACAAATCCCTTAGCAATGTGCACCTAAAATACCACAAAAACATCGTATAACTTGAGCGTATCAGAAACGAACAGAATTTCGTTTCCTCCATGGAGGAAACTAACAGAATTTTCATTTACTCCATGGAGGAAAAGATGATCTTGTGTGTTTCCTCTATAGAGGAAATGAAAATTCAGTTCGTTTCCTCCATGGAGGAAATGGAAATTTTACTCGCTATGGTAGACTTTTTTTTTTTTTAATAACCACATTATGTTCCGGTTGCTGCTGGCGGCGTTGAGGGTTCTTCGTTAGACATTTTGGTGTCGAAGGTGCTCGGTGGTGGTGGTGTTTCCCTGCTCGTGGTGGCCCGTCGGTGGAGGTGGTGCTCCGGTGGTGGTGCTCCGTCGGTGGAGGTGGTGCTCCAATGATGGTGGTGGTGCGCCGGTGGTAAAGAGGTTAATGTGGATGAAGTGGGATGAGAGTTAGACAGCAGGAGTAGAGTGAAAGGGGAGGGGTATGGGGGGTATTTAAAGAAAAAATACGGACGATTTCAAGTAAATAGGGATGGTAAATAGCGATAGGGATTATTTAAGAGGGTTGAAAACATCATATTTTTTCCTTTACTTACACGCACCAAACAGCATAGCTATAAGCTATTGTTGTTATCTGGCCGCCAAACAAAACATTAAAAAGGTTTGAGGGAGAATATTGTGCGTGCTCATGATTCATGAAGTACTGAACATGATTATTTTCTTTTCTTTTTCTTTTTCTTTTTTTGTAGGCAAACCAACACAATGATAGAATTCGATTAGCTTGATTAAAGGTTTGCTAATGAAGTTGATGCAACAGCAGGATGACGAAGATAATACTACTGCAGGGATGCGGTGAAGGAGACAATACAATCTTTTTTTTTGTTTGATTGATGACAAAAGAAAAACAACAACTATATTGAATGAAGTAACTAAGTGTAAAGATACCTGGTCCTAATTGGGATGAACAATCCAATTGATGAATATGGAAAACAGAATAACGATTTTGGAAGGAAAAAGGAAAGTATTTCCTGTTTTTTTTTTTGTAATGTGAAACTAGGAGAGAGAAATAGTAACCTTTTTCTTGTTTTTAAAACTGATTTAACCTAGGTTTATTCAAACCCTAATTATTAGGAATGGATAACTAAGTCCTACTAGGTAAAAACTCTTCTCTTTTATGAAAATATCGAAACACCTTTTTTTTTATACCTTTAAAATACATAACTCACCATGAAATATTATAAAATAGTCGAAAATTACGGTGTATTACAGGCTACCCCCTTAAAAGAAGCTTCGTCCTCGAAACTAAAGGTAACGTGTGAAAACTACCACTGAAATCACATAGTTTGATAGGTTTGCTTGGAATAATGGCTTTGAATAATTAATTGACAAAAAAAATTATGAAGCAGATAAAGTCATATAAGGATAATCGTACGAAATTATATCGCCTATCTACCCCCTTTAAAAGAGTGACATCCCCGACACTCAACATACCTGCTCAAATAACTCTAGATACTTCTTTTTTGTTTCATCTTCACACTAGTGGAAAAACGCTATATGTCACAACACAACTGCTGCGGACCTTAAGATAACTGAATCGGCAAATCCTCGAAATTTAAGGTGGGAAACCTGGGAACACAACAGCTGCGGTCCTTAATAGAACCGGATCGGTTAATAGAAAACTGCCGTGGTTTTCTGTTAACTGCTCCAGTTCTCTTAACCGCAGCGGTTTATCTTTTTTTTTGGGGTCTAACACCCGTGTTTGAGCCCAGTTGGAGCCCCCTTCTCCTCCTCATTGAAACTCTACAAACCCTAAGCTCACCATTTCCTCTCCTCTTTGATTTTCACGCCACCTCCACCTCGTCGCTGTCCCCCAAACACCACCAACACCTCCCTTTCATTCTCCTCATGCCCTCTCTTTCAACCATAAAGCTTCGACAATTCGCATGAAGCTTCGACTGAACCCCACCACCACTGAAGTCGCGGATCCGCCGTCGCCACCAACAACGGGTTGATCTTCAATTTCGTCGATGAAGATGGCGGCCTCATATTACTGCTCAACACCACAACCACCAACAGCGAGCTGATCTTCAATTCTCTCTTTTAATCCCTCTCATGGCGTGCTCAAATTCAAGGTTTTTCTTATTTGAATACACTCAATTAATTGATTAATTGTTATATCCGTTGAAGTTGATATCAATTGCGCGTTTTAAGATTTTGAGAAATTTCATATTTTATTTTTGGTTAGTTTCGCGTTTTAGGGTTTGAGAATGTTGATATTATATTGACGATTAATTTCACGTTTTTAGGGTGTATTTCATTTCTGTAATTTTTGTAATTTTTGCTTGATCTGTTGAGATTAATCTGGTTGATTTTTGTATTATTTTTTAATTTCATAATTCAGTGGTTAAGATCTTTTATGCAATTTCGTTGTGAATTTTAGATAGAATTGTTGAACTATTTTGTAATTCCTCGATAATGATTTTGATTATTTTGTGAATTATATTGTGCACTTGCACTTAGATATGTGTGTTGTTCGTATTCTTTTTGTGTTGATCGATAATGATAATAATTTTGATTATTTTGTGACTTCAGTGTTGTTCGTATTATGTATTTGCACTTAGATAGCATCTTCATATTTTCCTTGGTTGTGAAGTTGTAGTGGGATGATTTAGCCATTTAGGAATTGGCAGCTTGGAGTAACCATTTTGATGTGCACAGTATTTTGCCTTTTCGTCAAGTTTTTTTGTCATGTTAATGGAAAGAATGTTATAGGATGATGATGCCTCGAAAACGAAGAGGGAGTTAATTTTTCAGAAGAGAGAGGGGTTTTACGACTTCCTTGATCGAGCTTTTAGGATGATTACAAATTAAGCTAGATGAGTTTAAGCTTTATGTACCTTGTTTTGGGTTAGAGTTGAAGGATCGCTTGGACCATTGGCGTGGTTGCGCTGTTATTACTACAAGTCGTAATATTACGCGGTTGTCATAATCTGCAATTCGTTAAGATTACAAGTCAACACTTGGTTTATCTGAATCTTTGTACTTATAGAAACTTGGAAAAGGTTGAAATCAACACTCCTAATCTACAATCTTTCAGCTTCTTCGGTGATAATGGGCAATATCTCATATCACTTGTGTCAAAAGGTCCTACTCTCAAGTTGAAGAATGCATACATTTACCTAAGATCTGGCGCCTGGACTGATCAGTGGTATGTTAGGCTTATTAAGCTCCTTGCAAAGCTTAGTCACAGTGATGATTTCTACATTGATGTTCGTTCTAAAGAGGTAACTGATTCTAAATAAGTATTTTTTTATAATAAGAAATCAAGGTAAAAAAGAACTTCTTTGTTGTTTCCTTTAGTTATATTGTTTTTCACTTCCACTTTGATCTCATATTGATTAATATGGGCTCAAAAGCTAACCAGCAAAACTTAGATTGCAGGATATTGGTCAGAGTCTTGCTAGAGATGGAGTGTCTAGTGCCTTGTCTAGCCTCTTATTGCTTGCTTGGTGCTATTAGTTAGCTAAAACTGGCTTAAGATTTAGTTGGAGCTTTCTGCAATGAAGTTTTGGTGCTTTTGGTTGCTAGTAAAGTATCTAGTTACCCTACAGGCCTGGTTATATCATACACTGGCTGTAGGTGATTTCTAAGAGCTTGTCTGATAATTACTAATATGCTGTAATATTTTTTGATTTAAAAAGTGTGTTATGTCATTTTCGTTCTTACTCTTGGGAAGTGCTCCTCTCATCACCTTCTGTGTCTGGTAGGAGGTTCATCCAGTGTTTTTTGCGGACCTGAAGTTTTTTAAAAGAAAAATAAAGTAACCCTTATGCCAGAGTCTTGAATCTTAGTTACGACTGTATGATTTCAGATAAGCTTGGTATGGACAAAGTTGTGAAGGGTGATTTTTTTTTGTTTAATTCATGTTCTTTTGTTTTTGCTTTGCCGGCAAGATTTAAAAGCTTAATTTGAAAATAAGTGTGATTGCCCATTTAATTTGTGAACTGACTTTGTTACTCTATTGCACTTCCTTTATCTTAGCAAGTTGATTTATTTATAAAACATGGGTACAAGTTCAATTTCTTGTTGGTTGCCTGTGCATATGGTTTTGTGTTTCAGGCTACACTTTTGTGAAGGAACTGACTCTAGATGTGCAAAATGTCATTGCACCACCTAAGACAAAGGTGAAAGTTGCTAAGCAAGAAAATAATTTGGCTACTGAGGGTGAATCAGCTATCTGTACCTCAGATACTGAATCCAAACCTGTGAAGCCTGCGTCAGAGGATGAACAGGTGACTGAGAATGGTGTAATAGGTGACGTGGCAGAAGGTCAAGTTCTTAGTCCTGCTCGAAGCTCACATGGAAGTCCACATGATGGATCAAAGGCCAATGTTTTTAGAAAGCCTGGAAGTTCAGATGCCTCATCTCAGGCTAAGGAATCTCAAAGGTATGCTTATATGATATAAAAGTCTCTACTTTCTAGTAGTTTCTATTTTGCATCTATATTTTTAGTGAAAGTATAATAAAGAGCACTGCAGTGGTGATGAACTGATATGACGTGAACCCTGTATCTGCTTTAGATGCCTATATACTACATGTGTGATTCATATGTTATTAGGAGTTATGTAAGAGTGCGATGATGCGTCGAGTAGCATGAATCATATTGAGATGGATGAGGGACTAATTTAGGAGCCATAAATTAATATGTAAATATTGTATGTTATCTCAATATTATAAGATTCGTGATGATCATAATGAGTTGATCAATCCATCTCCATTTATAAGCATAGCTAGTGAATGATAATATATTTCATGAGCTAAGTGCTTTTAGTCTATTATCCTTGCGAGTGATTGAGGGCAAGATGCAAACATGCATCATTAACATTGATTTCATGCTGGTGTTTTTATCTTAGCTTCTTGCTTCCCTGACTTCATTTTGTGAACTCTCTCTCTCCTATCTTTGGTTCATCAATCAAACTGTATCTAAAGCTTTTTAACATGCGAGAGCTTTGTTGTAGCTTGTAAATTGCAAGTTTCTTGTTATGAGATCCTTACTTTTCCTTTTTCTTCCATCACTAGCTTAAGTTTAGTTGGAAAGTGTAAGGAGAAAGTACATTGTTTTTGTTGGTTGTAGAAGTCCTAGAATGCCAGCTGGGTAAAATTTTCTTTTTATCAACCATGGGGTTTTTTAATTTGAAATTATTATATTGTGATATCGATCATAGTGATGTGCTTGTATTTTTGTCGGTGAAGGATATAATAATTCCAGAAGAAGTGAGGATGAAATATCACCCACCCCTGCATGGTGTTAAGCATTTGAAGATAATAGATGTTCCTGCAGAATATACTCTTGTTGAATTACTTGAATCTCTCTTGTGGCTTGCTCCCAGAGTCTATATCTATATACCACATTTTTGGCAGGCCTTCATTTCACATAGTGTTCAAGATTTGTGATGGAAACAGAGATAATATGTCATTCTTTTCAATGTATATAGTTATAGTTGAGTATGATATTAAAATTAGGGTTTTTTGTCAGAAAGGACCTAATAAAATACAAGTTTTGTAGGGAATGACCTAATAAAATTTTTTTTGTCTAAAATGACCTATTAAAATACTTTCGATTGTTAATAGGAACCAGTTTATGAATTTCAGGCCAAAATTACTATATTCCGGCGTTGACTTTTTGCAATTGGGACACCACAACTACATTTGACAGGAATTTTATTGCTTGAAGATGATTTCGCATACATTTTCCTTCAATTTCTGAAAAAAAATTAGAGTTTTTTGGCCTGAAATTCATAAACTGGTCCCTCTTAACAATCAGAAGTATTTTAATAGGTCCTTTTACACAAAAAAAAAATTTATTAGGTCCTTCCCTACAAAACTTGTATTTTATTAGGTCATTTCTGACAAAAAACCCTTAAAATTATAGTTAATATTCTTATGTATCTAATTATTTATGCTTATGCTTCAATTGAGCATAATATGCTTAATAAAATGATTATTGATATATATTATTGATTTTGTATTGGTTAATAATGAAAAAATGCAAAAAAAAAAAAAAAATTTGTTTTTGGGGTGGTCAACTGCTGTGGTTTTGGGAACCGCAGCTGTAAATGATTAACTGATCCGGTTTAGGACTGGATCAGTTAATATTTGGGGACTGCTGCTAGTCCAACCGATGCGGCCCAAAACCGGAGTGGTAAGCCTGGTTTTGACCGCATCGGTTGAACTTTTTTCCATCAGTGTCAGCCTCCCATGTTGCTTTCTCAAAAACTTGGTTAGACCACAACACCTTAGTAATTCAAACATTATTAGTCCTTGTACTATGCACCTTTTGATCCAAAATCTTGACCGGTCTTTCATCATAATAAAGAATTTCATCTAACTCAATCGTTTGGGTTGAAGCACATGCGAAACATCTGGAACACATCTCTTGAGTTGTGACACATGAAAGACATCGTGCACACGCATTAACTCATTCGCTACAGGTAGTTGGTAGGCTACTTTCCCAATTCTTTTTACAATGTTATAAGGGCCAATAAACTTCGGGATCAATGATGTGAATCTAAAAACACCTTCCAAAGTTTTGGATGATTCTAAACTCAAAGAACATAGAACACTCACAAGATCAATTTAGATCATGCAAAACTAAGATAGTTACTAAATCACAAGGACAAACTCAATGATTTGGGGGTTTTAGGCAAGAGATAAGACTCACTCAATCTATTCTAAGATTATCACTCAAGACACACTCAAAGTAATAAGGGTTAGTTAAATCTTGAGACAAACTCAAAGCTAAAACTAGAAAACACTAGGTTTTTGTTTTAATTCTCACAAAACTGATTTCTTATTATCATAAGCTCTCCTGATATAGGAAATTGGAGCAACAAAGGAAGCTTAAAACACACACACACAACCCTCAAAAACCGTCCTAGATGAAAAGGTTTTAGGAGCTAATAATGCTCCATGATTCACGCCCCTCATCAAGCTCATTCAATGAGCTGTTACAAAGGAGTTACAACCAGTAAAAGTAGGAGCTAAAACAACCCTAATCACACGCCTATCATCACACACCTAATCATGAGATACTTTATGAGTAATCTCATGGTTTATTACAATCCAAAAATAACAACAAAAGTAAGTAAACCCAAACATAACTTGGGACTTCAATTCACACGTCCAACTTGTAGCTGCGTACTTGGGCCTTCAATTAACCATCCAAGTTAAGAAAGTCCCAAACTCGGCCATATGAACAAAAGGAGAAAATCTAAGAGCTTCTAAAACAAGTCCAACTGGTTCATGAGCCAAAGAGCCTTTAAGTGAGCTTGACTTTAGATCATTTCCCCGTTCTTTTGAAGCATTTTCCCTCAAACTTGAAGCACCTAACTATGGTGACAAATTCCCCACATTGAAAGTAGCACCAACTTATAAGGAAGCTCAATCTTGTAAGCACTATCATTCACCCTCTCAAGCACTCTAAATGGACCATCCGAGTGAGGCATAAGTTTGTTTTTGCAAAGTTTAGGAAATCTCTCTTTCCTCAAATGAAGCCAAACCAAATCCCTAGGGTGAAATATGGGTTGTTTTTTTTTTTTTTTTTTTTTTGCTCTCTCTTGGTATTTCTTATTCATCTCCTCAATTCTTTTCTTCACTTGCTCACGGGTTTTTTTTGAAAGGTTTCCACCCTTTTTTTTTTTGCCTCTTTCTCCACAATATCCCCCTTAACCATAGGAACAAGATCAATAGGCACAAAGGGATTCACTCCACAAACTACTTCAAATGGGGAACGAGAAGTAGTTAAGGAATGAGCTCTATTGTAAGAAAAATCCGCATGGGCTAGTTTCTTGTCCTAATTTTTTTGCGTTATGCTCACAAGTCCCCTCAACAATGTACCCAAAGTTCTATTTGTCACCTCCGTTTGCCCATCAGTTTGGGGATAATGAGAGGTGTTAAATAGCAACTTGGTACCAACAAGCTTCCATAGGGTCCTCCAAAAGTTACTAAGAAACTTGGAGTCCCAATCCGAAACTATACTTCGAGGAATGCCATGAACTTTGACAACTTGAAGTACAATTCTGTTACCTTTATAGCATCATCAGTTTTATTACAAGCTATGAAGTGAGCCATTTTAGATAATCTTTCTACAACAACCATGATATTATTCCCTCCCCTTTGAGTTCTAGGCAAACCCACAACGAAGTCCATGCTAACACTCTCCCATGGAGCATCCGAAACTGGTAAAGGAATGTAGAGACCCTTTGTGAAGTGACCTTTTGCCTTTTGACATGTAGCACATCTCTCCACACCCATAGTCACATCATTGATCATTTTTTGTTGATATTCCATCTACATAGCAAATGTGTGGAGTTAGGAAACACTTGGCTCGATTTCATAAGACCCAAATCAAGGTCAATTAGGAGTGTAACAGGGACAACATTCACCCCGATAAGCAACCTAAACTTGTCCAACACCCAATTGTAACTATCAGCTGTTTTGTTGGCAATCAAAGCATACCCAATCATAATGTTCTTGTTACAAGGCGTCATCCCAATGAGCTCTAGAAAAGGCATGTTATATTTGTTGGTTTTGTACTTTGCATCCATACCAACAACATGCGGATAAGTGCAGAGGATATTTGCCGACCAAGGGTGCACCATGAACGCCTGTGTCATGACATTTATCTCATCGTCTTGTCTTATCCAATGAAGATAGTCGTTGTCTCGAGTAAGGTGAAGGAAGTGCTGCATCATGTCTCTGTCATCCATTGCTTCCCTTCTATCTTTTTATTTCAGGTTGTACAAGTGTCTCATATTTGGATGATCATCTGGATATTTTTCATTAACAACTTTTATGATACTAGCAGGTCTAACGTGCGACTTGTTTATATCGCGAACGAAAACCAAAGGCGCCGGAGTAAGGTTGCTGATGGGTCGGTGGCCCTTAGGGTAATGAATGAACTCATGGTTGTGCATGCCCTTTATCCCTAGCTCTTCTGTTTAGGTGATCATGGGCCGGTCGGGCCGGGCTTTGGCAAAAAAAATGGTCCGTTTCGGGCCAAAGCCTCAGGTCGGGCCAAGCTTCGGGCCGAAATTCCCGCGCTAAAACCCACAAATCGGGGATGGGCCAAAAAAAGTCCAATTTTCCATATTTATGTCGCCCGTGGCCCGGATTTTTTGCCTGAAAAATCGGGCCGGACAGAAAATTCTTGCCCAAAACCGGCCCATTTTCAGGCCGGGCCCATGTTGATCACCTCAAGTCTGCAGCAATCACCATCTTGTTCGAGTAGGGTAATCCAAAAAATCTATCCTAACGTAAGCTCTATATACCACATGCTTTTGTTTTTGTGGCTAAGATCCGTATCTTCACCTGATATGGCTGACCCCAGTTACATTTCATATAAACATACGATCGACCACTAGGCTCATGTTTATGATTAAACAAAATTACCATCACATACCTAATTTCACGTGCCCTTGCTTTACACCAAATTTGTGCTTCCTTTTTCTCAGCCCAAAGCGTTCATTATAAAACATGTGATTATAATCTATATAATTCACCCCCAAAATCCGGCAATTAAACCAATTATATTTAAAAATTACCATTTAGACAACATATAATCAATATTGACATGCAATAATTACTAATATAGGCTAATTATTAAATTAATCACTTACTTATCACTATTACTAAGCACTATTATTTACCCATCACAACTTTTGATATTAACTAAATATTCAATTTCACAACTTAAACCAATATTCATTAACAACATTAACATAAACATGTCATTATTACAAACTACATTTTTTGCAACTAATCACTAAAATTTTCTAATTAGAGTACTTATCATTTGCTATTATTTACGAATCACAACGACTATTATTCGCTAATTAGAAAATAACTACTAATTATAAAAAAGATTCAATAATATGCAAACAAATTCGGAAAAAAAAACTTCTCTAGCAAGGAAACGAATAAAATTTTCATTTCCTCCATAGAGGAAACTAAAACAAGATCTTTGTTTCCTCCATGGAGTGAACGAACAAGATTTTCGTTTCCTCCATGGACGAAACGAAAATTTTGTCGTTATCGTGAAACGAATAAAATTGGAGGAAACGATGATCTTGTTTGTTAACTCTATTCGTTTCCTCCATGGAGGAAATGAAAATTTTACTCGTTTACGTGTACTAGCGGTGGCAATTTTTCTTTTAAAACTACCCACATTCCGTTCCGGTGCTGCTGGCGGTGTTGAGGGTTCTTCGTCGGACATTTTGGTGTCGACGGTGCTCGGTGGTGGTGGTGTTTCCCCGGTGGCAATTTTACTCGTTTACGTGTACTAGCGGTGGCAATTTTTCTTTTAAAACTACCCACATTCCGTTCCGGTGCTGCTGGCGGCGTTGAGGGTTCTTCGTCGGACATTTTGGTGTCGACG
Source organism: Beta lomatogona (assembly GCA_947646795.1). NCBI lineage: Eukaryota > Viridiplantae > Streptophyta > Magnoliopsida > Caryophyllales > Amaranthaceae > Beta > Beta lomatogona. The sequence continues at coordinate 4,332,990 of CANSNZ010000020.1, read as the reverse complement.
GTGCTCGGTGGTGGTGGTGTTTCCCCGGTCGTGGTGGTCCGCCGGTAGAGGTGGTGGTCCGATGGAGGTTGTCCTCCGGTGGTGGTGGTAGGGCGCCGGTGGTAGAGAGGTCAATGTAGATGCAGTTGGATAAGAGTTGAGAGAGTAGGAGTGGGGTGAAAGGGGAGGGGTATAGGGGATATTTAAAGAAAAAAACCGAACGATTTCAAGTAAATACGGACGGTTAATAGCGATAGGGACTAATTAAGATCGATGGTTCAAAACATCATCTTTTTTCCTTTACTTACACTCACCAAACAACATAACTATAAGCTACTGTTGTTATCTCGCTGCCAAACAAAACATTAAAAAGGTTTGAGGGAGAATATGGTGCGTGCTCGTGATTCATGAAGTAGTGAACATGATTATTTTCTTTTTCTTTTTTTAGTCAAACCAACACAATCATAAAATTCGATTAGCTTGATTAAAGGATTGCTAATGAAGTTAATGCAACAGCAGGATGATGAAGATAATGCTACTGTAGGGATGCGGTGAAGGAGACATTACAATCTTTTTTTTTTATTTGATTGATGACAAAAGAAAAACAACAACTATATTGAATGAAGTAACTAAGTGTAAAGGTACTTGGTGCTTGGTGGGATGAACAATCCAATTGATGAAGATGGAAAACACAATAACAATTTCGGAAGGAAAAAGGAACGTAGTTCCTATTTTTTTTGTGACGTGAGACTAGGAGAGAGAAAGAGTAACCTTTTTCTTGTTTTTAAAACTGATTTAACCTAGGTTAATTCAAACCCTAATTATTAGAAAAGAATAACTAAGTCCTACTAAAACAACCCCTTATCAAGCTCATTCAATGAGCTGTTACAAAGGAGTTACAACCAGTAACACGCCTATCATCACACAAATCACACATCTAATCATGAGATACTTTATGAGTAATCTCAAGGTTTATTACAATCCAAAAATAATAACAAAAGCAAGTAAACCCAAACGGAACTTGGGCCTTCAATTCACACGTCCAACTTATAGCTGCATAGCTGGGCCTTCAATCAACCATCCAAGTTAAGGAAGTCACAAACTCGGTCTTATAATCCAAAGGAGAAAATCCAATAGCTTCTAAAACAAGTACAACTGATTCATGAGCCAAAGAGCCTTTAAGTGGGCATGACTTTGGATCATTCCCCCCCTACTTTTGAAGTGTTTTCCCTCAAACTTAAAGCACCTTAGTATGGTGACAAATACCCCGCAATGAAAGTAACACTAACACCAACCAGCTCATCAGGTTGCTCAATCTTGTACGCACTATCATTCACCCTCTCAAGCACTCTAAATGGAGCATCAGAACGAGGCATGAGTTTGTTTTTGCGAAGTTTAGGAAATCTCTCTTTCTTCAAATGAAGCCAAACCAAATCCCTAGGGTGAAAGATGGGTTGTTTTCTTTTTTTGTTTGATCTCTCTTGTGTTTCTTATTCATCTCCTTAATTCTTTTTTTCACTTGCTCATAGGTTTTTTTTGGAAAGTTTTCATCCTCTATTTTGCATCTTTTTCCATAATATCCCTCTTAGCCACAGAAACAAGATCAATAGGCACAAAGGGATTCACTAGATAAACTACTTCAAATAGGGAACGAGAAGTAGTTATGGAATTAGCTTTACTGTAAGCAAACTCCGCATGGGCTATTTTCTTGTCCCAATCTTTTTGCATTTTACTCACAAGTCCCCTCAATAATGTACCCAAAGTTCTATCTGTCACCTCCGTTTGCCCATCAGTTTGGGGATGATGAGAGGTGCTAAATAGCAACTTGTTACCAACAAGCTTCCATAGGGTCCTCCAAAAGTGACTAAGAAACTTGGAGTCCCTATCCGAAACTATTCTTCGAGGAATGCCATGAAGCTTGACAACTTCCTTGAAGTACAATTCTGATACCTTTACAGCATCATCAGTTTTATTACAAGCAATGAAGTGAGCTATTTTAGAGAATCTATCTACGACAACCATGATATTACCCTTCCCCTTTGTGTTCTTGGCAAACCCACAATGAATTCCATGCTAACACTCTCCCATGGAGCATCCAAAACTGGTAAAGGAGTGTAGAGACCCTTTGTGAAGTGACCCTTTGCCTTTTGACATGTAGCACATCTCTCCACAACCATAGTCACATCCTTGATCACTCTTGGCCAATAGAAATGCTCACCAAGAATATCAAGAGTTTTGGATCCCAAATGACCCGCCAAACCACCACTATGCACTTCTCTCACCAATAACTCCCTCACACCACTTTTTGGGACACATAGCTAATTACCCTTGAAAAGGTAACCATCTTGTTGCACAAACTCTTTTGATGGACTCTCAAACTCACTTGCAAAATCAGGATCATCTTTGTAGCACTCTTTGAGTTGTTCAAAATCTAAAATCTTAGCATCAACCATAAAAAGCAAGTAGTTCTGACGAGACAAAGCATCAGCCACTACATTACTCTTCCCATCCTTATACTTTGAACTAAAGGTAAATGATTGGAGAAACTCCACCCATTTAGTATGCCTTTGGTTGAACTTTTGTTGCCCATGGATGAACTTAAGAGCCTCATGGTCTGAATGAAGGAAAAAAGGCTTAGGCCTTAAGTAATGAGATCAATGATCAAGTGCTCTCACTATTGTAAAGAACTCACGATCATAAGTGGAATAGTAAATCTTAGCCCCATTCAACTTCTCACTAAAGTAACTCACAGACCTTCCCTCATGGATCAAAACAGCACCAATCCCAATCCCAATCCCACTCGCATCACACTCCACCTCTAACACCTTGTTAAAGTCGGGAAGTACATGTATAGGAGCATTGCAAAGCATATGTTTAACCTTCTCAAAGGCCTTTTGAGCACTTTCACCCAACTCAAACTCACCTTTCTTTGTTAACTCGGTGATAGGAGCCATGATAGTAAAGAAGTTCTTGATGAACCGCCTATAGAAGGAGGCTAGTCCATGAAAACTCCTTACTTCATGCACATTGGTTGGAGCCAACCAGGATTGAACAGCTTTCACTTTTTTCGAATCTACATGCAGGGCCGGATATTAGGCTGTGCAAGCAGCCCAATAGCACAGGGCCTCACAAAAATTGGGGCCCCAAACACTAATAAGTCTTAGCCTAAAAGAAAGAAAAAGAACAGGAAATGACTCTCTCACCGTCATCATAAACACCTTCATCTTGTCTAGTATTTCTTTGACATTAATTCTTTTCGGTAATTACCAAAGAGAGCATTAATTTTTTTGGTAATTACCAAAGTGAGCATTAATTTTTTGGCAATTACCAAGTTTAGCCGTTAATTTTATTCATTTTCTCCTTGAAACCCTCCCATCTCCCTTTCTCAAAGAAGAAAACCTTCCCTATTAGCTCATACGATTAAGAAAACCACCTAATTGATTTGCAAAGAAAATGACAAACTTTTTCCCTATTCTATGATATTACTCTCTCGATTTCCCTATTCATAGAATTATACATTCAACGGGGGAAAAATTCCAGATTTGGGCTAAATTGAAAGAGAAGAAACAGTAGAATTCTTGATGACTGTGAATCTAAAGACTTCCGGCTTTCAATTGCTCAATTCTTGATTGTCTACTAATTTCGAGTATGTTACTTTAATTCTATATTTTATTTGTCTTTATATATTAGTATTTGATCTAATACTGATAACGGAATTTTGGAAAAAAAACGTAATTTTTGTTGAAATTTTCTTAATTATGTAGCCTTCAGTTCAGTACAATCAGTATTTGTTCAATGCTTGTTTGGTTTACAATTGCACATTATTATGCCTATTTATGCAGACAACGAATATAATGTGAATTTTTTTCTTTATTTTTCTTAAAGAACAAATAGAGAGCTTTAACACTAGGTTTTAACACAATTTTAATTGTTGACACTTCAGTCAATTTACTAGAAATCTTAATTAATTACGGGTTGCTATTAAAATGGTCTCAGTGAGAGTCTGAATTTTCGTTGATGCTTTTGCTTCAAATAATGAGGAGGATATAACCCTGTATTATTGTTGATAGTAATTTATATTTTTTGACAAGTATATAGAAGTATGTTCAAAGTTTTGGAAATTTTCGATATGATATTGATAGGGTAGTTTGGAAATTTTCATAAATTGTAATTGAGATATAATAATTTTTTTAACATATAGGGCCCAACTTTTGTAATAAGCACATGGCGCCCGAAACGTATAAGACGGCGCTGTCTACATGCACGCCCTCTCCTGTTACAATGTATCCTAAGAATACAACACTAGGAGTAATGGATACACATTTCTCATTGTAGGCATGATTTTATTTCACCTGCGCGGTGTGAGCGCGTAACCCCATTGTTAAGATTTTATTAAAATACGTTTTTGAAGTCGCCAACAAGTCTTTAGAGGAAGACTCATAAACCTAATTGGATATTGGGAAATCATAGGGACAACTGTGGGACTTATCCAATGTGGATTTCCTCGTCATGACTCCATAGATGGTCAGGAACCAAAACTTGAGTTCGGGGGTGAGGGTACAAACATGGTCAGGAACCACATTCGCCCATTGCTGGCCTCTACTAAATATCGATTCACAACAAGTTTTATGCAAAACAATAACCAGGGAATATTTTCAAGCACCCTAAAAACATTAGTCTAAGTTGGTTGGTTAAACGCATCAAAAATACTATCTTTTTTAGTGACACGTTATTAAGCAATCAAAATTACAGGGTTCTAATAGGTTGTCCAAATTATCTGATTAATATTAGAAAAATTCCTTAGGTCTTGATTAGCAATAATAACATATGGGTGATGAAAGCATAAGTATGACAATCATAAAAACATATAAGAAAAATAAAAAGAAGGAAAAGAGGTTAGAATATACAAAAGAACGGTTTTTTTACTAGAGATCTACATGATGAAAGAAAATGTTAGTAACTTCAATAAAAAAAATTAGAGAAATATATTCAAGGACACTCAGGAATATACAGGTGTGGCTTGGGTCTGAGGGAGTAACAACCTTCTGGAGGAGCAATTGTGAAGCCTTTCAACGAAAACTTGTGAAGATCAATCAAAATATGTGTTTGCAAGTATGTGTTTTTGTGTTTGTAAGTATGAAAGTATGAGAGTATGAGAGATCACAGGTATTCGGGTATAAAGAGCGTGAAAAGAGTATCTTTAAATCCCGAAAATCATGACTTATTTATACAAAAAATTAGAAAAAGAGATAGAAAAGTGAACTGCGCGTCACGCAAGGACTGCGTTGGGCGCACGTCTCTGCATGACGCGCAAAGACACGTGTCAGGCGTAGATTGGTGCGCCTAACGCTTTCCAGCCAATGCACTGAGCGCACCGACTGCGTTAGTCGCACTTCCAGCCCTTTTCTTTGACGCGTTTTTGTACGATTTTCTTTTATCCCTCTAAATCTGGAAATCAACTTTTACGAGATAAAATATGATTTCAATTTTAAAATATATTTGAAAATATTTATTACAATAATAAAAAAAAAAATTAATTATCATGAATAATTAATTGGACTTTTACAAAGGATTGGGCTCAAAAATATTTTTATGGGCTCAAAATATTTTTATAGGCTCAAAATACAATTAATTATCAGGAATAATTAATTGGGCTTTAATATAGGACTTTGAATCATTATCGCAAATAAATAAGCTTTGCACTCTAAAATAGTTTTGGGCCTAGCCTTTCAGACTGTTCTCTGCTTAGATCAGACCAAATAAGACCATTGTATGTTTCATTATTGGGCCCCTTAAATTGGGAGACACGATTATGTGTCTACAAAAGCTCCTACTTTGACTCAGGTTTGTAAAACCGAAAGTCAAAGTATACGTGTCAGGACGGAGAATGATTCTAGATGCTCCGTAACACAAGCACAAGTCTGTGAAATGATAGTGGTACCTGCAAAACAAGCATAAGTTTGCGAAATCAAATATCTATGAAAAGTATATGTTCGCAAGACAAGCACAAGTTTGCAGAATCAAATATCTATGAAAAGTATTAATTTGCAAGACAAGGACAAGTTTGCGAAATGATAGCGGTACCTGTAAAACAAGCATAAGTTTTCATAAGCATATATATATATACGAAAAGCATTTGCAAAACAAGCATAAGTCAAAATGAAGCGGTACCGGCAAAACTAGCAGAACTTTGCAGAAACACAGATATATATGGAAAACATTTGCAAAACAAGCATAAGTTTGCAAAATGAAGGATATGTGAAAAGGATAACATGAGCTATACCGGCTCATGCCGGTATAGAGCTTCAACCCGCTCTAGGGCTGTATGTGGGCTATTGGCCGGCTCACGACGGTATAGAGCTACATCCCGCTCCATAGGCATACTTGGCTGAAGATCAGTGTTGGACATGACCATTGTTGTTGTCTTCATGAACACTAACCACATTAACGTTGGACTTTCCGTTGTCTCGGCCTGTTATGGTCCTCGGACCTAGTGCTGGACCTACAGTTGTCTATATCTTCGAGTTGCGTGAATGATATCTCCTACAATTCTATCATTAAAGGTCCGGACACCTCGACGGAATATAACTCGTATAGAGTTGTTCAACGCTGGATACCTGTAAATGCAAAGAATACACAGATATACAGATAACTATTATGGGACATGCATATGCCCCGTGATGTGGGTGCTAGTGTATGGATGGGAAAATACTTGACCTATAGAGAGTGACCTCTAATACTCTAGACATAAAGGTGGTATCGTGTGTGCGTGTATGAATGTGTGTGGGTGCATGTGTATGGGTGTATAACAAATGCTAGGATCCTATTACTAAGGATGAGGATGCAATGCTTGACACAGTGTATGATGCGAAATACAGGTATGTGATGCAAATGCAGAGATATGACAATAATGCGGAGATATGATATGATGCTTTGTTGTTCCTCTAGAAGCTTAATTTTTTCGTTTAAAAAATAGTTTATCTAAAAGAGGAGACATGGGAAGCCCCTAAGGATGATCCATGTATGTTATGTTTGACTCGAAATGTGTTATAGAACAAATCTTCAATTTTAGTTTGCTACGGGACTAAGTGAGCCTATTAGTTAGATTCTCGTATTCTTTTCTCGTGTGTGTCTGGTGTAATACCCCGTCCTTATACAACTAAGATACTTAACAATAACTATTTAAAATTAACTAAGAGACGTTAGCGGAAATAACGTCAGGATGTATATGCTACTCTAAATCAATAAATAAAGGTAAAACTCAAACTTAAGCTTTCATAGCTTCCAAAACAACTCAAAATGTTATAGGTTCCAACAAGTAAGGAAATATCAAATCCATACTCAAACTACATTATTCGAAACTAAGAGACATACATGTCTCCAAAACCCCAAACAAGTTTAAATATCCTTGAGTCCTAACATCACATATGACTCCCTATTCTCATCATAAAACTCATCAATAAGGAAAACTACAAGGAGCTTTCTCTAATCTCCGACCCACACTCTGCTAACCTAAGCAGTATTAAGTCTAGAAGTCATTGCCATCTGCACAGATATTAATAAATATTCCCACATTCAGTGGGGAGTAACTAGCAGTTCTCCCAGAATAAAAAAACATCTTTACAAACTATAATACTTATCATGCAAGATCAAGCCAACTATAATACTCATCATGCAACAACATCTTTACAAACTTACCAAGTAACACAAATGAATAGTTAATAACAAGTAAACTGAATTAATAAATGAATCATCTTAAAAATACTTAAATGACAATAAAGATATAGATAAAACAAGTTTTTGAGTCAGAAACCGAACGCCAGTGGATCCCAACCCACTTCCTAAGGTTTGTCAGATCGTAACCTATAGGTCAGCCTATGGGCTTACGTTTCCCGCTGCTTGTGTCTAAGAATGGCCAAACACCCGATGCAGGATAGTACACGCAGCACTTCCTGTCCTCTTGGATGACAACAATTAACCCATGTTTACCCCCAAATCACAACCTAGGTGGTTGGCATGTTCTTCACCGGGGATTACTTCTATCGCATCGGATATTCTTTTTTCAAATAAAATCACAACATCATAAAAATATCATTCATCTCAATAATGTTCACCAAAAGGGATGCCACACAGCACAAATCATAAATAGATATCAATATCTCTTCAAAATTTCTCTACACTTTCTCAAAGAAATAAACTCACAAGCTTTACAATGATCACTTAAAAATACAAATACTTTTGTACACAAGTAACATATAAAGAGTTATACAGCACTAAGTACCATCAAACAAATAAATTTCCAACACAATAATCATTAGCAATCATACCCATCACGCATACATTCGAATAATACCACAACATAATACGCCCAACAAGCAGCAGACTAGAATAACGTGCATTCAGCGCAGGAGCTTGCGCTCCGCGCCACTCTTGTGTGTCTAACACACAGACAACTGCGTCTGACGCATCTCGATGCGTCTGACGCCCAGCACTAAGTTAACCGGTTATTCATTAACTCAATGAAACGTATATAATTAATCATTTGTTACGTTAACCAAACGTAAAATAATGACAATAATCATGACAATATCAACATAAATTATCAGCCTTCAAAAGAATGCAAAAAGACTCACTTAAACCAGATTATTATTCTCAAAAAAATTAAATGATTAAACTTAATCCTTTAGCAAATAATACAATAAAAATTAATTAAAAATTTAAAAAAAATCCTAAATTCTTACAAAAATTAACATAACACCTTCATAGTCTTAATGTCACAGTAATAATTTTATTTCTAATTTTCAGACCTCAAAAGTAATTTTTAACAGTAATTTCCAGATTACTCAAAAAAGCAAATAAAATGCTTAAAAGTAAAACTAATCGCACAAATATTACCAAATATTCACACAACATGAATAACTCACGGTTCAACTGATTATGGAAAGAAATAGATTTTTCGGCCCTATTTTATTATATTCACAAATTATGTACTAACAACCACAAAACTGCAAAAATAGAGAATTCAATTAATTAAACACGAAAATAGTTAGAAAAATTATTTTAAGACATGAAAAACCTACTACAAACCTAACATGCCTCAATAAAAATAATTTCGGAAATTATCAAACTCATACACTAATTATTTAGTAATTAATCCATAAACACACAAATAACCGATTTAATTATTTAAACCGAAAAATCAAGTAAAAATTATCTTACTGAACATAGTATACACACAGCACACACCATGAACATTCACATAATTTTTCTTCAATAATTTCATGTGAAAATATAATTAAAATAATTTTCCTAACGAATTAATCTATTACTGAAATTACTCTAATCTCTAGCGTTCTAAGATAACTACTAGTTACCTGAAACGTCAGAGGAGAGCTGAGTCTAATGAGATGTTCACGTGATGTGCATGCAATCCAAGTCCTCTTCAAACACCAAGGCACCACGAACGATAATTAGGCAAGTGAAAGAAGTAGATATTATTAAGAACAATTTGATGAGAACAAATGAGAAGGAGAAAATTAGAGAAACTCTTGGAATAGCCGTGTGAAATGGAGGAAATGACAGCAATATTTTTCTGAGATTTAATCAGAATTTTTGGTGGTAAATGGATGATTCAAGGGGGTTTAAATGATGATTTATGATGGAGGTTATGGGAGTTAAAGAAATTTAAAGAGACAACTTAAAGGAAGAAATATATTCTATTCTCCACCATATGGCCGACTTCCCTATTGCCCAAGCCCACATAAATTTTTGGCCCTTTTCATCAACAATCCAAGTGATAAAAGGTATGTTAAGCGATAAAAAGATAAATTCCTAAATCGCGCAAAAACTTAAAAATAATTAATAACGAAAAATAATATTAACAAATTATATTATAAATATAAATATAACTCACATAATAAGCACATCAAATAATAAAAATATTTCAGCTCCCAATAATTTATAGAAATTAAATTCATTAATAAGAAGAAAATAATAGTTTTAGGGAAAAATATTTGCGAAAAACTTGGAGCAAAATAATGGGGTGTTACATCTGGTGCCCACGATCTTTGTATGGACTCGTAATGAAGTCCTTTTCAAGGTACACTTGGAGCCTATGATTTTCTGTGTGGATCAGTGATGAAGCCCCCCAGCAAGATGAAGTTGATGCAGTATCAGAATTGATTACTTGATTTTGAAAATATCTCGTCACGCTTAGTGGAAGTTTCGACCAAAGATTCCACATAGGGTTCCTAAGGTGAAAAAGATAAGAAAATAAGGATAAATAAAGGAACACTCGAAGGATGAGGCGTGGTTATAGCGCTAAGTATTGAAAGGTTATGCTAAGGTTGGCTTAGAAGGTTATAATGTAGTTCAGAAAAAACCAAGGGATAAGATTAATAAAACGGCGGAGCCATAATGAATTGACTCACGCAATGAGGTAGGCTAATGATGCAAGTTCAAATCCATTCTAGTTCTAAGGGTAGGGATGAGCATTGAGAATTCATAATTTGGGCGATCACACTTTTCTCATGGGCCTAGGTGAGCCTTAAAAAAATATGTTTTGGATTAAAATGGTCGGGCCTCGAAAGAGGTTGCCTACGTATCCATGATGGAATGAATCTTAACACTTTAATTGGTGGTCGGGCATTTTGCTTGGAGCCATTTGCAATGAATCTGGCATTGATTTAGGAGAGGTGTTTGGATAATGATGTAGGTTTAGTTTGTTTTCAACGGTCGGATCGGATCTCAGGGTGAGGTTTCCAACATATCTTTAGCAGAATCAGACCATTTGTAGTTTAGGCAAAGGAATGAGAAGATGCCCTTACTTTTGCCTAAGTCACCCTTATGGGTTTTCGACCTAGTGGGCTTTGGTTTGTCTTTTATGGCTTATTGGGATGTGATATGGTTGTGGGTTGTCTGAGAAGGTTTATTACAGAGGTATGATTTAGCTTTAATATATGGTTTTTGGTTATGGAGGTCAAGGCCTTTTGGTTAAAGTGGAGGTTTTGGGTTGAAGAAGTACATTTGACAAAGCTATTGGTGGGCTTATTTGCAACACTTCTTTTTTTCTTAGATATTTTGCACTTTTTTTCATCATTTTTTGCTTTTGCTTTTTCTTTTTGTTCTGTTTTGATTTTTTGCTTTGATTTTTGTTGTTGCTCTCTTTCTTTTTTTTTTTTTTTTTTGTTTGTTTGCCTTTTACATTGAATGGTTGTCAAATGTACTTCCCATGAGGTAGGTTAAAGGGATAGGAATGTTATGTAATAAGGTTGAAATGGATGATAAGGATTGGAGAAAGGGAGGAATGCCTCTTTTATGCCCATTATGTTCATTGCCTTTATTAGATCAGTCATGAGAATTATAAATTTAGTTTCTTTTAAGGCGACAATCGTGATTTCCATTGATGCTCATTAATGCAAGGTTAGAGAATAAATACTCATTTATTAATTGAAAATCATGAGTACATGAAATAAGAGGGAAAATCCTACATTAGACTGGGCACATAAGAAAAATAGACAGAAAATGAAATCCTAAGTCTAGACTTCCATGTCGTGACGAGACAGCTTCGTTGTTTCTGTCTTCGTGAGGTCTCTTTCTAAATGAAAAGAGAAGAGGTGTATTTTCTTCGTGCTGATTGAACCTAAGCGAGTCCATATTTTAATCAGCGATTGGGCTCGGAGATATGTCTATTTCTATGGCATTGAGGTCATTGTCTTCGGCATTTTTCAGCAAATCATGTTCAATCTGAATACCCACATAATATACTCTTCTAAAGCTATCAAGACTCAAGTATTTGAGGTGGTTTTTGTATTTAGGAAGGAGGTTAGAAACGAATATTTGTACAGGCCTTAATGCCATATGGGTTGATTTCTCTCTCCATGTGTTCAAATAAGTAGTAAAACCTTCATTTTCACCTTGTTTAAGAACCTCGATTTCTCTAAGGGAGGTTTGCAGTTGTGCGTTCGATCCATATTGTTTCATGAAAGCAATAGTAATATCTTACCAAGTTTCGGTTTGCTTGGGATCCAAGGCATAGAACCAATTTTGGCAAATTTGGTCCAACGACATTGGGAATACCATTGGGTACAATTCAGGGTCAACTGATTTGATAATTATGGTTGCGCGAAAGTTTCTTAAATGGTATTTAGGATTATCAGTTGGTATGAATTTAGGGATGTTAGTTGTAGATAATTTTTGAAGCAGTTTTCCAATTAGCTTAGTGTTATCAATGGGCTCCAAATATGAATTGGTATTAGTTACCCTTTGAACAACACTCTCTATTTTCTTGTTGAATCTAGGAGATTCACCAGACTCAGCCTTCTCAAGTCTTATAGCTATTTCTTCCATCCTACTAGATAGCTTGGCTAAAGTTCAATCCATTTCTGCGAATTGTTGCTCGATATTCGATGGACTGCCCATTACAATGTCTCTTGAACTCTGCATGGATCATTAATGGTGACTTTTAGAGAAAGAAGAGGTGGGAAGAAGAGATTAATGGCATGAAGGGATGTATATTTTGAAAAGAAATTTTATTTAAAAGTCGAGCTTCTAGATCAACTTAGCATATCCTAAATGATTTCTTTTTGGAATTTTTTTATATGCACCTAGATTTAATGCATGAATGGATGACTTTTTTTCTTGGAGGCACCTAGACCTAATGCATGTATACATGACTCTTTTGGATTCACCTAGACCTAATGCATGTATGCATGACCTTTTGGATGCACCTAGACCTAATGCATGACTCAGTCTATGCGTTCGAACCTGTAAAGGCTGCCTACATATCCCTAATAGGGAATCAGATTGCTTGTAGTACAGGACCACTGAATGCGGAACGCATGAGATGAAATGAGGAGTATGAACGCAATGAGACTCCTAAATGCCTGTGAACTCTAGTTATGCATGAAGTGTATAATTAATGGACTATGTAGTGCAAAGAGATTCTAGTATGAATGCAATCCTAATGGGTTTGGAATTCTACGGACTTTAGAATCCTAGGCTTGACATACTTCTAATGACCTTAGAATCCAAACTTAATAGACTTTTTAGGATGCTACACTCCTAATATGCATGGGACTCTAGTGGACCTAGTGTAACACCCCGTAATTTTCACCCTTTATTTTTGGTATTTGTTTACATCAAAATGATATTTTTTTTCGTAAAAATAAATAATTTATTATTTAAATTATTTTGGAACGTGTTGTGAAAATGTTATATATTTATATATTGTGATATATTTATATATATTTATTTTAAGTTGTTATTTATTTATTTTAAAGGTTATATTAGTTTCGTTATTTGTTTAGGCGTTTAGGATGCAGTTTTGTCGCGTAGGTATTTTGTAACGTTGTTGGACCGACTTGGGTGATGAAATGTTGCATCGCATGTGGCGTGTCATGCTGGCCGAAAATCAGCAATTATGGTGTGGAGGATGAAGAGTTTTGGTACTCATTAAGTTAAGCTTTGGATCTCTTGTAACCCCCTATTTAATTCCCATTAATCCACCTTTATAATCACCCTTTAAACCATTGCTTAATGAGGTTATTAATCAGGTTTTTGCTGCATTCTAACCCCCATTTTCGCCCAACCCTTAGAGAGGAAAAGAAAGAGTTCTTCTCTCTTCTCGGATTTTCGTCCATTTTTGCACACCTATTTTGTTTGCATCATATCTCCTTCGTTTCTTATCTGAATTAAACGTGTGAGTAGTCAAAATCCATCTACTCAGAAAGATCTTGCTCGTGGTACAATTTGTTTTTGAAGAAATGGAAAGAAGCGACTGCAGTTTTCGTTTCAATCAGTCGAGTCATCCAGTTTTTGTTCCCTGTCACACCTTCACGAAATTAACCATATCCGGAGATCTAACCGTGGGATCATTCTAAAATTTGAACAGCACGTTTATACCATATTGATCTTCACTTTGACCGGAGCGATTGTGAATCCGATCTTTATATCACCGGGAATCATGGTAGGAACAGAGCAGTATGAAATAAGAGTTTTCAACGTTCAAGAAGAAAACGCCTAGTGACTTGTGGCTACAATTATCGTTCGTTGTGCTTTGGGTTAGAAGAGGAATTGGATTGTATGCGTAACTCTTAACTATCTCTTTAGACTCAGCTCTCCTCCCGACGTTCCAGGTAACTAGTAGTTATCTTAGAACGATAGAGATTAGAGTATTTTTTGGTATTAGATTATTACGCAAGGAAATTGATTAAAATACTTTTTGTATGAAATTATTGATGAAATTATACGTGAGTGTTCTTGATGTATGCTGTGTGAATATTATGTGCAGAAAAATAATTTTCGTTTGATTTTTACTATTTATTTGATTTATTTGGTAATTTATGCGTTTATGGCTTATTTGCAAAATAAATAGTGAACGAATGTTATAATTGCTGAAATTATTTTTAGTGAAGCATGTTATATGTTTTATATGTATTTCATGCCTTGGAATAATTTTTGTCTACTGTTTACAAGTTTATTTAATTGGTTTATCTGTTTTTATATTTTTGTGTATGTCAGTTTATAAATCGTGAAAATTATTTCTGGAGGCCGAAAAATTCGTTTCTTTGTATATTATGTATCCGTGAGTTTTTTCATGTTATGTAAATTTTTGGTAATTTTTGGGCGTTTATTTTTATTTTTAATTATTATATTGGCTTTATTGGGTATTCTGTAAATTAACATTTAAAAATACTTTTAGAGTCCGAAAATTATAAATAAAAATTGTACCATGTCAGTAGAGCCATTAGGGTCGTATGATAATTTATGTGTTATTTTAATGATCGTACTTATTAGTTTAATAATTATTATTGGGTTTTTGTTGTGAATTGAGGATACTCTTTTAGATTATTTAAGAGCTTGTTATTCAGAAATAATTTGTAATCTTTTATGTTCTTGGATGCTGATGTTTATTAGGTTGCAGTAAGTATTATTGGGTATCATTATGTTTATGTTTGATTTATGAAAAAAAAAAGATTAATTGTTCTATTCATTTATTTAATAAGCCTTGGAGTTAATTGGTGATGTATTTTTGATTAAATTGTTGGTGCTGTAAAGACTAGTTTAATATCATTGTTGATGCTTAGAGATGTTCAAGGTGTTATTATTGGAGACATTTGTTGAAAGTTTGTAAGTTATTATTTTTGAGGAATTATGAAGAGTTGTTTTTGATGAATTATGGGTATAAGGCCGGGTGGCATCCCTTTTTGATGAATATTTTTAAGATGAATGATACTTTGACGATATGCATGATTATATTTTGAGATAAGAATATCCGGTGGGATAGATGTAGTCCCCGGTGAAGAACATGCCAACCACCTGGTTTGCGAACTAGGGGTACACCTGGGTTAATTGTTGTCATCCGAGAGGTCAGGGAGTTCTGCGTGTTCTACCCTGCATCGGGAGTTTGGTCATTCTTAGACACATGCAGTGGGGAACGTAAGCCTATAGACTGACCTGGAGATTGCGATCTGACAAACCTTAGGGAGTGAATTGCGATTCACTGACGTTCGGTTTCTGACTCAATCACTTGTTTTACCTATACTTTAATTTTAATAAAAGTACTCTTGAGATGATTTATTTATTTTTATCCAATTCACTTGCTATTTATTATTCATTTGCGTTATTTGTGAGTTATATGGAAGTGGATGCATATTGTAGTTGACTTGACTTTATTCTTTCCTTTCTTACTAATCTATGTCTGGAATAGACTTTGATTTCTTTTGTTCTGGGAGAACTGCTAGTTACTCCCCACTGATTGTGGATGTTTGTTGTATATTTTGCAGGTTTTGTTGATGGGAATCTTCTTTGGTTTTGGGCTCGGGTTGAGATGCGAGAATGAAATGATAGTTGTTTTAGGCCTAGACTGCTAGTTAGACTTTTCTCATTTGGAATAATATGAATTAGTTATTTATTGATATTATTTATTTAAGTTGGTCTCTTAACATAGCTATTTATATACCTTTGTATTAGAAGTGGCATTCCCAGAAGACGATGTTTCCGCCATTGTCCTATAATACTATTATTATTTATTTCTTTTTTCGCTTTGAAATTCTGGGGTGTTACATCTAGACTCCATGGACGGAATTCCAATTGATTTAGACTCCTACTATGCATGGATTTCTATGGATTATAGACTTCTAAGATGGATGAAATTCTAGTGGACTAAGACTTCTGTGACGCGTAGATGTCCATGGATTCTAAACTCCTAAGATGATAAGAATTCTAATGACCCTAGAATTAGACGAGATTAGGACTCCTAACAAATTTAGACTCCTATTATGCATGAACTTATATGAATTTTAGACTCCTATGATGGTAATAACTCTAACGACCCTATACACTTCTTAGATGGGTGAGCCTAGACGGGGTTAAGACTCCTAACATGAATAGAGTTAGACGAGGTTAAGAACTCTAAATGGAGTGAAACTGGATGAAGCTAGACATATGAGCTAGATGGACTTCTAATGGAGTTAGAATTCCTAGGTGGATGAGACTTTCATAACAAGATGGACACTAAAATGAATCCTAAATGATGTGCACATGAAAAGATGGATAATACACAAGAAATGATGAATTTTTGAAAAGGATAAGGAATATTTGTGAAAAAAAGGATGGATGTGATGTTTTTGTTTTTGAAAAAGATGGGAAAATTTTATGGGATAGGTTTGTTGGGAAGATAGGAATATCCGACTTTCTCCAAAAAAAGAAAAGATAGAAAAAAAGAAAACATAAGTATGATTGTTAACTTAAACAAGACTCAATAGTGATCGGACTCAAAATAAAGAAAAGGATTGATTTCTATCTTTAGAATTAGGCGAGGTTCATTTTAAACCAAAAAAGACTCCTACAATGATCATGACTCTACACGAATGCAAGCGATAAAAAATGCAGAATCGATCACCACGACGACTAAATCGGCAAAAAAAAAATGAGATGCACATGAAGCGCTCTATGCAACAGAATTGCGCACGGCGCAGAGCTTGTGCGTCAGGCGCTACATAACGTGTTTGGCGCATAGATCCCCGACATGTTTTTTGGCGATTTAGGCGACGTTTTGGCGTGAAGCCTATGCGTCCGACGCAGGAGCTCTGCGCCAGGCGCACCTAGGTGCATTTGGTGCAGTGCCCGACCCCCGGCATGCATTTTGTCAATTCGGCGAAAGTTTGGACCATTTTGACGATCTTTAGACGGAATTTTTGGTGCAATACATATCAACGTTTTGACAGTTTAATAACAGGCAAAAATCGCAACCGCAAGCAAATGTCACGTAACATGGACGCAAAAAGTTCTCAATCTAAAGTCCAGTTCTATGTTTCAACTATGGTCAGGTTTAGGTTAAGGCTGAAAAGGGTCCATGACTAAGAGATTGATCCCACGCTTCGTACCTTTGCTTAAAAAGGTGGCCAATGCCATGGTTGGGTAGGTTTGCTTGTGACTAAGATCCAACACTATCGCTATCGCTCAGGAAGCTTTTGGAAGGACAAAGCGCAAACCCCCCCCGCAGGGTGGCCTCATGCATAGATTATGCGCTAATGAGGCAAGGAAGATTGTCCTTATGTTGGCTTAAAAAATAGGCATGCACATGCAAAACAATATATTATTTTAAGGCATAAAATGAGAATGAATCGTATTTTTCAAGTTTCAACCACTTATTAAAAAAAATTAATTTTTTAAAAGTCCTCCCCAATGAAGTCGCCAAATTGTAGGCGTGATTTTATTTCTCTTATGCAGTGTGAGTGCGTATTTGACTACCCCATTGTTAAGATTTTGTTAAAATACATTTTCGAAGTCGCCAAAAAGTCTTTAGAGGAAGACTCATAAACCTAATTGGATATTGGGAAATCATATGGACAACTGTAGGACTTATCCGATGTAGATTTCCCCGTCATGACTCCATAGATGGTCAGGAACAAAAAGTTGAGTTCGGGGGTGAGGGTACGAACACGGTCTGGAACCACGTGTGCCCATTGCTGGCCTCTACTAAATATCGATTCACAACAAGTTTTTATGCAAAAGAATAACCAGAGAATATTTTCAAGCACCCTAAAAACATTAGTCTAAGTTGCTTGATTAAACACATCAAAAAGACTATCTTTTTTAGTGACACGTTATTAAGCAATCAAAATTACAGGGTTCCTAATAGGTTACCGAAATTATCTGATTAATATTATAACAATTCCATAGGTCTGGATTAGCAATAATAACATGTGGGTGATGAAAGTATAAGCATGACAATCATAAAAATATATAAGAAAAATAAGAAGAAGGACGAGAGGTTATAATATACAAAAGAACGGTTTTAATTTTATTAAAGATCTACATCATGAAAGAAAACGTTAGTAACTTCAATATAAAAATAAGAGAAATTTATTCAAGGACCCTCAGAAATATACCGATGTGGCTTGGGTATGAGCGAATAACAACCTTCGAGAGGAGCAATCGTGAAGCCTTTCAACGAAAAATCGGGAAGATCGATCAAAGTATGTGTTTGCAAGTATGTGTTTTTGTGTTTGTAAATATGAAAGTATGAGAGTATGATAGTATGAGAGATCGCAAGTATTCAGGTATAAAGAGCATGAAAAGAGTATCTTTAAATCCGGAAAATCATGGCTTATCTATACAAAATATTAAAAAAAAAAAAAGATAGAAACACTATTAGTGGAAAAAACGTTATATGTCACAACACAATAGATCCGATTTTAGAAAACCAAATCCGTAAATCGAAAATTTTTTGGGGCTCACAGTTGGGCTGAGTAACTGATGCGGTCCAATAGTGAACCAGATCAGTTAACATAAAGCGGATTCGATTTTCTGTTAACTGATCCGATTAATTAAACTGGATCAGTTAATGAGTTGTCATTACCCCACGTTCTTTTCCTTGGTTCATTTCATTTCTCCCTCTCCTTCCTCATTTTCATTTCTCCTTCTCACCAGGAAAAATAATTAGGGTTTACTCTCTCTCTCTTCTCTCTCACACAGTTTCTCTCTCCCCCTCTTCCCTTCTCTTGTGCACACCAACGCCAATGGTCATCAACGCAAAAAAGAAAAAAAATAACGAAGTGCTGCTGCCAAAGCTTCGATTCATGGGTTTCTTACATTCATATTTTTGCCCCGTTCTAAACTAAAACAAGTTAGTAGCTCAAATTTTTTTTTTTTCGGTTTTTGATTGATTTGGTTCGAAAACTTGAATCCTAGGAATCGAATTAGGGCTTTACGATTTTACCTCTTTTTGCTCGAATTTTCTGAACTTTCAGGGTTTTTGTTGTTGTTCCTATCTACTGCACTCTCAGGTCCTATAGTTTCACCCCTCTTCCATTTATTGTTTCAAGATAATTTAGCAAATTGCGATTTTTATTTACGGTTTGTGAGTTATATTTTTTATTCAGTGGCTGCGAATTGTCATGATGTGCAGATTGTTCTTGTTAACCCATTAGAATTAGGGCTGGTTTACAGCCATGGCTGACATTTAGGGAATTGCTAACATTTTTTCTCCTCTATGTGATTAATATGGGATAATGATGAAAATGCTTAGAAAATTAATGGATAATGAGACTGATCTTGATTTCGAACCCTCGATATGTGAGATTTCATTGCTTTCACCCTCGATGGAGCTGGACATTGGTGAAAGTTTTGAAGCTGCACTTGGAATTCAAGGATAATTCGAGGAATTCAAGGCGCCCTTATTGTTGCTTCAACCCTACAAATTGTTCTTGGATTTAGTGGTTTGTGGCGTAATGTAGTAAGGTAAACTAAATATCTTCTTCCTAAAAGTTGTACTTTATGATATGGGATGATTCATAATCTGAAAATCCTAACTTTTGACTTTTGGAACCTTATAAATTGGCATCATGACTCTTAATGGTCCATTTCAAGATCTTTTATATTGAATCTCTAATGTGACAAGAAATTCCAACTTTTATTCTCTTATAAGTATGTCCTGAATTGGTCAGGTTCTTGAGTCCATTGGTTGTTGTTCCTTTGGTAGCCCTTACTGGATTTGGCTTGTATGAGTTGGGCTTTCCTGGGGTAAGTGTTAGTACCTTAAAAACTGCAATTTCAAAGCTTCTTGACAAAAAAATTGAGACTTAAATGATGAAATGTGACTCTTCATTTGTTACTCCTATGAATTAAACTTCTTGATGAAGAGTTGAGACATGAATAATGACTGGTTAACTATATGTTTCTTGAATGAACAGGTTGCAAAATGTGTTGAGATAGGACTGCCACATATTATCCTTCTACTTATCTTTTCACAGGTAGCTTTTAATCCATAGTGGCAGAGTTCATTATTTTACCTATGAAGAAAGCTCCCTTATGAGCATTGACAATTTTGCTGTTTAGATCTCATATAGTTAACACCAAAATTTTGAGATTGCGGTTAAACTTTTGCAGTACACATCTGATGCGCAGTGAAAGGCATATATCTGACCGTTTTGCTGTTCTGTTCTCGGTGGTGATTGTGTGGATTTATGCTCACATACTTACAGTTGGAGGTGCCTATAAGCACAGGTCACAAACAACTCAACTGCAGAACTGACCGTGCTGGAATTATAGGTGGTGCTTCATGGTAACTTCTTCTCTCTTAGCCTCCTATATATGGAAAAAGTGTAAGAAATTCACTTCATCTTAGGCATGATTTTGGCCCTCTGAAGTGGAAAAAATAAAAAGAGGCGGCTAAATCAAACAAAAGCTCCCAACTAGCAGGTTCATAAACTTCCAAGCTTGTTAACAGTTAACTATGATCCTAACTTACTTTTAACCATCCAAGAGAAGTTGCATGCCATTGAAATGTTTTAGGTGCATGTCAGTGAAATGTTTTAACCCATTTTCAGTTTGGGATTGGTTGGCTAAACGTCTTGCTTTTAACTGAAGTTTTCTTCACAGTGCTTAGCTGGTTGTAGTTACCACGAATCAAACCTACTCTCTGGGTTACTATCTCACAGCAAGTTGATGCGTCTTTTTTACAGGTATGCACAACAACAGCAGAAACAACAGCCACAACAACATCAGCAACAACAGCAACAAAACAACAGCAGCAGTAAAACATCGGCATCAGCATGCAGCACAACCTCAAAGAAGAGATGGTGCCCATATGCTCAATGGCACTGCTAAGAGCTGGCAGGAAATAGCCCCTCTTACTTTTTTTTAATAGGAATATCTACCATGTTTTAGTTTGATGTTGAATATTAGAATTGGTAATAATTTTTATGTATATGTAATTGTTTATGCCTCAATAAAATTAGATTTTTGCCTCAATAAAATGAGTATTGATACTTTTTTTCCACTACAATTGTTTTTGTATCAATTAAGAACAAAAAAATGCAAAAAAAAAAAAAAAAAATTAACTGCGCTCCGGTTTTGATGGAAAACCGGATCGGTTAATCTGATTAACTGATCCAAATTTGATGTAAAACCGGATCGGTTAATCTGATTAACTAATCCGATTTTCCATCAAAATCGGATCAGTTAATCATTGTTAACCGCTGCTAGCCCATCCGATCCGGACCAAAACCAAATCGGTGTGCCCGGTTTTGAGCGAATCGGATGGGCTTTTTTCCACTAGTGAAAAGTGAACTGCGTGTCGCGCAAGGAGTGCGTTGGGCGCACGTCACCACGTGACGCGCAAAGACACGTGTCAGGCGCAGATTGGTGCGCAAGACACATTCCAGCCAATGTGTTGAGCACACCGACTGCGTTAGACGCACTTCCAGCCTTTTGTTGTTGACGCGTTTTTGTACGATTTTCTTTTATCCCTTTAAATTCGAAAATCATCTTTTACGAGATAAAATCTGATTTCAATTTTAAAATATCTTTGAAAACATTTATTTATTTCTGAAAATATTTATTAAAATAATAAATAAAAACAATTAATTATCATGAATAATTAAGTGGACTTTCTCAAAGGATTGGGCTAAAAAATATTTTTATGGGCTCAAAATATTTTTATAGGCTCAAAATACAAGTTTGCGAAATGATAGCGGTACCTGCAAAACAAGCATAAGTTTTCAGAAACATAGATATATATATGAAAAACATTTGCAAAACAAGCATAAGTTTGCAAAATGAAGGATATTTGAAAAGGATAACATGAGCTATGGCCGACTCATGTCGGTATAGAGGTTCGACCCGCTCTAGAGTTGTATGTGGGCTATTGGCCGGCTCACGACGGCATAGAGCTACATCCCACTCCATGGGTATACTTGGCTGAAGATTAGCGCTGGACATGACCGTTGTCTCGGCCCGTAATGGTCCTCGGACCTAGCGATTGGCTTGCCGCTGTCTATATTTTCGAGATGCACGAATGATCTCTTCGACAATTTTATCATTAAAGGTCCGCACACCTCAGTGGAATATAACTCGTATAGAGTTGTTCAACGCTAGATTCCTGTAAGAATACACAAATGTGCAGATAACTATTATGGGACATGCATAGTCCCCGTGATATGGGTGCTAGTGTATGGATGGGAAAAGACTTGACCTATAAAGAGCGACCTCTAATACTCTAGACATAAAGGTGGTATCGTGTGTGCGTGCATGGATGTATGTGGGTGCATGTGTATGGGTGCATAATTAATGCTAGGATCCTATGACTAAGGATGAAGGATGCAATGCTTGACACAGTGTATGATGCAAAATGCAGGTATGTAATGCAAATGCAGAGATATGACACTAATGTAGATATATGATATGATGCTTTGTTGTTCCTCTAGAAGCTCAATTTTTCGTTTAGAAAATAGTTTATTTAAAAGAGGAGAAATGGGAACCCCCAAGGATGATCCATATATATAGGTTATGTTTGACTCGAAATGTGTTATAGAACGAATCTTTGATTTTAGTTTGCTACGGGCCTAAGTGAGCCCATAAAATAGTTAGGATCTTGTATTCTTTTCTCGTATGGGTCTGGAGCCCACGATCTTTTGTTTGGACTCGTAATGAAGTCCTTATCAAGGTACACTTGGAGCCTATGATTTTCTGTGTGGATCAGTGATGAAGCCCCCAGCGAGATGGAGTTGATGTAATATCAGAATTGATTGCTTGATTGGAAGATATATCGTCACGCTTAGTGGAAGTTTCGACCAAAGATTCCATAAAGGTTCGTAAGGTGATAAAGACAAGAAAATAATCAAATAAAGGAACATTCGAAGGATGAGGCGCGGTTACAGCGCTGAGCGTTGAAAGGTTATGCTAAGGTTGGCTTAGAATGTTATAATGCAGTTCTGATAACGGCAAGGGATAAGAATAAGAAAAAGGCAGAGCCATAATGAATTTACTCACGCAATGAGGTAGACTAATGATGCAGGTTCAATAAGCTAGGGTAGGGATGAGCATTGAAAATTCATGATTTGGGCGATCGCGCTTTTCTCATGGGTCTAGACGAGCCTTAAAAAATGTGTTTTGGATGAAAACGACCGGGCCACAAAAGAGGTTGCCTACGCCTCTATGATGGAATCAGGCCAGTCGTAACTCTTAACACTTTAATTGGTGGCCGAACATTTTGCTTGGAGCCATTTGCAATAAATTTGGCATTGATTTGGAAGAGGTCTTTGGCAAGGAATGGATAATAATGATGTAGGTATAGTTTGGTTTGAAGCGGTCGGACCTCAGGGTGAGGTTTCCTACTTATCTTTAGCTTAATCAGACCATTCGTAGTTCAGGCTAAGGAACGAGAAGATGCCCTGACTTTTGCCTAAGTCGCCCTTGTGGTTTTTGATCTAGCAGGCTTTGGTTTGTCTTTTATGGCTTATTGGGATGTGATATGGTTGTGGGTTGTCTACGAGAAGGTTTGTCATAGAGGTATGATTTGGCTTGCAATGGCTTTTGGTTATAGAGGTCAAGGCCTTGTGGATAAAGTTGGAGGTTTTGGGTTGAAGGTTACAGAAAATGAATGAAGTACATTTGACAAAGCTATTGATGGGCTTATTTGCAACACTTTTTTCCGATATTTTTGCATTCTTCTCCATCATTTTTTGCTTTTGCTTTTTTTGGTTTGCTTTTTATTTTTTGCCTTCTTTATGTTTTTAGCTTTGATTTTTTGCTATTGCTCTCTCTTTTTTTTGGGGAATTCTACATGATAGCCCTCAACTTTTAGGTTTTCTACATGGTAGCACTTCTTAAATGTTTTATACTTGGTAGCACCGAACTTAGGGCTGGAAAAAGCTGACCCAACCTGATAACCTGACTGAACCTAACCCAAAATTTTCAGGTTTGGATTGTGATTTTCATCCTGAAATTAAAAATGGGTCGACCCAACCCGATCTAAAACTTTAACGGGTTAGGTTCAGGTTAGGGGTGGCAATCAGGTCAGGTTATGGTTAGGAATAGGGCTTAACCCTAGCCCTAACCCTAAACCCTAGATACCAAACCCTAACCCCAAACCTAACCCTAAATCCTAAATAGTAAACCCTAAACCCTAAATCCTATACCCTATCCCTAACCCTAACCTAAACCCTAAACAGAAGTTTTGGGTTTGGTTTGGTTGTTTAGCAGTTGTGCTATATCCTTTTGCTTAATGTTTGTCCCTTGTGCAAAGATCATTGGTTGTTTGCGACTCTTTTTATTAGCATTTTACTATATACACATGTGTTTGCCCTAAGTGTTGTGTTACGGAGCAACATTTGTTTTGTCTAAATAAACATGATACACACTTGATTTGTTTTGTTATATTTAGAAAGACAAACAATTGTAGATACACATTTCATTTTAGTTGGCTTCCTTGTATGTAGAGTTTTATGTTGTTGAATTGAGTCGAATGCTCAATGATAAGGTGAATGTTTATACCTGAGAGCCATAAAGTTTAATGTTGTTTAGTGGTTTTGGTGTTTCAAGTGTACCTTGTTTGTCTCCCTTTCATGTCTTCAACCTCATCGGCAAACAGAACTGACTTCATTATGTTTTGTAACAATTCAATTTTGTGGGAAGAAGAGGCTTGAAGCAAAGGGTGGGATGACTAAATGTGGTTGTTGGGTTTGGTTAATAAATGTCCCTTGTGCAAAGATCATTGGTTGTTTGTGACTCTTTTTTATTGGCATTTAACTTTACACACATGGCTTGCCTTAAGTGTCATGACGCGGAGCTACCTTTGTATTGTCTAAATGAACATGATACGCACTTGATTGGTTTTGGCATTTTAATTGTGGATTTACGTGTCACTTTTGCTGGCTTTCTTGTTTGTAGAGTTGTGTTTTATCAATTTGAGTCGAGTGCTCGATGATGAGGTCAAATTTCTACCTAAGAGCCATAATAGTTTTAAAGTATTTTTTTTTGTTTTCTTTGCTGCCTTTCTTTGTTTAGAATTAAGACTTATAAATTGAAAATTTGAAACTTATAAGCTGCTAATATAAATTTTATTTATGTTTTTCTTTATGAGAAAGTGGAGGTGTTTTCTTTACTCCTCTAAGCCTCATCTGCTGTTGCCTCTTAGACTCATCTGTTGCGTGCTCCCTGGTCATCATAGCCTCTCATGGCCTGCGAACTGATAACCTCTCTGCCTCTCATGGCCATTGGCCCTCAAATCTGCTGCTGCCTGGTCAAAGCTCACCTCAAATGCTCTTGTTCTTGTATGAGTTAAATAGTCAATACTTGTATAAATTTTCAATATATATATATATATATATATATATATATATATATATATATATATATATTTAGTTTAGTTATTTATATTATTCAGTTAAGTTGTAAATATTTAATATATTGTAAACATTAAAGTTTATGAATATAAGATTTTTACTTTTTAGCTAAATTCACTTGTTTTTCCAATATCCCAAATTCCCGATTCCCGTATTTACAAGTTCATCACTTTGCAAAATCATCAACTTATCATAACATAACTATTTAGTATTAACTAATGTCTAGTAAGTACTAAGTAGTAACTGCAATACAAAAAAACCAAGACTCCCATAGTCTTATTATCTAAGAGTCCAAGTCCAAGAGTACCAATACTTTCTCTTCTTCCCTTGACTCCAATTTCAATTCAACTCTCAAGGTGAACTCACAAATCAAATATGCAAAGTAAATGTTATTCGTCATTAGAGAGCATAGGAACTACAAACTTAATGAATAATAGTAGCATATTGGTTGGTGTTTATTACAGGGCCAATCATAGATATGATGCAATTTTGTTTCCAAATATTATTAATATTCTAGGGATTATAATATTAAAACATGAAAATTTCAAATAATTACATGTCCTTATATAAGATCTAGGAAAAATTCACATAATTAATCCCAACTTTCACTTATCTTCCCAAATTAATCCCAACTATTAATTATTCAAGAATAATCCCAACTTTAGGGGTGAGTTTCTCAAAATAATCCGAATTGTTATTTTACTTATTTTCGTTGATCCATTTTGGGATTATTTTGGGGTAGAAAAAAAACATTTCGGATCATTTTGAGAAGGTACACTTGAAACTTGGGATTATTCTAGAATAATCAATAGTTCGGATTATTTTGAGAAAATGGTCAATAGTTTGGATTATTTATGTGAATTTTTCCTAAGATCTACTCCTTAATTAAACCATAAAAATTATAATTATCAAACACTAAGTTTTTTGGCCATTTAATCTACAACTTGTGCATTCTCAAATCTCAATTTAAAAACATAAAAGAAAAGTCACGGGGAAAAAAGTCTAATTATAGAAAATAAAAATATAAAATGTCATGGTTAGGTCGGGTAACCTTGGGTCGGAATGGTTTTGGGTCGGGTACCTTGGGTCGGTTTCTATTTGGGTCGGGTAGGCTTAATTAGGTAGGGTATTAGTTGTGTCGATGATATTAGGTCGGGTAGTAAATGGGTCGGAATGATATTAGGTCGGGTTGATATTGGGTGGATCGACAATGGGGTCGGGTGTAATCAGCTCGGGTATAAGTGGGCCATTTGCGGGTGAAGTTGGTGCGGGTTAGTTCTGGGTCGGAAACAGGTTGGGTTTAGGTCATACTTCACAACTGGGTATTGGTACAACTTGGGTCGGCCCAGATCAGTTTGGATTTTCATTTTCACGGGTACAACTGGGCATGGGTTGACACTGGGTCGGTCTTTCAACCTTCCACACTACGCTTGGAACAGGTTGGATGTCGGATGCGGGTTCACCAATGGGTCGGGCCAATTTTTGACACCTCTACTTTTAGAGGTAGTTTTTAGATTATTTTTGTATTTTATTTTCATCTTTTTTAGCCATTATTTATTTTTTTTTTATATTTTGTAGCTTAATTGTTTAGATAGTGTTATTTGCTAGTTTTTAGCTTTAAATTTCATAATTTATTTATTTCCTTTGTTCTATTAATTTTAGATCATTTAATTTAAGTTTCGTAATTAATTTTCAATTTTTACCTTTTAGTTACTCTTGTTTTTATTATTATTTTTATATTATATTTTATTTTCTATGTCTCTTTTCTCCCCTTGTGTTTGGTTTTTCATGTATGTAAACGTTTTGGAGCTATGGTGTTCGAGTTTCAAAGCTAAAATTAGTTATGTTACTCTATTTATAGTTTCCATCAAAAAGCCAATACAATGTCTATCCTACACCACATTTTCTCCTTAACCAACACCACATCACCTACGCTCTAAATTCCAGCAGCTCATCGTAGCCCCCCTCACTTCACCGAGCACCACCACCACGTCTGCTCCACCCACGCATTACTCCCAGCAAATAGGAGCGGGCGCTCATCTGTATATCTGAGCGGACGCTCCGTTCTAAATCCCCCAAAACAGAAGATAGGCAAAATATTTGAGCGACCTTGGAGCAGGCGCTCAAAAAAAATGTGCTACAAACTCATTAAGTACATCAAGGATTGTGATTCATTGAAGAATAATCCAAGGTGTCGTTTGAGCTTGCGAAGGAGAAGA
This sequence comes from Beta lomatogona, assembly GCA_947646795.1. Taxonomy (NCBI): domain Eukaryota; kingdom Viridiplantae; phylum Streptophyta; class Magnoliopsida; order Caryophyllales; family Amaranthaceae; genus Beta; species Beta lomatogona. The sequence continues at coordinate 4,305,161 of CANSNZ010000020.1, read as the reverse complement.
GCAAAAACAGTTGGATTGAAAAGAAACAACAATGAAGATTTGTTGGCATTGATTGTAATTTGTAGATGATGGATGTCGAAGAACATCAACGGCCATGAGTGTGTGCTGCGAAGAGGTGAAGAAGAAATAAAGAATTGGATCTGATGGGTTGTTGTTTTTTTCCCTTTTTTCATTTTCTTTTCCTTTTTTTTTCTAACCCTTTTTGACTTCTTTTTCTTCTTCCCTTGTGATTTTATTTTTTCACAACGATCAACTCAACGAAAACAAACAACAACAAATCAGCCTCTAGTCCGTACCGCAAGGTGATGAGCACCCTGCACTAGAGATCTATACACCTTAACTACAGCCAAGTACCCTAAAGTCGAAGCTTTATATACAATGTTTGTTGCAGCATGTTGGTGAGTGACCTCTCCTGATTGCGGATTAAGGAGCGCCTCGACTGCCCTTTTGGAGTCAGTCCAAACGACCACGCACCTCGACTTAGCCATAGCTGCTTGCAAGCCTTTTATGATTGCTCGTAACTCCGCATGTGTTGCATCTATGGCAAAGATTCTAGCACTCCCACGAGTGAGCTCATGATCCCACCATAGATTCCAGGCAATTCTTGCCCGCCAAGAACCTGTGTTCGCCGATTTCTTGAACGCACCATCCACAGAAACTAGGGCCACAGGAGAAGAAACACTCCCTGTAGTCCACATACAGCTTCGAAGCTGTGACACCGCTACAACAGAGTTCCTGGTCTGAGGTCCCTGGAGACCCCAAGCTTGAACCCCTTTCGTGCAGTTCTCCATAATGAATTTCATTGTTGATGTTGGATTGAGTCTTTGATTTCGGAAGACAACATCATTGCGAGCGCACCAAAGACTCCACAAGACTGCAACCACGCACCTGGGGATTTACTCTCCTATGCATTTTTCCTGCATTAGACCAAAAATAAAACAACAGATTAGTTAACCAAACAGGGAATGACACATAATCGTGATGTGACCGCTTTCCTTTCGTTTTCATTAGGAGATTTTTATTTTCATTTTATTTTTCCTTTTTCTTTTAATCTCTTTACCTTTTTTTCTACTTTCTATTTTCTATTTTCTATATTCTTTCTTTTTTTCTTTAAAGGGTTGTATAAATACCTTTAACCCTCATTTTTTTAAGAGGGAGGGAAGCAAAGTTTTATTTTGATCACCACTTTTAGTTTTAGAATAGTTTTTCGGGTTGTAGGAGGATTAACCTTCGTAGGTTACTTTAGTGATAAAGTAGATCTTGAAAGTTTTGTAGTTTGGGTTAGGCAAAAATTCTGATTTTTATGCAAGATGTTTATTGCTATTTCATTATTTAAGTAATATATCTTCTTCTCTCCATATTTTATGCTTTCATTTTCTAGTTTGATTAATTTTTGTTTAATTAGCTTAATCTATGTTTAGATCTTGGTTTTATTATCTTAATCTTTTGTTAATCTTTAGTTTCTTAGCTTAATCTTGTGATTAATTATGTATTGGTTATTTTAATCCTCTCCTTTTTCATCTTGGTGTCAAGTGAAGATGTTTGATTTATTTTCCCCTATGATTAGCGATACTAGGATGAGTAGTGAGTAGTTAATTAGTTAGGGTTGGGTGGAAACCCAACCATGATTGAATTGGGCATTTGCTACTAGAGTTAGAGTTTTGTGTGATTATTGCTTATTTAGCTTTTCTAATCTATGTTGCATTCTCTTTGATCACTTGAATGTTGTGTTAGATTGGAGTAGATTGATTTAGGTTGGCATGAGAGTGTCACCTATTGATTTCTATTATTGACTTGGATTTATTTGAACCTTGAGATATGTTAGTTAGTAATGAACGAGAGTCCTTAATTAGATGTCTTTAAGAATTTCTCCTCCTACGAAAGTAGGATGGGAGTTGTATGTTGGGTCAATAGCTAATACATGTAGTGTTCATGCATTATCTCTATATTTGATATTCTTGTGCCTATTTCATGATTAGTTGGTGTTTAATCCCATCTCCTTATTTTAGTTATCTTTGATATATAGCTTAATTTGATACTTTTGAATTGGGTCGTTTTTTCTTATATTTATGTTTTTCTTTGTAGCTTAAAGTATAGTCTAGCTAATTACTCAAGTGATGAATTGGTAACCATCTACCACTACTTCAGAAGTTTGGCCAAGATCTGCTGTCCAGCGGCAAAAGACAATTGGTTATAGCATTTGAAGGGGTACGAAATCCTGCTAGCAATTGATACTTTCTCTCAAATTGTCAGGACACTTTAAGATGAGTAAGATTGCTCACTTGCTGCATGTAAACGTACAAAGATTTGTAAGGGGTCTTAAGCAATGAGAGTAGCTTCGTGTATTCGGTTAAGAATTGTTTTTAGGTGTGCTATACTTTATACATAATTGTTAAACTGGGAAGCTACTCTATGTTGTGTATCCTACTGTGTTATTCATACTCGATAGCAAGTGTTGGACATGGATTCAATAATTTGCATGCTTTGACTCCAAAATGAAGTGTTAATGTGTTGCAGCCATGTCAGAGTGGTGAATAATTTGAAGGAGATGATAATGCCGAAGAAATTGTCTTAAAGCCAACATTTATCAAGAAGCAAGATGGATCCCCTCTAAAGATCTGAAACTTAGTCTTCAACGAGCAGCATGCCTTACCAACAAGCCACATTCAACAAGCCACATTTCTTTTGACAAGATTGCGCTACAGCATCATCAGCAATCTTCTCTAGCTAATGGCATAAAAAATTAGAGGTTTGTGGAAAATTGGCACATATTTGTACCGCAAGCCAGATGAAGTCTTGGTTCCCTGAGTCTGGTACTTGCTTCCCCTCACTCATCTTTGAGTTTAATGAACACTGGTTCAGAAGAGGTTCACGAGCTGAGTCCATTTTTTGTTGCTACTGATGTCCCTGCTGATAGTTTCGCTGTAAAGTCATCATCTTTCTCCTTAACATCGAAATGTCAAGGCAGCTGTCCTGTTTGGCTTCTTGGGCCACCTCCTGGTTGAAGTGATTTGCAGAATATTACACAGAAACAACCAGAGGACCTCCCACCTACAGTTAATGTAGCCTTTGTTCGGCTATCACAAGAAAGGTGACCTGCACAAACCTCCTCTAGGCAAATGGGCATATAGTGGTACTGGAAGGCAATCAATTAGATTATAAGAACATTAGAAAGAAAACAAAGTTCTAATCAATTTTAAATACAGCAAGGAGCCAGTACAATGCCAGTTGCCTCACATCAATCATCCTTTTCCCAACGTTCTGCAGGAACTTAACTACATTAATATATATATATATATATATGATTTAAGTATACCATTGCACTATTTTCAAGTAATCTCTGTATTTCAGTATATAATATACAATTCATAACCATGGTTAAACAACATATCATGAAAAGAATTGGTTATGCTGATACTGTACATTGTACAAACAAAATGCAAGAGTTGCTTATTAAAAGTGCTTAGGAAAGTATATACAGCAAATTGGTGTGGCTTTTGAAACCAAAAAAATTGCTGGGGAAAAGAGAAGAACCTATAACTTGAGATGCACTATACATTTGGCCGAGGAGGAAGGGGGATTCTGGCTATATATGATACAAAGAGGCTTTGGAGTGCGGACCTTTGGGATGAGAGTTTGCCACCACGTCAGTTTCAGTTGGCCAAGGAATAAATGATGGGAAAATTCGAGCGGCCTGCTGGACTTAAATTAAGGATCTTACTATATAAAACAAAACCACATCTACATGAAATAGCTAAGGGAACTTTTCTTCCTTGATCCACCTTCACCATACAGTTCGTTCCATTGCACGAGCTCACTCATGTTTGTGGATTCTGCTGAGAAGCTTGCACACACCTACAACGTTATAATTATGTTACGTTAATAAAATAGCATGATTATAATTAAAGAAAATAGACATCAGCTAGCATTAAATAGTTTATTCGAGAAGATAATGCTCAGTCAACTCACATTCAAGACCACTATTTAGTCAAAGCAGAATGGACAAATTACCTGTTCTTGCGCATACTTGAAGTCGCTCATATTTAAAGGACGAACATCGTCACCACTGTATAGAACAGGTGATCTATTCTCAGCTATCGCTAAAGCTTTTTCCTGCAAAGTTGCATCACACAAATTTAACACACATATAAACCAATTCAGACTCCTCCATATTTCACACTTTACAGTATCAAATTAGAAGCTACATGTAATATGGTATAATCACTATAACATAGCTCAAAGAACCACCATATCTGTGAATTTGATTATTCCTATTATGAGATATTAATGGTGAAAAACTTATTCAAATGAGACAATAATTTTCACCAGATAAGTCACACGACTACCAGCATAACAAATTTCTATTTTAATATCCCGTTTTGGTGAAGCCAGTGAGACCAAAACACAGAATTTGAGGGCATCATGTTCGTATTTCAGATACGGGTCGACCAGAAAGACACTTTATAATTGTCAATACCTTCTTTTCCATCTCCAATATTTCTCGGATGGGGCAATAGGCTGCAGTTACACAAAGATTCTGCGCCAAATGGTAGAGAGTCGAATTAGAAAGTTACTTCCAATACAAAGCACAGTGACAAGCAATTCAAGGTATACAGTTAAAACCTTCAAGTCACTTCCAGAGTATCCATCTGTCATATTTGCAACCACAGCCAGATCAACATCAGATGCCAGTTCTTCTTTGGCTAAAATTACACTCAAAATTTTCTGCCTGTTAGCCACATCTGGCAGGCCGACCATCAATCTGCCATAAATACAATAAACATAAATTCATGTACCATAACAACTACAGTATGGAAAAGGATAAAAGAAATGCAACAACTAACAACCTTCGAGGTAGTCTCCTGATAACAGCTTCATCCAGGTCAAAAGGCCTATTCGTCGCAGCAAGCACCAACACACGTTCTTTATCCTTTGTACGCAAACCATCCCAGTTCACCATAAACTCATTCTTCATTTTTCTCATAGCTTCATGTTCCCCAGGATTTTCACGTCTTCCCAGCATGCTGTCAACCTAAGGCATAGATTCCATCAACTAAGCATACAGAAAACCAACAGCAACATGGAGAGAGGAAAATACCCATCTCAACCGCACAACACAAAGAAAATCACGTCTTAACCAACCTCATCGACAAAAATGACGCTCGGAGCTATCTTACTAGCTAGTGAGAACACTGCTTTGACATATTTCTCTCCTTCACCAAACCACTAATCAATATACCAAATCAAAAAGGAAAGTGTAAGTATAAACAGAGGTCGATTGGGTATACAAGGTGTAATCAAATAAGAAAAGAAACAATACCTTTGATGTGATGCTAGACATTGATATGTTGATAAAATTTGCACCAGCCTCTGTAGCGACTGCTTTTGCAAGCATAGTTTTCCCAGTACCAGGGGGGCCAAACAAAAGTATACCCTTGCAAGGCTGAAATGACGACGACTTAGCCACTAGGAGGCAGGGAATCCAGAATGAAAACAAAAATGTAGAAAATGGCAAACCTTTGTTAATTGTCCTTTCGAGAATAACTCTGGCCTTTGAAGAGGTAACATCACCAGTTCCTTTAATGTATCTTTCACATTATCCAAAGCTCCAATGTCGTCAAAAGTTACTCCAATTTCACTAGCTGGAATAACATCCACCAGAAGCTTCTTTTCAAATTCATTCTCAGTAGCTACATCCTGAGGAACAAACAAGCTGGTTAAAGTCCAATTTAATCACAAGAGCTAAAAGGATGGAAAAATTAATGAAAAACCCTTCCAACACATATACTTCCTTTTCCTCTCATTCTTTTGGCAAGAAGCAAAAAAAAGGGGGAGAAGAAAAAGATGCACATCTCATACCTTCAATGACTTCTTTGTACTTTTGGTTTCATTTTGCACACCATGCAATATATTAAGCCCGTGCATAATACTGCAAAAAGAAAATTCAATGTTTTACCAAGAGAGATCATGCATATCAAACTAAACAAGCAGTACTAATATATGAGGGACAAGCTTTGCATGCGCTGATAACCTTTCGCTAGATATGATGACCTTAGAATCATTTAGTGAAGCTTCAGCACCATTCATAAAGTGATGAGTCAAAGCCCAGCCAATTACTTTGTCTGCATCTGAAAAATCAAACGGCCATGTGAGAGAGCAAACTTGTCATCTGACAAACAAAGATATTCGTAATCAGGATGTCAAGGTGACTGACTTTCACTTGAAAGCGCTTGATCCTTAATTGATAGCGTCTCAATGTCATGACACTCTATTCCAACGCGTGTCAATACCTTCAAAATATTTCCACATTCATCAGTAAGGATACCATAATCACTGTAATATGCATTTAAGTTGGTAGACAATGTACTAATTCAATAGTTTTGAGAACATATGAATAGAAACATTTCCAAACTATCTTTGGTAACACAGTAGTAATCAATAACTGATCATACCTATGCTGTTGACAGAAAAGAGAGTTCCATAAACTTGATGTTCCTAGGTATTTTCAGAACTGTAGTTTAACTTTGTATGATATGACTGAAACTAGTAGCACCTATCACAAACAATAAGCAACGCCATATAGCATAAACCAACAAAGAAGTAGTCCCACAATGATTGGGGGTCGGCTAACATGAACTATAATAAGAAATTGTTTCGGTAGCAAATGAAACAATACACATAAAGTAATGAGTTAGAGAGAGTAAACAAAGAATAATGAGAAAGTGAAAGTGAAAGTGAAAGTGAAAAAGTAAGACGAGAGAAAAGTAAGGAAGAAGAAAACAAAATAAGGAGTTAAGAGCAAACCAAGATAAAGGGATACAAAAATAAATTTGAGAGTTTTGTAGAATAGGCTAAAAAGAAACATTTTGGTTTTTCCATTTCTATATAAAGAAATTGCAAAAGACAACTTGTAATGAAGAAAGATTATGGTTGAAGTTGGATGAAGATAGTTCAAATCTGAAGTATCCTGACAATAAACAAAGCGAAAGTGAAGAAAGAAAGACCAGAGAAAACATAAGGAAAAAACAAAATAAAGAGTAAAGAGCAAACTAAAATGAGGAGATACAAAGGTAAATTTGAGAAAATGTCATAGAATAGGCTAAAAAGAAACATTTTGGCTTTTCCATTTCCATATAGATAAGATAACGTATAAAGAAATTCAAAAAAGAAAATCACAAGAGAGCTCGTATTGAAGAAAAATCATGGTTGAAGTTGGATGAAGATAGTTCAAATTTGAAGCATCCTAAATCGAGCTTTACACAACTACTTAGTTAATATGTTTAGCAAATAGCAATGTTATGCTGGATTGGCTATTGTTAGTATTGGTGACTCCAATATCTTTGAACCATTGAACCTCTTTACATAGTGCTAGACTAAACATTCTTTATACTTCCTCTATATTTTTTTAGTTGCACCATTTGAAATTTTGGCACAATTCATCAACCAACTTGACAAGCTTTCTCTCACCGTTATATAAGAAAATACATAGGCGAATATGATCTTGTTAAATTTGTCTCAATGCAAGGATTCCAAATATCAACTTTTTATAAATTCGTCTCAATGCAATAAGAGAGATTAATGTCCAAAGAAGCATGTTGAAGTACGTGGAAAAGAAAGCAATGGCACAAATAGAGGAAGTATTTTACAACTAAATTTGGGCAACTAAACTCCTATTTTTCTTTACTCCCTATTTTTAGGTAATAATTGGAAGTTTCTTTTAATTGCTCAAAAATTGAACATGTTCACATTAGTTGACTTGTTGGGTGAGTGACTTGATATATGCGCCTATTCCTTCCGATCAATGTGTAAAATGCTAGAATAATCGCGCACTTAGTACATTGTGCTTTCACTGAAGATATTCCAACACTTGAATTAAGTAGTGACATTCTACAAAAGCCACGAAGCATGTACATGGTTATGAAAACAACTTCACCCCAGCAAGCCAAATTAATGACACAGTATATTCAAATCTAAAACATAATTCCATTCCACTCCTTCCATAACATCTATAAGATAGCCTAATAAAGATATTCTCCGAAAATCCCTTGAAGCACAAATTAGGGAGAGGCTAAAAAGACAACATCATTCCTATATCTCTATCCCAGAGAACAGCAAAACCGAAAAAAAAAAAGATTCACCACCTCCTTATGCCTGCCAAAACCCATTTAGGAAAGTAGCATGAGCAATTTTGGACAATTTAGGAGGGAAATTACTCGCATAGATTCAATTACAACCTTATTTGAACACTCACGGCTCATGAGCTCTTTTTTGTATAACTACTAGATTCAAATGCATGCAATGCGTACTTCAAGAAGTTACAAAAACATGCATAATAGTCATAGTATATTAACATTAAATTATAAAACAGAAAAAAAAAAATAAAGGACATCTAGGGTATTTTTTGTGGACAACAAACTCATCAAGAGTTGGCTTATTATTATATAAGCCAACTCTTGATGAGTTTGTTGTCCACAAAATACCCTAGATATTCGTGCATAACACCAGCAATCACATTTAAATAAGTTTACCATAAATAGCTCTTAGGTTACCCTTCATACATTCTAGTCTACTAAGGGCATGCTTGGATGGGAATTCATGACTCCCGAATAAAGAGATTCACTAAAGTTTAGGTAGTCTTACAAGAGATGAGGTAGGGATAATGCAAGCAGAATGGACGGAAGGGGGGGTGCTAGTGAATAACCACAACACCCGAAATTGAGATTACCCTAAGGGCACAATACCCAATTTCTCCCCACCCCCTAGAATGTTAGATGCCAACTATCCACTTCGAGTAAGTCAACTACCTTTTTTTTCATAACCTAGACTAAAAAATTTGGATACGAGGACACTGTCCTAAATTTAGACGTGGGTACGGGAATACAGCAGTTAGATATAAAAACAATACTATTTTACAAGTTGAAGTTAAAACGTCACAAGCTCTAGTATTTATAGATTTCAAAAATAAAAAAGGCAATAAATAATGAACCCATTCCCCCATGTAGTTTAGTAAACAGCTGTGTAGCTCTGTGAGAGAGAGAAACAAGTGTATTCTACTGCTTTACTTTTTAGTTCACGTGGTTCCTTTTCACCCTTCCCCTTCCCAGTCTTCCCACACCACATTAAATTATAGATAAAATATAAAAAAGAAAGTAAAATCAAAAGACAACCAGAGATCTCAACTTTCCATTTTCCAGTACCCTTCACCCTCCCTCCCTCCCTCTCCTCTACCATTGCCAAAGACGTGAACAGTAAGATAAATTATGAAGACAAAATGCTGCTGATTCATGAGCTTCTTCTTTAGTCTAGGTTATGAAAAAAAAGGTAGTTGACTTACTCAGTGCAATATTTAAACCTCCTTTCAGATAACGAGGGAAATGACCATTCCAAACGACTTCACCTCCCAAGTAAAAGCCCCAATATCTCAAGAAATAAAATTGTATATTGTTTGTTCAATTATCAGATCTAGTGTTTACAAATAAGGTAATCGGTCTTCTCTCACTTCAATCGTTCCTTCCTCCCAGATCTAGCGATATCCGAGAGCATAGTGACATATCCGACACAAATCTCTTAGGCAGAGTCGCGTCAAGTCATGCCGACAAAGTACTCCGGCGAAGATGTCGTTCCTTCCTCCCAGATCTAGCGATATCCGAGAGCATAGTGACGTATTCGACACAAATCTCTTACATTTTGGGTCAACCACTATTCTGAAATAAAATAAGAGGATGAGGGAAAAAGAATTCTTTTCTGAGGGAAAATTGAGAGTATACTATTACTAATACTTACGTACAGTAATGATTTAGCTACTACAAGTACTACTACTATCAATTAAATAATATAACAGTAACCATACATTTGTCTTCCCATTTATAAATGACCATGGAGAATAAGAAAAACTAGATAATTTTCGTGAAAAAGTGATTTTCGGATCGGTCAGGTGGAGATTAATAGATAATTTTCGGGTTTAGATTTCAAAAAGTAGCAAGAAAAAGTAGGAGATTTTCGGGTTCGAATAATTTTCGTGAAAAACTAGATAATTTTCTGAAAAAATGATTTCAAAAAGTAGCAAGAAAAAGTGAAGAAGTGTTGCAATAGAGATAGAGCAAACCAGTCAAATGGGTCCGTCGGGTCAAGAATACTAGAGAATTTTCTGGTTCGGACCGAACAGTGCTTGTTCAAAACCCAACGGGTTTAGGGATTCAGATATGCTCTTTCTTAGTTCATTTTTGGGACATATACTTTCTCCATTTTTTATTACTCGCAATGTTTCCCCTTGCATAAGGACCAAGGAGAGGAGAGATAAAAAAAAGAACTCCATGTCCTAGGAGAGAAAAGAAGAAACTATATTGCCAAAAACGGAAACGTTACAAGTAATAGAGAAATACTAAAAACGGAAAACGTTGCGAGTAAGAAGAAATGGAGGAAGTATATAACAAAATATACATATTGAATAGTCTTCTGTAGCCAAATTTAACAATACAGATGACATCGACATGCAACAAAAACTATTACTAAAACCAACTATTCTAATGAGGAAAAATAGAGAAGGACAGTCCCAACTATGGCCCCTCTCACAAAAACAGTTCCAACTTCAATTTAATATTAACAACTTCGACCCCCTTTTTACACTGGACCGTAAAAAACAAATTAACCCCCTTAATTTTCCTTTTTACCTTTTTTTTATCGGTTTCTTCTTCCTCCTTTCTCCTTCCTCCCCTACCACCAACTCCTCTTCCGCCTCCCTGCCACCCCCTCCCCTTCCAAAAAAACATAATCTAGCACAACTAATACATCAATTTCCCCAAAGGCTTCCTCTCTTGAAGTCATTGATTCCAAGAAATTATAAGGAAAGCTGGAAATTTTTTACAAATGAAACCCACTGCCCGTTTTGATAGTAGTTCAACAACCATGACAAATTCACACAACAAAAAAATTCATGTAAAATCAAAAATCAAAGTGGAATAAGATTTAAAATTCACTAAATCGTTGAGTAAAATCCCTAAGATTGAGATTCATGCAGAACGAGGAAAAAATAAAGTGAAGAGAGAGAGAAAAAGACCTCGTGAAGAAGGGAAGAAAGTATGAGTTTGTGATGTGGGCTAGAATGATGGGTGGCAGGGGAGGGGGAAGGGGAGGGGGACGGGTCCATGGGTGGCAAGGGAGAGGAAAGAGGAGGAGGGTAGCAGAGGAAAGGGGAGGGGGTGCTTTGGGGTGGCGGGGGGGGGGTGCTTTGGGGTGGCGGGGGAGGGGGATGTTGTGGGGTAGCAGGGGAGGGGGATGTGTGGAGAGGGGGAGAGGAGGAGGAGAGTGGCAGAGGAGCGGGCAGGGGAGGAAGGAGGGAGAGAGAAAGAGGAGAAAGAAGATAGGAAAAAAAGTTCTAAAAAAAAACCAAGTTTATCTGCTCGGACCACTAGTGTAAAAAGGGGTGTCAAAGTTGGGATTGCACAATATTAAATTGAAGTTGAGACTGTTATTGCTAGGGGGGCCATAGTTGAGAGTTGAGATTGTTCTTTCAACTTTTCCTTCTAATAATTCAAAGCATGGTTTGGTATAAATTTTTGATGATATTTACTCTAAGACGTAATGGTTTTTCGGTCAATGGCGTCGAGTTAGAATGCAATTGGGTGCGGGTCACAAGAATTTGTCCAAAACACATTATTTTTGGGTGGTTTCCAGTTGGCTCGACTTTGGATAGTGGTCTAAGAGAGAGGCAATAGTATATTGGAGAGAGTGATATTAACAACTAATAGGAAAATAACAATACTAACTCCGTCTTTCATAATATAACAAATAGGAAACACTCCCTCTGCTTCACAAAAACCTTCCCTCTTTTTGTTTTAGTCTACTCCATAGAATTCTTCCCTATTTTGCTTCATTCTATTTTTTGTGATCCAATTTCCCTCTTTAATCTTCCCTTACCCGCCACATGGGTTTACTCGTATTATTACATATATAACTGTTTGTAAAGATCTTTCTCTCTTACCCGAATGTCAAAAAAAGGACCAACTTTCCACTAGCTCTCTTTGTTCCTTGGTTCTCGTATCTATAAGGAAGGTCTTAATGAAATGGAAGGAGTATATATCAGATGGAGAAAGTCTAATGAGAAGTGAGAAATCATTGTTGAACTTCATTACTAAACTTAACGTACTTATTTTTAGAATTAAGTACTAATTTGTGAAATCAAAGTCTAATGAGAAGTGTGAAATCATAGTTGAACTATTTAATATTTTTTTAAAAATTATTTGTGCTCAACTTGTTTTTGGTGAAACCTATTTATATAGGTTACACCGTTGAGGACTGATCACAAGTCGGTCAGCACAATAAACTATTAACTCACAAATGTTGGTTGAAGTGGGAGCAATCAAGTTTCAACGGCTACTAGAAACTAGAGTGCAAAGCTATTGGCACCAGAACTGACTTACAGATCGAATGCTAACGATATTTGACTGTGCTTTCAGAGTTTCTGTGTCACGCTCCAACTTCTGCTTCCACTCTAACAGCAGATTTTCATCCTGCAAAAATCCAGGAAGTTATGGCTGCAACTCGGCAATATCCCAAAAGAACGAAAAGAAAAGATCATTCAGCACCTGAGGCATCTGTATGGTGACTCTGTTTGTGAAAAGACGAGTAAGTTGTTTCATTGTCTTGGATGTGTCCTTGTTATTTCTATCACTCATTCGATTAAAATTGTCCTGAACAAAAAAAAATCGTATGCAATTCATGCCTATTCAAAGTACAAAATCTACAAAACATAAAAAAAAAGGAATAATAACACAATAACAGCACAACAAATAGACCTTACAATCCGTTTGGTTAGTGGTCCTAAATGGTGATAATGGTAATGTAATTTAGTGTAAATTTGCAAGGAAAATCTAATATCAATATCCCCATAGTGATGAAATTTCATTACAAGACATGAGTTTTCCTATATAAATTACCACTACCACCTGATACCACCTTTCCAAGTGATAATGAATGGTCATGAAATATTAGGAAGAAAATGGATATTTAGGGATGAGATGCATTACATTACCTGGTAATGACATGGGATTTTCGTTACTAAATTATACTACAATGCATTATCTATATATGACCACTAACCAAACGTACAGTTAGAGTAATAAATTGCTATCAACTCTTTTTTCTAAACTACAAACAATAATCTGAAAAAACATGTCATCAAAGAATTACAAAGAACAGAAGAGTAAAATCTTAAATATTTTTAAAATTTCCACTCCAATTTGCTTTCTTTAAGAATACAGAGTAAAGCATTAATAGTATAATACTACTCAACAACTCTTATATTCTTATTAGCTGTGTGATTCTAAGTAGTATAATAGGTTCTCCAACAAGATACAAGAAAACTCGACATATTGTTTGTGTAGAAGATGTACTATTATGGTTTCGTCTGAAAAGTTTGGTACATGATGGTAGTAAAATCTTAAATCTTTCTAAAATTTCCACTCCAATTTGCTTTCTTTAAAAATACAGAGTAAAGCATTAATAGTATTACTTACTACTCAACAACTCTTATATTCTTATTCGATGTGTGATTCTAAGTAGTATAATAGGTTCTCCAACAAGATACAAGAAACCTCCACGTATTGTTTGTGTAGAATATGTACTATTATGGTTTCTTCTGAAAAGTTTGGTACATGATCGTAGTTTATACAAACCTTGTAAAATAAGTTTAAAAGATTTAATTTGATGATAAGGGGAACCAGACATGACTGTTGTAAACCCAAGATACAGTCTGAAATTTATCAAATTGCTACATCCAAATAATTCTTTTTACTCCAATTGCAGCAATGAGCAACCCTAACGCAAAAAACAAAAATCTACATTTTCTTTTAATTCTTTCACTTCCAAGTTCCATGTTCCTTTTAAAAAAAAAAGAAGTAAAACTATCATGCGGAATCTTGTCAGATCAGTTTTGATGTATCTTTAAAGTCCACATTTTTTTACAATATTTTTCCAATATGAAACAAAAGATATTACTATATTAGTGGTCAGAATTGTACATTGGAGACTGGAAAAAGAGTAGAAAAATTTTGAAAACTGAGAAGTATATTAAGAAAGAATCATCTCAATCAATTAATTTCTATAGTCACAAATATGATTCCAGTAAGCATACCGGAAAAGCAAAATCAAGCAAAGCTGTGTGATTGCTGCCAAATTTTGTAAACAGTAAGCCACCTGGATGAGACTGCCAAAGATTTTGCGTTTCACAAAACAGAAAATGTCAGAAACATTAACGTCTGTCAAGTATAGGGACTAAATATGCCAAACATAAAGAAATACCTTCTCTTTTCGGTTGTCTGCTTGAGTGTGGGAGGCAATCACAATCAACTTCTCGGGCAGATTTTCAAGCTTGCTTTTTACTTCCCCATATGCGTCAGGATTCCCTGCCATGCACTTCTCCATATCTTTAAGGTACAAAATCATCGGGCCAGTTTTACATTCATCTTTTGCAACCTATTAATAGAGACATCAAAATAGTTTTAGGAAAAGGAAAAGGAAAAGAAAAAGCATTTATGTTACACAACATTAATATCCACCTCAAAGATTTCATTCACTGCAAGTCTGTCAGCATCATCACCACTTGAATTTTCTAAGCATAACAGGTCACCTACGGATAAGATAAGAGACAGCTAATTAGCCACAATAAAGAGAGAAACAAACACTGTGGAAACAGAGCTGTTGTTCTAGCAATACAAGAAACCATGACAGAAGATTACCTGCACAAAAGAAACCATGATCAGTTTCACAACGGCCTCCAAGATTGTTTCCCTCAGGAATGGAATTGTCAAATCTGACGCCAATCTTTGATGACTGGTTTTCCTTAAAGACAAGGACAACCTTCCCTCGGTTACCATATGCAGGCCCCCTGCAAAACAAACAAGCAAAATTTAACACATAAGTTTTTTTCCCTCAGCTGCATTGCTGGGTATTGTTTACTTCCTCATGTTTTAAATACATGATTTTGCCTTAAAATAACAGTTCTACAAATTCCTTGATCGAAATTTAGCACTCCCTCTGTTTTTTTTTTTTTTTATCATTCTTACTTTCAATGCACTTCTTTGAACTTAAATATCTTTCATTATATATTAGTAAAAATTATAACGATTGAATATTAATAATGTACTAATTGAGACGAATCAAACAAGACCCCACATGACTATATTTTTTCTTATAAATTGAAAATAATTGCAAAGATCCTCTCTAAGTATGAATAATGCCAAGATTCCAAGTGAGAAAGATAAAAAAAAAAAAAAAAAAAAAAAAACAGAGGGAGTACCACCTTTGATTTTGAAAACACTTGCAAAATTTTGGACAATAAAATCTTTAGTTATGCAATTGTATAATTATAAATAGTTAAAATTTTAAAATTTCATAGAGACGAATCTAACAAGATCTTACCTAACTCTATTAACTTCAAGAAAACTCACAACTGATGGTCAAAGTGCCATAAATACAAAGTGAAACAATTATTTGATAGGAAGGCAGTTGTGGGACAACTATCTCTGATTCTGGTCTAATTTCCCATAAACATTTAGGGGAGAGAAATCATGATAAACAGTACAAAAAAAGGGACTGCCGTTTTTACAAAAGAAGATATAATGTAACAAGGAGCATCATAACAAATTAAGATTCAGGACAAGAGAGATAAGACAAAAAAGATACCAGTTGATTACAGGCCCATATTGATATAACAATTCACATGTTTTGAACATTACCTCAACGGCAGTAGTGGTGGAACCCCAGAAGGCATTGATCCTACGAATTTTACTCTATCACCTGCATGGAATTCAGGAAAATAAGACGAAGTCTGAGGTCATAAAAGTATATACAGCATATGCATATATGACAAATTGATGACCAATCATAAAAGAAAAGCCATTTCATTTCTTAAATTACATTTGCAAGTCCCCCAAGTATACTTTTCAGTTTCATAGCTTGTTCGGAATATTTCTAGAAGAGTACAGAGAATCTTAAAACATATATGCATACACATTCACACGCACACACATACATGACATATATATGTATGTGTGTGTATACATACTTGTTGGTTGTGAGAGCATATTAACTATTAAGGCTTTCGAACTAAAAAAAAAAAACATTCTCATTAGCATTGAGTTCTCAAGAACAATTTGTCATGAACCTATCTTTTGTGTTGCTTAAAAAGATAAAATAAATATAAAGAAGAAGACTTCAAAAGTCATGGGAAATTGACGAACAAAATATCATTAGTCAAGAAAATATTATGAACATGAAACGGCCAGCATATATAACAAAAAGAGTGACATGTTGACAAATAGGGAGATCTATCTATAATACATAGAAAAAACAAAAGCCACTAAAGTAAGATCCCCTCCTAAAATTCTCTCCTCAAACATTATGATTTAATATATGATTGCCTTGGAACTATAAAAGGAGGTCTATAGGACATTAAATACATGCTTGCATCGAAAATTGATTTTAGTTAATTAATACGAATATTATTTACAAATGCTTAAACACTTTCATGTACATTAATAAGAAAAAATCAGCATGTACCGAGAAGTTTCACAAACTGGACCACATGAACACGGAAAGAGACAGTGGAAAGAATTAGACCTTCTTTAAAAGTGTATTTTTTCGAAGATGCAGTTGATGCTTCTTGCTTTGGAAGACGCTGAGCTAAAAGAGCAGATCCATTAGTGATGTCCGCCTCAACACTTGAAGCTTGTTTCTTATGTCGTAAGGAAGCCACAACTGATGAGCGTTTTGCATGAATACTAGCTTTCTCGGGTCTCGAATGTTCTCTAGAAGAATCAGCTTCCTTCACAGTTGATCCCTGAAACAGTGGGAACTTTAATTGTCTTCTCCTATCTTTCTCAACAAACATGTTAAACAACCATGGAACCCAACATTACAGTTGATGCTCACAGTATGCTCAGCTCAGTCAAGAATCTTTGAAAATAGGACAGAATAAAAGAAGCAAGCAGACAAAAATAAACTTACAGGCAAAAGAAGACTGTCCACTACAAGAAGTTTTGCACTAAAATACTTGGCCAGGGCCTTTGCCAAAGTTTCCTGATATATCTCTGAACCTGTAATGTAGAACTCGGATATTAAAAAATAGAAAGTATGAAGAAATCGATTACATTTACAAAAAACATCTCCAACGATGTTTGGGAGAAGATTAAGAAACCTAACTTTGAAACTGATACTCTCTAACATAGATCATCACTTAAAAAAAGTGAAAGAAGTTTTGAGAAAGAAAAAAAAATAATTCTGTGAACACTCCAATACATCCCATTTAACATGAGAAGTTTTTTTCCAAAACTTCATCTAGAAGTTACTTACCACCCAAGTAACTACAGATAAATCTAGCATATACTCAAAAGAAGCTCGTGGTATGAAATTTTTTTAACGGTAGCGTTAAGACTCACTAACTCAAATAGCTACAATACCTGCAGGTCCAGATAAGAGTATCCTGGGGCTCACAGTAGAGAGATCTGACACAAACTTCACCATATGGCTACACTTCAAGGGCATGAATGCGGCAGCGACCAATAAATTCTTAGTATTATCACTGTTTCAGCACATAATTTCTGTGAGAGCTTAGATCATGTAAAACTAACAGGAAGAAATGAGACAGTTCTCATGCGCATAAATATTACTCGATTGTCTAAGCAGAGAGCAGAAAGGACTTCATGCTTGAAAACAGAAAATGAACAGAACAACGCGTTAGGAATGACAAAGAAACAACAAATGAATATACCAACACTATGATATATTCCCAGTTCTTCTCATCTCTGATCTCACTTCTCACACACACACAAATGGACTAGAAACAAAGTCTAACAAAATGAAAGAAGGCTGCGAAATCAGTGCTAGGCTTGATCAGGCTACATCAAATTCTGCTTGGAATCTACATAAAAGCATAGATATCTTATAGAATATTTTGTGAACAACTACCAAATATATCGATTTTGTTTGTTTTGAATTTCGATATCCCTCCAAAACATAATTGATGGAACCCAAAAATATAACCAAAAGCAAACACGAGCAATCTGAATTATGTTGGCATCAAATGAAGTGGCTAAGGCCTTAAAATTTCTTCGCTTGGGAAGAATACCAGGTAATTCTTCTTCATATCTTGTTCCAACTTCCCCTTTATGTGGTATTTAAGGCTTATTATTTAAGGTAAAATATCAATTCGGAAACAATATTGAGGGTTTTGGATTTCAATTGACATGCACTTGGCTAATTCCATTCGCAATTTTCACATGATCACATATAATAAACCATAGTAAAGTCAATAGAGTTAAAAGTTAAAAAGACGAGGTCAAATATTGAAGGAAAGGAGAGAATTGAAAGTGAAATAAATAAGAAAGGAGGGAAGAAAGGTAAGAAGTTTGAGTGTTCTTCTCCCGAATTTTGGGACATACTTCGGATTGAGATAGTGGTACTAAACCGGAAAGTCTAACTAATGTAGTTGTTATATTAATATATAACTTAGGTAGTTCTTCTCAGAAAGTGCAATATATTTGGTAGTTGTAAACAAATACGGATATTAAATGGAAGCACGATAAAAATACTTGTAATAGAATAATTAACAGATTTACACACCATCATTCCTCAACAAAGAATTGATGACCTTATGCTAAATCCAGCAAAGTCAACATAAAAACTAAATTACCCCCCTGTACATACACTTCTCTTTCTATCACCTCCGCTGTCCTGCAGTGCCAGTGCCTCTGAGGCTCTGACCTTCCTATATAGCTAATACCACTTCTGCCTAATAAAGAACCAATTTTGTTCTCCATTTCCACCCTTGCCGCCACTCTTCCTCTTCAAACAGGAGCAAGAAATTGTGGATCAGCCAGTATAATTACCCAAAAAGAGGGGGAAAAAACCTATCAACCAGTCAAAAATCAGGTCTGGATTCTAACACCCTCTTCAACCAAGAATCTTATAAAGGAAAATAATGAAATACATGGCCAAACACAGTTCTCAAACTTTTTTTCAGTATAGTGAGTATTGTCACTTCTTAAAAATTCTTCTAATTTGGGTTCATCCCAATACATATATACATAATTATACATTAGAAAAATATATATACACATCAGAGGCGGACCCACGTGGGGTCCTGGGTGGCCGGGGCCCCACCATTATTAAAATAAAAAAATTGGCTTTTTCAGAAAAAAAAAAAAAAAAAAAAATCAAGAATGATGCATTTACCGAGTCCTAGGCGGTAATGTAACTGTCAGCGAAAAAGAGTAAGGTCGTCTTAGATAATAATATAAAAATCTCCAAAAGCAGTTGCCTATTATATGTCAGGTTCACAAAGTAAAAAAGGATAGAGAGAGAATTTGAGAAAGCTTGGCACACACACTCAATTACTGCCAATTACATTAAAGGCTACTAGGCTAGGCATCTAGATTATTTTAGGGGACCCAAATTGCTTGGCCATTTGACTTGCTACAGTGCTTCAGTACAGCCAGATCAAAAAAGTGACAGGTGAATAGCCTGCAAATTGCGAGCGAGGTATTTTTTGTTTTTCAAAATTTTCTTCTTATTGTTAATTGTTAATTTGTTATATGTTAATTGATCTTTGGTTGTGTTTTTGCAAATTTGTGTATGTATTATTGGCAATTGTACGTTTATATTGTTATTAATTTATGTTTTATTAGGTAAAAATTAAGATTTTTTTCATTGTATTAGTGCTCTAGTTGATCAAAAATTTGTAGTTTGTGATTTGTGAAAGAATCAATTACAGTTCAGTTTATTTAGAAGAACAGTTAGATTGTGATTTTAATAATATAATTTTTATGGGTAATTTTATGGAATTTTAATATATTTTTTTTGAATTCTCGTATTGGTTGTATACAATTGGCCCCCCAGGACTAAAATCCTGGATCTGCCCCTGATACACATACAATGTAGACATAAATATATACTTCCTTCGTTCTTCTATTACTGCCACATTTCCCTTTTAAGAAAGTTTCTTACTCCCTCCGTATCTAGAAAATAGTTACACTTCTCTCATCAAAAGAACCAAGGAAATAAGGAAAAATTGGTGAGAGAAATGAAAAATTAGGGTTAAGGAGAGAGAATCAATTAAGTAAGGAGTTGAGTGATAAAGTAAAAAGTCATAGTGGACCCATGTCCCAGAAGAGAAAGAAATAAACGAGTAAATTTTTGTGAAATGTACCAAAAAGGCAAGTGAGAAAATCTTTGTGAAACAGAGGGAGTATTAATTAACATACCCGCTTTTTTAACCCTTTTCCCTTCAAGATGCCCATATTGCCCTACCAAATCAGTGGAATGTCGTACTTCTAATACTTAATGCCACTCTAAGAAATCCATTTTTCTATCTTCATTTGTACTTAGCACATGGTTTTGTGATCCCCTTTCCACTTTTCCCTCTCTCTCAATTTTTATGCCCTCCCTACGTGTAGAAAATAACACACAGAGACAGATTATGTCTGTGCATGTATATAAAGACAAAGACATGGTCAAACACAAAAGCAAATGTGTGCATGCAAGTGTGGATATGTACAATGACATTGTTTACCCTACTTCATTCTAATAAAAAATAACAAATAATTCCAACAATTAAAAAGTGATTAAAGTACCCCACTAACTCCGACGCTATGTTACAAGGACATAAGAATGTGAACCAGGTATGATGATCAAGTGTCTATTCCATCATGGCTCAAAATTTGCAAGAAGCTTGGACACAAGTGCAAGTACACAACTTCCGTAAACCACAACACCGATTCCAAAAGAATTGTGCATGGCCTTTCACATTTATTTATTTTCTGAAAAGGAAGTTTTCAAATTTCACTTGTTTACCTACTATGTTACTCTTGGAAACTCATATTAGACATCGATAGTGTCAAGACTATGCTACTTTATGAAAGATATGGGTTGATCCAACTGAAAATTGACGTGTCAAATACAGATTCTGTGCATGATACAGCATTAAATGTCTCACATCGGTAGATAAACTGAAGGGTTGGGTGGGAGATACATAGCTAGTACACCAACCAAGTCTAATAGCACAAATAAACACTAGAACAAGATGAGCAAGGGAGGAGCAACCGTAATCCAACTAGGTAAAACACCCTAGCTATGCAGGAAACTAACCACTGAGCTATCAGACATGTTTCTCTCATTGATAAGAAAGAGCATGCGGAGAGTAGTCTAAGCATATAAGATACACATAAGACAAGCAGAACCCGAGAGGAGAAGTAGCACACAACAGTAATTTTCAATAAATTATACGAAAAATTAAAACATCCAGGTAAGAAATTTAGGCCACCAACCTTAAATAATATGGGAAACTCTCCAAGGACACATCAATATCACCAGCTGCAAGAATCGCCTTGCGCAAAGTATCTTTAAATGCTTGGCGTCTGGTCGAAACAAAAGTCGGGCGATCAAGATCCTTGAGTAATTCCCTAAGTTGTCTTTGCTCTTCCAACAATTTTGAAAGACTGCCACTGAAATCAAAATCAGAGGTAGATGACCTAGCAAGCAGCTGCAAAAGTGGCCTGAGTTCACTATTTGTGCCAGGGACCAGTCCTTCCTCAGTATTCAAGCCAGTATCCTTTGCCACATCAACTATATTCATATTCTCATCAGACACAGGACACACTTCCTTCTGATTCAAAGAAGCATCACGATAGTCCTCGAGCTCCAAGCTATCATTCATGTCAACATCACATATACCATTATCCGATGCCCCAGAAAGTGAACCAATAGCTGAGTCCTCGTCATTGCCTCTTGAAGGAGGAAGACGTGAAAGACGTTTGCTAAAGGTTGACAGTGAAGCCAATATTGATGCTCCAGCAACAGCAGATGAAGATGAATCTCTTCCTCTTGCTTTGGTATCTTTGCCTGTAGCTGGGGTGCTATGGGCCTCTAATATGGCCAATGACGATGGTAAGCCAGGAGCAGCCACAGTGTCCATTGAAAGTTGCTGGAATATCTGCCAATTTGTTAAGAAAACTGGCATGCAACAAGCTATCAAACTACTTCCTAGGCTTTCATTAAAAAATCCACGATTGACACATCAAATCAGTTTATTACGCAACAAGGTATCCATACGCAAACACACAAACAATAAAAATAGTACTTCCTCTGTTTCAAAATAGATGAAACGGTTTAGACTTTTGCACTATTCACACAGTCTTTTGACCGTATTTTGTGATTTTTACATAAGGAAAAATATAGTCATGCGGGATCTTGTTAGATTCGTCTCGATATATACTTTCAGAATATCAACTTTTTTTAAATTTCACATGTAGGGGATTAGGGATATTAATACTTAAAATTATGCGTTGGCAAGCGTGTCTAGAAAAGTGTGCCAAGTATATTGAAACAGAGGAAGTAATAAATAACAATACTTCCTCCGTTCTTTTATTATTGCAACATTTCCCTTATTTGGAAGTTTAATATTAATGGCAACATTACTAAATTTGACTATGTTTTCTCTCTATCTCTCTCCTCATCACATGGGTCCCTTTTTCATCTCTCTCTATCTCTCTCATCTCCTTATAGAATATGTGCAAAACCTACATGTTGCAATTATTAAAGAACGGAGGAAGTATATAATTAGTATTAGAAAAGGCTTGACAGAAAAACTGAAAATAACAATCTTATTCCAGAATAAGAATCCTATTCCAGAAGGATACATAAGCATATTTCCCAACAGAACCAAAGATCAGCTCATCACCACCAGTTAGAGTCAGAGGAGAGGAACTCTTGTAATGGGCCTTGCCATTCACTTGCACGGAACCTTTTCCTCCTGTAATTTCTAACTTGATAATAGATGAACCCCCTCGCTGAAGTTCAAGGAAAAAAAGCAAGTCAGCATGCTCCACTCATTCACATGCAAATACAAATGAAGAATAAATTACCACAATGCGCATACCTCTGTGCGCTGAAGTTTGCATAACATTTTACTAATAGATGGATCATTTAGCCAGAGATCACACTGACGGCCATGACCAACAGTGAATTGTGAACCACGTACAAACTCGTGCGGATTCTGCACAATAAAATCAAAGCAACAGGTCAAATTAACTGTCACTGAAAGGACAAACATTTTTACAATTACAGACATATCTTACTAAACAGAGACATCTCATTACTGGAGTGAAAAGTATATTAGCCTTCTTTCTTCAAAATCTTATATACAACTAAAACACCAATCAGCCCCTTTCAAAAAAACAACAATTAGCCAATATGGAATCCTCAGTTAGTTGAGAAATTGGAGAAGTCAAAAATGCATAACCATGAGTCCATGAGGCCAGAACACTATCCAAAAGATTCACAGAAGAGATAAAAGCACTAAAAAGAAAGAGAAAAAAAGAGCTAAAGATGTAGATACACGCTTCTTTAGACCCCAACAAAAAAGAGTATTTAGTTCAAAAAATTTGCTCTCAACATAACCTTGGTCAAAAATGCCCTTCAACGCACTATCTTCACCATAGATTTCACAAAAAGAGAATTCTTGAGTGTAAGAACTAGAGAACACATATGGCATAGGATCCTGTTGCAGATAGTTATACGGATTCTTCTTTTGACCGAGTACCCTGTTAAATACTTGACACTTCAGCATTGGTACAGACTCAATTTTAGACCAAAAAAGTTGCAAATTCTCATAAATTAACCAAATTTGATACCACGACACTTACCCATGTCCGAACTACTACTCAAGTCCGAGTAACATAGGCATAAAA
Source organism: Beta lomatogona (assembly GCA_947646795.1). Classification (NCBI taxonomy): domain Eukaryota; kingdom Viridiplantae; phylum Streptophyta; class Magnoliopsida; order Caryophyllales; family Amaranthaceae; genus Beta; species Beta lomatogona. The sequence goes on along the minus strand of CANSNZ010000020.1, from coordinate 4,281,420 downwards.
CCCAAACACTAGAGCGGTAGGGAAAAAAACGCGGTCGCGGGAACGGCTTGTTACGGGGAAATAAAACGTTTCGCGGCCGACGCGGCGTGAATTTTTTTTAAAAAATCACATTAATATGTTCTAACATTTTTTCGGTTTGTTTTAGTTTATGAAGCATTATTACAACATAATATAATCAAATCTATCATAATATCATCTTTCATCAGCTATAATTAAATAGTAAAATATTTTTGGCCAATGTTTGAAAAGAACGGATTTAACGGCGATAAAAGCGTTCTAACGCGGCGAGTTCGCGTTACGGAACGGACAACGCCGAGAGAAGCATGTGATTTTTATTATGGCGTTCCGTAACGAGATTTCGCGGAACGGCAAATCCAAAATCCAACGGGAGAGTTTTAATTCCATGGGTAGATATATCAAGTAACATCAGCTTTTGCAAAATTCCAACCAGAAAAGAGGCAAACAAACATTCCCAAGTGAACCATAACCATTCTTTTTATAAATCATTTTCAGCCCAGAAATCTAAACTAGCGACACCATCTTTCAGCCCAGAAAATCAGAAGCTTGCAAACACAACCTCAGTTATTCCAAATTTTACACAAGTCTTAAGCACATGTCTGAGTATCTAAACCAAGTCATACGTCGAACTTGGATCCAAGTTTAGATGTCAAACAAGACCATTTATGAAAAATTATACATAGTTCACCATATACATGAAGTGTTTAGTGTACATAGCCATATATTGTCAATAACCCAACATAAGGATGAGATGAAGGTTGCAAGTCTTGGGGGACAAAAAAAGTTGCAATTACTATAATGCGTCAGAGCCACAAAAGTGGCATTGAAATAATTTTACGTTTCGCTACACAACCATCATAGAGGAATTAACAAAACGGACAACATCTAGTCTATAAATGTAAATCACAAGTGTCGAAACATGCATTTTAAGTTATACCTTACTTTTAAAAAGCGCGCCTTAGCGGCGCGCCCAGGCGACCTCAGGCGCAAGAAAAATCGCCTTGGAAGTCCTAGGCGAGGCGACATACGAAGGGCGCGGTCAGGCACGCGCTTTAGGGCGCTTTTTGAGAGGCGCGAGGCGCGCGCCTCAGTCGCTTTTAGGCTCGACGCGTGAGAAGGGAAGAATATCTTCGCTAAAAACCTTTAAAAAAGCAAAATTTCTTGAAAATAAGACTTACCCAGTCTTTATACAACAAAATCGAGCAAAAGCCCTCATTTGATTGCACGAATTTACTTCATTTCAACCCACAAATTGAAATCCCTAATTTTAAAAACCCTAATTCCCTAATTTAAAAACCCTAATTCGTAAACTGCAAACCAATGCCCAAAATTGGTGGTTCTGGGTTCGACAAAAGTTGCCGGCGAGCCATCTCCGGTGGTCGACGGCACTTTCTAACATCTCCGGTGGCCCGTGACAAAGGTTTTCAGGTTAGTTTTCGTTTTCTCTCTCTTCCGTGGCCAGTACTTTTTCTCCTTCCGATTCGTCCCCCTCTTTCATCTTTTCTTCTCTCTTCCTCTTCGATCTGGATTCATGTTTCGTTTTTCAAATGCTTCGATTCTGACATGTTTTCCTATGTTATGCGACCTCTCTCTTCTTTTCTTCCATGCTCTTCTTTACCCTTTCTTTTTTCTCGGCCCGGTGTTGTTAAAGATACAAATATATATATTAAAAAGACTGTCATTTTTTTATATTAATTACCTTACTTTTATATTACTTTTATGTTAATTACTTTTTTTTATGGAAGTGTTGTTCTTGTTTCTTCTTTCTCCTTTCTTCTGTATTTTTTATCTTCTGATTTCTATCTTATTTTCTGATTTCTTCTCTCACCTTTTTTCTTCTTCTTCGATCTCTATCTTCTACGAAGTAGTAATATAGTGTATTTTATTTATTGAGGCAGTAAATTATTAATATAGTGACTAATAGGAAGTAGTAAATTAGTATTATATTATAGAAACTCATTTTCATCTTTCTATTTAGTACTTTGACTTGTTGCCGTACTTTAGCGATGATTTATGCTTTTTTATATCCTTTTATGGGTCTTTAATATAATATCTATGTTGTTTCAAGTATTAAAATGTTTCTATTTTTTATTTCTAATCATTTTGGCATCAAATGCGCGCCTCGTCTACGGGAGGCGTGCGACTTCACCTTGCGCCTTGCGCCTCGGTGCGCCTAGGTGTGCCTTGCGCCTAGGTGCACCTTGGGCCTTTTAAAACTAAGAGTTATACATGAAAAAATAATTTAACCCCTTAACTTGTTGATAAATATAACATCGTAATTTCTAAATATTTCTTGGGAACAAAATATGAATTTAGAGTATCCGTGTACATTGTTTTCAATAACATAGATATGCATAATGGTTAAAAATTTGTAATAACAAAACTATCTGTTAAGAAATGTTGCAAGCGATTCAGATACGCATGTTTATAGAAAAAAATCTAGTGGAACAGCAAGTCAAATACCTTTAATCTAAAGCCCTTAAGTGACAGCAAGGGCCTCAACATTGATTCCATGGACCCAATACACAACAGCAAAAGTGCACTAGGAGATGATGATAATAGGAGGACCAAACATATTAACACAAAAGGAGAGTCTAACTACCTATCTCCTTTCTTTATACTTCCCAGATGCAACTCTACAACTCAGTTCCACACTTCCACTTCATACACCAAGAACTTTTACGTTGGAAGCAGAAGCATAGGAGCATCAAACATCTCAAAATGCCCAAAGCCAAGCTAGCTTAGCTTCAAGAACATCTTGTTAGGAAATAGATCATGATAGAAATCCTTAGGTTGTACCAAGACAGAAAAACCCTTTGTTAATAACCATCTCTGTACAAGTGTCAAAAATCTTTATATAGTGGTGTGTGTCTATTGAAGCATAATTTTAAACCTCGGATACAACCATTGGGGACATTGTAATCATAATGGTCACCTCAAGCTTGAATCTATTGAATAAAACTAAAGTAATAACCCAAGGGATACATGTAAAATTGTTTTCTCGTCTATAAATATTTTTAAATTTTAATATTTTTTACAAATTTCAAAAAAGATCTGTTACCATATCCTATAAATATATTAGTGACACTATATCTTCAAATACGTGATTGATTTTATTGATATTTGTTAAAGGGATAGAAAAACTACAAATTTCAAAATACTTTCACCATTGTAGGAAGTATAATCCTATATGTTATATTTTAGCAAAAGAATTTTGTAAAGATTATCAATGAATGCACGACTTTCAAATTAATATTTTAGTATTATTTGATACCCATCTATAGATAACTATTTGTTTTTTAACGATATTTCGACCATGGCTGGAGGAAAATACTAGTTCAACCCTATATAAAACAACACTACCTAATGCCTTTAAACAGGCACAGTGTGTCACACTAAATAGGATGCAAAAGAGTTAAAGAATATTATAATTTACTCCACTACGGCATCACCATCTAAAAGCCAAAGAACGATTACATTTGACTTCTTCAAAATGGACACAAGGTCAAAGAAGCAATTGATGATATATGTTAGAATCAATTACAATTGTTAGAGCACTTTCAATTTATATGCAATAACAGATGTTTGTCACAAAAACTGAGACAAAATTTGCTATTCGCTTTTGAATAATTTTGCAATAAAGTTGCTTTTTTTGTGCAAAGCTGCATATGATACAAGCTCCAAACATTATCCTCAGGGAAAGCAAACAAAATCATTCACAAGTGGTACAGCTTTAGAATTTTTGTATTAAGCAACTTCAACATGAACAACTAAACTAAACAGCTAGATCTATGATTTATCCTGAAATTCTAAAAACAAAGATGACAAGTTGGCAACATGGTTTTCCAAAACCAACCCAATAAAAAAAGACGGTTTTTAAACTCCTATGTCTTGATTAGCTCTACAGAGAGTAGATCTATGTTCGATGATGAAGAATTATCATTTCAAACTCAATTCAGGCCAATAACTAGGAACATCACAGAATCCATGCAATTAAAAATTTGTTGTTTAGCTCAACAAACAGCATAATAAATACCTAGCCCATTTACATAGGCTCCCATGAACTTTTTTTTCCTTTTCAATTGAGTTTCCCTAATCCTAGTAATTTGTGGGTGATTCACTCTATCAATACTCTGCTAGGGATAAAAGAAAGACACAAAACCCCTAGGAAGAAAGAGGACACCACATTTTGGAGAAACTCAGCCATGTTCCAGAGACACACAACTCGTAAGAAGAAAGAGGATACTAAAAAGAAAGCTCTTCTCTCAAAAGGCTCTTTGATCCCTAATATACTACTAATACCAAAACAACAACGGCAATGCATCCAATTGGCCACGTGTCGCTCCTTTCAAGCTCTGACATGATGCCATATCATCTCTAACATGACATTTTTTTGGTAAATCTAGTGTTACACAAACAAAATATAGAGACTTCGTAAGATGTCTAGAACCTTAGACCACTTACTCTATATGTAATTATCCAAGCTAAAGCTTCTATTTTTAGAACAACACCAAGGCTAGGTAATAAAAGTCTATAACCATCTGCCTTAAAATTAATAAATCAAAATGTGGGCAAGAGAAACATGATAGCACCAAGTCATTTTTCAAAAACCAAAAAAAGGAAATTTTTCATCGACACTCATCAACTATGACATGGCACCTCATTGGAAAATTTCCTTCTACTCAAAATAAGCAAAATCAGTAAGTAGGGGCCCTCAAACCGCATCCTCCAACAATAGGTGGCATCACAATACCACCAAGCTACAACTTCAATTATAACAGAACTTCAAACTGGCACAACACATAGCATCTCCCAAATTTATGTAAAATATAGTATGTATACCTTTTACCACCACTTCAATAACACACAACTACTGACAATAAAGTCACAATAAAGTAACAACATAAAGCTCATGAATTTTAGACTTCACTGGTGAACTTTTTCCAATAACAATCTATGATATAACACAATTGTACATCAACTTATTCACTCATATAGTCATATAAAAAAGCTATGTAAGAATAAGTGGAAAAAAAATTGTAAAAAAAAATTTGGAATATTTCATAAATCAACCTAGTACTTCTTTTTTGCTACAAAACTTAACCTAGAAATATCAACTTTCTAACTCGATGTATAATTTATAGTTTCAGTCAATTGAATAACTATAGAATTAGAAATCCAATTTTTGGCTAATCAAGCAAACTACTATAAAAGTTAGTTTACTACTTGTTGGTTAATCTAAAGAAATTATGTGTTCAATAACTTCAATTATAACTCAAAGAAATAAAAATAGATAGTACATCAGATAGAATTGGTAATATCAAATTACATTCAACTACTTCTAATCCAACACTATCTTATATTTCACTTTAATTACATCAAACAACCCCAGACACAGCCCAAGCCAATCATTAGTTCTCTATGCATTTTCCATGCATCTCTGAGGCAGTATTAGTCCCACACGGCAATACTACAAGAGAGTTACACCAAAGCTGATAGCATAATGTAACTAGGGAGGTTCATTAATCGTACTTTTTTTTCTTCTATTGTCGTACTTGCCGACATTAGGCTATCTATTTTGGTTTTCCTAGAGCAGCCAGCCAGTCCACCTCTATAACACCCTATCTAACATGAAGTACAAGAGTTTGGAAACCATTAAAGTAAGAAAAAAACAAGGAAACTTTGTATTGGGCTGACAACTAGAAAACATTGACATCTTCAGCATAATCTCCTCATTTGCAAGTCTTATTACCCATTAAAAGTATTTGCTTCGCAGGCTAGAGTAGCCATAACCTTCAAACCATAATTCATCATACTCAACCGAGTTCAAATTCATCAAATTGACCAACTTTCTGATTCTAAATGTTTTTCTTGGTACATCAAAGATGACAACAATCCACACATCAAATCCAATACACAAAAACCTTTCTACTACTACTTCAAAATCACAGCAAATAACAATTCTTTTTCCTTGCACTACAAACCCCAAATAAGAACAATTCTTTAACACTACCACCACTGCAAAACTATTAAACAAAAACGACAAGATGAGAAACCGTGAAATGTACAGCCCACTGCAAAAATGACCACAAATTATGGAGAAGCAAACAAAGATATCAAGATACTAACATCAGATAACTGCGAAATGAGCTGGGCCCAGGCAGGCTGCTCACTCCTAAGATTCTTCTTCAGGCGTTGCCTCTTCAACGCCGACTTCGTATCTTTCTCATCTACCACAGCATCCTCTAAAGCCACTAACAAACAAAGAAATTGTAAATTCAACCCAAGAAACCAATTGATTAAAGAAAAACAAAACATGCAAATTAAATAAATTACTGAAATTATTCACCTTTAGCTTCAACAGAGGGAGATTTATCAGGAAAGTTCAAATCTGAGGGTTTAATCGAATCAGTAGGCGGCAGATCAGCGGATCCAACCTCAGGAAGATCTCGAGATTCCGAATCCAATTGATTAGCTACCACATCTTCAAATGGTTGTTGCGAAACCGATTTCTCCTCCGTTGACGACGAAGCCTCCAATTCCTTCACCAAATTCAACAATCAAATCAATCAAATCATCAACAAATCCAAGAAATCTCGATTCAAAATCATCTACTTCCGCCAAAGATTACACAAAACGGAAACCCTAACTTTAAAGAAAAGAAACCTTGGAACGTTTGGAGGCAGGAAGAGGAGAATCAAGAGGACGTTTCGAAGAAGAACTACTTCGCCGAGTTTCCACCATAGCTACGAAAAAATCAAGCTTTCTTTCTCCTCAACTTCTTCTTCTTCGATCCGAACAACGTAGTTTCGCAGGAAGAGAGAGAAATTTAGAGAGATAAAGAGATGGCGATTTAGGAGAGAGAAAGAGGGACAGGGAAGATCAGTTGAAGAGCTTCTTCTGCGTTCTTTTTAGGTGAGGTTTTTTTTTATGCTTACTTCAATGATCAGTGGGGGCCGGGACGGGCCGAACCGCCCGAAAAATTGTTCACTAGCTCGAGAGGGCTCGATTCGAGTTCGAGATCGGCTCGAGACTTTTAACGAGCCGAGCCTGAACTACCTTAAACTTGGCTCGAAAGCTTGTGAACAGGCTCGATAATTTTTAAATTATTACTCCCTCCGTCCTCGAAAGATCTGAACACTTGTTGGGAAACGTAGTTTAAGGTGATAAGTTGGGTGGTTATCAAATGTTATTTTATTTAAAAAGTAGATGGGATAAGAGTTGGTAGGGTATTTTTTTATTAGAAGAGAGAGAAAGTTGGGTAATTTTTTATTGATAAAAGATAGAGTGTGGGCCAAAGATGTATAAAAGAAATAATACATTGGTAGGGTATTTTTTATTAGAGGAGAGAGAAAGTTGGGTAACTTTTTATTGATAAAAGATAGAGTGTGGGCCAAAGATGTATAAAAGAAATAATATATTAATGGTGGGACCATGTCAAGAATGGAAGTGTTCAAACTAATTTTGGACAAACATAAAAGGAAAGTGTTCAGACTATTCTGGGACGGAGGTAGTAAAAATATTCCATTAATGTTTAATTTAGAATAAAATTAATAATTATGGGAAAAAATTGTAGTCTTGGACTTGAGACAACAATAAAAAAAAGTTAAAATAAATAACTATGGAAATAAATTGTAGGACTTGGACTTGAAGACAACACTAGAAAGTTAAAATAACTAGAAAAACACCTAAAAAAAACACCTTTAAAAAATACAAAAAAAAAGCTTTAAAAAAAAAGGCAAAAACAATAAAAAAATATGAGAGATATTTTCTCTCGTAACTTATTGTCTTATTGATGCAGTAGTACATCACGCAGTATCAAAGAGGCAAAAGGGAAAAAAGCAATTGTGAGTTGATTCCTTGCAAACGCAAACAGCAAGGAGTATCCCATATTCCACATCCCACATCGGTAGAATAGTATGGGTGTGTGCGGCAGAACTCTATAAAAGAAAGTTGTGATTGAGTAATCCCTTACAAGTTACAGATGGCCTTTTATTTCTTTGAGCCATGCATTTAACCAGTTAGATATCGGGCTTTAAACTATTAAACAGTGGGCCTCATAAAAATCTGACTTGGACTTGCTTTAGCTGAACTTTAATTTCGAGCTTTTCGAGCCTAACAAACTCGAGTCGAGCCGTAAGTTTTAGACTCGAGCTCGAGCTGAGCCCAATATCTCAAGCTCGACGAGCTTCGAGCTCGAGCCGAGCCTTATTAAACATGTTTTCGAGCCGAGCCTGGTCAAGTTCGGTCTCGGTTCGGCTCGTTAACACCCATACTCGTGCCGGACCAAACCAAGTTTCGGGACAACTTTTTTAGCCCAAAGCCCGCTTTTATGGCAAAAAAACAACTCCCTTTTCGGACCAAAATTTGAATTAAAAAGTCTTTTTTAGGTTGCTCAAAATCCGCCTGAACAACAAAAATTGGGTTGAATTGGGCCATGCCCAAGCCCATGCATTTTTCGGACTGCGTCGGACTCGCGGGTCGAGCTTATTTTGATCCTCTCTACTCCATATGTGGAGAATTATACTGGGAATCATTTGTAAAAATTTAATATATATGAATCGGCAGAAAGTAGAAAAATTGTAAAATGGGATGGAGTAGAGGTGATCAACATGGGCCCGGCCCGAAAATGGGCGGGTTTTGGGCAGGATTTTTCGGCCCGATTTTTTGGGCAAAAATTCCAGGGCACGGACGACTTGAAAATGAAAATTTTGGCTAAATTTTGGCCCGGCCTGAAAATGGCCCAAAAGCCCACATGGTCCGCCAAAATTTAGCGGGTTTTGGCGTGGAAATTTCGGAAATTTCGGCCCGATGCTTTGGGCTGAAACGGGCCACTTTTTTTGCCGAAACCCTGCCCGGCCCATGATCACTTCTTACTCCCCACTTTGCATAATTCCTCTCATCTCTCTCTCCTACTTTTTCAATTTTGCCTCGGTTCTAATGAAAAGTAAAGTGTGTAGATTATTTAAAAATGGAGGTAATATATGTAAAGGCTCTAGCAATTCAATTAGTTGGGCACATTCTTGGGAAGTTAATGTTAACCTTATCTTTTACCTTTTTGGATGGTCATTTGTCAACAAGATGGTCATTGATGACATATAAAAAAGGCCCAACTATGAAATACTAAATATAACTTGAAGATTTGATATAAATTAACATTAAAACAATAATTTTGACACCTTCCTTTTGAATACATACATATTTTATGAGCGACATTTGATTAGTGGCTGACTTTTAGAATTTTAAATTATAAACCATATTCTTATCTTTATTACTATATAAATTAACCATATTCGTATTTTTATTACTAAGTCATATAGCAACTTTATCTGGTTAATTTTTCATCAGACTAATAATTGGTTTGCTCTTTCAGATATCATTAGATGACAACTAGTAATAAAGGGTATAAAGATACCTTCATATTAGTGTTATGCTTATACTAGAGGAAAAAAGCTCAAGTGCTGCTTAAAAAGGGATGCGGTTAATGCAAAAATCGCAACCCTTAAATTAAGGGTGCGATTAGTTCAAAAACCGCAGCCCTTTAGTGATAAAGGACTGCGGTTTTTGGGCAAACTGCAGCCTTTGAGCAGTTTACATTATGATTTTATGATTTTGTGTAATTTATTTCATTGTTATTATGTGACTTCCTTTAAATATGTAATAAAGCATTAAATACTCTCGTGCATTATGCATGGATCCTAAAACTGGTACATATATACAGGAGGAACTTTTCGGGAGCATTGGGAGCTCATCAAAATTTCAATAGCATAGAGCGCGCCACGTAGAATTGTCATGTTATTCATTTTTATTTAATTTTCTATAAAAAAATAGAGTCCTACATAGATATAAATACATATAAGAAGTTTTAGATAAGGCAAAATTAGAGTTTGATTTTGAATAAACAACCTAAATTATTATACTATGTAAAGTAAAGATAACTTTTGCTACATAATTCGGATTATTATAATTTTTATACCATTGGAGAGTGCTCGGAATATGCTTCAAAATAAGATCCATTTATAATATATTTTAAAAAAATATAAAAATATATTTATAGAGAAAGCTATGTAAGCATGCCATGTCATTCTATTTAATTTTTAATTTTTGATTTTAAAGAATAGAGTTCTAAATAGATATAAATACATATAAGGAGTTTTGGAATGAAAAAAATAAGAGTTTGATTTTTAATTGACAACCTTAATTATTACATTATGTAAACTGAATATAACGTTTCCTAAATAATTCTGAATATTAAAATTTTTATAGCATTGGAGAGCGCTCGAAATATGTTTCAAAATAAAATCCATTTGCGATATAGGTTTATAACTTATGGAAATATATTTATTTAGATGAGTAATAACATATTATTTATTCTTTATTTTAGATACATATTGTTTAGTATGCTTGTCCAGCAAGTAAGCTATATGTTTAGCCTCCTTGTCCGGCAAGTAAACCAGTTTCCCTTAGATGTTCTTCACTTGGAGACTTGTGCAACAATGTCTGAATCTGTCCTGTCCGAACCTGAGCTTCGTTCCCGAACCTGCAAAAAGGGATCCACCCTGGAGGTTTGGGTGGTGGTTCCCCCTCCGAAGCTTAAGTCAGATATCAGGAGTTGGAAGGAAAAAGTAGAGATAGAGAGAGAAAGGGAGAGAGTATTTTTACAAAGTAAGTTTACACTGTTTGCATTGAATGCCTTTTCTCCTGATTTCAGGGGTATTTATAGTGTTTATGGTATGGCTGCTGCTCCTTTTAGGTTGCCCTAAAATAGGAGCACCTGATTGGCTAGGCAATCAAAACATGACACTTGGCAGTATATGATTGGAGATGGATCATCAACCAATCACCTGCAGCCATTTTATGGTTGTTGGATCCGACTAACCTTTGGGCCAAAAGGAAGGCCTTTTCCTCCCATCAGAGTATAACCCAATGCTTAAATCATTTTCCTTTAGGCTCTATGAGGGGACACGTGTACGGCCCTGATGAACCCATGTGTCTCTAAGAGAGCCGTAGATATTTTAGGCTACAACATTTTCCCCTAAAAGGGTTCTTACCGTTGGCCCATACAACAGTTAAGGCCCTTTTACCTGAGGGAGTTACCTCAAATTCAAAAAGAGGCAAAGACACGCCCTTTTTTGGGCCTTACCGGTCATCGTCGACCGTTTTAATCATTCCCGGTCACTTTTAACCGGCTCAACAGGTTTTTTCACCCCCCTATATAAGTGCTTGGTTTGCCTTCATTTAACCATTTCACACTTGGAGAGAATTTTTCTAGAGAGAGAGGCTCTGCGTTTTTTGTTCTAGAGAGAGAGAGAGAGAGAGATCGTCTAGTTTCCGTTTTCTTCACCGAACCGTCCAAGCGTTTTCTTCTCCTTTTTTTTCTTTTTGTTTTTCTTTATTCTTTATTCTTTCTTAGAAAAGCAATAAAATGGATTCCTCTTCTTCGTCAAATAATCCTAGCCGCCCAAGAGTTGGTCTTGACCCTAGAACCGATAGTACTTCTTCTTCGGCACATTCTAGAGATGGGCCTATTCGGACCGAGTATATATTTTTTTATGATTTTGGCCGGCAAAGTCAGACGACCCAGTCTTTACTTGTGCAGGGTAATCTGGCGCGCGTCAAGCAAACGGCCCATCTAAGACGAAGGATAATACTTCCGACCGATAGCTCTAAAATGGAGGAATCCACTGGGCGAGTTCCAGAAATGACGAGGGAGGCCCAAAGTGCTCAAATTTTGGCCGGGCCTCCTTCCCTTGACCACAGTGTTGAAGATCCTGGAATAAACCCTAATGCTAGTCCTTCGGGTAGGGACATCGATATGGAGGAAGCCGGCGAGGATTACAACGGGAGTGAATCCGGCACTGCCGAAGAGTCGGACGAACCCTCCACTACCTCGTCTGAGATTAGGAGACGCTTAGGTCCTCTTTCTGACCCCGCCTTTATCTTAGTAAATCATAAAATGTTAGAAAAGATAGGACCTGACCCCATCTAGTTGTCCACTTATATGCCCATGCCGGGCTTCTCTTTCGTCATTCCTAATAAGGAGGCCACGATTCTGAGCGCTCCCAAGAACCACTTCACCGTTTACAAGCTATCCTTGGACGCGGAACTGAGGTTCCCCCTCCACGATTTTATAGAACAGGTGCTAAGGTATTATAACATTGGCCATAATCAGTTGGCGCCTAATGCCTGGTACAACATGCTGACCTTCATAGCCGTATGCGAGCTACGCAGCATGGCTCTTTCTCTCCAAGCCTTCACCCACATACATTATGCGGCTAAGGTTCCAGGGGATGTGGACGGAACGTGGCTCAGCATCCACAACCGCCCCGACTTTCTTACCGCTTGGGGCAAGCCGTCGAAGATGCACGATTGGAAAGCCGACTTCATCTTCCTACGAGCGGCCAACGATTTCGCCACTGAAGGCTATCGTTTTTATAATCGAGCCGTCACGTATACTGGGCGAAAGCAGCCCTGGTTGGAGTTGGAGGACTAGTATGACGAAGAGGTGATGGACTACTTTAGAATAAAGGAGTATTCCAGGCCGGGTCAGTCATCCATTAAAGGGTCAGCTAACTGGATACCCTTTAAAAAGATGTTTTATAATGATGACTTCTTGGTCGCCGCCGGCTTGCGGTTGGCCGATGATAGAGGTATACATTCAAAACTTCAAGTAAAATGCCTCGTCCATAGCCCGTATCGGACTAACCCTTCCATTTCTTTTTGCAGACTCAGCCAGAGCACTTCTTAAAGGATCTTAGACGGGAGATATCAAAATGTCCAAGTTTACTGACAACTTGTGGAAGGAGTCGCCAAAAGTAGTGCCGAGAAAAGGGCTGAAACCCTGGTAAATAAGTTTTTTTTTTGGACGAGGATCGTTCTGGCCCGTCAAATATTGATTTCAAATACTTGGACGAAAATTACCCGAAGAAGGAAGGCTTCCATGCTTGGACGGCCACCTTCTCCGGGTCTTTCTCGTCTGAGATGTTTAATGGCCTTGGACGAGGAGCATTCGGGTTCGTCCAAATTGATTTCCAACACTTGGACGAAAATCACCCGAAGAAGGAAGGCGTACATGCTTGGACGGCCATCTTCTCCGGGTCTTTCTCGTCTGAGTGGTTTTGATGGTCTTGGACGAGAATCATTCTGGTCCGTCCAATTTTGGACGGCTTCCTGCTTTGCACCACTCTCGTCTGGGCATGAAGAATACTTTTGACGAGGTTCCTTTAGGAAAAAAGAGGTCGTCCATACTTGGACGCCTTCCTTCCTCGGGTGATTCTCGTCCGGAGCTCAATAGTTCAATTATAGTTTTTGTTCATTGGACGATCAGATTATTAACTTGGTTATTTTTGCAGAAAAGTGCCCTAACCAACAAGGCCCCACCTGGGAAATCTTCTTCGTCCAAGAAGAGGCTCACAGTGGCCAGGGATCAGCATGCAGCCAAAAAGCCTAAGGGCTTCACAAAGAAGAAAACAGAGATGACTACTCCGTCTGGCAAGGGAGTTGGAGAGAAAACCATGCATCCTCCAAAGGACAAGGTTCTTTAGGAGGAGCCGTCTACCGATTCCTCAGCCGAGGGGGAGAAGGGTTATGTTCCTGCTGCTCAGTTGGATGTGATTCCAGTTGATCCAACTGAGGTCAGACCAAACTCGGCTATGACAGTGGTTATTTTGGAGTCGGAGACGGCTTCTGACAACATACCCGGCTTCAGCGGCTCGGTGGCGAAGCTGGTCTCACAGATGCCGTTATCCATTAGGATGACATCCTTATCTTCGGGTGAGTCATATTATCCAAATATAGTTAGGACGGTGCGGGTCGGCGGACGGTCAATGAGTTCGTCCAACAGACAAGCCATAGTCAATCCTATCAAGAGAACTGATTCCCCCCTCTTTTAGATAAGGGCAAAGAACCAGCTTCATCCGTGGTTGTTCCCACAGTGGACTCAGACGAGGAGTCTTCTGCTGCTTTTGCAAAGATGTCAAAGGCTGAGCGAGATCGGCTCAAGCAGGAACTGTTCAAATGCTACCCTGAATCCTATATAAAGGGGTTGAGGGGAGCATCAACTGGGCATGTGGGCTATATGTCACAACTTGCTGCTGAGGTACAATTTATTGCTGCTGTGGTTTTTGTACTTATACAATTCTTTTTACTTTATAACTTGTCTAATGACTTGTTTTATTTTTGTTGTTCCAGCTTCTGGCTCGCAGTATTTTAACTGAGGAGTGGGTTAGGGAGCTTAGGGAAGAAAATAAGCAACTCGTCCACCAAGGTACGACGGTTGGCGACAAGGCAATGCACGACATTGAAAAGGCTAACACTCTCCACCGCCAATCAAGAGAGGCCTGGGAGAAGAGGTCAGCCGAGCTGGAGTCCAGCAACAAGAATTATCTAGTCGCCATCAACAAGTTGTACAAGGAACAAGACCAATTAAAATTGGCCTTGGACACCGTCTCAGCCGAGTTGAAAGACGAGAGAGATACCGCTCTCTTGGCTGCTGTTCAACTGAGGAGGAAAAAATATCCTTCTAAGGGCGAAGAATGCTCATCTGACCAAGGAAGCAGCCCAGGCCTTTGATGATTCTAAGGAAGGCCTCAATCAAGTTATTGAGACGTCCAAAGGTTGGGCTATCAAGGCCTTTGAAATGCTGGCAGAGCCTCATGAGGTCCCCAGCTTTGTTCGGCGTTTGGAATTCCAGGAGAGCGTTCACAATGCAATGATGATTGCTCAAGAGCCTCCTGAATTCTTGGACTCGGATGAAGAGGTTGAGGACGAGGAAGAAACTCCTGCTGAATGAGATGCCTAATCTTAGGTTTATTTTTCTAAGTTTCTTGGCTTGTTTGCCGTCGTAGCTTTGTCTCTTCTTGTTTTATACTAAGCTGTAAGTTATTTTGACCAGTATATAATGAAATGACCTTTTGCCAATTGCTTGTCCTTTCTTTTATTGCACTTAAATTTTCATCAAGTATAACTGAGACTCGTCCATCTCTTCTTGGACGTATTTGCAACTTAATGAAGCAATAGGTGCCTCTTGTCCTTGTCTTTAGACGGCCTTCAAACATTCCGCAAATTAGCGTAAGTACAGATGAGACTCGTCCTACTTGTCTTTGGACTCGTCCTGACTTTTGAGCGACTTTAAGCTTGACAGAAAGGGTTAGTATCATCCTTGTCTTTGGACGATCATCAAACTTCCCTAAATGTAGCCGAGTATAAATTGAGACTCGTCCTGACTTTTGGACGGTCTGCAGGCTTTGTTAAGGAAAGGGTATCATCCTTGTCTTTGGACGGTCGTCAGATTTTACTAAATGAAGCCAAGTATAATTGTTACTCGTCCTTCAAACTTGGCTCGTCCTAAAAGTTCCAAGGTTATCCCTCCTTGGAATTAGCGCATCCTTGTATTGCGGACGAGCCTTGCCCCCAGAAGGAAAACGACCAATATTGGCCGAGCAAACCTAACCTCCTTTGTTTAGGACGAGCTTAGTGTCTTGTGGACGATTTATATATGGACGAGCCATGCTTTAGCCGGCTTCGTTGAGGAGGCAACCTTTGTTTTGAAGTAGCGAACCCTTACTAGGGCTTTTACTTCTTAGTTCGTCCTGGCCTTTGGACGACCTTTGACTTCCCTCAAAAGAGACCAAGTATAATTGTGGCTCGTCCTACAAACTTGACTCGTCCTAAAAGTTTCATGGTTTTTAGCCTTATCCCCCCCTTCTTGGGCTTAGCTCATCCTTGTATTATGGATGAGCCTTGCCCCAAGAAGGAGAGCCGCCAACAGTGGCCGAGTCATCTGAAATTGTTTAGGACGAGCTTAAATTTATGGATGAACCATGTTTTGGCCGGCTTCCTTGAGGGAGCAATACTCGTCTTGAAGTAGCGAACCCTTACTAGGGTCTTTACTACTTAGCCGACCGTGTATTTGAAAGTAAGATTCCTTTACTAAGGGTTGCTTACTTCAGGTCAGCTTTCTCTTAGAGACCTTGACGTTTCTCTTACTAGAGATTTTTGTCAATTTGTTGACCATATATGTGATTAACCTTTAGGTTTATTACACTTTGGCCGGTCTCTTTGAGGGAGTGATGTTCGTCAGAGAAGTGAGCATTTTGGACGTTTTATTGTTCTTTGTAAATTTGTCCCAGTTATTGTCACTTTTAGACCACTAGACTAGTGGTGAAAATGCCCCAAAGTGAATAACTTAGTAAAAAACATTAACAAAGATAAGAAGGAAGTAGAAATTGTATTATATGAATTTTGCTTGATTAAATGTTAAGATACATGTATACAATTCTTTTTTTTTCTTGCTTGTGCCATGGCACTTTTGAGTGATTACAAACTGCTCGCCGGTTTCCTGGCGATTAACTGAGTCAGACGTGGTACTTCTTCAAAGTGTTTGAGTTCCAAGTGCACTGTATTGGTTGTCCATCCATGTCTTGGAGACGAAATGTTCCGCTTCACACCTCCTGGACAATCAGATAGGGTCCTTCCCAATTTGGTGTCAGTTTTCCCAGTTCCTTAGCTCATCCAACGACCTCCATCTTCCTTAGAACCAAGTCCCCTACCTTGAGTGGTCGTCTAGTGACTCTCTTGTTGAAGTCCCGAGCCATTCGCAGCTTGTACAATTGCATTCTTAGCAAAGCATTGCCCCTGACTTCTGGTACTTGATCCAAAGTCGTGCATAATGCAGCCCAGTTGACATCTTCCCTATACAGCATGACTCGCAGGGTGGGTTCTTCAATCTCAATGGGCAAGACGGCTTCGGTGCCGTAGACTAACATGAAGGGTGTCTCTCCTGTAGAGTTTTTGACGGTGGTTCTGATGGACTATAACACCAGCTGTAGTTCTTCGACCCATTGTCCCTTAGCATTATCCAACTTTTTTTTGATTCCATTACATGGAATCTTGGAAGGACTCGACTTGCCCATTGGCTTGTGGGTGGACGACTGCAGCCAAGTGGGCTTTGATTTCTCTTTCTGCCAACCAATCCTTCAGCTTAGGCGTTTCAAAATATGGACCATTATCAAAGACGATGGGTTGGGGCATGCCAAAACGAGTTATAATGCTCTTCCAAATAAAGCCTTTGACGTCATTCGTTGTTATACCTCCCATGGCTTCAGCCTCTATCCATTTAGTGAAGTAGTCCACAACAACAATTACAAACTTCTTTTGCCCAGCGGCTACAGGGAAAGGTACCAGAGTATTCGTGCCCCATTTGGCAAAAGGCAGAGGGAACAAGATAGGAGTTAAGTAATTGGACGGCTTCTGATGCAGATTTCCGTGCTTCTGACAATCGTCACATATCTTTGCGTAGACAAGAGCATCCTCCTTTAAGGTAAGCCAGTTATACCCAGTCCTTAAAGCCTTTTCTCCCAATGCTCTTCCCCCAATGTGAGATGCACAAGCTCCTTCATGGAGTTCCTTCAGAACCTCTAGACCATCTTCCCTAGTGATGCACTTGAGAAAAGGACGATTGAATGACTTCTTGTAAAGGGTCTCATCCCACAGTTCAAACCATTTGTCTCGGGCTTTTACATACTTTGCCTCTACAGGGTCTGAAGGCAGTCGTCTTGTCTTCTTGTACTCAATTATAGGATCCATCCAAACTGCCCCTCGGCTAAGAAACATGACTCGTTCTTGGTCAATGCTCTTTTTTGGTTTAACTTCCCAAAACACTGTTCTTGGCGCATCACCTTCAACCGAGCTAGCCAATTTAGAGAGAGCGTCTGCTTGATGATTTTCTGACCTTGGTACTTGGTCGAGAACAAATCGTTTCAAAGGCTCAATCTCATCCTTGATCAGACGCATATATTTGCTCATTGATGCTTCTTTACATTCGAAGTCTCCATTGACTTGACTGACGACTAAGAGAGAGTCCGATTTGGCCTCAATCTCTAGAGCCCCAGCCGCCTTACACAACTTGATCCCAGCCAGAAGTGCTTCATATTCAACTTCGTTATTGGACGCTTGGATTGGAACCTTAGCGCATATTCAAACTTGTCTCCTTCTGGAGATTGACAAATGATTCCTGCCCCACATCCATTAACAGTGGACGATCCATCTACCATGAGCGTCCAGTGCTTCCTTCCTTCAGCCGGATCATATATAGGTTCTATAGCTGGGTGAGTAAGCTCAACTATAAAATCTGCTAAGGCTTGCCCCTTAATAGCTTTTCTTGATTCAAAAGATATGTCGAACATGTTTAGCTCAACAGCCCACTTCAGCATTTGTCCAGCGGCTTCCATCTTTTGTAGAACTTGCCTCAGAGGTTGGTCAGTATAGACGATTATACTGTGAGCCAAGAAATAAGGCCTCAATTTCCTGTGTGCCATGACGAGTGCCAACCCAAACTTCTCGACTGGAGTATACCTACATTCTGCGTCCTTGAGCACATGACTCACGAAGTATATTGGGATTTGCACAGATTCTCTTTCAGCCAATAGAACATCACTCACAACCTGAGGAGACACGGCCAAGTATACAAAGAGTTTTTCCCCCTCGGCTGGACTGACCAACCTAGGTATTTGACGAAGGTG
The DNA here is from genome assembly GCA_947646795.1 of Beta lomatogona. NCBI lineage: Eukaryota > Viridiplantae > Streptophyta > Magnoliopsida > Caryophyllales > Amaranthaceae > Beta > Beta lomatogona. The sequence goes on along the minus strand of CANSNZ010000020.1, from coordinate 4,262,881 downwards.
ATCTTTTACTTGCTGAAGCGCTTGCTCCGCTTCTGCTGTCCATTCAAACTTAGTTTTTTTCTTGATGGTAGCGAAAAAATGATGACACTTGTCTCCTGACTTTGACAAGAATCGTCCAAGGACCGCTAAGCAACCTGTCAGACGCTGTACTTCTCTGATTTTGGACGGAGACTTCATGTCGATGATGGCTTTAGTTTTTCCGGGATTTGCTTCTATCCCCCTTTGATCTACTAAGAAACCTAAAAACTTCCCAGACAAGACGCCAAAGACACATTTTTTGGGGTTCAATATCAGTCTGTACTTTCTGAGAGTTTCGAAAGTTTCTCTCAAATCACCAACGTGGCCTTCCTCTTGCCGACTCTTCACTATCATATCATCAATATATGCTTCCATGTTCCTTCCCAACTATGGCTGGAAACTGTATTAATCAATCTCTGGAAGGTGGTCGGCGCATTACGTAGGCCAAAAGGCATCCTCAACCAGCCATACAGCCCTTTCTCAGTAATGAAGGACGTTTTGTCCTGATCCTCTGGCCACATAGGGAGTTGATGAAAGCCTGAATATGCGTCCATGAATCTTAACAAAGCATGGCCGGCCGTGGAATCCACCAGTCGATCCAACTTAGGCAAAGGGAAACTGTCCTTGGGACAGGCCTTGTTGAGATCAGTGTAGTCCACACACATCCTCCAGGTGTTATTGGGCTTTGGCACCATGACCACATTAGCAATCCAATCTGGATAGTACGTCTCTCTGATAAAACGTGATTTCAACAATTTCTGAACTTCTTGGTCGACCGCCTGGTTCCTGGCCGGCCCCAAGTGCCTTTTCTTCTGACGAACAGGTTTTAAACTTGAATCAACATTCAGCCGGTGGACGGCTATTTCTGGATCCATTCAAGGCATTTCTTCAACACAATAAGCAAACACGTCTTGAAATTCTTTTAGCAAGTTGATCGAAATGCCCCTCAAACCAGGAGAGAGTGAAGATCCAATCTTCAAGGTTCTTTCTGGACGGGCTTCATCCAAACAGACATCGTCTGGGGCTTCCACCGGCTCTGGACGTTCTAGTGCCACCCCCATAATGGCCATCACTTCTCCAGACGAGGGTGGCTCTTCCTTGATGGGCTCATACTTCCTTTTCTTGCTGGGAAGATGCTCAGACGTTTTCCTTGAGAGGACAACCGGCGTCTGAGGACTCTCAATTGTCATTCTCAATGAGGCCATTTGGTCCTTTACCATCTCGTACGTCTTCCTTTCGCCAGCGACCTTCTTCTTATCTTTCCCAATTTCAGACATATTCTTCCGCCAACGATCCTCGTCTGGTCCTCATTGTCTGCTTTCCATGACGACGGCTTCAGGGTAGTTAGGTAACATTCCCTAGCCGCCTGCTAATCTCCATACAAGGAGCCAATTTGGCCACCGTCACATTCAAACTTCATAAGCATCAAGTGAGTTACTATTACAACTTTAACATGATTCAGAGTTGGCCGTCCAAGTATGACATTATAGGCTGTCAAATCTCGGACGACCAAGAACTTGATAAACAAAGTCCGTGAGGCATCCTTCTCTCCAACTCGGACGGGTAGAGTAACTGTTCCCATAGGATGAATGATTCCTCCCCCCAAACCCTATGATGGGATGGTGGACGGGAACCAAGTTCTTCTCATCAAAATTCAATCTAGACAAGCAATCTGCACTAATGATGTCTGTCGAGCTTCCGGTGTCGATCAGAATTCTTCTTACTCTTAAGTTTTCATTTCTACAACCAAAGGGTCATCATGGGGAGTCCTCAGCTTCCGCCGGTCATGCTCACTAACCACCGCCTTTGGGAAGGGTTCGGCCTTTGTCTGATCAGTTAGTAAGACTTGGCCGAGCTCCCTGAGATAGTTTTTGTGCCCTCTATTGGTTGGTCCTCCAGCGGCAAACCCTCCTGAGATAACAAGGACGACATCCTCGTCAGTGCTTTCACTCTCCTTCTTCTTACTCTGACGATCATCTCTCTTCTGAAACTTCTTTCCACCTTGGGGGTAAGTATGAGTTCATCTTTCCTTTTCGAGCTAGATCCTCTAAAGCCCTCTTAAGATGTTTACATTCATTGGTCTCATGGCCACTGTCTTTATGAAAATGGCAGTACTTACTCTTGTCCCTATTCCGGTAAGGGGTCTTCATTTCAGCCGGAGCCTTTAGCTCGTATTGGTCCTTTATCTTTATAAGGATGGAGTATTGGTCCTTGCTAAATTCAATGGGATTAGCTGAAGAATTAGATTCTTTCCTCTTACTTCTCCTGGATGAAGTAGTTGTGGAGGTTATAGCCCAAGTCTTAGCCTTTTCAGGGTTGCTCTTCTTTGGTTGAGCTACCTCTCCAAGCTTCTTAGACTCAGGGTGCTTTGCCTCAGCACATACTTTAGTGGCGTGTATAAATGCTTCGGCTTCAGCAAGAGTGGTGATTTTCTTCTTCACAAGGTCAAACTTAAAACTTACTGGCCTCAACCCCCTGATGAAGGCGTCAAAGGCCACACCAGCATTGAGATCTTGAATCTGAAGGGCTTCTAGATTGAATCTCTTAACAAAACTTCTAAGGGCTTCTTTTGGTCCTTGGACGACCTTACCCAAGTGCATGCTTGTTTTTTGCTCTTGCCGATTGGCAACAAAGTGACTAGTAAATAAGAAACTGAGTTCAGTAAAATGGTTGACTGAATTGGGGGGAAAATTGTTAAACCACTTCTGAGCTACTCCCTTCAGAGTTGCTGGGAAGTTCTTACACCAAGTAGCATCATCTACTCCTTGGACGTACATCTGATGTTTGTAAGCGGATAGGTGATCGTTTGGATCAGTTATTCCATCAAAAGGCTCTATAGTAGGGATTTTTACCTTTGGGAAGGGTGGCGCCTCCATGATCTGGGCCGAGAATGGAGTGGGCTAGTTAATCCGGAGGGCTCCCAGCTGTCCCTCAATGGGTATGAACTCCTTATGGTATTCTTTCAACACAAGATTAGATGAAGTGTTTGCAGGGGCTGGACGTCTATAAACAATTGGCTGAACCACAGTCTTCTCTTGTATTGGACGGACAAGAGAAGGGCCTAAACTTCGTCCTTCCGTTCTCGACGGTATCCTAAAAGGAGGGTCTCTCAAGTACGGTGTAGACCCTGTGGCCGACCGTTGTAATGCAGCAGCTTTCTTTGCCTCTAGATATTCCTTGGCATCTAGGGATGGGCATGGATCTAGGACCCGACCCGGACCCTACTAGACCCGACCCTAATTTTAGGGTCTGGGTCCAACTTTTTCAGACCCTAAGGGCCCGGGTCCAAGTAAATTTTTTAGGATCCGGGTCTGGGTCTTGATATTTTAGACCCGGACCCGACCCAGACCCAACCCTTAGACCCTAAAATAATTTAATATATATATTTTAACTTTTTTTTTTAAAAAAAAAAAACAAACTGATTTACTGAAAAACTAAAACACCAATACGTATATTCCACCGCCCAACTGCATAACTCTAATCTTGAGAATAACCAAAACACTTTGAAAACCCATTTTCTCTCTCCACTTCTTCATCTTCAACCTTCGAAGCTCTTCATCAATGGCGTCAGGCGAGAAGATGGTTCATCCATCAGTCATATTTAACATATGTGATTGCTATGTTCGACGACCCCACCAAGCCGAACGGTACTGTCGATGTTCGCAACTCTTACGCTGTTCCTCATGATGAATTCTCCTATTAGTTTTTTTTTCTCTCTCCTCTTAATTGCTGTTTTCAGCTTTTTATTTCCTTCATGAAATTTATGCATTTTTTTGGTTTAATTTGTTTATTGTTATTTGTTAGTTGTAGATTCAGTTTAATTTGATTATGTTGGATACTTTTGTGAAATCTTTTGCTTTGGATGAGTCGAATTTGTAGAAAATTAGGGTTAAAAATTGAAATTTTGGCAAAAATATAGAATTTAGGCCCGAACCCTAGACCCTCCAGACCCTAAGGGTCCGGGTCTGGGTCCGCAAAAAAAAATTAGGGTCCGGGTCTAGGGTCCGGTTGGACCTGACCCAAACCCGACCCTTGCCCATCCCTACTGGCATCTGTTTCCATTCGGTGCCCATTTGGACGAACATTATCCTGGGTCCTAACCACCAGGTTCCAGTCCATCTTCCTTCGCTGCTCACTGCCTTCTGGTTGCTTTCCTCTGGCCGTTCTCCTAGAGGGTTCCTGACGAACAGGTCGTCTCGGACCTGGACGATTCTCTTAGGAACGCCCCCTAAGAGGGACTGGATTGGTAGCTGCTGGCTCCAGATTAATTTGGAAAAGCAACATGTTGTTCTTGATCTGCTCCTGGACGACTGCTGCCATCTTAGTCTGGAAGTCATTCAGGATGTTATCTAGATGGGCAGCAGTCACTGAACGTTCAAGATTCTCCTGAATGACATGTGGTTGGTTTGGTCCAGGGACATTGACGATGGACGGAGGTCTATCCCTTCCTCGAGGCGGTCTCTCATGTTCTACTGTTTCTTCGACATTGATCTGAAAACTTCGGTTCCTAGCCACGTTGGACGATTGACAGTCAGTCATCTTTGCGTCTCCCCACAGACGGCGCCAAATGTTTAGTATGCTTGTCCAGCAAGTAAGCTATATGTTTAGCCTCCTTGTTCGACAAGTAAACCAGTTTCCCCTTAGATGTTCTTCACTTGGAGACTTGTGCAACAATGTCTGAATGTGTCCTGTCCGAACCTGAGCTTCGTTCCCGAACCTGCAAAAAGGGACCCACCATGGAGGTTTGGGTGGTGGTTCCCCCTCCGAAGCTTAAGTAAGATATCAGGAGTTAGAAGGAAAAAGTAGCGATAGAGAGAGAAAGTGAGAGAGTATTTTTACAGAGTAAGTTTACACTGTTTGCATTGAATGCCCTTTCTCCTGATTTCAGGAGTATTTTTAGTGTTTATGGTATGGCTACTGCTCCTTTTAGGTTGCCCTAGAATAGGAGCACCTGATTGGCTAGGCAATCAAAACATGACACTTGGCATGATATGATTGGAGATGGATCATCAACCAATCACCTGCATCCATTTTATGGGTGTTGGATTTGACCAACCTTTGGGCCAAAAGGAAGGCCTTTTCCTCCCATCAGAGTATAACCCAATGGTTAAATCATTTTCCTTTATGCTCTATGAGGGGACACATGTACGGCCCTGATGGACCCATGTGTCTCTAAGAGAGCCGTAGATATTTTAGGCTACAACGCATATTAAAATAGCTAAACATTTGAGAATCAGGTGGAGTTTATAGTTTAAACAAAACATGTCTCTTGACCTAATTCCATTGAAGCAAAAACAAATTAAAATTGCAACAAAATTGATTAAGAAAACTTTGTTGTTACTTGTTACGATATTATTTATCACGGTTTTTAAAGGGTTGTCTTCTAAGACAATATTATAATTATGTTTATATTAATTATCAACATAAAAAAATATATTGTTAACGATAAAGATAAAAGACAATTACAGTCTGGGTTTACTGAATTACCTAGTAATTTCTTACTAAAATAATTTTGTTATTTTCAATGTCAACAATTAATACAAATAACTTATGTATCTTATTTATCATAAAACCTAATGTTTATAATCTCATTTAAAATTATTAACAATGTGTAGTTACTAGGATTTGAACACATGACCTTTGAAATGAAATGTGTGAGTTTAACCACTAATCCACTACAATTTCAATGCTTGATGTTTCAAAGTAAAACATAATAAAGTCTTATAATTATATGTAATTATAAAGACATAGACAAACTTTTTGAACCCTAATACTTTTATTAAGTAATGACATTCGCTTACCAAATTCCATTGAGATTGTTAATATTGTCCCAAATTTCGTACAAGTTTTTCTTAAACAACTTATCATGCAATAACGTCCAATTTTGAATTTCGCATTAGACAGAATATTACGAAAAGCTAATGAAATCATATGTATGAATAATAATATATTTGATAATTGTAACTGACCCGGAGCATCGCCCGGGCCAAAATACTAGTTAAAAAAATAAAACGTTCAAAAACTAGTAGCAAATAAATTGAGATGCACAAAATCAATAATGTTGCGAGTTAAAAGAGGCGGAGGCAATAATAACTCGGCAATATTGTTAAAACATCATTAACCATTCGGTTTTTTCACCAAATACCCCTGACAAATAAATTTATTCACCAAATACCCCCACTTTTGTCAAAATTCACAAGATACCCTTAACCTATGAAAAAATTCACCAGATACCCCTTACTTTTAAAAAAATTACCCAAAATGCCCTTTTGACTAACGGACGTTAGTGTTCCGTTAGCTAATTAACCTAAAAAACCCTAATTAAGCCTAACTAAACCCTAAGTAAATCCTAAACACCCTAACTCTCTCTCTTCCTAACCCAACCCCAGCCCCCCAAACCCTAGACCCACGACCCACCACCCAACCGCAGCCCCACCCCCTCCCCCCCCCTCCCCTTCCACGCAGCCCCGCCCCCCCCCCCTCCCCCCCCTCGGCGGCCCCCACGCGAGACTCCCTCCCCCCGGCGGCCCCCTCCCCCTCCCCCGTGCGGCCGCGCTTCCCCTTCGTCACTAGATCCGCCGAGTCCCCCTCCCACTCGTCGGCGCATCCCCCCCCCTCACTCGATCTCGCACTAGATCCGCCATTAGCGTTTTAGAAATCCGAGTCATCAACGGAGTTCGAAGGGGTGGGTGGCTCGGGATTCACGATTTTGCGGTGGGGGGGGAGGGGGAGGGAGGAGCGCACGCCGCCGCACGGGTGAGGGGAGGGGAGGAGCCGCGCGCGCGGTACGGGGAGGGGGGCTTCGTGGGAGGGGGAGAGGGAGGGTGTAACAACCCTGAATTTCCAATATTTCTAAAAACAACTTAATATAAATAAACTCGGAAATCCAGAGGTGCTACGCCGCGATATTTAGTAATAATAACCGCAAGGCTAATGGTTCTAATTAAAATAATAAATAATAAGTTTTAAATAATTATTACAGACCAACTAAATAGAATGTAAATTAATTATTACAAACCAGAATATAAATCTTATAGTCAAATAAATAACAGCGGAAGTCTTTTTAAAGTCTTATTAAATCGAAAGAGATCCAACGCACTCTTTAACCCAACCGGAGCTAACTATCTTCAAGTCCCTGCACATTAAACACTGTAATATCAGCCAAAGGCTGAGCAAGATTTAATACTGTAATAAAACAAAACTATTCAATGTGCAGGTAAGTTATATAGGAATATCTTACAAATTCATTTAAAAGTTGTACAGATTATATATAAAATATTAATTTTCTATCAACCTCAGATCCAATCTTTCTTTCTTTCTGAACCATTCTGTAAAACTTTCAAATATAACTTTTCGTAATCTGTGAGTAGGAAGTACTAAAAGTCCAATGAGCTAGCTAGGCTCACTAGATAAGGTAAACACCAAAGTCCCTAGTATGCATACCCCTAACTTGATAACGTATCAAGAAGGAAGACAAATGGCAAGAGTATTGATCGATATACTCCCAACTACTAAATAAACGGTTGAGACACTGTTAACTCAACTTACTTCCATACTCGAGGAATACCGCTTACCGGCAACCCCACATTTTCATTAAACTTGGTAACATTGAGGAACTTCCTCCTTTTAAAATAAATCTCATAAATAACCTTATAACCTCTTTCGATATAAATATCGAGAATAATTTAAATCTCAAAGTATAAACTTCAGAAAACAATCTCATTGTTAAAATAAATTTCCAAACAATGTGAAAACATTTCTGAACTCATCTGTACAAGCAAAGTAAGAAATCTTACCTTATTAGCAACCACAATCAATAAATCCCAATCTCAAGTCAAAAAGGTTCATCTACGAACCCGCAATCTACAATATAATATAATATAGTATAAGTCACTTGACTATACTCCACATAATTTACACATAAGCGGCATAACCTAGTTAATGAGCTTAGACTGATTTCGAATACGACTCAACTAAGTCAAAAGAATACAACCACATGTAATAGTATGATATTATCTTACTGATACTTTAGCATAACAATGGCACACAACAACACTACTGCCAAAATAGAGTAGGATATACATATCAATTCCATATTTAAGAATAGAACAACCAATACTACTGCCAAAACACTCATAACATAGTAAGATTATCCTATTCTTCAAAACATGATAAAGAGAAAGAATGAAATACACAAAGCTGCAACATAGTGCCATTATAGTCTAAAATCCCAAATATGCAAAACATACCACCCATGCCACAATATCTCGTCAAAGTCAGCAACCGAACTAGGTAATTTGACGATATAAATAAAAGAAACATCTTTGTTTTGTATCATAGAAGGAAGCAACCATTCATGCCTTAAACTATGCATTAAGCGTGAACCCCCCACCAAAGTGAACTGTCAAATATTATATGTCACTTGTTTAAAACAAATGCTAGCCATAACTACTCACAAGTATATCACATCGACTATAAACCCTCACTTATCTATAACATTAGACTAATAATTCAAATTAGCCAACTAACAAACAATCCATCTAGCAATAATATTAGAGTGACTTTCGAAATTAATAATATTGCAAATTAAATCCGAAATCATGTTAACTAAGTGAAGTTAAACATCAAACAGGAACCAGTTATACAAATTTCACATAATAACAATAACCCCCAATTTGATTTACTCAAGAGCCCTAATTTAACAAATCCCCAAATTCGAAATCAAACCAAGTTAAAAATTTAAAATATAAGGTTAGAACTTACTTGGTTAGGGGAAGTAATAGGGTGAGATTACTCTATATAAGATCCCAACAATCTCGGCCTCTTGATCCGATTTTCGACCCGAAAAAACGCAAGTCCAAATTAAATGGAGTAACCCAAAATTTTCCTCTTCGGAACACCCACAAAACCGAGAACTAATGAAAAAGAATGAACAAGAGTTGAAGTGTGATGATGGAGGATAAAGATTTTAGTAACTTTAATGATGTTGAAGGTTGAAGAATTTTGCTTTTGTAGGAAGCAGAAGATGGATCGTGGTGGAGGAAAAAATATGCAGTTGATCTCCTCTTTTTGTTTCCTTTTTGCTTTGATTTCTTTTCCTTTTTTTTTTAACACTTCCTCTCTCCTTATACTAGTAATATAGTGATAGGTTAGGTAGTAAACCTAGTAAATCTAGGAATTAGTTTTTGACTCCTTTTGATGTAAAGTCAACATGAGGGAAATAAAATATATTTAATAAAATTATATATATATATATATATATATTTTTTTAACTAAAATAATATAAATAATTACTAAACAGGTATAAAAATACGGGGTGTTACAATCAACCCCTCTTAAAATAAGTTTCGTCCCGAAACTTAAAGTATTGCTCAAATGATCAAACTTATACTTTTGTTCATGAAAACAGCTCATCAACTCTATAAGTTAGCCAACTACTATCACTTGAAGTATAAAACCTCCACTTGCATCACATTTCTCATAGATAAATTTAACACATCAAAATCATAAACTCTCTACTATCATAGGACTGTTCATACTATAACAAGCAGGCATAAAACACATCAAAGCTTTATCATAAAACTTTCAATCACACATGCACGAAATTAGTATGAATTCTACCCCCCTTAAAAAGGGAGTTACGTCCTCGTAACGAAAAATTTTACCTGGTTGAAGAGATGGGGATACTTAAGACGCATAGCATCCTCAGCTTCCCAAGTAGACTCCTCTGAGTTGTGGTTTGACCACAACACCTTCACGATCTTTGTCTCCCCTTTGCGAGTCTTTCGGACTTTGTGATCTAGAATCTGAACTGGAAACTCCTCATAAGTCATGTTATCATCTAACTGGAGAGACTGTGGTTGTATCGCCGCAACTGAGAAACATGGAACACGTTATGCGCACGATCAACGCCTGGCGGCAACGCTAATCTGTAAGCCACCTCTCCTATTCTCTCCAGAATCTCATACGGGCCAATGAACTTAGGGCTCAACTTGCCCTTCTTCCCAAATCTCATCACTCCTTTCATAGGAGAAACTTTAAGCAACACCTTTTCTCCCACCTGAAACTCCTCATGGCGACGATGCTTATCACCATAGCTCTTCTGTCTATCTTGTGCCGCCTTCATTTTCTGCTGGATGAACTTTACCTGCTCAACAGTCTCCTGAATCATCTCTGGACCAATCACAACAGACTCGCCTATATCACTCCAACACAAAGGAGTACGACAACGCCGACCATACAAGGCTTCAAATGGTGCCATCTGAATTGTAGAATGGTAGCTGTTATTATATGAGAACTCTATCAAATCAAGCTTATCCTCCCAAGAGCCCTGGAACTCTAAGGCACAAGCCCTCAACATATCCTCCAGCATTTGAATAGTGCGCTCCGTCTGGCCATCTGTAGCAGGATGAAAAGTTGTACTCATCTTCAACTTAGTCCCCAAAGCTTCCTGAAGCTTCTGCCAAAAGTTAGACAAGAATCTACGATCCCTATCTGAAACAATATCACTCGGAACACCATGAAGTCCAATCACGTGCTCTCTATAAGCAGTAGCCAATCGTTCATGCTTCCAAGTATCCTTCATGGGAACAAAATGAGCAGACTTGGTAAGACGATCCACGATAACCCAAATCATATTATTCCCCTTTGGTGTTCTCGGAAGTCCATAAACAAAATCCATTAAGATCGAGTCCCATTTCCATGCAGGAACCTCTAAAGGCTGAATCATCCCCTGAGGCCTCTTGTGCTCACTCTTGACCTTCTGACAAGTCAAGCATCTCGAGACATACTTAGCAACATCCGTCTTCATATGAGGCCACCAAAAAGTCTGCTTGAGATCCTTGTACATCTTATCCCCTCCAGGATGAACTGAATATTGCGCTGAATGAGCTTCTTCTAGGATCTTTTCCTTCAACTCAGGAACATTAGGAACACACCATCTCCCCTTAAATCTCACGCTACCATCCTCAACCACTGTGAAATTGACAGGCTCATTAGCTTGCTTGTCCTTTAAGAACTTATCCTGTACTTGTGCTTTTTTGATCTCATCATACAAAGTGGACTGAATCATAAGAGAATTAAGTTGAGCTCCCAATTGCACTATCTCTACATTAAGATTCTGAAACTCCTCTCGAAGACGATTCCTCGAACGCATGGTTTGCAAACAGTGAGAGGATTTCCTGCTAAGTGCATCTGCAACAACGTTGGCCTTACCCTCATGGTACTGAATCTCCATATCATAATCTTTGATCAGTTCCAACCATCTCCTCTGCCTCATGTTCAGCTCTCTCTGAGTGAAGATGTATTTCAGACTCTTGTGGTCCGAAAATATCTTGAATGATGTGCCAAGTAGATAATGACGCCAGATCTTGAGTGCAAAAACAACAGCTGCTAATTCTAGATCATGCGTCGGATAGTTCAACTCATGGTTCTTCAGTTGCCTAGAAGCATAAGCAACAACCTTTTTATTCAGCATAAGCACACAACCAAGACCATTCTTCGAAGCATCTGTGAACACCTCGTACTCAAGGTTTCCATTAGGTAAAGTCAACACAGGAGCTGTCGTGAGACGCTCCTTCAAAATCTTGAATGCCTTCTCGCAATCATCATCCCAACGATACTTAGTATCCTTCCTCATCAATGCAGTCAACGGCCGAGCTATTTTCGAGAAGTCCTTCACAAACCTCCTATAATAACCCGCCAAGCCAAGGAAACTGCGAATCTCGATCACACTCTTTGGAGTAGGCCACTCTGAAACAACTTGGATCTTTGATGGATCAACTGAGACGCCCTCTCTAGAAATGATATGACCAAGAAAAGCAACTTTCTTCAGCCAGAATTCACACTTGGAGAACTTAGCATACAACTTATTCTCTCTCAGGACCTGCAGAACCGTGCGAAGATGCTCTTCATGCTCACTGGCATCCTTTGAATAAATCAGTATATCATCTATGAACTCCACCACAAACTTATCCAGGTACGGCCTAAAGACTCGATTCATCAAGTCCATGAACACAGCTGGAGCATTAGTCAACCCAAAGGGCATAACAGTAAACTCATAGTGCCCATAGCGAGTTCTGAAAGCCGTCTTAGGAATATCATTCTCTGCAATACGAAGTTGATGGTATCCAGATCTCAGATCAATCTTAGAGAAAACTCCAGCTCCCACCAACTGATCGAACAGATCATCTATTCTTGGCAAGGGGTACTTCTTTTCACTGTAACATTGTTAAGCTCTCTGTAATCAATACACAGACGGAGACTCCCATCCTTCTTTTTCACGAACAGAACAGGAGCACCCCATGGAGATACACTAGGTCGAATGTACCCCTTATCAAGCAACTCTTCTAACTGAGCCTTAAGCTCTTTCATTTCAAAGGCGCCATTCTCGTAAGGAGGCTTAGAAATAGGTCCAGTTCCGGGCATCAAGTCAACACCGAACTCAACATCACGTCTCGGAGGCATGCGGGAATATCATCGGGAAAGACATCTACAAACTCATTAGCAATTCTAACATCTTCAACACGTGGCTCTTCCTTACTAGTGTCGTGAACATGGCACAAGTACATAGGACATCCCTTCCTCAAGTAGGATTTCGTAGTCAAAGCGAAAATGATTTTCAAAGAAGACCCTCTATAAAACTCATGGACTCCACTAGGACCAACTACAGACACCTTTTGTTTCTCACAGTCTATCTTGGCTTTATGCTTACTAAGCCAATCCATCCCTAGAATTACATCAAAATCATGCAAAGGAAAAACTATCAAATCAGCTACTAGGGTGGTACTGCCACACATAATAGGGACATCTGGATACAAATTATTACAAGTTATGATTACACCAGAAGGAGTAGAGATGTCTACATCACAAGTTCTAGAGTTCTCTAACCCTAACTTTTTCACAAGAGGTTCAGACACAAAAGAATGAGAAGCACCAGAATCAAATAGCACATAAACAGACATCGAATGAATAGAAAAAGTACCGGTGACCACGTTGCCCTTGGTGTTTGCCTCAGTCTGGTTCATCACATGAACTCCCGGTGTTCCTCCTCACATCACCTCTGTGTGCCTGAGTAGCATTAGCAGTCCCTCCATTGCGATTAAGTGCAGCATTCCCTGGAGTAGAAGGAGCAGGACGACTGTTGTTTCCATTCTGGGGTCTCTTATCTGCTTGTGCCCCATTCCTCGAACTCATCTCAGGTCTGAAGTTCCTAGATCTTCGGTTAGTAAAGCATTCATAAGCACGATGCCCCTTCCTCCCACAATGATTACACTCCACCAAATTACCATCACAATCCTTGCCAGGGTGGTTTTCACTACAACGTTTGCAATAGAAAATCCGATCAGTCCTCTGGTTCTGACTTTGGGGCTGGCTGCGAGAAGGAGTGGAATTTAAATTATCCTTAGAATACTGCTGACTGGAACCTCCCTTGTTGTAAGTACCACCAGAATCACGGTTCCCAAAGTTCCGATTTTTAGTGAAACCCCCTCTACCTTTGTTGTAACCAGTGGAACCAGATGTATCACCCTTTTCTCGTCGCCCGAGTAGACCTGCCGGGAGTGGATTTCAACTTCTTTGCAGCTTGCCTCTTCTCCTCAATCCTCTCAGCGTTACAAGCACGAGTGTACACCTCCTTCACTGTAGTATACTCACCAGCTCCCATCTTAGAATGAAGATCGGGGTCTAACTTCTCCTCGAATTTCACCGCTCTCTCCTGCTCATTAGGAACTAACCCCTTAGCAAAACGAGCCAACTCCTTAAATTTCACATAGAACTGATGAACGGTCATATCTCCCTGCACGAGATCATGAAACTCCGTCCTCTTCCTCTTCCTCATATGGGCTGGAAAGAACTCATCACGAATCGCCTTCTTGAACTCAGTCCAACGAAACTCTCTCTCTTCCATGAACTCTTCTCCTTCCTCATCCACAGTCACCTTAGTGGTCAAATCAAATTTGTTGTGAGTCCACCAAATATCAGCATCCTCAACCAGATAATAGGCAGCAGCATCAACCCTCATTTCATTAGGGACTTGGAGAGTGGTAAAGATTTTGTCAAATTCTCTAATCCAATTCTCCATCTTGGTAGGGTCACCCTTACCATCAAAAGAAGAAGGTTTCTTCTGATCAATTGCTTTAGAAATTACGGCAGTTTTGGAGGTAACATTGCCAGCAACAGGAGTAACAGGAGTATTAAGGGCAGCCGTTTGAGCCTCAGCAAATTTCTCCTTAGCATCAGTTAAGGCTCGAGTGGATTGAGCTATCTCACGCATCATACGATTTAAACTTGAGTTTCGAGCATGCACGTGTCTACGCATCATCTTAAAAGCACAATAGAAACAAAGATAAACCAAAAATGATTCACCTTTACCAAATAATAAATAAAATGCAAGAACTCACATAGTTTATAATTTTACTAGTTTCTAAACTCCAATAAATCAAGCAACCAAATGAAATGTGAAGTATATATCATCAACACATAATAATAATATAATTCCTTCTCTTCCCATATCACTTCCTCACAACGGCTTTTCAATTTTAATAATTTATTTACCAATTCTTGCTTAAAGTCATCTTAAAGAAGTCTTAGTAACCTAAAGCTCTGAATACCAACTGTAACAACCCTGAATTTCCAATATTTCTAAAAATAACTTAATATAAATAAACTAGGAAATCCAGAGGTGCTACGCCGCGATATTTAGTAATAATAACCGCAAGGCTAGTGGTTCTAATTAAAATAATAAATAATAAGTTTTAAATAATTATTACAGACCAACTAAATAGAATGTAAATTAATTATTACAAACCAGAATATAAATCTTATAGTCAAATAAATATCAGCGGAAGTCTTTTTAAAGTTTTATTAAATCGAAAGAGATCCAACCCACTCTTTAACCCAACCGGAGCTAACTATCTTCAAGTCCCTGCACATTAAACACTGTAATATCAGCCAAAGGCTGAGCAAGATTTAATACTGTAATAAAACAAAACAATTCAATGTGCAGGTAAGATATATAGGAATATCTTACAAATTCATTTAAAAGTTGTACAGATTATATATAATATATTAATTTTCTATCAACCTCAGATCCAATCTTTCTTTCTTTCTAAACCATTCTGTAAAACTTTAAAGTATAACTTTTCGTAATCTGTGAGTAGGAAGTACTAAAAGTCCAATGAGCTAGCTAGGCTCACTAGATAAGGTAAACACCAAAGTCCCTAGTATGCATACCCCTAACTTGATAACGTACCAAGAAGAAAGACAAATGGCAAGAGTATTGATCGATATACTCCCAACTACTAAATAAACGGTTGAGACACTGTTAACTCAACTTACTTCCATACTCGAGGAATACCGCTTACCGGCAACCCCACATTTTCATTAAACTTGGTAACATTGAGGAACTTCCTCCTTTTAAAATAAATCTCATAATTAATCTCATAAATAACCTTATAACCTCTTTCGATATAAATATCGAGAATAATTTAAATCTCAAAGTATAAACTTCATAAAACAATCTCATTGTTAAAATAAATTTCCAAACAATGTGAAAGCATTTTTGAACTCATCTGTACAAGCAAAGTAAGAAATCTTACCTTATCAGCAACCACAATCAATAATTCCCAATCTCAAGTCAAAAAGGTTCCTCTACGAACCCGCAATATACAATATAATATAATATAGTATAAGTCACTTGACTATACTCCACATAATTTACACATAAGCGGCATAACCTAGTTAATGAGCTTAGACTGATTTCGAATACGACTCAACTAAGTCAAAAGAATACAACCACATGTAATAGTATGATATTATCTTACTGATACTTTAGCATAACAATGGCACACAACAACACTACTGCCAAAATAGAGTAGGATATACATATCAATTCCATATTTAAGAATAGAACAACCAATACTACTGCCAAAACACTCATAACATAGTAAGATTATCCTATTCTTCAAAACATGATAAAGAGAAAGAATGAAATACACAAAGCTGCAAAATAGTGCCATTATAGTCTAAAATCCCAAATATGCAAAACATACCACCCATGCCACAATATCTCGTCAAAGTCAGCAACCGAACTAGGTAATTTGACGATATAAATAAAAGAAACATCTTTGTTTTGTATCATAGAAGGAAGCAACCATTCATGCCTTAAACTATGCATTAAGCGTGAACCCCCCCACCAAAGTGAACTGTCAAATATTATATGTCACTTGTTTAAAACAAATGCTAGCCATAACTACTCACAAGTATATCACAGCGACTATAAACCCTCACTTATCTATAACATTAGACTAATAATTCAAATTAGCCAACTAACAAACAATCCATCTAGCAATAATATTAGAGTGACTTTCGAAATTAATAATATTGCAAATTAAATCCGAAATCATGTTAACTAAGTGAAGTTAAACATCAAACAGGAACCAGTTATACAAATTTCACATAATAACAATAACCCCCAATTTGATTTACTCAAAAGCCCTAATTTAACAAATCCCCAAATTCGAAATCAAACCAAGTTAAAAATTTAAAATATACGGTTAGAACTTACTTGGTTAGGGGAAGTAATAGGGTGAGATTACTCTATATAAGATCCCAACAATCTCGGCCTCTTGATCCGATTTTCGACCCGAAAAAACGCAAGTCCAAATTAAATGGAGTAACCCAAAATTTTCCTCTTCGAAACACCCACAAAACCGAGAACTAATGAAAAAGAATGAACAAGAGTTGAAGTGTGATGATGGAGGATAAAGATTTTAGTAACTTTAATGATGTTGAAGGTTGAAGAATTTTGTTTTTGTAGGAAGCAGAAGATGGATCGTGGTGGAGGAAAAAATATGCAGTTGATCTCCTCTTTTTGTTTCCTTTTTGCTTTTATTTCTTTTCCTTTTTTTTTTAACACTTCCTCTCTCCTTATACTAGTAATATAGTGATAGGTTAGGTAGTAAACGTAGTAAATCTAGGAATTAGTTTTTGACTCCTTTTGATGTAAAGTCAACATGAGGGAAATAAAATATATTTAATAAAATAATATATATATATATATTTTTTAACTAAAATAATATAAATAATTACTAAACGGTATAAAAATACGGGGTGTTACGGAGGGGAGGCGCGTCGAAAGGGAGGGGGAGGGGAGTGATTTTCCGGCGGAGGAGGGGGAAGGGGAGGCGCGTCGAAGGGGGAGGGGGAGTGATTTTCCGGCGGGGGAGGGGAAGAGGAGGCGCGAGTTTCGAAGGGGGCGGGGATGGGGGTGGTGGGGGTGGGGTTGTTGTAGGGGGGGGTGGGGGGTGGGGGTGGGGGTGGGGGTGGGGGGCTGTGGGCTTTTAGGGTTTTTAGAGTTAGGGTTTTAAGGGTTTAATTAAGGTTTTTTAAGGGTTTTTTATGGTTAATGACTAACGGTATTAACCGTCGTTAGTCATTTGGGCATCTGGTGAATTTTTTTAAAAGTCAGGAGTATTTGGTGAATTTTGAAAAAAGTGAGGGTATTTGTTGAATAAATTTATTCATCGGAGACTCCTGCACGACGCAGGCTCGCTCAGACTTAACCTGATCGGACCTGTCGAGGAAAAGAGAGAGAAGAGAAAGCTTCGAGGAGGCAACAATGGCGGACGTAATATCAGGCTCTGGCGTCGGAGGAGGAACAACGTCGTCGGAAGTGTATCAAAATGCGAAGAGATTGCAGTTGAAGATTAGAGATTCCCTCGAAAGACTCGAACGCCTCGAATCCTCCACCTCCGCCTCCTCCGCTGTTTCTCCGGAGTTTCCTTTCGATATCAAGAAAGATATTTCGGAACTCCACTCTCTTTGTGCTGATATGGATCATCTTTGGCGCTCCGTTGCCGTTAAATCTCAGCGCGATCTTTGGAAAAGGTCTTCTTTCTCTCTCCTAGGGTTTTCTTTTCATCCAATTTGATGATGATTCTTCGTTTTAAATGATGCTGTTTTCTTTCCGGAATGCGTTGTTTAACCCAATTCAATCGAGTTGGAATGAGATCTTGCAAAGTTGAATTGATTTCGCATTTGCTAAAGTTTTGCGGTGTCGAACTTCACGGAGTAAGCTATAGAGATCCTGCTACTGTGAAAGAATATTCTAGACATGCTCAATTGGAAATCTTACAAAAGGACTCCTAACTAGAGTTTAAACTTGATTTGAAATGTCATGACTATGATAATGATGAACTCGGTTGTCCGCCAAGTTTTTTGAGGATTCGCTCCGAATTGTATTTCTTTGTTGATATTGTTGTTTCTTTTATCCTATTGTCAAGTTCAACTAAATCCTCTTGCAACACAATTGAAATGTCATGTAGAGGTGAGTTATTCGGAATTGAGATTGTGACATGGCCACAATTGAACCTTGAGTTATTCGGAATTGAGATCGTGACATGGCTTCAGCTGTATTACGTTTATGTTACTCCTATATCTTGTAATGTTGTCTTGTTCATTTGAGTTAATTCTCTTGGTAAAATTGCAGTTTGAGACAGAGTATTATGGACTGTTTTGTTTCAGTTCTGTTATATGGATAAGCTGACTACTTTTGTCTGCTACGTAATAATTTTTTTATTATTATGAAATCAGAAAGGTTGAACAAGTTGCTGAAGAGGCGTATTCATTGAAAGAAAGTCTAGACCAGTACTTTATGAGAAACCAAAGGCGAATGCAGGAAGTAAAAGAGCGGGCTGAATTGCTGGGAGGAGCAGTATGTAACTTTGTCCTAGTCTAGACTAGAGCTTCTGAAAAAAATATAGTTTACTCATTTATATATCTCTATTCAATATGTTTTACATCGCGATCTCATATGGCCGGTTTATGTTCTAGAATGGGGAATCTTCTCATGTTCTAAGAATCTTTGATGATGAAACACGAGCAATGCAGTCAGCTCGCAATTCTTCTAGAATGATAGAAGATGCTTATTCAACTGGGGTAGCCATCCTTTCAAAGTTTTCAGAGCAAAGAGAAAGCATGAAGGTAATTGCCGTAATTCTCTTGTATCATTGGTTTCAGCTCAACTGGAGATTCTTTTCTCTTCTGCTTTTGTTCGTAATGAGTTTTGTTCTTTGGATCTCGAAGTTGCTATGTTGCACCCATCTTAATGCAGATAAATCTTTGATCCTAATTGGCTAGGGTGCAGTAGATATCGTAAATAAAGTTACTATGAAACAGAAAGTAGGATGCCTGAGTTAGTTATAAAATCACTCATGTTTGATCTTGGCCCTTGTTGTTGACTTAAGCTTAGCTAATGAACTTAAGCAAAAGTTCTTGTTTAGGTTAGGCTGAAATGGATGTACCACATAGTAATGACTGTTGGTTTGTGCATGTCTTTTGTTAAGAGGAATGTAAACATATGCCTTAATGGTATGTTTGATTGATTAGTAAATGGTGGTATTTGTGAAAAGTTTGCATGTAATTTTTGCAAGGGAAGTCCCACGCTAATGTCCATAGAATGCAACTTCAGCTCAAGTATATGCTTCTTTTTCTGAATTTTATTACCATTCCCTATCACTTTAGAAGTGCTATTAAGCTGTAATGCAAAATTATGAAGAAAATTACATATTTGGGGTTGGAGAAGCATTCCATGAATATTGTCGCAGGCTGTTGCTAAGATCTAGGAATCTCAGTTAGGCAACAATAGATATAAACAGCAAAAATAGCACGATAGTAGGATAGTTTTGTATTAAGCAAGATTTAAGAAATCTCCTCCTAACACCCCCTTACATTCGAGAGGTAAGGTTCCCTCCCAGTACAGCACTCTTCATTCTAATATTCTGGATACCTCCCTTTTTGGGTGAGGCCCCTATTTATATATTTACACACATAATTATATTCCTTCCTCCACTCCTTTGTTGCTATTCTCCACTCCCATATTGCCACCTGTCCCTCCCTGTGTGAAGACTTCTGGACCCTTCCTTCCTCTCTTCCTTCTTGCATACGTGTACATAATAGGAGGGTGGGTACTGGGCTTAGCAATACCCCCGGGCCAATTAAGCACCTTGTCCTCAAGGGAAGCGTGCTGTGAAGAGAGTGATGTCTTCCCAGGTAGCTTCAAAACTTGGCAGGTGAAGCCACTTAATGAGGACCTCAGTAGCTTGGTCAGGAGAATGGTGACTAGATCTCAGGCCGAGGACAGCTTCAGGGGAAGCGTCTAAAACCATGTCGGCGGTGAGTTGGGTGGGTAGAGTGGGGGAGATGTGAGGTTGGCCAATGGCTTTTTTAAGTCGTGAGACATGAAAAAGCTGGATGTATTTTTGCCGTGGGGGGGTAAGTCAAGTCGGTAAGCAACAAACCCAATCTTCGAACAACCGAGAAAGGCCCATAGAATGCGGGAGAGAGTTTTTCATTAGGTTTCTTAGCCAAAGACTTACGTGCCGTAGGGTTGTATCCTCGAGATAAACCAAATCACCAACAGCAAAGGTCACCTCTCTTCTGTGTTTATTCTCCTGGAGTCTCATACTGTTCTGAGCAGCTAAGAGATGAAACTTAAGTTCATCCAAAGTAGCATCTCTCTCCAATAGTTGCTCTTCCAATGAAGAAACTGATGTGCTACCTTGCTCAAACCTGAACAAAGGGGGGGGGGATCCCTTCCATACACGGCCTTGAAGGGTGTACAGTGAGTGGAAGCATGAGTGGAGGTATTATACCAATATTCAGCCCAAGGAAGCCACGTCGCCCAAGAGGTAGGCTTACCACCAATGAAACACCTGAGATAGGCTTCTAAGGACTTGTTGACCACTTCTGCCATCAGATTGGGGATGGTAGGATGTGCTTCGATGGAGGGCTGTGCCATGAAGCTTAAATAGTTCCTTCCAGAATAAGCTGATGAAGATTTTGTCTCTGTTGAGGGAAATCCATGTAATCTCACAATTTCTTTAATGAAAACAGAGGCCACGGAAGCAGCTGTGAAGCGATGCTTCAGTCCAATGAAATGTCCATACTTGGTAAGCCTATCAATGACTACCAATATAGTATCAAACCCCATGGATTTTGGAAGACCCTCAACAAAATCCCAGATGAGGTGAGGAATAGGAAGGGGCTGCAACAACCCAGCTGGCTTTAGGGTAGAAGTCTTACTTTGTTGACAAATATGGCAGTTCTAGACAAAGGAAGTGATGTCCTTCTTCATGCCTTTCCAGAACCATTCTATGCAAGTCTCTGGTATGTTTTATACACCCCCAGAATGCCCTCCAACAGGAGTAGAGTGATACTCCTTCATCAATATGCTCGGAAGAGAAGACTTCCTAGGAACCACCAGCCGATTCTTATACTTCAATACTCCATGCTCCACTGAAAACCCTTGTAGAGGAGTGTCTCCTGCTAGAACAGAATTGGTGAGTGCTTGCAGTTCCTGATCTTGCTGTATAGCCAATTGGAATTCCTCCCAATGTGGGAAGTGTGAGGTGAGGAGAGCATTGCATTCAAGTTGCCCTTCCTGTCTGCTAGACAGAGCATCAGCCACTCTGTTACTTGCTCCTGGCTTGTACTTGATGTCAAAGTTAAAACCCATGAGTTTACCCACCCACTTCTGGTATTCTGGCCCCACCTCTCTTTGATTCAACAAGTATCTCAGGCTCTGCTGGTCTGTGTGAATAATAAAGTGCCTGCCGAGTAAGTAATGTCTCCACTTCTGTACGGAAAGAACTACAGCCATTAATTCCTTCTCATATATGGATTTGCTCCTTCCTCTCAACCCCAAAGTCTTGCTGTAATAAGCAATAGGATGCCCTTGCTGGAGGAGCACTGCCCCCAAACCGAACCCGAAGCATCGGCCTTCTATTACAAAGGGTAAATTGAAGTCCGGCATACCGAGTACTTGGAGCGATAGATAAAGCTCGTTTGAGGCGATTGAAGGCGCAGGGTGGGCGCCTCATGCCACATAAAAGCATCTTTCTTCAATTGTTGTGTCAGAGGGTGTGCTATACTAGCATAACCTTTAATAAACCTCCTGTAGTACCCAGTCAAACCCAAAAATCCTCTCAAGGCCCTTAAGGTTGTGGGTAGTGGCCAATCCCTCATAGCTTGAACTTTAGTCTGATCCATAGCTACCCCCGCAGAAGATATAACATGCCCCAAGTACGCCACCTTAGATTGCCCAAACTCACATTTTTTAAAATTGGCATATAAGTTGTGCACAACCAACAAACCCAACACCAGACTAAGATGATGTTGATGTTGCTCCATATCAGTACTGTAGACCAGTATATCATCAAAAAAAACCAAAACAAACCGCCTCAAGTAGGGCTTGAAGACATCATTCATAAGAGCCTGAAAAGTAGCAGGGGCATTTGTGAGCCCAAAGGGCATCACCAGAAACTCATAATGGCCCTCATGAGTCCTAAAGGATGTCTTATGAACATCTTCCTCCCTCATACGAATCTGATGATATCCAGATTTCAAATCCAACTTCGAAAACACAGATGAGCCATGGAGTTCATCAAGTAATTCATCAATTACTGGAATAGGATACTTATCAGGGACCGTAACATGGTTTAAGGCTCTGTAATCCACACAGAAACGCCATGAATCATCTTTCTTTTTGACCAACAACACAGGACTAGAGAAAGCACTATGGGAAGGTTGGATGATGCCAGCATGCAACATGTCAGTAATTAAACTTTCAATTTCAGTTTTCTGTGATTGAGGATATCTATAAGGTCGGACACTTACTGGATCAGTACCATGTTTCAAAATTATAGCATGTTCATGTCCTCTCTTGGGAGGAAGACCAGTAGGTATGTGAAATACCCGATCATAGGAAGTGAGAGAGAGCCGCAAACATGTCTTTGGAACGTTGTGTTGTACCTCCCGGTCTCCTTGTCCAACATTTTCCACTGATTCGGTTCAACCAAATAACCTCCACCTTCCTTCTTAATGGTGCGCATCATGGCCTTCAGGGAAATGCCCTGCCTGCAAAGTGAGGGATCACCCTCCAGAGTGACAGTGTGCTCTCCTTGTTTAAATTGAATTTTTTGAGTCTTCCAATTTGTCACCATGGTACCCAACTTTTCCAACCATTGGATCCCTAGAATGAGATCCGAATTACCCAGATGCAAGGGTAAGTAGTCTTCAACTACTTCTACCCCCTGAATGAGAAGAGGCACTGCCTTACATACTCCACTCCATAAACTTCGGTGCACGTGCCTAAAGAAACGCCAAAAGACTTGGAAGGTGTGATGGGAAGTTTGAGGTGTTGTACTGCATCAGGTGAGATGAAGTTGTGGGTGGCTCCAGGATCCACCATAACTACTACACTTTCTCCATTAACAGTACCAGCTAACTTCAACGTTTTGGGGCTTGAAATGCCCATCACCGAGTTAAGAGAGATTTCAGGTTGAGGGGGCTCTGAGCTTGGGCTTGTGGGTGTATCATATTGGGCCAAATCCTCCAATGAACCATATTCTACCTCGGTATCTTCCCCGACCCAATAACACACTCAACTCCTTCTTCTTACACTTATGGCTCTTGTCCATTTATCATCACACCTAAAACATAAGCCCCTCTCACGCTTGTACTGTAACTCCTTGTCACTGAGTCTCCTTATCTCTCCAACGGGTTGGGCTATGGGTATGTGGCTATGGTTGCTTCTGTGTGATTGGGTTGAATAGGTATTGGAGTGGGGTGAAGCTACAGATGAGGTTGAGAAAACTGATTGGGCTGGTTGTGAAGAATAGGTGGATTTTTGTGACTGATTGGGTGGGCTATAGGATTGGGTTGGGCCACTGGTGTAGGAGTTGCGCCCCTCCCACCTCTTCTTTGGATTGTAGTTGAGTTTGGCTTCAATTTGGACTGCTAAATCCATAGCATGGTCCAAGGATTTAGGCCCAATAATTCTGAGCTCATTTTTAATGTCTTCTTTCAGCTTACTTACGAACTGGGCATGGGCTATGGTTTCGGGTATACCCTCTAATGGGGCTAACAGTTCAATAAACCTTCTCCTATACTCCACCACTCCACCATCTTGCTGTAGGCTGAGCCACTGCTCTTGGAGCGATCCCAGGGCTGTCGCCCGGAATTGCCGTAATATCATAGCCTTCATCTCCGACCACCGGTAAATTGGCAGGCGACGATTCTCCCACTGATACCATAATAAAGCGTCCCCATCCATGGAAACCACCGCCGCTTCTACTTGCTCATCCTCCGTTAACCGGTAAAATTGGAAGAAACGCTCCGCGCATATGATCCACCCATCAGGGTTGTCCCCCGAAAAAATGGGTAGATCCAATTTTTTGGCTCTCCACCCTCCACCACCACGGAATCCACCAGCGAACCCAATTTCATCCTCGAACTCGACGTCGCGATCCCTTCCTCCCCTACCTCGAAGGTTACCCCTCTCAACTTCGCAAGGTGAATGGTCTCCTCTGTCTTTCTCGCCATCGTCGTTTACCCGGTTTTTAACTCGCCCCACCTTTTCGCCCAGTTGCTTAGTGGCCGATTCGAGGCTCGTGGCGATCTGAGCAACAAGAGTTTGTTGCAGCGCATCAACTGCTCGAGAAACTGCTGTAGCTACCTCCTCACTCAGCGAGGCTCGCAATTCAGCAATTCCTTGCTCCAGTTGGTTGATCCGCTGGGAATGAGTGGCCACCATGTTTTCCGTTGCCAGAATTCTGCCGCTCTGATACCAATTGCTAAGATCTAGGAATCTCAGTTAGGCAACAATAGATATAAACAGCAAAAATAGCACGATAGTAGGATAGTTTTGTATTAAGCAAGATTTAAGAAATCTCCTCCTAACACCCCCTTACATTCGAGAGGTAAGGTTCCCTCCCAGTACAGCACTCTTCATTCTAATATTCTGGATACCTCCCTTTTTGGGTGAGGCCCCTATTTATATATTTACACACATGCCTTTCTCTCAGGACTTTCTCTCTCTATTACTCATAACTAATTTCTGTTATGATGTCAGTAATTATGCTATTCCTTCCTCCACTCCTTTGTTGCTATTCTCCACTCCCATATTGCCACCTGTCCCTCCCTGTGTGAAGACTTCTGGACCCTTCCTTCCTCTCTTCCTTCTTGCATACGTGTACATAATAGGAGGGTGGGTACTGGGCTTAGCAGCTGTCCTTCCAAAATTTAATAAAAACACATTACTATCACTGCCCTTAACACCTACCATATCCCGTAAGTAGTTATGGGGAATTTGGGAGGGTGATAAAATTTGTGAGGGTTAGGGAAAGACCAAAATTAAGGGGGTTTATGTTTCAAAGAAGGTTGAAGTTACACTGCAGTATGATAGTCTTTGAAGTACAAAAAGAGCAATTTGTTTAACACTTAATCAATTTGAATGATAATGGCACGGGGGCCCTCTAGCCAGTACCCATATTACCACTTAGCCAGATTGTATCTGCAGATAATTAGTGCAGGAATAAAGTTAAACTACTTTTTTTCGACTTCCTCTGTTTTTAATACTCGTTACGCTGAAATGTGCACTAAGGACCAAGGAGAGGAGAGAGAGAGAGAAAGATAAAAATGAACTCCCATGTGCTAGGAAGGAGAGGGAGAATATATTGCCACAAATGTCAATGTTGCAAGTAATAAACAACTTCCTGAAATAGGAAACGTTGCATGTACTAAAAAACGGAGCAAGTACATATTATCTTGCAGGTTCAACTGAGCCTATGGTGGATTCACCACTGTTAGATATCAGGCTATAAGGTTATTAGACTATGGAAGTTACAAATGTTCAAAAATTGACATCAACATTTAAAGACCACAAAGACTCCCTTGACATGACTTATTATGTGCACGGGGGACCTCTAGCCAGCGCTCATATTACCACTTATTCAGATTGTTGTTGATATTTTGAACATTGCTAGATATTAACCTTTAAGATTATGAGAGCTACAAATGGTCAAAAGTTGACTTCGATCTTCAAATACCACAAAGACTCACTTGAGATTGAGATGGCTAATTTGGGTCAGAGGAGCATAGTAGTTTTTTAAGTCTGAGGGAAATCTTTTGGACATTCTAGACTTCTAGTGATTCTATGAGATTTGTGGCTGGAGCTGAATAATAGGATTTTCCAGTCTAGGGTATGAGCTGTTGCAGCATAGAGTGCTATACCTTGCGTCCCTTTATTGCCACTAGATCGAGTTCTGTCTAGTCTTTCCTTTCCTTAGTCTCTGTATTGCTTGGTTGGCAGACCTGTTTATCCTGTAGTCCTCAACGGTTGTATATACTTTGCATTTTTGTTATTGAATTTTCTTGTATATAAAACTAGTCAATAGCTGACTGGGTTTCAGCATTTGAAGTTGATCATACTGGGGACTTAAACTATATATCAACAACACTAAATAACTGAGCTTCAATACTGCCCATTGTGATGTAGACACCAGTGTCTCCCACTTCACTTCAATCAACCTCAATTTCTTAGTGAGTTGAAATGGGAGTCGACACCAGTGTCCACTTCACTTCAATCAACCTCAATTTCTTAGTGATTTGAAATGGGAGTCGAGTAGAGTTGCTTCTGTCTTTCAGCTTGCTAGTTAGGTTCTTGTATAATTTTTTCGCTCTTGGTTGAATTTTTAGAAGATCCAACAATGGCAGTCGGTTGCCTTTAGAAGGTTGGGTTGGCTCTTTGGGGTTCAGTCCGTTTCCTCAATTCTTAGTAAGTTGAAAGTGGGTGGGAGGAGGGAGATTGGGAATTGGGGATGGTGGTGGAGGGAGGAGAGGTATGGTATAATGGTGCGATGAGCTGTTGAGGGCTATGGTTGGGGAGGGTGTTGGTGTGGCTGTGTGGGCGGGGAGATGGAAGAATTTGGGACTTGGGAAGCTATGGACGAAGGGGAGTAACTGATTGGTATAATTCAGAGGAGTCGGAGAAAAAAATATTTGGAATTTCTATGTTTCAAGATAAAATCACATAGAAATAATAAAAATCTAAGAGGAGTTACTGCTCCATGTATATTAGTACCAAAATGAGTAAAAAGAAGTTCAGTGCCGTGACAAGATTCTCGAATGAAGTTTGGTTCTTAGTTATGTGGTCAAATCTTTTCCTGTCCTTCATAACATGGAAAATAGCGTGGTGAAATTGAACGGTATTTCTACTTGCTGTAGAACTTTAGAAGGGCAAGTTGGACACTTAATCCTACTCAACCCCTTTGGCACTTGCTGTATGTTGGTCCTTTATTGCTGGGCAAGTCATACAAGGTGCTTGTATGTGAACTGTATTGGAAACAACCTCTCTGTTATTACAGGGCATAAAATGCACCCACCTTAAAGACATAGGGGTACTTTTTTATGATGTGTGTGAGCTGTGGTCATTCCTGCCCATCCCATCACTTCTAGAGGACTCAAATTAAAATCCCTCTTTCCATTATCACTTAAATGCTTGACTCTCTTAATAATTGCATTTTTGCAGAGTGCACAGCGCAAGTTACTTGATGTCCTGAATACAGTGGGGCTCTCCAACTCAGTGCTAAGGTTGATCGAGAGGCGGAACCGTGTAGATACATGGATAAAATATGCTGGCATGATCCTCACTTTTGTTGCCCTCATTATGTTGTGGAGGTGGAAACATTAAAGCGCCTTTGCAATCGATGATGAATAACTTGCAGTCTGCCATTCTCATTGTGGAGTCTATGCAAAAGAACTCGGTTTAGTGCAACAGGCAAAAGAACTGCGGTCCATTACAGATAATATCACCATTGGTGGATACTGAACTATTATATAGTAACAGATTGGTCTTTTCCAGTGAAAGTGATTCAGATGTTTGTAATTTGAGGCTTGAGCTTTTGACAACTCTGGAGTTGTAAATACGTGACTTTAGGGCGCTGCCATATATTTTCTAAGTTCTGCAGTAGTATCTGGAAGTGTCCTTTTGCTGTGATGATTTTTTTTTTTTGACTACAAGAACATACATTAATATAAAAACATTAAAGTACAAGTAAGCCCATTTTTATCTGTGGATTTATTGGTAAAGTTTGGTCATATCATTATCTGCTGTGGTGGTTAGGAGACAGTCTACTTTTAACTGAAATTTAGGTAAAGTCTCAAGTCTAATATTAAGAAAAAACGGATCACCTTTATGAATATAGCGACTAGTTTAATTACTTTAGTGACCAGTTTAATTTATTCAATGATCAGTTTAATTAAGTTTTTACACTCTTTAATCCATTTAGTGACTAGTTTAATTCATTTAGAGACTAGTTTAATCTTTTCGAAAGACTGACGGGTCATTTTTTAAAACTGTATGTTGTAGTTCAAGATTCAAAGTGAAACAAAAGAAAGAGAAGAGAAGGGAAGACTAAGGCTATGTTCAGTTCACCTTATTTTTACTTATTTCAGATCAATAGAGATCAAATTAGATAAGACCAGACCAGATCAGAAAAAATAAGTTTGGAACAGATAAATTCAGATCATGCTTAAAAACTTATTATTAGTGTTGTTATTATTGTTATTGGTATCATGATTATTATGATGATTATTATTAGTATTACTAATGCCATTATTATGATGAATATTATGATTATTAGTATTGCTAAAGCTATTATTATTGTTATTGTTATTGTTATTGTTGTTGTTATTGTTATTGTTATTGTTATTGTTATTATTATTATTATTATTATTATTATTGTTATTATTATTAAGTATTATTATTATTATTATTATTATTATTATTATTATTATTATTATTATCATCATTATTATTATTATTATTATTATTATTATTATTATTATTATTATTATTATTATTATTACTACTACTACTTTATACAATTACTATTACTATTAGTACTACTATTTTTACTAGTACATTTATTCAAGAGGATTATTATTATTGTCGTTCTTGTACTTATTAATTATCAATATTGGTAATTATTATTAATGTCATTGTTATTATTATAAATGTCATTGTTATTACTATTTCAAGCTATTTATTCAAGAAAAAGGATGTTCTTTTGACATTTGTGCATGGTCTTTTTTAATATCTACTCTAATTAACAATTTTCATATGTGATGTTCTTTTTGATGTTCTACATGTAAAAAACATGACAATAGTATACGATGTTTTTTTTTCCAACAATTCTGGCAGTATATATTACTAGTTTATATAAAACATGAGTAGCATGTGATAACCTAATGGTGTTTGCATCACCTTTAAATTCCCCCTACAAGGGATTTCAACTTATCTTTAAAAACAAAGTTTATATAGAACATGACAACTATATAAGAAGAACATTTAACAATTTTATTCAATATCATATGATTATATATAATTTATAGGTTAATTCATAATAAAAAAGAACAATTGATTGATATAACAAAGAACATATTGTTAATTAAATCCGAACATGCCATCAATATAAAAATAACATATATATTTTATTTTTAGAATGTGTTCTTTTATAGAGTTTGTATGCTGTTTTAGTTTTTTTTTTTATTCTTTTTATTACCACCTAATATCTTATTATAAACGGACCTTAGACATGAATAATATGTTTTTTACCATGAATAATATGTTATTTTTACCTCAAATATGTATTATTTTATTTTTAATTGTATGTTAATATTATGTGTTCTTTTAAAAAAACTAATAATAATTATAATAATAATTATTATTATTAGAATTATTATTATTAAAATTTGTGATACTAACAAAATGATAGTAGTAATAGTAATAGTAGTAATGAAATACAAAGTAATAATAGTATTAGTAATAATATGTTTTATAAAAGATAAGTACATATCAGATCATATCACATCATATCAGATCAGATCAGATTAGATCATATCAGACCAGATCAGAAAAACTAAGTTCAGATCAGATCAGATTAGAAAAAAATAAGTTCAGATCAGATCAGTAAAAATAAGGTGCCCTAAACATAGCCTAAGTTGGTGCGAGATGTCAAGGGTTATTAGGTTGTTGGGTTAGAGTGATATGAAATGGGCTTGTTAAGGGAATGCAGGCTTGGATATATATAATTTTAATAAATTATACTGCCTATTCTAATAATTTGTGTACTTTTGATTGTTAAATTTACATGGGAAGATTTTAATAAGAGATTGACGAGATTGGCGTGCTTATCAAGAGATTTGGTTGTACTATATCCATTTGATAAATTGATATATGCAAAAGGATGGGTTTTATTACTTAACTAGTCATTGGCCTGGGCGATTCCCCCAATATTTGCATATAATTATGTTTTTATTTTTTATGCAATTAATTGAATTACATGTCGCTATATTAGTATATACATTTAGATGACACGAGACAACCTCCAACTTCCACACGTATTAATAATATATATAGAAATATAGATGGGCAATTATATGTTGGATTATTTAACTATAATAATACAAACTTTAGCCACTTCGTCCATAATAATACAAAATTTTGATTATTATTTAATATAGCTAACTTTATACCAAAATCCCTAGAGTAGCTCAAAACCTGATGTAATCTGATAAACAGGTTAACTAGGATACGTGTCACTATTTTATTAGTTGGTTTTTCAATTCTGATTAAAAGAAAAAAAAAACCTTTTTTTAATCTATTTCTTCACAACACACCACCACCAGGCACCACCCTAAAATCGTTTATCTCTATTTCTCTTCCCCCCAACCCATGAAACCACCTCCCCATCCCCACCCCGAAACAACCCTCCCTGCCTTCCCAAACCCTCCTCTTCGTCTACACATAGGGTCTTTAGAGTTTTGGGTGGTTTTCGAATGAAGAAATTTTAAGATTGAGTTGTTCTTCAAGATATGAGTGTTCAAAAGCACCATATGAGAAAACTAGACAATATCCATTATTGTGAGGTTGGAGCTTTTTGACAGAATTTGAGAGGGATAAATAGAGGGCAGGAAGGTGTGGAGAAAGAGAGATCAGGAGAGAGAATTGAAGAAGGAAAGAGAGTGAGAGTGTTTGGAAGACCCACAAAAGGCTAAAATTGTAATTTTTGGGTAAAAAACTAGAAATCCAAAGAATATAATAAAATCATACCTAGGTTGAAATTTTGACCATCGGATATTCGATCTATGTTATGTAAGTAAAAATATGTCTTTGCTTTGTCCCTTTGTAAATTTTCATTATTTAAGCTCAAACAAGTCTTGGGGTTTTTTGGCGATTTATAGTTTCTCTCTCTTCAGTTTTCTGGATATGGTGAGCAATATGGCTTTTTTTATGAGGCCTATGTTCTTCTGTCATATTTTCTTATTCTCTAGGAGCTACAACTGTTGTTGTTGTTGTTTAATACGACACGTGTTGTTACATGCTTATAAAGTCAATCTGCTTCTTCTTCTCAATGAGTTCTCTGGAGACTTAGGCTAACGATGCCTTGATCTTCGCTCCGAACTTGCAATAAAGGAAACCAACCCTAGAGGTTTGGGTGGTGGTTCCCCCTATGAAGCTTAAGTCAGTTCAGGTAAGGAATTAGGTTTAGTGATAGAGAAAGAGTGTATATTTTAACAGAGTGATGGCACATAAATTTATGTGATTCCCCCTTTAGCTGATGGGTGGTCAGTATAACACGAAATATATATGGATTAAACGAGACTCATTCACAGTTACTAGGGTATACCCATTTGTTAATGCTAGCAGCATGATGACTTACGTGGTCCTTGAACATGTTGTTGATGAGCCATATAATATTTTGGCGTAATGCGAAAGCGATGCACACCAATGCTCATCAAACATGACAAGAATGAAAATCTACACGACATGAAATCATGTCATCCACATCCTTGAGACCACTCCACAATTCATTTTTAATTCAATCACTTTGGCATACGCACAAACACACCACAAATCATAATCACCATTAAAACACAATCAAAATCACCATTAAAACACAATCAAAATCATCATTAAAAATACATGCAATAATCAGTTAAATCACCACACATATTCTACCAACTGATAAACCAACGAAGAGTTTGCTATATTGTGCCGCTAAATGAGTAGTGTCAGCAGAATACCCACTCAATACTTTAATCTGCTTATTATAACCATAAATAATTAAACAAAATTTAAACCGGGGGGGAAGAACAATTGTTTTGCATTTGAAACATGGGGGAGAAGAAATGCTCTACAGTCGAGGGTACATATGATTACCAATAACATCTGATCAAGCATCATGCGCCAGCTTTTCCCCTTGAACTCCTCCTCCCAATTTTTTTTTGTATAGAACTAACGTCCTTAATTAGCACATATTCTACTCCAATGCCAGCATACATTACCGCAACACTATAGCAAACAGATTGTGTGACGAACATGCCATTGCATTACAAGATAACTGGACCATCGTTGCACGTCGCATGGTCTTAACAATTATTAATAGACAGAAGCAATAAGTATGTGTTCATAGAAAATGAAGGCAATGATACACCTGTTGTGCTCCGACCCTCTCCTTATGAACGCAAATGCGACAAGGCCTATTCCTCTGTTCTTCCACTCCTTCCTCTAGCTTTTTCTCTTTTACTCATATGTCTGTTTCTCTTCCAGTCCTTGCTCTTTCTCTTCCACTCCTTCTTCTTGCTCTTGCTCTTTCACTCCTTTCTCCTTTTCTTTCTCTTCCACGCTTTCCTCTTTCTCTTCATCTTCTACCTCTTTCTCTTTCTCTTTCTCCTCAGCTCCTTCGTCTTTCACTTTCTCTTCCACCCCCTCCTCTTTTTCTTTCTCTTCATCTCCTTCCTCTTTTTCTTACACACCTTCCTCTTTCTCTTCACCATTTTCCTTCTACTCATCATCTCCACCATTTATCTACTGCCCATTCTTTCAACAACATCTTGGATCTGTACGTCATGTTCTTCTTTTGAATGTTGTACTTCTTCCTCATCTATCGCCTCCTTCACTTGCACACCCCCTCATCTCTCTTCTCACCACCATCTTTGTAATCCCCTTGTTTTCTTTTTCTTCTCCCCCATCTCCCTTTCCCCCCCTTACTCCTCTCCCTTCTCACCCCCATCTCCCTCGTCCCTCCCTTGCTCATGTCCCTCACCATCATCTCTCTCACCATATCCTCGGGCATACTCCTTCCTATTCTCCAAATGTCCCTCAAATTTATGTCAACCATCTGTCTTCTCCCCATTACCTCTAACATCACCCTCCGCGTCAACCCCAACTGAATACCTCAGCAAAATGACAGTCAGAAATGAGTACCTCAGCAGCTATTGCTGCAACATCAACTTCTTAAGTCGCTTGCCTTCATGCTCTTGCAACTTCTGTAGCACCTTGTCTCCCAACTCCTGCAACATCTTTTTCAGCTCCTTCTTCTTCATCTAAGTCAATCGAGTCACTTCTAACAACGAATGTATCACCCCGCGGGTGCCTCTCATCATATGTGACAAAGACAGCCTGCAATCCAATGAACATATGTCAGAATCCTTTGGTACCATTGAAGTACTAATGTAAAAAGACCTTTGTGTACTAAGGTTACAGTGTCTTGGTACCAATGTCCACTTTCTTTGGTATTGAAGTACCAATGTAAAAAGACATTTGTACCAAGAATACAATGCCTTGGTACAAATGTCCACTATCTTTGGTATTAAAGTACCGATGTAAAAAGATATTTGTAAGAAGGTTACATTGCCTTGGTACCAATATCCACTGTCTTTTTCGTACCAATGTCATAAGACTTTTGTACCAAGGTTATAGTCCCTTGGTACCAATGTTCACTAATCTACATTTAATAATGAATTACCACCAAAAATAGTGTTGCAAAAATTCAGAGCTCATAATTACCTCATGGTTACTTGCTACTATCAATTTTATAATTACTTTACCAAATTCACATTTACTTGATCCCAATTTCGTGGTTACTTTGTACCAATTTTATGGTCTTAATTACTACTCCATCTGTCCCAGAAAGATCTGAACAGTTATTGGGACACGAATTTTAAAGTGGTTATCAAATGTTATTTTATTTAAAAAGTAGATGTAATAGGAGTTGGTGAAATATTTTTTATTAGAAGAAAGAGAAAGTTGGGTAACTTATTGATAAAAAGTAAATTAAAGTGTGGGCCAAATGAGTGTAAAAGAAATAATATACTCCTTCCGTCCCAGAATACTCTTGACACTTATCAATGCACGTAGTTTTAGATGATAAGTTGTTGTTTGGTTATCAATTGTTATTTTATTGAAAAGTAGATGTGATAGGATTTAGTAGTTAGTAAAAGTAGTATTATTTTGTTTTAAGGAGAGAGAGTGTGGGTCATGGTTAGAGTTAGTGGGTGGTAGGAGTAGTCTTATTTTATTTGGAGGAGAGAGAGTGTGGGCCAACTTAAAAGGTAGAATAATTAAAATAATAGTGGGTCATATCCAAAAATAGAAGTGTAAAGAGTATTCTGGGACAGATGAAAAAGGAAAGTGTAAAGAGTATTCTGGGACGGAGGGAGTATTAATAGTGGGACCGTGCCAAAAATGGAAGTGTTCAAACTAAATTGGAACAAACATAAGAGGAAAGTGTTCAAACTATTTTGGGACAGAGGGGGTACAAATTTCACCGTCAGAGTCTACTAATTTCAATTAATTTTTACCAATTTCATAGTCACATACTACCAATTTCAATTACTTTGTACGAATTTCACTATTACTTTCAACCTATTGAAACAATTAATTTCTACCAATTTAGCAATTAATTTATACCAATTTCATAGGCTAATAACAAGTTTAAAAGGATAGGAACATTGACAATGTTATTGTTGTACACCCCCCCATTGCACAAGCGGCCGATTCAAACGATCGAAATAGAGAATCCGCATAAAATAACACAACTCGTCAGTGCATTACATTTTTGACAACCACTTCGTATTATATAAGCCAAATGACAACTCACTGCTAAAAATATGTACACCTTCCACACCTGGTAGGGTCTTTCAAGTTTGGGAGATATGTACTTTGCGTGTGTAATACCATCACTTGGCCTTTTGCTTTTAGTGAATGAAATGACACTTATGCCCCTATTGAAGTCCAAAATAGACTCGAATTGTGAGATGCCAGTCCAATTGGGGGGGGAAGGTAAATTGCTAGTGGGTTGTTTAGTCTACCATTATCATGTAAGTGCAACATATAAAAGTTGCACACAGACTAAGGTACCTAATGAGAGTTAGGGGCCACACTTAAAGAGATATTAGACAACTTAAATAAATGAAACACCTACATTAATTATCCACCAACTTCATATACCCAACACCTTCAACCTACCATTGACCACAACGTGCCACCACTAACCACTTGCCATCCACCATATCTCACCATCACCACCACCGCCAAATGCCATTCCCCCTTCCTCTCCACCTAAATCTATCATTCCCATTCTCACACTTCCTTCTCTTTCCTGTCTCTCCCTCGCTCTTCCCCTTCCTACATCCTGATGTCCCTTCGCAAGAAAACTACACTAAAAAATACTAAATGATAAAAAATGGAAATATTTTGCTGTCGTAATTCATTTGCCGAGGAAGGTTGTAAAACGAAGAATTTTCGCAACTCGCATTTTGCGGAGAAGGAAATAGAATTCTAAGTGAAATTAGGGTTTGAGGAATCGGAGATGGAGAAAGGTGTGAAGGAGGAGCAGAGAAAAGGTGGATGGTGGCAAGAGAAGAAGAGGAGGAGTAGAAGGAAGAGGATAAGGAGGAAAAGACATGAGTGAGGGCGGAGGGGAGAGAAAGTGTAAGTAGTATGAAGAAGGTTTGGAGAAATCTGGAGAAGATGCTAATGGTGATAGTAATTTGGCATCGTGAAATCGAACGCCAAATCCACAACCTTGACAAGCCGACAAGGAAGCGAATGGGTGGCTACAATGGCTAGATTAAGTTGGCGGGTTCGTTGGGCTTGTGGCTCAATGGTGTCCGCGGCCTGGGTTGAGTTGAGGAGAGAGGGTGGCTGAGATGAGAAAGAGTGGTTGGGTTGAGTTGAGGAAAGAGAGAGTGGTGGTTGAGATGAAATGACGGTGGGTGGGCTTAGTTGAGGAAAGACTGAGAGAGAGGGGTGGCTGAGATGAGAAGGGGGTGGTTGGGTGGTTTAGGTAAATGTTGCTTAGCTTTGTAGATGATGTATTAATTAAGTTGTTGGGTGAATTAAGTAATGGATATCTATAAATATATAGAAAAAACTTTCCATTTTGAGCTTGGTTGCACTTATTATGACATTTTCTAAAACGGAAAATGTTGCACTTAAAAAGAAACAAAGGAATAATTAGTTGTCTTTCATCATTTGTAGTTAATATAAGAAGTGTGTATTTTCTAGCCTTATCTCTCTATTCTCCATTTACTTTGCTTATTTTCCCAACAAAATGGTATCAGCACCAGGATAAATCCCAAAGAGAGAGAGAGAGAGAGAGAGAAATAGATATAATAGGAAGTAAGTCATAGCATGCCATATTGCAATCTAAGAATGACAAAAAGATAAAGAGCAAACCACCATGGCAATAGTGGTTGATGATGGTAATGCACATCGTGGTGAAGAGAAGACGTTCTTCACAAGGTTATGAGTAGAGAGGTGCTCTAAAAAATATGGCTTTGGTGATATTATGCATCAACAAAATTGTTTTTGTATCTGTACATCTGAAGCTTAAGTGGCAACAAGAAGTACGTCAAATATATGATATTATGAATGAAATTGTGGTTATGGTATGAGAAATTTCCATGTGTATGGTATATGTTGGAGTAACCAAAAATAATACTTCCTCCGTTTCTTTTTAAATGCAACAATTGGATTTTTCCACTATTCACACCTATCCCTTTAACTAAGATTTGTGATTTGTACATAATGAAAAATATAGTCAAGTGGAATCTTGTTAGATTTGTCTCGTGACCTACTTTCATAATATGTAATTTTTATAATTTTTACCTATATGTAATTATAAATATTTATGGTCAAAGTAATGTCTCGTTGCGCGTGAAAGTCCAATTGTTGCATTTAAAAAGAAACTGAGGAAGTATATGCTTAAATGTGGAAGAAGAGAGTAGCTCTTTATGATGTTAAAGAATTGATGTTTCGATTGAGATCAAACCTGAAGGTAATGAAATTTGAAGCAAGGGACCATGTTGGATGTAGTTCTTCAAATTAGTAGGCAAAAAATTTTGTTAGTGGAAGGTATTACTTCCTTAGTTTTAGGTACTAGTGTTGCAAGTTAGTGTGGTAGTGGGGAGATAATTAACCCACGTTATTAATAGTGGTAGTTGCGTTAACTTGCTTGCTATCTCTATTTAGGGCTAGTTATGACCACTTTACGCATTGGATTGAACAAAAGCATGTTTCTCTTTCCCACATCAACTTGTTCCACGTCGACTACTACAACCTCATAAACCATCTTTGCATTGACTATGACTTCCATTAACTATCTGACTTGATTGTGAAGACAAGCCCACGTGGTCAAATGACTTGTCTCCCTTCTTTTCCATAGGACACATAAATCATCCATATCTTCAAAATAGAAATCCATTACTTGCCATGATTAAACACAAGGACACTTACAATTTGTATTTTTTTAAAATATATACTCTCATAACTTTTTTTAAGAAAAATGAATTTCGGGACTCTCTTTCTCTCCTTTAAATGAATTAGTTGGCAGCTTCGTGGTACGGATGTGGTAGTGTAGACACATAATCGTGTCTCCCCATTTAAGGGTCTTATGATGAAATATACTGCGATCTTAGTTGGCATGGCCCAATGGAGGAGCAGTCCGAATAACTAGGCAATATGTGTTTTAAAATAATATTATAAAAGCCCAATTAATTATTCATGATGATTAATTATAAGTTCAACCCGTGAATTGTTTTTTTAGTCCATTTTAAAAGCCCAACTTAATATTTATTGTTTTAATAAATATTTTCTTAATATTTATTATTTCAATAAATATTTTCTTAATATTTATTGTTTAAATAAATATTTTCTTAAAAGCTTTTATTATTATCTTTTACCCATAAATCATATTTTTAATCCGGAAAATTCGATCTCCTGATTTTTAGGGATAAAAATGGCATCTTGAAAGCACGCGTAGAATAAAAAACGAATATTATGGAATATGCGCCGGACGTGGCGGCTGCGCTCAGCGCGCCACGTGGGTCCACCTCATTGGGCAAATCGCGTCAGGCGCGCCACTGAGCGCCTGACACGTGGACTTGTTACTCACACAGAGTCCTGCGTCTAGCGCAAGTCCTGTGTGAGACGCAAGATAAAATTTTATCTTTTTGAAAATGCGTTTCCATGTGCAACGTTTTAACTGGACGGAACACGTCAGGCAGGCCAATCTGCGCCTGACGCGTGTCCTCGCGCATGCCACGTAGAACTGCGCCTGGCGCAGGGCTTGCGTGGAGCGCACATTCTGTTTTGCCTATAAATATGGGCTGATTTTCCGAATCAAAAACGACTTCGAATTATTATTTTTACGCACACAAAAACTCTCGAAAACTCAAAAATATACTTCGAATACAAAACACTCAAACACGTTTAATCTTCCAAATCAATTATTGTTCCTGATCCCATTATATTCTTGGTTCCAAGATTGATTCGCTTGAGGGTCACTACGCTCTTCGATCTAAACTGCATAGGTATAATCCTGAGGGCCCTTGAATAATTATATTTATTTTATTGAAGTTACTAACCTTTTCTTGTCATGATGTAGATTCCTAATTAATAATCGCGTCCCTTTGTAAATTCTAACCTCTTTTCTTATATTTTATGTATATAATATTCATGATATTATGATTGTCCTGCATGTCTTTTTATCACCCACATGTTAATATGCTAAATAAGACCTAAAGAATTGTTGTCATTAATTCAGATAATTTGGACAGCCTGTTAGGAACCTTGTAAAATGATTGTATAATAACTGGTCATTAAATAATTACTAGTCTTTTTGTGTGTTTCCTGAACCCATCTAGATTAATTATTTTAGGGTGCTTTAAAATGTTGTTTGATTGTTGTATTGCATAAAATCTGCTGTGAATCGTTATTTAGTAGAGGCTAGCAATGGGCAATATAGTTCCTGACTATATTGTACCCTCACCCCCGAATTCACTTTTTGGTTCCTGACCATCTCTGGAGTTATGACGGGGAAATCTACATTGAATAAGTCCCTAAGATGTCCCTTCCGTTTCAATATCCAATTAGGTTTACGATTCTTCCTCTAAAGAATTGTTGGCGACTTCTTTCAAAACATGTTTTTTTTAATAAAACCTTAACAATGGGGTAGTCAAAATAAACGCGCTCACACCGCATGTAGGCATTAAAGGAATTAAAAATCCACGCCTACAGGTAGCCAACTTGGTTTCCGATGATAACTTTTTTCCACATAAGCTAAATTTGCATAAATAAAGAAAGTTTACACACCAATAGCGTCATTAGAGACCCTTACATTACGTAGACAAGAAACTAAAAACGACCTATTAAAAGGGTAAAAAGCTCTTCTCCATTGGACCCTTAATTGTTGAGCTGACTTTGTTTACAATGTTGAAGCTTGCCAAAGCCGCTACTAGTGATTCCATTGTAGAACATTGAGCTCCAGTTTGGAGGATAAGCATTAAGGATACTTGAGAAACTATGGAACTATGAAAACAGAAAAGAAACGAAAAGGTAGTAATGACGCGAGTCGGTCGCAAAGGACTTGTGAATTTCTCTCAAGCAACATGATTCACAAAAAGTGTCTCGGTAAGCAAGCTATGAACCCCCAAAAAATAGGGAGCAATATTCTATTTTGTAGTTTTAAAGCGATGAAAGCCATTTTCATCATAAAACCTAAAATGAGAATTAACACAAGTTATTCTCAAACACAAATTGACAACCCCGACCAATGAATACCCAAAACTCCCTTCACCACAAGTCTCTTTTCCTTGACATACCAATACCATCCAGAACATAAACTCTAAGAATATTAGCTAAGAAAATTAGGTCCTGCTTACAAACACACAACATAACACCTCCTCGAAAATCCAAACCCTATTCATCAGAGAAGGAAAGGCCACCAATTATCATTTCCTCTAAGAGCCTATTCATTAATCTCAATTATCCTACTTCATCAATCTTCTAATTTAGACTATCGCACATAGGATATCCAAATATAAACCACATATTCCAAAACCATAAAGTAACACTAAAATCAACAATCTTAAAAAGGAAACGTTCAACATAAACTATAGAGAAGCCAAAACATAACTACCCACTAGAAACAACAAATATTAAACATACTTAATAAGTTAGCTAAGTCAAAGAGGCAAGCACATAAGGAACCACCCCTAAACCAAACAATGGTAGTGTTAGAATTTCAGAAAGCCGGCTAGACCTAATTCCAATACAAAAACCCTAACCTAATTTTTACCTTTACCATCAAGATCTGGGTAAATCCGAAACCACAAGACGGAGGCGACGAGGTTAATCCAGGTAAAAGGGTTACCAAAATTCTCTATTCAATCTGGTCCGAGAAACCTCAAATTTTACACTCCCTATCTTAAAGAAGAAACCTTAACCCAAACTTTACCTTTACCGGCAAGATTATCAACGACAATATTTGGGGAAGCTGCAGAGAAGACGAATTAGGTTGTGTGAAATTGCAGCCGATTAGTTCCTCCCGACACAGACAAGCTTAGTTGACAAACCTTAAAACTAAATCTCGGTGAAAAGAGAGACTAAATGTAGACACAAAATCATGTCTCCCGATTTTAAGTGCCCTATGATGAAACATACTGTAGTCCTAATTGGCCCGACCAAAGGAGAGCAATCCATCAAGCTATGACCAAAATCGTTTTAAGAACTTAAAGTTTATTTATAATTCCAAGTCGAGTTTTAAAATCTCAATTAATTGTTCTTAACAATGAATTGAATTTTTAAAGCCCATTTTCGAAAAGCCCAATAAATTATTCCCAATAATTAATTGTATATTACATATTCCTGATAATTAATTGAGTTAATAATAAATATTATAGAAATTTATATATTTCTTGAAAATCAATTTTTTATTCCTTAATGTAACTGATTTTCGTATCCAAAATATATTATTTAATGCAAGATAGAAAGAATCTTTTAAAGTTTGGATAAATAATAACAACCTGCCAGATCTGCGGATGTGCCTGGCGCTCCTGAATGCATCTGGAGAGCCAACATTATGCACGCACGACATCGAGATAGTAAGCAAAATTCAGAAGCGCATAAGCAGATGCATTACGTACATCGTGATATGAGTCACGCGACACAAATGCCCGCCGCGCGACACACATGCTTATTTTTTCTAATCAAACACCTAAATAGATGTAACAGCCTGAATTTTTAAGCAGGTTCAATTATTTTGTTAGCTATATTAAGTCTTCATCAGGCTTTGGTCCTTTAAGTAGTTAGAATTCTTTCCAACATCATACTAGGATAAAAGTGGATAAGAACCATCATTCTTAATTGTTAAGAAAGTAAGTGGATAAGCTCTAACATTCTTAGTGGTTAAGAAAGCAAGTGGATAAGCTCTAACATTCTTAGTGGTTAAGAAAGCAAGTGGATAAGCTCTAACATTCTTAGTGGTTAAGAAAGCTTGTGGATAAGAACTCTCATTCTTAATGGTTAAGAAAGGTCAAAGAAGATAAGCACTATCATTCTTAGTGGTTAAGAGAGCCGTGAGAACCAATAGATAAGCTAAAAATCCTTGGAGAGCCTTATTCCTTAAGATTATGAAAATCGCATAGAGACCGTTTTATCGGGTAATAATGAACTTCCAGTTAAAGAGCCTTTTAGGGTTAAATCTGAGCTCAGAACCTAATCAAATTTGATATATGTTATGTTTGGGATGTCTTAAAGTTCAAATGGTCATTTGTTCCCAAAATATACGTGGCTTAATATAGTAGATTCCTTACATAGTAAAATCTGGTCAGCTAAAATATCAGTTCGTACCTATCGTAAAAGAAAGCTTCTAAGCAGCTACTTGAGTGTCGATCTCTTAAAGATCTTTGCATGCATGAAAGCCAACATCTCAAGTTAACATCTCCAATAAGAATCACCCAGAAACTCCAAGAAACCGACCTCACCCAGAAGAGGTTTCCCTCCCTCATGGGTACCGCCAGAACAAGCCCTATAAAAGGGTGTCATGGTTTTTCGTCATTTTCTCCTAAATCTTCTTCTTCAACACCTACTTATCCTTACATACAACTCTTCTAGACATAATTCCCTAGTGTTTCAAGCTTTTGGTATAGTTTTGAAGCCTTGGAAAGTTCTAGAAAACTCGATAGAAACATCAAGCAACTGATGTAAGTACAGCTTTGTATGTCTCTTGTACTTAGCTTAGTTATTTATGTTCTAGAACTTGTGTAAACTAATCCCTAGCACTTTACATACTCAGGGAAAGCTGTAGGAAGGGTAAACCACTTGGAGTAAGGAGTTTAAGTGCATTAAGC
Organism: Beta lomatogona; assembly: GCA_947646795.1. Classification (NCBI taxonomy): domain Eukaryota; kingdom Viridiplantae; phylum Streptophyta; class Magnoliopsida; order Caryophyllales; family Amaranthaceae; genus Beta; species Beta lomatogona. The sequence goes on along the minus strand of CANSNZ010000020.1, from coordinate 4,220,545 downwards.
AGCCTAAGTGAAGGTACACACTTAGTTTGGATTGTAACCTAGAGATTTTCCTACCTGTGGTTAAATGATTGTTTCTTTCTATTTTGAAGCATGATTGTGAAATGAAATGTCTTATGATATGCATATTAGTATGTGTGCTTTGAATATATGACATGGATTTGGCATGCTGTGGTTCACTTGAGATGTTTTACTTATCCTAAGCTAGGCTTAAACACTAAATTGCCATGTTTATGCTTTTAAATGGAATTTGTTAAGTATATGGAATTGTATGGTAATGAAAAACCAAATGTATTGGTTTTAATCACGAAAGCGAGGCGTGAGCATACACCCGGGTTAGGGCGGGTATTCCCTAACTGTTACCCAACCAGGAGGGGGAAATCCTGGCGGAAGTAGGACATGTCCGGGTTAAGTCTTGCAAGCAGAACAGTAAAAGGTGGGGTGACGACCCTCAGTAGTTTGCTACACTCGCGGTCATATCATAAGATTGATCTTTTGAAATCTCTAAGTAATTGAAGTGATTATGACTACTTGCTATTATGACTATGTGTTATCAATTGAATTTAAAAATACACCTAAACTTGTATTTTCTATTATATAGTGTGTACTCAGCTTTGCTGATAGTGTTATCATTTCTGTGGCCTGTCACTTGGTGGGTGGCAGAGTCAAACTTTGTTGCAGGATTGTGTTGGAAGCCAAAATCGAGTTGAGAGCAAAGTTATGATTCGAATTGCGTATTATGGGATAAAGTTTGAGATTTAAGTTTGTATATATAGAAGAGTTTATTTAGAATTACTTACAATATAGATTATTCTTTTGCCATGGAATTTGAGATTGAATGACAATGTAATTGAAGTCTTATATAAAGGATTTTGTTTTGTGGTCCCATAACCCACAGGTCCAGGATCGTATATTTCAGGTTGTTTCTGCTACGCGTATTATCTAATTTTATAAGTGATTATTATTGTTTTGGTGTTAATTGAGATTTGTGATTACTAAGCGAGTTAAGCTAGCAGCTTGGAAATCGAGCTGTTAGAAATGGTATCAGAGCAACCCTGCGACCGTGTGCTGAGTTAGCCACATAGCGGGGGTAAAAGATCATTGGGAATGTGTGTCTGTTACTTGGGTAATTAGAGTTTAAGTTTTGAGCTATAGAATAAGAATAAAAGTCTAGATTTGTGTAAAACTTTGGGAATAAGAGTATGGAACTCGAAGTTGTAATTTGAGGATATTTGAAATCTATTTGTAGGTAATATTGAGGAATTTTTCATGGAAATTTCGTAAGGACTATCAGAGGTTGTAGTGCTTGGTATCTGGATACTTAAGATTGATCTATGAGTTTATGTTTTGAAGTTTCGTGGACGAAACTTACTTTAAGGGTGGTAGAATGTAACAGCCTGAATTTTTAAGCAGGTTCAATTATTTTGTTAGCTATATTAAGTCTTCATCAGGCTTTGGTCCTTTAAGTAGTTAGAATTCTTTCCAACATCATACTAGGATAAAAGTGGATAAGAACCATCATTCTTGATTGTTAAGAAAGCAAGTGGATAAACTCTAACATTCTTAGTGGTTAAGAAAGCAAGTGGATAAGCTCTAACATTCTTAGTGGTTAAGAAAGCTTGTGGATAAGAACTCTCATTCTTAATGGTTAAGAAAGGTCAAAGAGGATAAGCACTATCATTCTTAGTGGTTAAGAAAGCCGTGAGAACCAATAGATAAGCTAAAAAGCCTTGGAGTGCCTTATTCCTTAAGATTATGAAAATCGCATAGAGACCGTTTTATCGGGTAACAATGAACCTCCAGTTAAAGAGCCTTTTAGGGTTGAATCCGAGCTCATAACCTAATCAAATTTGATATATGTTATGTTTGGGATGTCTTAAGGTTAAAATGGTCATTTGTTCCCAAAATATACGTGGCTTAATATAGTAGATTCCTTACATAGTAAAATCTGGTCAGCTAAAATATCAGTTCGTACCTATCGTAAAAGAAAGCTTCTAAGAAGCTACTTGAGTGTCGATCTCTTAAAGATCTTTGCATGCATGAAAGCCAACATCTCAAGTTAACATCTCCAATAAGAATCACCCAGAAACTCCAAGAAACCGACCTCATCCAGAAGAGGTTTCCCTCCCTCATGGGTACCGCCAGAACAAGCCCTATAAAAGGGTGTCATGGTTTTTCGTCCTTTTCTCCTAAATCTTCTTCTTCAACACCTACTTATCTTTACATACAACTCTTCTAGACATAATTCCCTAGTGTTTCAAGCTTTTGGTATAGTTTTGAAGCCTTGGAAAGTTCTAGAAAACTCCATAGAAACATCAAGCAACTGATGTAAGTACAGCTTTGTATGTCTCTTGTACTTAGCTTAGTTATTTATGTTCTAGAACTTGTGTAAACTAATCCCTAGCACTTTACATACTCAGGGAAAGCTGTAGGAAGGGTAAACCACTTGGAGTAAGGAGTTTAAGTGCATTAAGCAGCCTAAGTGAAGGTACACACTTAGTTTGGATTGTAACCTAGAGATTTTCCTACCTGTGGTTAAATGATTGTTTCTTTCTATTTTGAAGCATGATTGTGAAATGAAATATCTTATGATATGCATATTAGTATGTGTGCTTTGAATATATGACATGGATTTGGCATGCTGTGGTTCACTTGAGATGTTTTACTTATCCTAAGCTAGGCTTAAACACTAAATTGCCATGTTTATGCTTTTAAATGGAATTTGTTAAGTATATGGAATTGTATGGTAATGAAACACCAAATGTATTGGTTTTAATCACGAAAGCGAGGCGTGAGCATACACCCGGGTTAGGGCGGGTATTCCCTAACTGTTACCCAACCAGGAGGGGGAAATCCTGGCGGAAGTAGGACATGTCCGGGTTAAGTCTTGCAAGCAGAACAGTAAAAGGTGGGGTGACGACCCTCAGTAGTTTGGTACACTCGCGGTCATATCATAAGATTGATCTTTTGAAATCTCTAAGTAATTGAAGTGATTATGACTACTTGCTATTATGACTATGTGTTATCAATTAGTTTTCAAAATACACCTAAACTTGTATTTTCTATTATATAGTGTGTACTCAGCTTTGCTGATAGTGTTGTCATTTCTGTGGCCTGTCACTTGGTGGGTGGCAGAGTCAAACTTTGTTGCAGGATTGTGTTGGAAGCCAAAATCGAGTTGAGAGAAAAGTTATGAATCGAATTGCGTATTATGGGATAAAGTTTGAGATTTAAGTTTGTATATATAGAAGATTTTATTTAGAATTACTTACAATATAGATTATTCTTTTGCCATGGAATTTGAGATTGAATGACAATGTAATTGAAGTCTTATATAAAGGATTTTGTTTTGTGGGCCCATAACCCACAGGTCCAGGATCGTATATTTCAGGTTGTTTCCGCTACGAGTATTATTTAATTTATAAGTGATTATTATTGTTTTGGTGTTAATTGAGATTTGTGTTTACTAAGCGAGTTAAGCTAGCAGCTCGGAAATCGGGCTGTTACAATAGATGTTCTAACGCTTAATAAGATAATTTTGGCAATAGATATAAGATCCCTATAATTTGATTGCATAAGTAACATATCACCAAAAATTAGTCTTTTGTGTTTAATGAACCAACTTAGATTAATTTTCTTCAATGCATGAACATATTTCGTGGTTATTTATTTGCATAAACTTGGACATGTATCGTATTAGTAGAGGCCAACAATGAGCGAATTTGATTCCTTATCATATTTGTACCCTCACCCCCAGAACCCAATCTTTGGTTATTGACCAATTATGAAGTAATGACAGGGAATTCTACATTGGAGAAGTCTCTAAGATGTCCATACGGTTTCCCGAAAAACCAATTAGGTTTATGAGTCTTACTTTAAAGACTTGTAGGCGAATTCTTTTTCAGAATGTATTTCAAAACTAAAACTCTTTACAATGAGGTAGTCAAATCTACCCTCACCCCGTTTAGGTGATAAAAACATTTAAAAATTAGCGACTTCACTGAAGAAGATTCAAGGTTTAATTTTGATGAGTGGGTGAAACTAGAAAAATGCGATTCATATTTATTTTATGCTTTTAAATAATATTACAATCTTGCATATGCATGATTGTTCTTCGGAGCCACTATAAGTTCTATGTCCTTACCTCATTAGCGCATGTCCCTCCAAAAAGCTTCTTAAGCTACAGTGTTGGATCTTAGTCACAAGCAAGCCTAACCAAGCATGGCATTTCTCTCTTGATTTCTGTTCAGGACCGCTCGTAAGATTACAACCTAGGAACACCTAATGGAGAAGAAAAGAGGTGTGCTCATTGTCAGGCTCATTAACGAAATATAACCACCACGACTTCACTTACAGTCATGCGATTACATTTGATCGCCTTCACAACAGAGGCACGATCATTCTATAGAAACTAGTATAATAATATAATATTGTTGCGCTTCTTAATAGGTATATTGCTGTGGATATCACACCGCCGCAAATTAAGGCGCAACAATAGGTAAATCTGTAAATGTAGTTACATAACCGCAACAATAGCCTTACCTATTGCTGCGATTTTTTAAGGAAACTGCAATAATAGGGGACACATGAGAGGCTCTATAATGCCAACTTATTGTTGCGGTTATAGCCCAAAATCGCAACAATAAGTAGTTTTTTCTTTTGTAAAATTAAAGTTTGCACAAAATTAGCATGTTTGAGAGTTTGGCAATCTAAACCAACACATTCCTAACATTAAAACGCGACCAAATCTAGAAAATGAAACCAACATTAAAAACCGAAATAAAACATTCATTCCAAAAATTAATCAGGAAATTAAACTAAGATAGAAACTCTAACATAATTTATTAAAAAAATTTGAAAAAATACAAATCCTACATATCAAATCTAAGTTAAAATAACAAAAATGAAAAATAACAAAATACGAAAAGAAAGAACGAAGAAGAGCAAGCGCAATAGAGGACAACGACACTTCTCCAGCGGCTAGGTCGAGCGACACTTCTCCGCCGCAAAACCCTAGAGTGCAGAAGATTTCGCGAAGTAGAGTGTTCAAATAAGTCTCGTTGAAAAAAAATATTCAATGTTTGTTTTGTGCAGCGGCGAGAGAAGATCTCGTCGAAGAAGAGCGTTTGATGGTTGAATCTTTGCTAGTTTTCCTTTGATGGTTAAATTTCCGCCGGTTTTCCTTTGATGGTTGAATCTCACCGGATTTCCTTCAAAGATTGATTCGCGAAGCAACTAAAGAATTGACAATAGAGGATCAGAGAAACGAAGAGATATGCGAAAGTAGAGAAGGATGAGAGAAGTGGCGGAAATAGAGGAAGAGAGTGTGAGAAAATCGAATATGTTGTGACCTAAAAATGAAGGGCTGATAAGCTGACACGTGGACCAATCAGAGGCCTCCATGTGTCCTTAAATCTGGAGGGAAATTTGACCCTTTCTAGGGTTTCATTCCTCTCGTAACACCATGGAATTCCCTCCTAATTTTTCGCGCTTATTTTTCCCTTAGTTGATCTCTTTTCACTAAAAGTCGAGTATTTTATTCTAAAAATAATCATATTGTATAAGTTATATTTTGTCAACCTGTTAAAAAATATATTTATTGAGTATATGTTATTATTATGTTTATTTGAAATATTATATATTTTTATGGTAGTTAAATATATGCGTTAAGACTACGTTTTATATTTTATCGACTTGTCACACGTTTGGACCTTTTAAGTAGCAAGAAGGGTCCGAAATATTACACGTTAATGCTGGCAGAATTTCTATGTAATAGTATGAGGGATCTTCAGATTTTTAAAGGGTTTGTAACCCCCTTGTATCCCCCATTATAATCACCCTTAAAACCTGTAGGCGTGGATTTTTTAATTCTTTTAATGTCTACACGCGGTGTGAACGCGTAAATTTGACTACCCCATTGTTAAGGTTTTATTAAAAATCTGTTTTTGAAAGAAGTCACCAACAATTCTTTAAAGGAAGAATAATAAACCTAATATGATATGGGAAACCGTATGGACAAATTAGGGACTTATCCAATGTAGATTTCCCCGTCATGACTCCATAGATGGTCAAGAACCAAAAAGTGAGTTCGGGGGTGAGGGTACAATATAGTCAGGAACTATATTGCCCATTGCTGGCCTCTACTAAATAACGATTCACAGCAGATTTTATGCAATAGAATAATCAAACAACATTTTAAAGCACCCTAAAATAATTAATCTAGATGGGTTCATGAAACACACAAAAAGACTAATTATTTAATGACCAGTTATTATACAATCATTTTACAAGGTTCCTAACAGGTTGTCCAAGTTATCTGAATTAATGACAACAATTCTTTAGGTCTTATTAAGCATAATAACATATGGATGAGAAAATCATGCATGGGCAAATTAAGACAATCAGGAATATTATATACAAGAATAATAATAAAAAATAAGAAAATAAAAATACTGCAGGGAGTTAGTATAATATATACAATACTTACCGCGCATGAATATATTAATAACCTACATTATGAATAGAATGTTAGTAACTTCAATAAAGTAATAATAAATAAAGAAATAAATAAAGGTGGTTAATTTAGTTGACCCTCAGAAATTATACCACCGTTCGGGGTCGTTAGAAAATTGAATTGTTGTAAGAGTCTTATAAAAAATATTGTTGTATTGTGTTATGTATTGCGTCGAACAAAACAAACCACTCGTAGGCTTTAGATTTATGCATGATGAAGAAATTTATATCTGATGATTACTGTGTTAGGATGAATGATGATGCTACGTGACGATGAATTATAGGGTTTGAGGATCATCAGGTGATGATGAATTAATGATGCGTTGACTTGGGGAATTTTAGGCTTTGGAGTGATAAGGTGTGCGAGATGTTAGGCGCAGTGGGTTAGTGAAGAGACGATGATTTTGGTACGATGAATTTTGTGAGGTGTGCGCTAGGTGCGAAGAGATATTATAGAGGAATTTTAGTTTTGCCGTGTGATGTTGTGAGATGAGTTAGCCGTGGGACTACGAGGGATGTTGGGAGAATTATATAGTGAAGGTAGGTTTAGGTAGGTGAGATGCAATATATTTTTAAAAGATAATAGGTTTTTTTTAAAAGATTTTTATAATTTTTTTTTTAGAAAAGAGTTAGTAAAAGATATTTAAAAACACTTTGGAAAAAGCTTACTTTTTATAAAGGATATTTTTTTAATAAAACTAATTAATAAAATTAATTAATTCTATTAATTAAATTGGGCTAGAAAAGGTGTTTTAAAATGGGCTTTCATAAAACTATTTTTAAAAGGTTTTCAAAGATGGGCCTCAAAAGGTTAATTTAAAAAGTTTTAGAAAGTGGGCTTTTATTTATAAAAAAGGTTTTGGAAATGAGTTAATAAAAAGAGTTAGAAAATGGTTTGGGCTTGAAACATTTTATTTTAGACTCGTTCTTTATTCTTTCCTTGATACGGGCCAATTGGAGCAGTGTATTGGTCATCATAGGGTACTAAATAGGGAGACACGATTATATGTCTACAGAAGCCCCCACTTTGACTGAGGTTTGCAAAACCGAAGTCAAAGTATACGCGTCGAGACGGAGAATAATTCTAGATGCTCTGCAATCCAAAATCACTCTTTTATGCCAGTGGTGCAAAACAAGCAAAAGTTTCAGGAATAGACATGTGTGAAACATATTTGTAAAGTAATTGTAAATTTGCAAAAATGAAATGATAGGTGGAAATGAAATAGATGTTGTAGATCATTTGTATCCCGCTCCACGGGGCTAAGCTGTTGGTGGTCCCGCTCTCAGACAAGTAGTGTAGAGTATTTGTATCCCACTCTACGTGGCTGAGCAGTATGTCGTTTGTCTCGCTCCCAGACAAATGATGTAGAGTATTTGTATCCCACTCCACGGGGCTGAGCAGTATGTCGTTTGTCCCGCTCCCAGACAAATGATGTAGAGTATTTGCATCCCACTCTACGGGGCTGAGCAGTATGTTGTTTGTCCCGCTCCCAGACAAATAATGTAGTTGATTGAAAGTGGTCTGCAGACCCAACGGTTTGTGTCCCGTTGTTGACGATTTGTGTGCCGTCATTTATTTTTCTGAGTATTCATTGTTTCTTGAATGATATGCATTGAGAATTTGTATGCCAAGGGCCTAAGTGATCCCGTGAAGTAGGTTTTAAAACCTAAGGTTTCATGTATGGATTCGTAATGAAGTCCTTATTACAATAGGCCTAGACTCGGAGCCTATGATTTTCAGTGTGGACCAGTGATACTGTAACACCCTAGAATTTCAAAGCGGAAAAAGAAAGAAATAATAATAGTATTATAGGACGATGGCGGAAACATCGTCTTCTGGGAATGCCACTTCTAATACAAAGGTATTTAAATAACTATGTTAAGAGACCAACTTAAATAAATAATATCAATAAATAACTAATTCAGAGTATTTCAAATGAGAAAAGTCTAACTAGCAGTCTAGGCCTAAAACAACCATCATTTCATTCTCGCATCTCAACCCGAGCCCAAAACCAAAGAAGATCCCCATCAACAAAATCTGCAAAATATACAACAAACATCCACAATAAGTGGGGAGTAACTAGCAGTTTTCCCAGAACAAAAGAAATCAAAGTCTATTCCAGACATAGATTAGTAAGAAAGGAAAGAATAAAGTTAAGTCAACTACAATATGCATCCACTTCCATATAACTCACAAGTAACGCAAATGAATAATAAATAGCAAGTGAATTGGATAAAAATAAATAAATCATCTCAAGAGTACTTTTATAAAAATAAAAGTATAGGTAAAACAAGTGATTGTGTCAGAAACCGAACGCCAGTGAATCGCAATTCACTTCCTAAGGTTTATCAGATCGCAATATCCAGGTCTAAGAATGGACAAACTCCCGATGCAGGGCAGAACTCGCAGAACTCCCTGACCTCTCGGACGACAACAATTAACCCAGGTTTACCCCTAGTTCGCAAACCAGGTGGTTGGCATGTTCTTCACCGGGGACTGCATCCATCCCACCAAATGTTCTTATCATAATTCATAAATATCATCAAAGTATCATTCAGCTCAAAATTATTCGTCAAAAGGTATGCCACCCGGCCTTATACCCATAATTCATCAAAAGTAATTCTTCAAAAATCCTCAAAGTAGTAACTTACAAACTTACAACAAATATCTCCAACCACAATACTTTGTACATCACTAAGCATCAACAATGATAATAAAATAGTTTTTACAGCATTAACAGTATCAATCAAAAATGCATCATATCAAATAAGATCACCAACCAGAAGTAGAACATACGTACATGATCATATGGAAAATTAGATTACACAAAACTGTGCGCTCGGCGCATGAGCTTGCGCTCAGCACCACACTGTGTGATTGGCGCACTAACCAAACTACGTCTGACGCATCAGAATACGTCTGACGCCACCACCAATTAACTCCAAGGCTTATTAAATCAATGAAACGTACATGACTAATCATTTTTACATAAACCAAACGTAAACATAATGATACTCAATAATAACCACAGTAACCTACAAATCATCAACTTCCAAGAACATAAAAGGTCTCAATTTATTTCTGATTATTAAACCCTTAAATAATTTAAAAGAATACTCCTCAAACTGTTATCAGAAACACAATAAAAATTATTAACCTAATAAAATCGTTCACTAAAATATCACAAAAATTATCATATGACCATTATGACTCTACTGACATGGTACAAATTTTATTTCTAATTTTAGGTCTCAAAGTAATTTTAAATGTTAATTTATAAGATACTCAGTAAAGCCAATAAATTAACTAAAAATAGAAATAAATGCCCAAAAATTTCCAAAAATTCACATAACATGCATAAACCTACGGTAATACATAATATGCAAAGAAATCGATTTTTTGGCCCCAAAAAACAATATTCATGATTTAAATACCAACAAACACGAAAATGTAAAAACAGATAAATTAATTAAATAAATCTGTAAACAGTAGGCAAAAATTATTCCAAAGCATGAAATACATACTACACACATAACATGCTTCACGAAAAATAATTTCAGCAATTATAACATTCGTTCAATAATTATTTTGCAAATAAGGCATAAACGCATAAATTATCAAATCAATCGAATAAATATTAAAACCCAGACGAAAATTATTTTTCTGCATACAATATTCATACAGCATACATCACGTATATCTACGTCAAATTTCATCAATAATTTCATTCAAAAAGTATTTTAAACAATTCCTAGCGTAATACCGAAAAATACTCTAATCTCTATCGTTCTAAGATTACGACTAGTTACCTGGAACGTCGGGAGGAGATCTGAGTCTAAAGAGATAGTTAATAGTTATGCATACAACCCAATTCCTCTTCTAACCCCAAAGCACAACGAACGATAATTGTAGCAACAAGTCACTAGGTGTTTTCTTCTTGAACATTGAAAAATCTCATTTCGTGCTATTTTTGTCCGACCATGATTTCCTGCGATTGAAAGATCGTATTCACAATCTCTCTGGTCAAAGAGAAGATCAAGATGTTATAAACATTATGTCCAAATTTGAGAATGATTCAACGGTTAGATCTCCGGATATGATTAATTTCGTGAAGGTGTGACAGGAAAAACCGGGATGAACCTTTCTCTTCTTTTTCTCTTCCCTTCCTCTCTTTCTTTTCTTGAAAATGGCGTGGGTTAAATGAGAATGATGCTGAATTTCTCTTATTAAAAATCAGAAGTTATTGGCAAGGAAAAACGAAGGGTTTAGGAGAATGTTAATGAGGGATTAAATGAGCGGTTACAAGATATTCAAAGGTTAGCTTAATAAGCACCAAAACTCTTCATCCTCCACTCCATAATTGCTGATTTTCGGCCAGTATGATACGCCACACGTGATGTACCATTTCATCATCCCAAGTCATTCCATCAACGATACAAAAACGTTACACGACAACACCGCATCCTAAACGCCTAAATAAATAACGAAACTAATATAACCTTTAAAACAATTAACTAACAACTTAAAATAAATATCTATAAATATATCACAACATATAAAAATATATATACACATTTTAACAACACGTTCCAAAGTAATATAAATAATAAAATATTTATTTTTACGAAAAAAATATTATTTTAATGTAAACAAACACCAAAAATAAAGGGTGAAAATTACGGGGTGTTACAATCACTCCCCGTTAAAAGAGTTTCGTCCTCGAAACTTCAAAACAACCAAGAGACAAAAGAAAATACTCTAGATAAAGAACATTAAGAAAACAGAAATCGATGGATTTTAGTTAACTAAACAACTTTGCAGGTATAAAATTTGATAACTCAAATAATATATATTTTATTTTGGAAGACCAAAAGAGTTGTATAGTAAAGAAGCACGGTAACAACCATCATTTATACAATGTGAAAGAACCAAAGACAAGTAGAAAGTTTGAGGTAAAAACGTTTGCACAATAAACTATAGGTAATTTTGTAAAAGAAGCAGGAATCAATATTTACTTAAAATTATAAAAGAATAAATCCGACCACACATAAATATTTTTAAAAAAGAAACGAAGAAGAAAAAGTTCGTAAATAGATAGCCAAACCAATTTAAATAGAGGTAACCACACGGGCTTATACTCCACTTAAAAAGATAAGAACACTTTAATAAAGAGTAGCTAGCTGCTTTATTAAAATAGCACTTACGAACACAAGTCATGACATATGTTATAAGAGCGTACTGTCACGTACCGACCCTTCCCTAGTCGCTATACGTGGCCCACTTGCTTCACAGTCCCGTCGGAAGTCAAGTCAGGGCACCCGATTGCTTAGCTTGGTTAGCTTGGCTAAGCTAAGTGTGCTACGAAATTGGCTAAGTATGGAAAAGATGGCTAGAGAGAGAAATTATAAGAATGCTCTTTATATTGCTCTAGAGAGAGAATACAATGTTGGCTGATATGTACAAATGCATGGGGATGCCTATTTATAGGCCACCATCCCTCCTTTCCCTAAATTCTAGAACATTCCGCACCTCCTCAATTGGAGGGTTCTAGACACATGCTGCCCTAGAACAATCTAGACACTCTACAATGTCTATGTACAGCAAGGAAGACTCTAGGCACGTCCTAGAAGTTCCTAGCCTAGAAGCTTCACTCCAAGAGCATCCTAGGCCCTTCTAGAAGCTTCCATGCACTCCCGTAAAATGGCCGTGCACCATCACCTGATTCTGGGCCTCAAATCCAAAATCTGGCTCGACCATTATCTTCCTTGGCCCAAAATATGGCGGACCCCAAAATTTGAGCCCATTTGGAGCTCGTTTGGCCCACCAGATGCCTCGTCCCATTTTCTGCCTTCGTTGGGCCAGCGCAGGGCGCCCAGCCTGCTGCTTGCTGCCCAGCGATGTTGTGGGCCGTGGAATGCCACCCGTGACATTCTCCCCCACCCAAATTCTTGACGACCTCGTCAAGATTGACCCTCGGGCAAGTCCCGTCTGCCCGCGTCTCGTGCTTGTTGCCTTTTCCCCTCGGCTAGCACTTGACGTCTGTTGCATGTGGCTCTCATGCTTCGCCTTGTTGCTCGTCCCACGGAGCTTGTTTCGATGTCGACCCCTCGACATCGAGGTTTCGATCCGTCCCTGGATCGACCCTGGACGCTTATCCCTTAGCGCCCAAGTTGCCTTCAAGGAAGAGATTCTCACGCCCACTTCCTTGCCTTGTGCGAGATGGATGTCATACTCGCACCCCTTGTTTGTGATGGTTAGTACACCATCGCCCAACTTTATCGGCATGACCGAGTCCAGGAACTCCATCCCCAGCACTATGGACTCGTCATCCATGTCGACTACCAAGAAGTCGACTTTTCCTCTCCACTTCCCCAAGCGGACAGGAACATTCCACGCTCTCCCATACACTGGCGTGGCTCCCGAGTTGATGGCCTTCATCTCGCCATCCACCTTGGTGAACTTCACACCTAGGTTCTTGGCTTCCCGCAGCGCAAGAAAATTGTGCGTCGCCCCCGTGTCGACAAGCACCCTAGTGTGAACCTCGTTCACCGACCCGTTTACGACCATCAAGCTACCCCCTGGCTTGATGCTCGTCCCTTGCGTTGTCGTGGATGCCTCCCTCTTCGGCTCCTCTTCCACGACTTCCGACGCATTGAGGAGTCGTACATTGGCGAGCTTGGCCTCCTCGCCCAAGCACATCGCCCCCATCGACGCTCCCGTCGTCGACTCCTCCCCCAGAGTTGCGATGATAGCACTTAACTTTTGTCGCTTAGGGCATACACGAGCCATATGCGGTCCATCGCAAAGAAAACATTTAAGTGGCTTGTGTTGCTTACCTCCATCGCGACCGTCCCCCTTGGACTGGGCCTTGTCCTTGGTGCTATCCGCATGCTTGGCTCTCGGTTGAAGTGATGCTTCCTCCTCCTCGGGTTCGTCCTCCTCGACCCTTTTGCCCTTGTCCCGTCTCGAATCCCTCGGAATCTCGATCAAGGACTCCGCCACGGCTATGGCTTCTGCAAGAGTCTTGACTCCCCGTCTCCGTAACTCTTGCTCAGCCCACCTCTGTAGACCGTCCATGAAGAAAATGAGGCGAGTCTTTTCCTCCATGTCGGGGATCTCAAGCATGAGCGACGAGTACTGACTAATGTAGTCCCGAATTGCCCCTGTTTGCCTTAGCCCTCGTAGCTTCTTCATTGCAAGCTCTTCGGCATTCTCCGGGTAGAACTGCCGCTTCAAGTCCCTCTTGAACTCGTCCCACGTCGCAATGCTGCATAGCCCCTTCTTGATGTCCTCTTGTCGCCTCCTCCACCAAAGAACGGCGTCTTCCGATAAGTACATTGTGGCCGTACAAATTTTGGAAGCATCGTCTTCCACGTGCATGGCCTCGAAATATCTCTCGACACTCCATAGAAAATTGTCGAGAGCTTTCGGGTCACGCTTACCCTCGTACCTTGGCGGCTCGGGAACCTTCATCCGAGGTCCTTCCCGCATCGTGACTCCCCCGGCCACTGCCGCCTTGCAAAGCATCATGTCCGCTTTGCACGAGTTCAGGTCCCCCCGGACCGAATCAAGTTGCTCCTTCATGGCTTGGAGCTGCCCCATGAGGGTTCCCTTGAGTTGCGCCAACTCTGCCCGAATTGAGTCGGCCACCTCGTTCACGAGGAGTTGGGCAACCTCCCTGGCTTCCGTAGCCGTTGCACCAGCTCCCAGTTCGAGCACTTGAACACGGCTATCTATCCCGTCGATACCTTGTTCAAGCGTCGACATGCCCGATTTGAGCTCCGCAACGCCTTGCTCGGCAACCCCCATGCTGTCGACCAGGTCCCCCATTGCGAGCTCAACCTTAGCAAGACGACCATCAAGCTCCGAGGTCGTTTGCTTCTTCTTCCGTAGGGTCTCATCCACGACCCCTGATGCACCAACACTGTCCTTCGGTTGCGATGCCATCACTCCGACCCCTACTTAGGCTTCGTCCACACAACAGCACCAACGCCTCACCAAAACTCGATCACACACCCCTAGTGATCGTCCCGCTCTGATACCACTTGTCACGTACCGACCCTTCCCTAGTCGCTATACGTGGCCCACTTGCTTCACAGTCCCGTCGGAAGTCAAGTCAGGGCACCCGATTGCTTAGCTTGGTTAGCTTGGCTAAGCTAAGTGTGCTACGAAATTGGCTAAGTATGGAAAAGATGGCTAGAGAGAGAAATTATAAGAATGCTCTTTATATTGCTCTAGAGAGAGAATACAATGTTGGCTGATATGTACAAATGCATGGGGATGCCTATTTATAGGCCACCATCCCTCCTTTCCCTAAATTCTAGAACATTCCGCACCTCCTCAATTGGAGGGTTCTAGACACATGCTGCCCTAGAACAATCTAGACACTCTACAATGTCTATGTACAGCAAGGAAGACTCTAGGCACGTCCTAGAAGTTCCTAGCCTAGAAGCTTCACTCCAAGAGCATCCTAGGCCCTTCTAGAAGCTTCCATGCACTCCCGTAAAATGGCCGTGCACCATCACCTGATTCTGGGCCTCAAATCCAAAATCTGGCTCGACCATTATCTTCCTTGGCCCAAAATATGGCGGACCCCAAAATTTGAGCCCATTTGGAGCTCGTTTGGCCCACCAGATGCCTCGTCCCATTTTCTGCCTTTGTTGGGCCAGCGCAGGGCGCCCAGCCTGCTGCTTGCTGCCCAGCGATGTTGTGGGCCGTGGAATGCCACCCGTGACAGTACGCCTCCTAAACATATATATGAAAATTTAAGGTTCGCAAAAGAAATTGAAAACTTTAAAATAAATTTCACGACGACGAAACACTAATAATAAATAGGCGATAAAGTAATAAATTATTAACAACAATTATAAAATTTGCCAAGTCGACACAAATGTGCATGGAACCACCCATTGCAACCTAGTATCAACAAAACAATATTTGAAAGCCTTCTTATCAAATCAACATTAAAGTTTACCGGAATCACCCAATATAAACTTAATATCAACTCAAAAAGAAAATTAAATCAAAATAGGTAAAATGTGTCAACTTATCAAATTGACATACAAGTTACAGGAATCACCCATTATGACTCAATATCAACTCAAACAAGTTTAAAATTTAGACTTATTAAATTGACATACTAGTCAAAAGGATCACCCATTACGACTTAATATCAACTCAAACAAGTTTAAAATTTAGACTGAGTATATAAATTTCGTTTTCAAAGAATATAAAACAGATAAGTCAAAACCAAAGAATTAAATAACAAGTATTGAAAACAACCAAAATTTTGCTATGAAATGAGAAAGCACTAAATATTTACACAAGAAACAACAAATAGTAAATGAGATCCTTTCACGCATTTGAGTTTGAAAAAAAATAATGCTAATAAGAAAAGTAAGTAAAGTAAAAGTTTAAACAAAATAGTTTGCGTCTACATTTAAATCTAACACCAAGACAACTCATTAAAGTACTTTCATTTTCAAAGACTACAAAACTTAGTACCATAATTAAAAGCTAAACAAGGATTAGCATGAAAAATAAAAATATTAAAAGAAAAATATTTATAAATATAGATGGTCAAAGACGGTAAGAGAAATTTGAAGAATATCTTGACAGACAATTTCAAAACCCCTTTCTTTTTCCAAACCATTATAAAACAACTGAAATTAAACATTTTTCAAAAGAGTATGTCAAAATATTAACAATAACAAAATTTGAAAGTCAGAAAATAACTCTAACATAAGTATAAAATTTATTAAGTTCAAAGATCTAAAATATAATTTGGAATATAAATTCAAACTAGAAAGTTTTGTAAATAATAAAACAGATACGTAGTACTCACATAAAAACAACACTTAATTGAAAAAGAACAGAAAATATATACCGTCGTACATAATAACATATACTATCAAGCAACCATCAAATAAAATAAAATAAATGCAATGCAACACACATGACTATATTAAAATAAAATTAAAGCTTATTTTTAAATTGCAAAACACAAAACAAATTAAACACAATTAAACCGAGAAGGCTATAAATTACTTCGCTTTCGCTGCGCACTCTGATAAAAGAGAAAATAAATTACATGTAAGAGACCCTGCAAATAAGATTAGCAAACTTGGTAGACTAATTCCACCAATAATACATGTAGCTATACATATAACATATGTTCCATAAGCATGAAAGCACACCACACTCCCATAAGGCTTCCCTTTACTTACTCTACCTATAACACTCTCATTATAGTGAAACAACTAAACTTAATTCTAAACATATTTAAAATCCTATGGCTAACTAATAATTCTAAAGAATCATTATCAACTCTTTTTCAGAGTTAAGGAGCGTTTTGCTCTGATACCAACTGTAACACCCCAGAATTTCAAAGCGGAAAAAGAGAGAAATAATAATAGTATTATAGGACGATGGCGGAAACATCGTCTTCTGGGAATGCCACTTCTAATACAAAGGTTCTTAAATAACTATGTTAAGAGACCAACTTAAATAAATCATATCAATAAATAACTAATTCAGAGTATTCCAAATGAGAAAAGTCTAACTAGCAGTCTAGGCCTAAAACAACTATCATTTCATTCTCGCATCTCAACCCGAGCCCAAAACCAAAGAAGATTCCCATCAACAAAACCTGCAAAATATACAACAAACATCCACAATCAGTGGTGAGTAACTAGCAGTTCTCCCAGAACAAAAGAAATCAAAGTCTATTCCAGACATAGATTAGTAAGAAAGGAAAGAATAAAGTCAAGTCAACTACAATATGCATCTACTTTCATATAACTCACAAGTAACGCAAATGAATAATAAATAGTAAGTGAATTGGATAAAAATAAATAAATCATATCAAGAGTACTTTTATAAAAATAAAAATATAGGTAAAACAAGGGATTGAGTCAGAAACCGAACGCCAGTGAATCGCAATTCACTTCCTACGGTTTGTCAGATTGCAATCTCCAGGTCAGTCTATGGGCTTACGTTCCCCACTGCCTGTGTCTAAGAATGGCCAAACTCCCGATGCAGGGTAGAACACGCAGAACTCCCTGACCTCTCGGACGACAACAATTAACCCAGGTTTACCACTAGTTCGCAAACCAGGTGGTTGGCATGTTCTTCACCGCGGACTACATCTATCCCACCGGATGTTCTTATCATAATTCATAAATATCATCAAAGTATCATTCAGCTCAAAATTATTCGTCAAAAGGGATGCCACCCGGCCTTATACCCATAATTCATCAAAAGTAATTCTTCAAAAATCCTCAAAGTAGTAACTTACAAACTTACAACAAATATCTCCAACCACAATACTTTGAACATCACTAAGCATCAAAAATGATAATGGAATAGTTTTTACAGCACTAACAGTATCAATCAGAAATGCATCATATCAAATAAGATCACCAACCAGAAGTAGAACATACGTACATGATCATATGAAAAATTAGACTACACAAAACTGTGTACTCGGCGCATGAGCTTGCGCTCAGCACCACACTGTGTGACTGGCGCACTAACCAAACTACGTCTGACGCATCAGAATACGTCTGACGCCACCACCAATTAACTCCAAGGCTTATTAAATCAATGAAACGTACATGACTAATCATTTTTACATAAACCAAACGTAAACATAATGATACTCAATAATAACCACAGTAACCTACAAATCATCAACTTCCAAGAACATAAAAGGTCTCAATTTATTTCTGATTATTAAACCCTTAAATAATTTAAAAGAATACTCCTCAAACTGTTAACAGAAACACAATAAAAATTATTAACCTAATAAAATTGTTCACTAAAATATCACAAAAATTATCATACGACCATTATGACTCTACTGACATGGTATAAATTTTACTCCTAATTTTAGGTCTCTAAAAGTAATTTTAAATGTTAATTTACAGAATACTCAGTAAAGCCAATAAATTAACTAAAAGTAGAAATAAATGCCCAAAAATTTCCAAAAATTTACATAACATGCATAAACCCACGGTAATACATAATATGCAAATAAATAGATTTTTCGGCCCCAAAAAATAATATTCAGGATTTAAATACCAACAAACACAAAAATGCAAAAACAAATAAATTAATTAAATAAATCTGTAAACAGTAGGCAAAAAGTATTCCAAAGCATGAAATACATACTACACACATAACATGCTTCACGAAAAATAATTTCAGCAATTATAAAATTCGTTCAATAATTATTTTGCAAATAAGGCATAAACGCATAAAGTACCAAATCAATCGAATAAATATTAAAAACCAGACGAAAATTATTTTTCTGCATACAGTATTCATACAGAATACATCACGTATATCCACATCAAATTCATCAATAATTTCATTCAAAAAGTATTTTAAACAATTCCTAGTGTAATAATCTAATACCGAAAAATACTCTAATCTGTATCGTTTTAAGATAACTACTAGTTACCTGGAACGTCGGGAGGAGAGATGAGTCTAAAGAGATAGTTAATAGTTACGCATACAATCCAATTCCTCTTCTAACCCCAAAGCACAACGAACGATAATTGTAGCAACAAGTCACTAGGCGTTTTCTTCTTGAACATTGAAAAATCTCATTTCGTGCTGTTTTGGTCCGACCATGATTTCCGGCGATTGAAAGATCGTATTCACAATCGCTCCGGTCAAAGAGAAGACCAAGATGTTATAAACATTATGTCCAAATTTGAGAATGATTCAACAGTTAGATCTCCGGATATGGTTAAGTTCGTGAAGGTGTGACAGGAAAAACCGGGATGAACCTTTCTCTTCTTTTTCTCTTCCCTTCCTCTCTTTCTTTTCTTGAAAATGGCGTGGGTTAAATGAGAATGATGCTGAATTTCTCTTATTAAAAATCAGAAGTTATTGGCAAGGAAAAACGAAGGGTTTAGGAGAATGTTAATGAGGGATTAAATGAGCGGTTACAAGATATTCAAAGGTTAGCTTAATAAGCACCAAAACTCTTCATTCTCCACTCCATAATTGCTGATTTTCGGCTAGCATGATACGCCACACGTGATGTACCTTTTCATCATCCCAAGTCGTTCCATCAACAATACAAAAACGTTACGCGACAACACCGCATCCTAAACGCCTAAATAAATAACGAAACTAATATAACCATTAAAACAATTAACTAACAACTTAAAATAAATATATATAAATATATCACAACATATAAAAATATATACACATTTTAACAACACGTTCCAAAATAATCTAAATAATAAATTATTTATTTTTACGAAAAAAATATCATTTTAATGTAAACAAACACCAAAAATAAAGGATGAAGATTACGAGGTGTTACAATCACGCCCCGTTAAAAGAGTTTTGTCCTCGAAACTTCAAAACAACCAAGAGACAAAAGAAAATACTCTAGATAAAGAACATTAAGAAAACAGAAATCGATGGATTTTAGTTAACTAAACAACTTTGTAGGTATAAAATTTGATAACTCAAAAAATATATATTTTATTTTGGAAGACCAAAAGAGTTGCATAGTAAAGAAGCACGGTAACAACCATCATTTATACAATGTGAAAGAACCAAAGACAAGTAGAAAGTTTGAGGTAAAAACGTTTGCACAATAAACTATAGGTAATTTTGTAAAAGAAGCAGGAATAAATATTTACTTAAAATTATAAAAGAATAAATCCGACCATACATAAATATTTTTAGAAAAGAAACGAAGAAGAAAAAGTTCGTAAATAGATAGCCAAACCAATTTAAATAGAGGTAACCACACGGGCTTATACTCCACTTAAAGAGATAGGAACACTTTAATAAAGAGTAGCTAGCTGCTTTATTAAAATTGCACTTACGAACACAAGTCATGACATATGTTATAAGAGCGTACGCCTCCTAAACATATATATGAAAATTTAAGGTTCGCAAAAGAAATTGAAAACTTTAAAATAGTTTTCACGACGACGAAACACTAATAATAAATAGGCGATAAAGTAATTAATTATTAACAACAATTATAAAATTTGCCAAGTCGAGACAAATGTGCATGGAACCACCCATTGCAACCTAGTATCAACAAAACAATATTTGAAAGCCTTCTTATCAAATCAACATTAAAGTTTACCGGAATCACCCAATATAAACTTAATATCAACTCAAAAAGAAAATTAAATCAAAATAGGTAAAATGTGTCAACTTATCAAATTGACATACAAGTTACAGGAATCACCCATTATGACTCAATATCAACTCAAACAAGTTTAAAATTTAGACTTATCAAATTGACATACAAGTCAAAGGAATCACCCATTACGACTTAATATCAACTCAAACAAGTTTAAAATTTAGACTGAGTATATAAATTTCGTTTTCAAAGAATATAAAACAGATCAGTCAAAACCAAAGAATTAAATAAGAAGTATTGAAAACAACCAAAATTTTGCTAGGAAATGAGAAAGCACTAAATATTTACACAAGAAACAACAAATAGTAAATGAGATCCTTTCACGCATTTGAGTTTGAAAAAAAATAATGCTAATAAGAAAAGTAAGTGAAGTAAAAGTTTAAACAAAATAGTTTGCGTCTACATGTCAATCTAACACCAAGACAACTCATTAAAGTACTTTCATTTTCAAAGACTACAAAACTTATTACCATAATTAAAAGCTAAACAAGGATTAGCATGAAAAATAAAAATATTAAAAGAAAAATATTTATAAATATAGATGGTCAAAGACGGTAAGAGAAATTTGAAGAATATCTTGAAAGACAATTTCAAAACCCCTTTCTTTTTCCAAACCATTATAAAACAACTGAAATTAAACATTTTTCAAAAGAGTATGTCAAAATATTAACAATAACAAAATTTGAAAGTCAGAAAATAACTCTAACATAAGTATAAAATTTATTAAGTTCGAAGATCTAAAATATAATTTGGAATATAAATTCAAACTAGAAAGTTTTGTAAATAATAAAACAGATACGTAGTACTCACATAAAAACAACACTTAATTGAAAAAGAACAGAAAATATATACCGTCGTACATAATAACATATACTATCAAGCAACCATCAAATAAAATAAATGCAATGCAATACACATGATTATATTAAAATAAAATTAAAGCTTATTTTTAAATTGCAAAACACAAAACAAATTAAACACAACTAAACCGAGAAGGCTATAAATTACTTCGCTTTCGCTGCGCACTCTGATAAAAGAGAAAATAAATTACATGTAAGAGACCCTGCAAATAAGATTAGCAAACTTGGTAGACTAATTCCACCAATAATACATGTAACTATACATATAACATATGTTCCATGAGCATGAAAGCACACCACATTCCCATAAGGCTTCCCTTTACTTACTCTACCCATAACACTCTCATTATAGTGAAAGAACTAAACATAATTCTAAACATATTTAAAATCCTATGGCTAACTAATAATTCTAAAGAATCATTAGCAACTCTTTTTCAGAGTTTAGGAGCGTTTTGCTCTGACACCAACTGTAACACCCCAGAATTTCAAAGCGGAAAAAGAAAGAAATAATAATTGTATTATAGGACGATGGCAGAATCATCGTCTTCTGGGAATGCCACTTCTAATACAAAGGTATTTAAATAACTATGTTAAGAGACCAACTTAAATAAATAATATCAATAAATAACTAATTCAGAGTATTCCAAATGAGAAAAGTCTAACTAGCAGTCTAGGCCTAAAACAACTATAATTTCATTCTCGCATCTCAACCCGAGCCCAAAACCAAAGAAAATTCCCATCAACAAAACCTGCAAAATATACAACAAACATTTACAATAAGTGGGGAGTAACTAGCAGTTCTCCCAGAACAAAAGAAATCAAAGTCTATTCCAGACATAGATTAGTAAGAAAGGAAAGAATAAAGTCAAGTCAACTACAATATGCATCCACTTCCATATAACTCACAAGTAACGCAAATGAATAATAAATAGCAAGTGAATTGGATAAAAATAAATAAATCATCTCAAGAGTACTTTTATAAAAATAAAAGTATAGGTAAAACAAGGGATTGAGTCAGAAACCGAACGCCAGTGAATCGCAATTCACTTCCTAAGGTTTGTCAGATCGCAATCTCCAGGTCAGTCTATGGGCTTACGTTCCCCACTGCCTGTGTCTAAGAATGGCCAAACTCCCGATGCAGGGTAGAACACGCAGAACTCCATGACCTCTCGGACGACAACAATTAACCTAGGTTTACAAACGCCTAAATAAATAATGAAACTAATATAACCTTTAAAACAATTAACTAACAACTTAAAATAAATATATATAGATATATCACAACATATAAAAATATATACACATTTTAACAACACGTTCCAAAATAATCTAAATAATAATTTTTTGTTTTTACGAAAAAATATCATTTTAATGTAAACAAACACCAAAAATAAAGGGTGAAAATTACGGGGTGTTACAGTTACAACCCTCAGTAAGACTCAACTTGATTGCATGATTTTTAAGATATCTCATCACGCTTAGCGGAAGTTTCGACCGAAGATTCCATATAGGGTTCCTAAGGTGAAGAAAGGTCAAAGAAAAGAACACTCAAGGGATGAGGCGCGATCATAGTGCTGAGTGTTGAAAGGTTATGCTAAAGTTGGCTTCGAAGCGATAATGTAGTTGAGAAAACGACAAGGGATCAGAATAGGAAAAAGGCGGAGTCGTAATGAATCGACTCCCGCAATAAGGTAGGCTAATGATGCAGGTTCCAATCCCAGTCTAATTTTAAGGGTAGGGATGAGCATTTAAAATTCATACTTTGGGAGATCGCGCTTTTCTCATGGGCCTAGGCGAGTCTTTAGAATATGTTTTGCATTAAAATGGTCGGGCCTCAAAAGAGGTTGCCTACGTATCCATGATGGAATCAGGCCTGTCGTAGCTCTTAGCATTTTAATGGTGGCCGAGTATTTTTCTTTGGAACCATTTGCAATGAATTAGGCAATGAATTAAGTATTGATTTGGAAGAGGTCTTTGACAAGGGTGGCTAAATGATGTAGGTTTGGTTTGGTTTAAAGCGGTCGGACCTCAGGGTGAGGTTTCCTATGTATCTTTAGCAGAATCAGACCATTAATAGTTCAGGCTGATGAATGAGAAGGTGCCCTGACTTTTGCCTAAGTCGCCCTTATGGGTTTTCGACCTAGCGGACATTTGTTTGTCTTTTTAGGGCTTATTATGATGCGATGTGCATGGTTATGGATTGGTTTATCGAAGGTATGATTTGGCTTATAATGGTTCTTGGTTGTGGAGGACAACGCCTTTTGATGAAGTTCGAGGTTCAAAATTGAAGGTTGAAGGTAAAAGAAAGTACAGTTGACAAAGCTATTGCTGGGCTTTTCTTCTTTTTTCTTTTTTTTTCGATATTTTTGCACTTTTTTTTGTTTTTGTTTTGTTTTGGTGCTCTTTTTTACTTGCCCTTTACATTGAATTGTTGTCGAGTGTACTTCCTATGAGGTAGGTTAAAGGTAGAGGGGTGTTATGCATGATAAGGATTGGAGAAATCTTTGCGGGGAAGGGGAGGAATGTCTCTTTTATATATGCCAGTTGTTCATTGCCTTTATTAGAATAGTCATGAGAATTAGGAGTTCATTTTAAGGCGACAATCGTATTTTCATTGATGCTCATTAGTGCAAGGTTAGAAAAGAAATACTCATTTATTGGTTGAAAATTATGAGTACATACAATAAGAGAGAAAATCCTATATTAGACTGGGAAAAATAAGAGAAATGAAACATAAAATGAAATCATAAGTCTAGACTCCTACGTCACGTGACGAGACAACTTCATTGTTTCTATCTACATGAGGTCTCTTTCTACATGAAAAGAGAAGAAGTGTATTTTTTTGGTGCTGATTGGACCTAAGCGTGTCTTAATGAGTGATTGGGCTTAGAGATATGTCTACTTCTATGACATTGAGGTCATTATCTTCTGTATTTTTCAGCAAATCATTCTCAATCTGGATACCCACATCATATACTCTTGCGAAGATATCAAGACCCACGCATTTGAGGTGGTTTTTGTATTTAGGGAGGAGGTTAGAAACGAATATTCGTACCAAGTCTTTTTCAGCAGGCCTTGATACCATATGGGCTGATTTCTCTCTCCACCTATTCAGATAAGTGGTAAAACCTTCATTTTCACCTTGTTTAAGAACCTCGAGTTCTCTAAGAGAGGTTTGCATTTGTGCGTTCGACTCATATTGTTTCATGAAAGCAATAGTGATGCATTCCCAAGTTTCAGTTTGCTTGGGGTTTAGGGAATAGAACCAATTCTGACATATTAGGTCCAACGACATCGGGAATACCATTGGGTAAAGTTCAGGGTCAACCGATTTGATGATCATGGTTGCACCAAAATTCCTTAAATGATATTTTGGATTATCGGTTGGTTTAAATTTAGGGATGTCAGTTGTAGAGAACTCTTCAGGAAGTTTCCCTTTCAGTTTGGTGTTATCAATGGGCTCAAAATAGGAATTTGGTTTGGTTACCCTATGAACAACACTCTCCATTGTCTTGTTGAATCTAGGAGACTCACCAGACTCTATCTTTTCAAGCCTTATAGCTATTTCTTCCATCATGCTGGACAGCTTGGCTAAACCTCTAGCCATTTCAGCAAGTTGTTGCTCGTTATTCAATGGACTGCCCATTTCAATGTCGCTTGATTTCTACATAGATCATTAGAGGAGATTTAGAGATAGAATGATGATGGAGAGAGAGAAATGGATTGAAAGAATGTATGTTTGTTTAAAAGTTGAGCTTCTAGGAACAAATATGAATATCCTATATGCATGATGATATTTTTTTTGAATGCACCTAGACTTAATGCATGTATGAATGACTTTTTTGGATGTACCTAGACCTAATGTATATATGCATGACTCAATTTATGCGTTCGAACCTGTAAAGGCTGCCTACATATCCCAAAAGAGGGAATCAGATTGCTTGTAGTTCAGGACTACTAAATGCGGAATGCATGAGATGAAATGGAGAGTATGAATGCAATAAGACTTCTAAATGCCTATGAACTCTACTCATGCATGAAGTGTATGAATGATGGACTATGCAGTGCAAAAGGATTCTAGTATGAATGCAGTCCTAACAGATATGAAATTCTAATGACTTCAGAATCCTAAACTTGACAGACTTCTAATGACGCTAGAATTCTAGATTCGACGAACTTTCAAGGATGCTAGACTCCTAATATGTATGAAACTCTAGTGGACCTAGACTCCTAAAGTGAATGAAACTCTAGACTCCTAAAATGGACGAAATTCTAATGGATTTAGACTCACAAGATGGATAGAATTCTAATGGTTTTAGACTCTTATTAAGCATGGACTTTCTATGGATTATAGACTTCTAAGATGGATGGGACTCAAGCGAATGAAGACTCCTAACATGGACAAAGTTAGATTAAGAACTCCAAGTGAAACTGGATGAACCTAGACATATGAGCTAGATGGACTTCTAATGGAGTTAGAATTCCTAGGTGGATGAAACTTTTACAACAAGGTGGACAGTAAAAGGAATCCTAAATGATGTACACAAATGATGGATAATATACATAGAAAGATAGGATAGAGAAAAAGGATGAATTTTCGAAAAAAGATATGTGATAGAAAAAAAAAAGATGGAGATTTTTTTTTGAAAAAAAATGGTGGAGATAGAATTTTTGTAGTAGATAGGAGATCAAAGATGGGATGAAATTTTGAAAAAGATAGGAGAATAATTTTTGAAGAAAAAAAAAAAGATGGAGATAAATTTTCAAAAAAAGATGGGAGATCATTTTTTTCGAAAAAAAAGGATAAGAATAAAAGTTTGGTAAAAACAGGGGATAGGAAAATATGGAGATATTCTTTTTAGATGGATTTTTTTTTTTTAAAAAAGAAAACAAAAAGGTGTAGATTAAAAAAGGTGGGAATTCCGAGAAAGAATGGAGACCATAGGAAATGGTAACACAACAGACTCATGGTGCCCAATCGACTACGCAAACAAATATCAAACGTAAGACTAAAAAGGAAGCTTCGTTGGGCGCAATACAATGCGCATGACGCGATCGGGGATGCAGACGCAAGATCTACTGCGCTAGACGCCATTAGATGCGCGTCACGCAATCCTCCAGCGTTGGACGCAGTTAGGTGTCGCTGGACGCAATCCAAATGCGCAGCTCGCAGATCCGACAGACTTCGATTTTACCATTTTGTAACGCGTAAATTCTTTTGACAACCTTCGACTCGAAACGTGTATAATTCTAAGCAATTAAAAGCACTCACACATAAAGATGCACAAGTAGAATAATAATATGCAAAGTTCCAACCTAAAAGTCAAGTTTTACGTTCAACTATGGTCAGGTTTAAGTTAAGACTGAAAAGGGTCCATGACTAAGAGATTGATCCCACGCTTCGTACCCCTGCTTAAAGAGGTGGCCACGTGTAATACGCACTCCAGTTCTCAAGTCAGGAACAAGAGAACAATGCCATGGTTGGGTAGGTTTCCTTATGACTAAGATCCAACACTATCGCTCAGGAAGCTTTTTGGAAGGACAAAGCGCAAACCCCCTGGGGGTGACCTCACACATAGAACATGTGCCAATGAGGCAAGGTAGATTGTCCTTATGATGGCTGAACAGTAGCCATGCATATGCAAAACAATATATTATTCTAAGGCATAAAAAGAGAATGAATCGTATCCTTCAAGTTTCACCCACTCATTTAAAAAAAAAATTAATTTTTTCAAAAATCCTCCCCAGTGAAGTCGCCAAATTGTAGGCGTGGATTTTTTAATTCCTTTAATGCCTACACGCTGTGTGAACGCGTTTATTTGACTACCCCATTGTTAATGTTTTATTAAAAATATGTTTTTGAAAGAAGTCGTCAACAATTCTTTCAAGGAAGAATCATAAACTAATTGGATATGGGAAATCGTAGGGACAAATTAGCGACTTATTATCCAATGTAGATTTCCCCGTCATGACTCCATAGATGGTCAAGAACCAAAAAATGAGTTCGGGCTGAGGGTACAATATAGTAAGGAACTATATTGCCCATTGTTGGCCTCTACTAAATAACGATTCACAACAGATTTTATGCAATAGAATAATCAAACAACATTTTAAAGCACCCTAAAATAATTAATCTAGATGTGTTCAGGAAACAAACCAAAAGACTAATTATTTAATGACCAGTTATTATACAATCATTTTACAAGGTTCCTAACATGTTATCCAAATTATCTGAATTAATGAGAACAATTCTTTAGGTCTTATTTAGCATAATAACATGTGGATGAGAAAATCATGCATGGGAAAATTAAGACAATCAGGAATATTATATACAAGAATAATAATAAAAAATAAGAATATAAAAATACTGCAGGGAGTTAGTATAATATATACAATACTTACAACGCATGAATATATTAATAACCTAAATCATGAATAGAATGTTACTAACTTCAATAAAGTAATAATAAAAAATAAATAAAGAAATAACTAAAGGTTATTAATTTAGTTAACCCTCAGAAATTATACCACCGTCCGGGATCGTTAATTTGTACGGATCTTGGAAAATTAAATTGTTGTACGAGTCTTATAAAAAAGATTGTTGTATTGTGTTATGTATTGCGTCGAACAAAACAAACCACTCGTAGGCTTTAGATTTATGCGTGATGAAGAAATTTATATCTGATGATTAGTGTGTTAGGATGAATGATGATGCTACATGACGATGAATTATGGGGTTTGATGATCATCAGGTGATGATGAATTGATGATGGGTTGACTTGGGGAATTTTAGGCTTTGGAGTGATAAGGTGTGCGAGACGTTAGGCGCAGGGGGTTAGTGAAGAGACGATGATTTTGGTGCGATGAATTTTTTGAGGTGTGCGCTAGGTGTCGAGAGATTAGTTAGAGGAATTTTAGTTTTGCTGTGTGATGTTGTGAGATGAGTGAGCCGGGGGACTATGAGCGAGGTTGGGAGAATTATATAGTAAAGGTAGGTTTAGTTAGTTGAGATGTAATAGATTTTTAAAAGATAATAGGTTTTTTAAAAGATTTTTATAAAAAAAGATTTTAGAAAAGAGTTAGTAAAAGATATTTAAAAACACTTTGGGAAAAAATTACTTTTTATAAAAGATATTTTTATTAATAAAACTAATTAATAAAATTAATTAATTATATTAATTAAATTGGGCTAGAAAAGGTGTTTTAAAATGGGCTTGCATAAAACTATTTTTAAAAGGTTTTCAAAGATGGGCCTCTAAAGGTTAACTTAAAACGTTTTAGAAAGTGGGCTTTTATTTATAAAAAATGTTTTGGAAACGAGTTAATAAAAAGAGTTAGAAAATGGTTTGGGCTTAAAACATTTATTTTAGACTCGTTCTTTATTCTTTCCTTGATCCGGACCAATTGGAGTAGGGTATTGGTCATCATAGGGTACTAAATGGGGAGACACGATTATGTGTCTACAATACCCATAATCAAATATATTATACCATCAATTAGGCTATGATTTCCCCTTTTTAATCCTCATTTTGGGGTGTTAAAGGCTGTGAAACTACTGCCCCAATTCTTCCAAATTCTTTTGCCTTCCTGTTTGGGCCCAATATTCCCTGGGCCCAGTTCTTGCGAGGAGGACCATCAGACCCCCAGGCAGGGGAGACAATGTGACCTATAGGGTGGCTGCCCTAACCCCAGAGTGCCTAGGGATCTCAAGCAAGGAGTAAAAAGGCTTGTTGCCTAAAAAGGCAATATAACAGAATGGCCCCTCTGAAGCCCATCTCATCAATGTTCCCGTTATGGGGATCCTCAATGCTATAAATACCCAATGTCTCATCAATGAACAGGTAATGAATTCTAGACCAACTGCTCAATACTTACAGTTAAGCATCCTAACTGACTTGAGCGTCGGAGGGGCGATCCCGGAAACACCCCCGGGGTAGTCTAACTCTCATTCTTGCAGGTCTCCACGGTGCCCTTGGAGCACTCGGCCATCGTCAACGGCACCTCGGTCCTCTTCTTGACCGACTCCCCTACCTCACAAGTTTTTACCCGAAACAGGTTGGCGCCGTCTGTGGGGAAAGCCAAATAAAAAGCCATGACCAACGCTCGGAGATCCCGTCGTACCCAGCAACCTCCAAATTCACCACCTCGAGAAGGGAACCCCCATCTCGAGGTAGCTGACGAGATAGCGGGCAACCCTCGCAGGGCTCCCGTGCTCTCGGAAAGAAACCAACACATCCTCGAGGAGATAGCCCCTCGAGAGGCAGCCAGCGCAGCTATTCAAGGACCGCCTCGAGAGAGAGGAAACCCTCCTCGAATAGAGCCCCCTCGAGGTGGGCATCCCAGTCCAAATCCCGTCACCCAACAAGACCTGCAGCAGCTGGCAGAACGCCTCAACGATAGTCTCGAGCGGAATCTCAGGGCCCTCGTCTACAACCTCCTGAACGGAGGAGAGGGAACCTCCAACAGGCCCCCTGTCCCACGACTCACTATCGGGCAGGGCGGACGCGACCCTCCATTCGACGGCCCATTTCCACAAACGACAACTTGTGCCCCCCAGGCTCCTACTCTAGCACCTCGAGCTCTTCCTAGAGACCCCCCTAGCCGGAGGGATGCCCGACATATCATCGTCGAGCGATCCCTCAGGAGCGGTCGTCGGAATGCTCGCGAAATCTTAGACGAACGCCGGGCTCGACCATGACAGGAAAGAGTACCAACCTCACACCACAGCCAAGGGAGGGAAGAACCTCGACAGTGTGAGAAAGGGTCTCGAGAACACCAAGAGGACGAAGCCAACAGTTCTGCAACGAACACAGAATCCGACACCCACTTTGGAAACCTCGGCTTCATCACGCCCTTCAGCGAAGAAATCATGCGAACTCCCAACCCTCGAAAGGTGAAGGTTCCTCCCATCGAGCACTATGGGGGAACAACAGACCCCGTCGATCACCTCGCTGCCTTTAAGGCACAAATGAGTGTGCAGACGGGGAATGAGGCAGCTTGGTGCAAATTCTTTCCCACCATGCTCAAGGGGCTCGCGCTCACTTGGTTTACGCCACCTGGCAGTATCTCGAATTTCGCATCCCTCGAGACGGCCTTCAAGCAAAATTTCATTGCAGGGAGAAGGCATCGAAAGACCAGCATTCACCTCATGTCGATAAGGCAGCGTAGAGAGGAAGACCTGGCAGACTATATCAAGCGGTTTAACGAGGAGTCCCTAAAAGTCTCAAATCTACAAGATAGCGTGGCGTTCACGGCTTTGATGTCCGGCCTCTACCCATCAAGCCGATTCAAGCTAAAGCTCGCAGAAAGCGAGGGTTCCACTTTCTCTGAGGCAATGAACCTCACCCAGAAGTTCATACAAGCCTCTGACATATGCAAGACGCATGATGAACCCAACTCTAGCAAAAGGAAGAATGACTACGGGACTCGAGGCGACCCCCCTCGAGAGGCCTCTCGGAGGGAAAGAGAGAATAAACCTCGAATTGAAGACAACGGTTACGATCCTCGATACAACCTCAACCGAAGGGAAATATACCTCGATATCAAGGAGAAATATACCCTGCCAAAGCCAACACCCATCATAACTTCCATCAACAGAAGAGACAAGAAACTTTGGTGCGAATACCATCATGACTGCGGGCACACCACTTGCGACTGCAGAGAACTCAAAAGAGCACTAGACAAGCTGGCACATGAAGGAAAGTTGAATCGATATCTAAAAAACCCCGCAGAAAAGAAAAAGGAGATTCGAAAAGAGAAAGAGTCAAGGAGTGAGGAAACAGCAGGATTCATCAGTGTCATAGCCGGAGGGTACGCTTCGAGTGGCCTGACCAGTCGCTCTCGAAAGAAACACCTCTACACCCTGAAACATGGGACGGCGGACTCGAATAGAACAGCAGCCTGCCCCACCATGACCTTCAAAGACAGCCATCGACTCATTCAGACCCTGCACGACGACCCCCTGGTCGTCGAAATGAAAATCGTTAACCTTAGGGTAGGGCGAGTGCTCATAGACAGCGGGAGTTCGGCAGATATCATCACCATGGATTGCCTAGCGAAGATGAAATACCAAAAGAGCGATCTCCTGCCCATCGGCCAGCCGCTGGTAGGGTTCGAGGGGCATTCGGTCCACCCTCTCGGATCACTCAAGCTTCCTACGCGAATGGGGGAGAAAGGTAGAGGGAGGAGCGAACTCATCGATTTCCTCGTCGTCGATGTTGATCTCCCTTACAACGTCATCATTGGGCGTCCCACCCTCAACAAAGTTAAAGCTGCCATCTCGACCTACCAGTTGCTCCTGCAGAGGCCGACGACGGGAAGGTTGCTCAATTATTTGGAGATCAAAAGTCTGCCCGGGAATGTTACGTCAACAACCTAAAAAACCGACATGACGCTACAACAAACAAGAGAAAACACCCCGAGCCTGAAGAGTCCCTCCCCACGATGGAAATCTATGTCGCCCGTGGATGGGGACGAGGAGGTATGTATCGACGACACAAGGGGGAGGAAGATAAGAATCGGCAAACAGATCCCTGACAACATTCAGACTCAGATCATCAATGTCATCCGCGAGTTCTAGGATGTGTTCGCCTATACAGTCGACGAAATGCCGGGCATTGATCCTAAGATCATGGTACACCGCCTTAATATCAAAGAAGGCCATCGACCAGTGAAACAAAAGCTAAGGCATCAGGGTGCCGAGAGAAGTAAAGCGGCAGCCGAGGAAGTGAAAAAGCTGCTCGCAGCAGGTTTCATTAAGGGATGCCAGTACACCGAGTGGCTTGCTAACGTGGTACTGGTCCGCAAGTCGACTGGCTCATGGAGAATGTGTGTCGACTTCACGGATCTGAACAAGGCTTGCTCAACGGATGACTTCCCCCTTCCCAAAATCGACAGACTTGTCGACTCAACCGCTGGGCATGCCCTCTTCAGCTTTATGGATGCCAACGCCGGATATCACCAAATCCCCATGGCATAAGAAGATCAAGTCCACACAACGTTCACCACAAACTCAGGGGTTTACTGTTACAAAGTGATGCCATTTGGCCTCAAAAACGCCGGTGCCACCTATCAGCGCTTCGTCAACAAGATGTTTGAAAATCAAATAGGAAGGAATGTCGAGGTTTACGTTGACGACATGATCGTCAAAAGCCAGCAAGAAGAGAAGCATGTATCAGACCTTAAGGAAACCCTGTCCATCTTACGTGCCCACAATATGAAGTTAAATCCAAAGAAGCGTGTCTTTGGCGTTAAGGGGGGGAAGTGCCTCGGCTTTCTAGTTGACGAAAGAGGCATCGAGGCTAACCCAGACAAGGTTCAGGCCATAATCGAGATGAAGAGCCCTCGAACCGTCAAAGAAGTCCAACGCGGCACTAGGACGGTTTCTATCTAGGTCAGCGGATAAAAGCCTGTACTTCTTCAGAACATTAAAGCAACCAACCTTCGACTGGGACCAGCCCGCAGAAGAAGCCTTCCAACAGCTAAAAGCACACCTAGCTAGCCTTCCCAAGCTCGTCTCTCCCTTACTAGGAGAGACGCTGTTCGTGTACTTGGCTGTGTCAGAAAATGCGCTTAGCGCCGTTCTTGTTGCTGAAAGAGAGAAGAACCAGCACCCCGTCTATTTCATCAGTCACGCCTTTCGAGGTGCCGAAGCTAAATACCCCCCAGTCGAAAAGATGATATTTGCCCTGGTGATAGCCACTCGCAAACTCAAGCCATACTTCCAAGCTCACCCCATCAAAGTACTAACAAGTCAGCCCCTTCGAAAGATAATCGAGAGTAAGAATTAATCAAGCAGGGTCACGGATTGGTCTAATCAATTGTCGAACTTCGGCATTGAATTCGAGCCTCGCCGGGCAATCAAGGCCCAGGCGCTGGCCGACTTCATCGCGGAATGCACCTCGAGGGCCGAGCCTATCGTAGAAAGCCCCTGGGAATTATTCGTCGATGGATCGTCCTCCAAACCAGGTTGCGGGGCAGGATTGTTGATCATCGATCCTCAAAAGAGCAGGACGGAATACGCCGTGAAATTTGCCTTCACCGCTTCGAACAATGAAGCAGAGTATGAGGCCCTCTTGCTCGGGCTACAACTTTGTAAGGCGGCGAGTGCTCCAAACATCAAAGCCCACTCAGACTCCCAGCTCATCGTGGGACAAGTGACAGGAGAATTCGAAGCCAAGGAAGACAGCATGAAAATGTACCTCATAAAAATCAAGGAAGAAGTGAGCAATCTGGCAACCTTTGAAATCACACATATTCCAAGATCAGAAAATCAGCAGGCAGATGCGTTGTTGAGGTTGGCCAGCTCCGCCGAGGATTTGTCACCCCGTCCCATAATGTGGGAGGTACTTAACTCCCCCATCATCAATAAAGGGATAGTGACCCTCGACAGGAGCCCTACCTGGATGGACAAGTTGGTGACCTTCGCAAGGGATGGGGTATTGCCCGAGGACGAGCTAGAGGCAGAGAAGGTAAGAAGGCAAGCCCGATTGTTCGTGCTCCATGAGGGGCAGCTGTACAAGAAATCCTTCACCCATCCACTCCTTCGGTGCTTAACCCTGCAGGAGGGGGACTACATACTTCGAGAAATACATCAGGGAGCTTGTGGAAGCCATCAAGGCCCCAGGACTATCGCCGCTAAAGCCCTTCGAGCAGGGTACTACTGGCCAACGTTAAAGGAAGATGCCTCGAACTTGGTCCAAAAGTGCAAGGAATGCCAGATGCACGCCAACTTGCCCCATCAACCAGCAGGCCCCCTCACTACCATCCAGGCCCCTCTGCCCTTCGACATGTGGGGCATGGACCTGCTAGGGCCTTTTCCCCCTGCGTCAGGCCAGCGGAGGTTCTTGTTGGTCGCCGTCGATTACTTCACAAAGTGGGTCGAGGCCCAACCACTGGCCTCCATCACCGACAAGCAAATTCAGCAGTTCATTTGGCGTAACCTGATATCTCGATTCGGCGTCCCTCGAGTCCTCATATCAGACAATGGGCGACAATTTAACAGTGGCCCCACGAAAGATTATTGCTCTCGGTTCGGCATCGAAACCAGGTTCTCCGCTGTCAGTCGACCCCAAACCAATGGTCAGGCTGAGGCCGCCAACAAGGTAATTCTCAAAGGATTGAAAACCATGCTAGAAGGGGCCAAGGGCTCATGGATCGACGACCTACCTGGTATATTGTGGTGCACGAGGACAACGGTTCGAGAGGCCACAGGACAAACACCGTTCAACTTAGTATATGGGAGTGAGGCTGTGCTGCCCGTCGAAGTATGCATCCCCTCACCACGGATCACTTTCTACGACTACGACAGCAACGAGGAAGAGAAGCGCGTCAACCTTGATCTCCTCCCCGAGAGTCGAGGCAACACACTTCTCAAGGCCATCTCCTACAAACTCAAGATCACCAGGCTCTTCAACCGACGAATCAAGCATCGACCTCTGCAGGTCAACGATTGGGTACTCCGAAAGTTCGAGGCCACCGGAAGGGAACCTCGCCTTGGTAAATTACAGCCTAACTAGGAAGGACCCTACAAAATCACAAAGGTCGTTCGACCAGGCACATACCGCCTCGAAGACCAGGAAGGCCGCCCCTTGCCTCGTCCTTGGAATGAAGACAATCTTCGAAAGTTCTACGTATAAGCTCAGGGCCCGCCTTCGAAGCAGCGCATGTTACAAGTTCTAGCCCTCGAAATTAGGGGCATCTACTATATCTTCGGCAGAATGACGAGCCATCTTTTGTAAAGCTGTCTCAGCAATGTTGTAAAACATCTATCGAGTTGTAATACACCTATGCAATTATAAAATCGGATTGGCAGCAAATTTTGCAAAACAAATCGAAGTGTGCGCCTTAAGTATACACCTATTGAGTTGTAATATGCCCATTAAGTTGTAGTACAGCTATCGAAGTCACATCAAACATGGACAATTTCAAAGGCAAAAAACTTGTTAAAGTAAAAGCACATCGATGGGATGAATAGTAAATTTTATTAATGAAGAGAAGTACAAGCCATCGAGATGGCAAAGTTACACACGTAAGAAACATCTAAAGATTAGAACTAAACTATAAGGGTCTAACATTAACCCTTGTAGGAGCCAGATGGAAGAAAGAGGAAGATGAGGGAGTTGGAATCATGGGTGCACGCCCTCGAGATCGGCAGCGGCAGGAACCTGGTCCTCGACCTGTGCGACCCCCACGTCGTCCTCTCCTCGAGGAGCCTCAGCATCCTCTTGGGAGAGGGCAGCGACTCCCTCCTCAACCTCCTGCCAGGAAAGGCCAGGAGACAGCTTCTCAAGGACGACTAGAACGTCCTTAAGAGCCTTAGAGCGACCGACCTCGGAAGCTTGAACAGAGGCATCCTCGAGGAAGATCCTCCCGACCTCGGAGAGCTTCCAATTCTCGATGATCAGCTCCCGACAAGCAGTCACCTCCTTGACGGCATCAGTTTCCCTCTTGTCGGCATTCTCCGCCCTGGCCAGGGCCTCCTTCCTGTCCTTCGAGGCCTGACAATGCCTCCTGCTGGCCGAATCCCTCTGCTTAGTGAGGTCCTCGATGGTCTGCTGGGCCTCGGCCATCTTCTCCTCGAAGTCCAGCTGATCCTTCTTAATAGCTCCCTCAGCTTCAGAAAGCTTCAGCTCAGCAATCCGGACCCGATTGGTGAGGGAGCTTCTCTCATCGAAGGACATCTGGTCCTTGACTCCAGCAGGGGCAGCACCCCGAGGACCATGCGCCAGAGCAGAGACCCTGATCGAGAGCTGCAGAAAACAAAGGCGTAAGCAACAAATTTACTAAGTAAAGAGGAAAGGAGAAAGGAGCAAGCACATACCTCGACAAGAGTAGCCTTCAGGGCTTCGAGCTCCTAACTGTCAGTACAGCAGCAGGCCACCTCATCGGCAGCCGACACCAAGAAGGCGGAGGCTCTCTCGAACCTCCCAGCCAGGTCAGCCCTCGAAAGGGCAGAAAAGGGAACAGCAGCAGTCGAGAGGGACGACCCCTCGACCTTCGGCCTCTTCGCTGGGGCATGTTGCGCCCCTGGTGAAGTAATAGGGAAGACAATCGGAAAAGGGATCTTTTCCTCAGGTTTAGCCTCAAGGGGCTCCTGCTTTACAACAGGAGCCAAGGGAGAAAGGGCCTTTGTGACCGAAATTATGGTCACATCCTCTGTCGAGGACGCTGCCTCGAGCTTAACGGCCTTCGAGGCATCAGGCAACCTCGGGCCAGCGGAGGCGGAATTCGAACCCACCTTCGCCAGGTGACGGCGCTTGGCCGCTCGAAGAGCCTTAGTCATTGGACGAGACATCGCAATATAGGCAAAAAAGACGGTCGAGATTGAGAGTTTGGAGAGGGATGGTGTAGATGGTGTAATGACAGCGTTGAAACGCCTTGTACTTATATAAGGAGAGTGAATTGCAAATTCCAAGGTCGCAATAACTGCCCTCATGGGCCTCACAAAAGCAAAAGCCCAACATCCAAAGGGCTTGCTATGTGCACGGGGCCCAAAGCCCCCATGGTACCCAAAGTATGGGAAAGACAGTCTTACCCTCAGCGCCAAAAAAATCCAAGTCCACAACTCAGGGCTAAAGAGCGCTGCCCCACCTCGAGGCCCGGCTCTAGCGAAGGGCTTTGTTCCCATGAAATGGTATGGCACTCGAGCAAATCATACTCGAGCAAACCCCCTCATGAAACTCGAAGAGGCGACCCCTTGCAGGCGCCAATCGAAGGTAATGCTGCGTCAAGAGTAGCAAGGCCCACACTGAACATAAAAATGACTCGAAGGATAATATGAGACGAACGACAAAAGCTTCTCATTGCAATCAAAAGATTAAAAAGATACATCCTAGAGGGTGCATAAGCTAAATACAAAGTCCATTCACGGCTAAATACAAACATCTACTCAGCATCGTCAGAGCTGCTCGACAGACAGGCTACTCGAAGAAGAAATAGAAGTCGAACCTCGCCCTGATCCTCTTCGTCCAAGACATCTCGACTCTCAACGAGGGCTCTGGCCTCAGAAGTAGAGCCATCGACGCCCTCAGCATGAGCCTCAGAGGTTGGGATAGAATCAGCCTCCAAGTCAGCAGCCACGGCGGCTTCATATTCCTTCTCGACCAGGGCCCAGTCGGTCGAGGGAGAAACCCTGGCCAAGGCCTCCCGCAACTTAGCAAGAGTAACCTGTGTTGCCACTTCAGCCCCTTCGAGACCCATTTCGGCAGCAAAGTCCCGACCATCTTGAGAATTCTGCCACTCGAGA
This sequence comes from Beta lomatogona, assembly GCA_947646795.1. Classification (NCBI taxonomy): domain Eukaryota; kingdom Viridiplantae; phylum Streptophyta; class Magnoliopsida; order Caryophyllales; family Amaranthaceae; genus Beta; species Beta lomatogona. Next base: position 4,182,743 of record CANSNZ010000020.1, on the reverse strand, counting down.
ATGATCTTCTCCCTAGAGGTCGAAGACTCGCCTTTCGACGAGTCGAATTGCCTCTTGATCGAATCCCGTTGGCTCTGGGCATCGTGGATCTTTTTTCTCCATCCCTCCTCCCGAACAGTAAAGTTGTTCCCCTTCTCCTCGAGGTCCTTTTGTGCAGCCTCAAGCTCGAGCTTGTAATTGAGAGCAAGCTCCCTCTGCTGAGCTAAATCCTCCCGGAGCCGGCGAAAGCCGATAGCATGTCGATGACTCATAACGGCCATTCGAACTGAACACTGGAAAGACAAATAATAGGATTAACAGAGAAATTTACAACAGGGTGGGAACTTGGCAAAAAGAAAACTTACATCGACCCAGGAGGCATGAAGCCCTTCGACTTCCTCTTCCTCGGTGAGAGCTCGACAGGCCTCGACATCGGCCTTGGTCAGGAAGCGCTTTAGTGCCAGGTCAAAGCGCCGGGCCTTCTCGACCCCAGAAAGCTAAGTGAAAGGCTTCGAAGTCTAGTCCGAATCCTCCGTCCTTGCCCTCTTCCGGCCGGGGGTCCCCTCGTGCCGTGGACGCTCTCCCTGTGCCTTCCCGACCTTCGAAGGGCCCGCTGTCGGCCTAGAGGGAGGTTCAACGATCACTGCCCTCTCCCTCTCCCCCAAAACTTGGGGAGGCACGATGGCCGCCGCAGAAGGAGGACGAATACGATGCCTCTTCACCGGATCCTACCAGGAAAACAAAAGTTAGAACGCAAAACAAAAGGTTTAGCAATCAAATCGAGAGGTGAAAAGTTACCTTGGGAGGACGAGGGACTCGAGTTTCCCCCCTCGACACCTTAGAGCGTATCTGTTCCTGCACCCGCTGGTTAGCCGTCAGTCGCCTCTGCATGATTTCACTAAGTTCTTGACAGGCAATAACTGCACAAAACAAACAAAAGTTAGCCCATGATATATGTCGATCAAAGCAAGTGCACCTAGCTGCGAAAGCCCTACTCTTGGGATAAGCCGGGCTCAACCCCATCGAAGAGAGGAAGTGTTCGTCACTCAGGTCCTCCGCACTAGGGTTCCAGTTGGTGGGGACCTGCTTTTGATCGCCATTGACCATCGAAGTAATGGTCTAGCAATAGATGGCAACCCTGGCCTCGTCCTCCGACATCCAAGGCACCGACCAATTTAAGGCCATGTTTGGACCTTCAAGGCAGGCAGCAACTGGGAAGTCCCACTGCTCTGCTCGATATATGTACATGAACTCAGTAAGGAAATTCTGTTGGTTCGAAGGCATGGTCCCTACGATCTTATAAGGAAAGCGCGCTTGGAAGGTATACCATCCTTCACCATTCGAGGTCGCCGACATCACAACCAACTTCATCAAATTCCGCCAAAGAACCAGGGTTGGCTCGACCGCCATCATATTGCATATAGCAAGGAAGCCAACCATCGAGCCAACGCTGTTGGGCATCAACTGACAAAGGGCCAGATTATAAGTACGCAACACCTCCACAATAAAAGGGTGGACGGGAAATCTCAACCCCAGCTCGAGGTAGACCTTATATAAAGCAATGCAACCCGTAGGAGAAGTACAAACGGTCTCATCGGGCTCAGGGATGTAAAGGGCATACGGATGTCGAATCCAATACGACGTCTCGATAAAGTGCAGGTTGTCTAAAAGAAACTGCCTGAAAGGCCCTCGAACGAAGAAGTGTGCGATGCCCCTGCACTGAGTCCGGACCTCCTCCTCTCCGCCACTCGTACTTGCCTCATGAGAATGATCTTCACTGCTGCCCTCCATTACTCGAACGACCTGGCCATCGAGAAGATGGTCTAAGTAACTCCTTATTGCCCGAGGGCGAGCAACAGTTACTTCGTATGGGGGATTATTTACTTCCTCACTCCCATCAGACATTATTGAAGCCCCATTGCTCGAGCATGGTAATGCATCGAGCACCCGCGAGGGATCGGGACAGTCTAATGCTACGGAAACCACAGGCACCCCATTTATTAGCGCTCCGTCAAACAAAGGCTCGAGTGGCGCAGGAGGGGTGTCCGAGCCAGACAAAGAACCCCCGTTATTAATAAAAGAAAAGGAAGAAAGTGGGTCGTACCTTATCTGAAACACCTTCGTGATCCCGCACCTCGAAGAAGAACGCCGATCGATTTGTGTAACTTCGACGAGAAGATCTCTTGCGCGGTAAATCCAAAAGAAATGTGAATGAGACAAATGACACGGTCCCCCCTATTTATAAGCAAACACCGTGCAAAACGGTTGATATGTCGCGGGCTTGGGAAACTCCTGAAGATAGCAAGGCTGACATTGGGCCCTCAATCAGGCCCAACAATCGCCCCGACTAGAATCGCGAATCTTAGCTACCCGACGAGTCCATCCCAGCTCAGTGGGTTGACTAAATTCAGCTAAAGTCCAAAAGACCTACAATTAGGCACCTCGTTCTGATCGAGCGAGGGATACTCCAAATCACCTCAACTATTGGAGTCGGTGCCCGTCAAGCGCTACGGCATCTGAACACCCTTCGGGGCACGCATGGCCTTTCGGCCCTCACCACCCCGGAGCAAAGGTTCAGTGATCTCTCAAAGAGCTCGGCGAACATCTGCCAGCGCCCTATGGAAGCCGTCGCACCTAGCCCTCGAGACACATGGGGCTCATTAGCTCCCGGTACATCTCGAGCGAGGTCATAAAGACCCCTCGAGGTACATGGGGCTTAGCAGTCCCTTGAACATCTCGAGCGAGGTCATGGAGGCCCCTCGAGATACATGGGGCTCATTAGCCCCTGGGACACCTCGAGCGAAGTCATAGAGGGCCGTCGAGATACATGGGGCTCATTAGCCCCTGGGACGTCTCGAGCGAGGTCACGGACGCCCCTCGAGATACATGGGGCTCACTAGCTCCTGAAATATCTCGAGCGAGGTCAAGGACGCCCCTCGAGATACATGGGGCTCACTAGCTCCTGAAACATCTAGAGCGAGGTCACGGACGCCCCTCGAGACACACGGGGCTCGTTAGCCCTTCAAGAATCTCGAATAAGGTCAACAATGCCCTACGAGGTCCAGATCCGACTTTCTGCGAAACGTGCGATTTTCGGAGCCCTCTATCGCACATCTCGCGTGGGGCTAATGTTTGGGCCCAATATTCCCTGGGCCCAGTTCTTGCGAGGAGGACCATCTGACCCCCAGGCAGGGGAGACAATGGGACCTATAGGGTGGCTGCCCTAACCCCAGAGTGCCTAGGGATCTCAAGCAAGGAGTAAAAAGGCTTGTTGCCTAAAAAGGCAATATAACAGAATGGCCCCTCTGAAGCCCATCTCATCAATGTTCCCTTTATGGGGATCCTCAATGCTATAAATACCCAATGTCTCATCAATGAACAGGTAATGAATTCTAGACCAACTGCTTAATACTTACTGTTAAGCATCCTAACTGACTTGAGCGTCGGAGGGGCGATCCCGGAAACACCCCCGGGGTAGTCTAACTCTCATTCTTGCAGGTCTCCACGGTTCCCTTGGAGCACTCGACCATCGTCAACGGCACCTCGGTCCTCTTCTTGACCGACTCCCCTACCTCACAAGTTTTTACCCGAAACACTTCCTTAGTGAGAAAAAGAGTATCTACCTTCTTCATGATCTTCCACCATTGTTGCTCACCAAAAACTCACCATTTTTATTCGTCCTTTTTCACATATAATACATATTATTTCTTCACTCTTATCTTGGGATTACTAAGCTCTGGTTGCTAGGAGGTGATCACTTGGAGGACGTACCGACGCACGACAAAGGGAACTATACGACTTTGCTTCACTCCTCCAGTTGGCCCAGGTAACTAACGGCCAACCTAGTACGATTAAAATTTGTTTAGGAATTATATAGTTCTCAATATCTAAGTTGGGGTAAAATTTATGTTAAGAAAAGTGGGTGGGTAAAGTTTCATATTATTGATGTTATTCTTGTCATACATGAATGCTTATGAGTGATACATATTGTGGAAGAAACTGATTCTATTGTGTTATTATTCTTGCTCGAGTTTAGTGGTTTGAATTCTTGTTTTATTGTCTTCGGTATAATTTATGTTTTGGTTAGTAAATTTTGTAAGCCATATCATTATGCAATTATGAGTTAGCTTGAATATGATCATGTTGTTGTAAATTTTTGAGCATGAATGAATATGTGATTCCTGCTGGTTTTAGTCGCTTGAATAAAAGTTTGATTGTGGGTGTGAGCGCCGAGCGTAGGTAAATGCGTCGAGTGCAAGCGCATGTGTTTGCGCTGCGCGCAAGCTTCTGTGTAGAACGAGCTCTCATTTGTGGTTTCTGACCTGAGTGCTAGATGTCTTACGTATTGCTAATGTTCTTGATATTTTTTTTTTTCCGTCTTGTATAACATCATTGGTTTGTAGCCATTGAGATTTCTTGAAATAAGCAGGTTGTTAGTTGTGAGAATTACTTTTGCAAAACTTTGTTTAAGTATAATAAATATATTACGCCCTTGTCTTGTAGTAGTTGATCTGTAGTAAAATAGTCAGATGGTTTGTCATAATACTGTAGTATAGTAGTTGAACTTCCACCTTTGTTAATTAGTATATTTATATAATACTAGTGTTATATGTTTACATGAGTTGAATGATATATTTGCTTATAGTTATATTGTGAGTGTCTTATTTATTTTATGATGGTATTCTTGTTTGTAATTAAATTAAGAGTAAAATAATGTTGTACTTTTATTAATCAATATCTAAGTTGTCGACGTTACAATACTCGAGGGAGAATAACATTGTCTTTAGTACCATTTCGCCAAGATTTATGTACCGGGGGTATTATAACTAACGTTGTAATTAACCTTGTACCCAAACTCATACAACGAGAGTGTAGTAGTTGGAGTATCTGATTATACAGTGTATTTGGTGTATTATTATTATGTTTACTATTATTATTATTATTAGGAAAAATTCACAAGAGGGGGTCCAACTATAAGCCATTTTCTTTTATAAGTCTCAACCATGGATTATTCCCTGCAGGTCCCAAGTTTACCATCTTGTGATTTTTATAGGTCCTAAATAACTTATAACCGGTTTAGAAGGTAAGATTTTTAAATGTTGGTCCCATTTTAAAGGTTTCGGTCACTTGCTAGAAGTGTTCGAAGATGGCAAACGTTTCAAAATCTTACCTTCTAAACTGGTTATAAGTAGTTCAGGACCTATGAAAATCACAAGATAGTAAAGTTGGGACCTGCAAGGAATAATCCACAGTTGGGACTTATAACAGAAAATGGGTAATAGTTGGGCCCCTTCTTGTGAATTTTTCCTTATTATTATTATTATTATTATTATTATTATTATTATTATTATTATTATTATTATTATTATTATTATTATTATTATTATTATTATTATTATTATTATTATTATTATTATTATTGCGTTGAGAAGAATAAATATTGTTGAATTGAGACTCTTGGATTACGATCCTAGTTTCTGCATATTTTAGGTGTAAGACCTTAAGGGCAACCTTATTATTTATATTTGATGAATAGATGGTTGAATAAATTATTGTATTTATTTGTAGAACTATTTGATTGAGATTAAGATATCCAGTGGGATAGATGTAGTCTCCGGTAAAGAACATGCCAACTACCTAGGTTGCAATTTAGGGGTATTACCAGGGTTAATTGTTGTCGTCCGAGAGGTTGGGAATTACTGAGCTGGGTACTATCCTGCATCGGGAGTTTAACCATTCTAAGACACAGGCAGCAGGGAAGGTAAGCCCATAGGCTGTCTGGAGATTTCGATCTGACAAACCTTAGGAAGTGGGTTGCGATCCACTAGCGTTCTATTCTTTCTCAAAACCTATTATATTTTTTTGTTTAATTATTTTTGAGACTTATGCTATGGATCTTGTATGCTTATCTTAAGTTCATTATTGTTGATTTACTTTATTTAAGCATGTTTAACTATTAGTTATTGCTTGGCTGTCATTTGGTTCAATTTGATATTTTATGTTGATTGAGACTTATTTATTAATGCTTAATAACTCCTATGTGGATCCTAATTGAGCTGGGAGAGCTGTTAGTTACTCCCCACTAATTGTGGATGTTTGTTGATATATTTTGCAGGTTAATATGTTGCCGTGTGGTTTTATGTCATGGGTTATGAGAGATACCGATGAGCTTAGTTGGGAGGATTACTTATTTCTTTTCTTTGCTTTATTTATGGGATTTTGAGATCATGTTATCTCGTTATAGATACTTTTGGATTAATGTTCTTTGGGATTTATTTTGATGTTGTTTTAGATTTTATTTGAACTTTAGAGTGACACTGTCCGTCTTGACGATATTTCCGCTATCGTCTACTATTTAATAAATCTTCTATTTTGTTTATTCATTGCTTGTGAACAGACCGAGTGTTACACCTCTGGTGTTTGAGGCCCACTTTTGGCAAGAAGGCATAATCAAAGCCCAATTCTAAAAAAACGGCTGCATATGATTGGCTGAGATTCAACCCCTAATCATTGCATGCCACGTGTCAAATTCTGATTGCTTAGCCAATCAAATGCCCCTATTCTAGGGTGACATCAAATGGCAACTTTTAGATTCCAAATACTATAAATAGTCCTCACAAAATCAGGTAAAAGGTAAATAATTGAATACTGTGCCATTACTCTGCTAAAATATTTTCTCTCTTTCTCTCTCTATCTCTACACCTGATTCCATACCTATACTGACTTAAGCTTCGGAAGGGGAACCACCACCCAATCCTCCAGGGTTGGTTCCTTTTTCTGCAGGTTCGGAGTTCGATGTTAAGCCATCGTTGCACAAGTCTCTCCAAGAACATTTTGAGGGAATAAATTACTTGACCGACAAGTAGACTAAACATTTGGCGCCGTCTGTGGGGAGACGCAACGATGACGAATTTTCACTCTTCCAACCTAGCTAGAAACCACAACTATCAGATAAGGGTCGAAGACACGGTGGATGATGATCGACCGCCTCGAGGGAGGGATAGGCTTCCCTCTAACGTTCCTGACCAATGTCAAGTACCTGTTATCCAGGAAAATTTTGAACGTCCGGTGACTGCCGCTCGGTTGGAGAATGTGTTAATTGACTTCCAGACCATGATGCCAGCATGCGTCTAGGAACAGATCAAGAACAATATGTTGTTTTTTCAAGTGAATCCTGAACCAGCTGCTCCCAATCTAGTTCCTCCTCTCCGGGGCCGCTCTCAGGAGAATCTTGCAGGTCCAAGTCGACCTACTCGTTATGAAGTCTCTAGAAGGACAGACAGAGAGAAACAACCAGCAGGTACCGAGCAGCGAAGGAAGATGGACTAGAACCTGGTGGTTAGGTCTTAAGATGAACGGCGTCCAAATGGGCATTGTATGGAAACATATGCTCGGGAATATTTGGAAGCAAAGAAAGTTGCTGCATTATAACGGTCGGCCAGAGGGTCTACGCCGTAATTGAGAGATCCCTCTTTGAAGATACATTCTCGGACAGAAGAAAGAAGTCTAGGTCCTTTCCTTCTTCTTCCAATGCAAGAGAAAACAGTGGTGCAGCCGATGGTCTATCGGCGTGCAGCCCCAGCAAACACCTCATCTAATCCCATTTTGAAAGAGTACCGTAAGGAGTTCATACTTATTGAAGGACAGCTGGGAGCCCTCCGGATCAACTGGCCAACCCCTTTCTCGGCCAGGATCATGGAGGCGCCCCCTTCCCAAAGGTTAAACTCCCTACGATCGAGCCATTTGATGGAATGACTGATCCTGATGATCATCTTTCCGCTTATGTGCACCAGATGTATGTCCAAGCAGTAGATGATGCCACTTGGTGCAAGAATTTTCCGGCTACTCTGAAGGGAGTAGCTCAGAAATGGTTTAACAATCTTCCCCCTAACTCAGTTAACAATTTTACCGAACTCAGTTACTTATTTACCAGTCACTTTGTAGCAAACCGACAAGAATAAAATACAAGCATGCATGTGGGCGAGGTCATTCAGGGTCTTAAGGAAGCTCTTCGGAGTTTTGTTAAGAGATTCAATCTAGAGGCTTTGCAGATTCAAGATCTTAATGCTGGTGTGGCCTTTGATGCTTTTATTAGAGGGCTATGACCAGGAAGTTTTAAGTTTGATCTTGTCAAGAAGAAAATTTCCAGTCTTACAGAAGCGCTGAAAGAGGCTGAAGCATTTATACATGCTACTGAAGTTTGTGTAACAACCCTGAATTTCCAATACTTCTAAAACAACTTGTAATAAATAAACTCGGAAAATCCAAAGGTGCTACGCCGCGATAATTAGTAATAATAACCTCAAGGCTAAAGGTTCTACTATAAATAATAAGCAATAAATTTTAAATAATTATTACAGACCAACTAGCTAGGAAGTAAATAATTATTACAAACCAGAATGTAAATTTTAAAGTCAAACAAATAACAGCGGAAGTCTTATTAATATCTATTAAGCTAAAAGAGATCCAACGCACTCTTTACCCAACCAAAAGCTAACTATCTTCAGGTACCTGCACATTAAACACTGTAGTATCAGCCAAAGGCTGAGCAAGATTTCATACTATAATAAAACAAAACTACTCAATGTGCAGGTAAGATATATAGGAATATCTTACAAATTCATTTAAAAGTTGTACAGATTATATATAATATATTAATTTTCTAACAACCTCAGATCCAATCTTTCTTTCTTTCAGAACCATTCGGTTAAACTTTCAAATATAACTTTTCGTAATCTGCGAGTAGGAAGTAGTAAAAATCCAATGAGCTAGCTAGGCTCACTAGATAAGGTAAACACCAAAGTCCCTAGTATGCATACCCCTAACTTGATTACGTACCAAGAAGGAAGACAAATGGCAAGAGTATTGATCAATATACTCCCAACTACTAAATAAACGGTTGAGACACTGTTAACTCAACATACTTCCATACTCGAGGAATACCGCTTACCGGCAACCCCACATTTTCATTAAACTTGGTAACATTGAGGAACTTCCTCCTTTTAATATAAATCTCATAAATAATCTCATAAATAATCTCATAACCTCTTTCGATATAAATATCGAGAATACTTTAAATCTCAAAGTATAAACTTCATAAAACAATGTCATTGTTAAAATAAATTTCCAAATAATGTGAAAATATTTCTGAACTCATCTGTACAAGCAAAGTAAGAAATCTTACCTTATCAACAACCACAGTAAATAAATCTCAATCTCAAGTCAAAAAGGTTCCTCTACGAACCCGCAATCTACAATATAATTATATAGTATAAGTCACTAGACTATACTTCACACAATTCACCTATAAATGATATAACCTAGTTAATGAACTTTAATTGATTTTTCTTAAACGACTCAACCAAGTCAAAAGAACGTAACTACAATACCACATATACAAATACAACACTATTATCAATATCACATAAGTGCACTTATCATGTATATATATATATATATATATATATATATATATATATATATCTTTTCTACTATAATATCCACAGTGCAGCTAATGGCATATTTCCTCCTTGATGATGAATTGGCCATCCAAACAAATCTTTTCAATACAAGTGGTACGATCAATGATATATATATTCTCACATTAGAGTGTATTTAATTTAATACCTCCAAGACTCGCTTCGGAATGAGAATTCATAGCTATATATGCAATAATTTAAAACGTATCCTAACAAGATCCATAGTTAAGAAGATTTTTATGCCTATAATTTATGGCAAAACTGTAAATTGTACAATGAAAGATCTTATAATAAGTCTTAGTAAGAATGTATTGCCAAAAGAATGCGTAACATTGTCGACTCTATGTTTCAACTTGTTTGACAAAACACCAGATATAGCTACTCACAACTACAACACCAATACACGTCAAACCAACATAATAGGAATTTCATAATAAATTTTGAAACTAACAACTAGCAAATCAAACCCCCAAATTATGTTAGCTAAATCAAATTAATCATCAAACATGAACCAGTTATACAAATTTCACATAATAACAATAACCTCCAATTTGATTTACTCAAGAACCCTATTTTAACAAATCCCCAAATTTAAAATCAAACCAAGTTAAAAATTTAAAACATAAGGTTAGAACTTACTTGGTTAAGGGAAGTAAAAGGGTGAGATTACTCAATATAAGATCCCAACAATCTCGGCCTCTTGATCCGATTTTCGACCCGAAAACCGCAAGTCCAAATTAAATAACCCAAAATTTTCCTCTTCGAAACACCCACAAAACCGAGAGATATTGAAGAACGACGAACAAGAGTTGAAGGTTGATGATGGTTGATAATGAAAGTAGTGGCTTTGATGGAGAAGTTTGAGTTTTAATGGTGATGGAAACAAAGGTTGACCAAGGAAGAAGGTAAGGTCGTGGTTTTGGAAATTAGGAAGCAGTACACACTCCTTTTCTTTTTTTTTCTTTTGTTTCCTTCTCTTTTTTTTTTCTCTCTTTATAATAGTTAGACAACTATATTAGGGTGTTTAACCTAGAAAATTTAGGAGTTAGTTCTTTGACCATTTTTAAGGTAAAGTCAATCATGAGGAAATAAAATATATTTAATAAAAGAGTATTTTAATTTTTTTTTTTATATAAACTAAAATAACATAACTGATTACTAAACAGGTATAAAAAATACGGGGTGTTACAGTTTGTGCTAAGACTAAGCATCAGAGTCCAAGAAGCCTGAAGAGGTGGTTCCGGCAAAAAAGAATAACCCCAAGAAGGTCGGCAATAACCTCCACAACTACATCGTCCAGAAGAGGAAATAGAAAAGAATTAAAAACTTCAGCTGATCCAATAGAATTCAGCAAAGATAACTCCATTCTTATGGAGATAAATGATCAATATAAGCTTAAGGCTCCAGCTGAGATGAAGACTCATTACAGAAACAGAGATAAAAGCAAGTATTATCATTTCCATAAAGACTGTGCGCATGAGACTAATGCGTGTAAGCATCTTAAGAGGGCCTTGGAGGATTTAGCTCGGCGAGGAAAGATGAACTCGTATTTGCCCCAAGGGGGAAGGAAGTTTCAGAAGATGGATGATCGTCAGAACAAGAAGAAGGAGAGTGAAAGCACCGACGAAGATGTTGTTCTTGTCATTTCCAGGGGGTTTGCAGCTGCAGGACCAACTAATCGGGGGCACAAAAACTATCTCGGGGAGCTCGGCGAGATTTTGTTAACTGATCAGACAAAGGCCGAGCCCTTCCCAAAGGTAGTGGTTAGTGAGCAAGACCGAGGGAATTTCAAGACCCCTCATGATGACCCCCTAGTTATGAAAATGAAGATAGCAAATCTAAGAGTGAGAAAGATTTTGATTGACACTGGAAGCTCGACGGACATCAGCAGTGCAGATTGTTTGTCTAGGTTAAAGTTTGATCAGAAGAACTTGGTCCATGTTCACCACCCAATCATTGGGTTTGGGGGAGGAGTCATCCATCCTATGGGGACAATTACATTGCCGGTCCGAGTAGGAGAAAAGGATGTCTCCCGCACTTCGTACATCAAGTTTCTGGTCATCAGAGACTCGACTGCCTACAATGTTATTCTTGTTAAAGCAGTAATAGTTACTTATCTTATGCTCATTAAGTTTGAATGTGACGGAGGGCAGGTAGGAACTCTTTATGGAGATCAGCAGGCGGTCAGAGAGTGTTATCTAACTACCCTAAAGCCATCGTCCTGGAAGGTTGAAGAGCAAGACTAGACGAAAGTTGCTGGCGAAGGGAAAACGACCGAGATCATAAGGACCAAAACAGCCTCGTTGAGAAAGACCAATGAAAATTCTCAGACGCAAGTTTCTCCATCAAGGAGAACGTCTGAAACCATTCCCATCAAGAAAAGGAAGTATGTGCTAGTCAAGGAAGAGCCCCGCTCGTCTGAAGAAGTTATGGCCATCATGGGTTTGGCACTTGAGCGTCCAGAGCCTGTTGAGGCCCCAGAGGATATATGTCAAGATGATGCTCGTCCAGAAAAGTCCCTGAAGATTGGATCTTCTCTTGCCCCTGAGTTGCGAGGAATTTTGATAAATTTGATCAAATAGTTCAAAGATTTGTTTGCCTATAGTGTTGAAAAAATGCTTGGGATTGATCTAGGGATAGCTGTCCACCGGTTAAATGTTGACCCAAATATGAAACCAGTTCGTTAGAAGAAAAGACATCTAGGACTAGCCAGGAATCAAGCGGTGGATCAGGAGGTGCAAAGGTTGTTAGAGGCCAGGTTCATTAGAGAAACTTATTACCCAGAATTGATAGCCAATGTAGTCATGGTGTCAAAGCCTAATGGCACATGGAGAATGAGTGTGGACTACACAGATCTCAACAAGGCTTGTCCCAAGGACAGTTTTCCTCTGCCTAAGTTGGATCAACTGGTCGACTCCACGGCTGGCCATGCTTTGTTAAGCTTTATGGAAGCTTATTCTGGGTTCCATCAGATACCTACTTAGCCAGACGACCAGGACAAGACGTCTTTCATAACGGAGAAAGAGTTGTATGGTTGGCTGATGATGCCTTTTGGACTCAGGAATGCATGGGCAGCCTTCGAAAGACTGATCAATACTGTTTTTCAGCCACATTTGGGTAGGAACATGGAGGCATACATAGATGATATGATTGTGAAAAGTCAGCAGGAGAAAGACCATATTGGTGATTTGTGAGAGACCTTTGAGACTCTCAGGAAATATAAGCTAAAGCTGAATCCTAAAAAATGTGTTTTTGGAGTTATGGCCGGGAAGTTTTGGGGTTTCTTGTAGATCAGCCGGGAATAGAAGCTAATCTTGAAAAAATTCAAGCCATCTTGGACATGAAGTCACCGGCCAAGTTTAAGGAAGTGCAGCGTCTGACCGGCTGCCTTGCTGCTCTTGGCCGTTTTCTTTCTAAGTCGGGTGACAAATGTCACCACTTCTTCGCTACAATCAAGAAAAAAGCCAAGTTTGAATGGACAGTGGAAGCAGAGCAAGCGCTTCAGCAAGTCAAAGATCATCTACGTCAGTTACCCAGGTTGGTCAGTCCAGCCGAGGGGGAAAAGTTGTTTGTATACCTAGCCGTATCCCCTCAGGCTGGAAGTGTTGTCCTGCTGGCCGAGCGAGCATCATTTTAAATACCGATATACTTTGTGAGTCATGTTCTCAAAGACGTAGAATGTAGATACACCTCAATCGAGAAGTTTGGATTGGCACTAGTCATGGCCAACCGAAAATTGAGGCCTTATTTCTTGGCCCATAGTATCCTGGTCTATACCGACCAGCCTTTAAAGCAAGTTTTTCAAAAGATGGAGGCTGCTGGACGTATTTCAAAGTGGGTTGTTGAGTTGAACATGTTTGACATAACCTTTGAGACAAGGAAGACAATCAAAGGCCAGGCCTTAGCAGATTTCATTATAGAGCTCACTCGGCCAACTATTCATCCAATAGCTGACCCAGCGAAAGGTTGGAAGCATTGGACGCTCATGGTAAATGGACCGTCGATCGCCAATGGATGTGGAGCGGGAATAATTTGTCAATCTCTGGAGGGAGATAAGTTTGAATATGCGTTAAGATTCCAGTTCCAGGCGTCCAACAATGAGGCTGAGTTGATGCCCTGCTGGCTGGAATCAAGATGTGTCGAGCGGCTATAGCTTTGGAGATTGAGACCAAATCGGACTCTCTGTTAGTCGTTAGCCAAGTAAATGAAGATTTTGAATGCAAAAAAGCTTCTATGAGCAAGTACATGCGTCTGATCAACCACGAGATTGAGCCCTTAAAGTGCTTTGTGCTGGAACAAGTACCAAGCTAGAAAACCATCAAGCAGATGTTCTTTCAAAGTTGGCCAGCTTAGCTGATTGTGATATACCAAGGACAGTGTTATGAGAAGTTAAGCCAAAGAAAAGTATTGATAAAGTAGAATTCCTGTTTCTAAGCCCAAGAACAATATGGATGGAGCCCATCATCAACTTCAAGAAGACGGGCCGGTTACCTTCAAACCCTATGGAAGCTACGTATGTGAAGGTCAGGGACAAGTGGTTTGAGCTATGGGATAAGACTCTGTATAAAAAGTCTTTCAATCGTCCTCTACTGAAGTGTATTACTCGGGAGGATGAACTAGAAGTGTTGAAGGAGCTCTAGGAAGGCGCATGTGCGTCTCATATTAGGGGGAAGAGCCTTAGGAGAGAAGGCCTTGAGAACTAGGTATTATTGGCCTACTTTGAAAGAAGATGCTCTTGCTTATGCTAAAAAATGTGATAGCTGTCAGAAGCATGGGAACTTGCACCAGAAGCCTTCCAATTATCTAACTCCCATTATGTTTCCACTGCATTTTGCCAAATGGGGCATGGATATCTTAGGACATTTTCATGTGGCAGCTGGACAAAAGAAGTTTGTGTTTGTGGCTGTTGATTACTTTACTAAGTGGGTAGAAGCGGAGGCAGTATGAGGCATAACTACCAATGATGTTAAGAGTTTTATTTGGAAGAACATCATAACTAGGATCGGTATACAGCAGTCAATTGTCTTCGACAATGGTCCACAATTTGAAACACCAAAGCTAAAAGATTGGCTGTCAGAAAGAAAGATCAAGGCTCATTTTGATGCAGTAGCCCACCCACAAGCCAATGGGCAACTCCAGTCTTTCAACAGGATCTTGTCAAACGACATAAAAAGGAAGCTGGAATATGCTAAGGGACTATGGGTTGAAGAACTAAAGCTGGTATTATGGTCAATTAGAACCACAACTAAGAATTCTACAGGCGAGACACCTTTCATGTTAATCTATGGAACTGAGGTTGTCTTGCCCATTGATATTGAAGACCCCACCCTAAGAGTCATGATGTACACATAAGAGCTCAACTGGGCCGCCTTGCGCACTGCCTTGGACCAGTTACCAGAGGTAAAGGGCAACGCACTGCTTAGAATGCAATTGTACAAGCTTCCAATGGCTCGGGACTTTAACAAGAGAGTCACTAGACGATCGCTGAAAGTAGGGTATTTGGTTCTGAGGAAGATGGAAGCTATAGGACGAGATAAAGAACAGGGTAAGCTGATAGCAAACTGGAAAGGTCCTTATCTGGTCGTGGAAGAAGTTAGAAGTGGAAAATTCCTTCTACAAGACATTGATGGACGACCAATACAGCGCACTTGGAATTCAGACATTCTGAAGAAATACCACGTTTGACTTATATCAATACTAAACAATGGTAGTAGTATGTAATCAGAAAAAGTGCCACGACATAAAAAGAGAATTAGGAATGTATGCATGCACCTTGGTGGTTTGCCATGCAAAATTCACATAATACAATTTCTACTTTCTCTCTAATGATTGTCTCTCTATTTATTTAAGTCATTCACTTTGGGGCATTTTTACCACTAGTTAACCCAGTGGTCTTAAAGTGCCTTAACTTAGCTAAAAACTAAAGAAACCAATAACGACCAAAAAGAATTAAACTAAAAGAATGAATCACCCTAGCAAGGGATAATAATCTTCATGACGCACATTGCTTCCTGAAGGAGGCCGGCCAAAGAGTAATAAACCATATGAAAGGTGGATTACATACATGGTCAGCCAAATTGTAATACTCCATAGTAAGGAAAACATTATTGTCTCCTAAAGGAAGCCGGCATGAAATAAGTACACCTTAGTAAAGGTGTCTTACTTTCAAAAGCAAGGTCGACCAAGTAGTAATAACCCTAGTAAGGGGACCATTACTACAAGACGAACACTGCCTTCTAAAGGAAGCCGGCCAGGAAATGATAAGCTCATAAAAGCAATCATGTCCAATAAGGTTGGCAAATAAGACTATAACAATATACAAACTATTTAAGCTCGTCCAGTTAAGAGTTATAAGAAGTTTGGCCTGTGTTGGTCGGTTTCCTTCTTGGAACAAAGCTCGTCTGAAAAGTCAGGACGAGCCCAGTCCCAAGAAGGGGGGGGGGAAGTAGCCAATCCTTAGAACTTCTAAGACATACTCAGTCAGGACGAGCGAATTAAAGTTCAAATAGTCATCCAATATTAGACGAGTTCCTTTGAACTTGGGCATATTTGTTCAAAGTGCAATAATCGTCTAGCTTTTAGGATGAGTTCTCTTTGAACTTGGGCATATTTGTTCAAAGTCAATTAATCGTCCAGCTTTTAGGACGAGTTCTCTTTGAACTTGGGCATATTTGTTTATAGTTCACTAATTGTCCAGATTTTAGGACGAGTTCTTTTGAACTTATGCATATTTGTTCAAAGTTCATTAATCGTCTAGCTTTTAGGACGAGTTCTTTTTAACGTGGGCATATTTGTTCAAAATTCATTAATCGTCCAGCTTTTAGGACGAGTTCTTTTTGACTTGGCATATTTATTCAAGATGATTAATCGTCCATAATCTCGGACGAGGGTGATTGCAATTGGTCAATGTAGTCTTAAGACAAGTATTAAAAGACGAATTACGTTAGATGAATGCAATTTAGTAACAAAATATTCTTCCATAAAACGAAGAATTCATTGCCAAAAATAAGGCAAGGTAACAAAACTAATCTAAAAAAGAAACAAAATACAAAGGCGACCTAAACTAAGCCTGACTACAAGGAGGGAAATTAGCCAATATACAACAAGAATGATAGCAAAAAGCTATTCATTCTATTCGGCTGGGGGTGTATCTTGGCCATTGGTTGGGTCTTTAGGAGCTTCCTGTAGACACCAAAATTTGAACCCCTTTTGTGTATAAAATTTCTAAAAATTTTTTTTGAAAAAAATTAAAAATAACGAAAATCGTCAAGTATTGTGGAGCACGGGCCCCTTCAAAGGCATGTTTTGTCCTGGAACGCGAGCATTCCACCGTATGGTTTTCCTTTTTTCGCATTTTAGTCATACAATTTCGGCTTAGAAATCTAATTTTTTGTAAGTCGTAGTCAACAACTACAACCACCGGTTTAATAAAATGATTTGTAGTATAATCATATTCGTATTTACTAATTTGACGAGTTTTTATTAATTATTTTAAGTTAGTTTTTCGAAAAACAGAAAAACGAGTCGCAATAAGGCGCCGAAATTTAATCATCTCCCAAAACCGATAGTAATCAGTTTTCTTGATTATCAAGTCATTGTTCATTGGATAAAGAATAAGAATATATTCTTTAACCACCAATCACTTCTTTTTATCCATTAGTTAAGGAATAAGAATCATGAAAAAGAATAAGAATAAGAATCAAATCCAAAGTGTAAGAAGCAAGAATCCGATTTTTTTTTCGGAAGATTCGAATTGTGCGCCAGGCGCATGATCATGCGCCCAGCGCACAACGTTTCCTGCACCAGACGCAGGCCAGTAGACGCACAGTGCTGTGCCTAGCTCAGGCTCCTGCGCTTGGCGTAGTGGTCAAGTCAGCACTTTTTTCACGTTTTTCAATGCATTTCTACGTATTAGGATGTGCTGAAATTCGGATTTCGCCTCATTAGTGTAAAGATCAAAATCAAATCTAAAGAGAATAAGAATCTTGGCATTTCCCATAAATTTGATGATGTAGGAAGATTTGAGAGGATTTAGTGGTGTCATTAAGGTGATGTCATTTGTTTGATGTCATTAACATATTATGGGATGATAAAATCTGATTTTTTACCTTCTTCAAACCCTAATTCATCACCTTATTTCCCTATAAATACCACCCATTTTTTACTTCAAAAACACAACAACTACATACAACAACTCAACTTCACAACTTCTCACAACTAAGAAATCTCAATACTTTTCTCCTTCTCCTTATTTGCTCCTCCTAAGAAAAATATCATTCAAAAAAGAAAGCAAAAGTTATAATTAGTAAGTAAAGAAGTTCTTCATAAGAAAAAAAACAAAAAAAGGTTTAAGTTAGTAATTAAGTGGATTTAGAAACTCACTTAAAAATTAAGAAAATCACAAAAAAAGTAGAAAACTTTGCAAAAGGAAGTGCATCATTGAGTTAGCAAGGTAAAGTTAAAGTTCTTGTTATTTTTCTTAATTATCTTCTTAATCACGTACTAACTTTCTCTTTGTTTTCTCTTATAATTTTTTAATTTTTGGAGTGATTTGGGTATGTGGAAGTCCTAATAGGTTCCCAACCTTAAATCACCCACCTAGAATAGTCAACTCTAATGGGGAGACTCTTAGGAAATATGTGCTTATGTGATTTTTGTTAATCAAGTTGTTGTTCATAACAAAAAACATGTTTTCATAAAAAAATTCAAGTAGAGTTGTGCACAAACATCTCCATTAAAAGAAAATGTGATGCTGTAATTATGGTCATTTTCAATTTCGTACTTCATTTTATTTTTTGTCTGTATTATGTAAATAGTTTATAGGATATTATATTTTTCCCATGAATTTAAGATGGTTCCAGCAACTGGGATTTGGAATTTATAAAAAAAGAATTTTGTATAGTTAATTGAAAATCATACAACATTGTTGTGCAAAACTGATTTTGTCTGGTACCACATAAGCTTGTTCTATCAATAAAGTTTAAAATAAAATCATTTAGACAAAACTAAAAACATTAACTTTAAAGTAGACATTAGTAGCTTTCGAAAAACATAAAAATCATGTTCATATGAATTTTATTCAATTTTATATCATTTTTACCAAAACGTTCATGCAATCACTAAATTCCAGAATACTGATTTTCTCTCAGTTAAGAAAATAAATAAAAAAGGGTCTTAAAAATGTCCAGTCTAGTCTTTGAAAGTGTCTATAATGTTCACACCAAAATTAACTTCAAACTAAGTTCAGTAAGTTGGATTTCAAAGAACACATTGGATAAAGGTCCTGGTTTGACAGGTTTTAGCATAAAATTCACTATAATTCAAGTAGTTACTAAAAGCTTGTGAAATTTTGAGACAACGTAAAGCACTCACTGACCTATCCATAGGCGTATCACATGCTAAATTTAACCCTTTGTACAGAAAGTTATGAATTCTATAAGTTAGTACAAGAATAAAAGTGCAATCTGGAAAATGAAATAAAGTGATTAAATCAAGCTTCATAAAAAATGTTTTCTTTTTATACGAAAATGTTTATTTAAAGTCATGAAATTTTAAGTTTCTCTTAAAATGATTCATTTTTATTATGTAAATAAAAATCAATAAAAATTGTCATAAAAATCAAAATCAAAAAGGTTGAGTAATATCTAATTTTCACAAGTTTACAAATAAATATGAATTCCAAAGCACATTCAAGAGGATAAAGATCAAGGAGCATCATGGTGAAGATCAAGATTGAAGACTTGTATAGATCATAGAATTTGTACATATTGTTGTAATAATAGTTTTTTTGTAAATAGCTATTACATCACTCATCAAGGAAAAATATGGAGATGTTTATGCATAATTTTCATAAATAATTCAACAATTATTTTGAATAAAATGAGCAACCAATATCACAAATATTGCATGTTGGGCCCAATATATCATAGTATATGAATCAAATGACCCAATCTCAATTAAGAGGAAAAATTGCAAATCTAACTAAGTTAAATTGTATATGATGATCCATCTTACATTTTAAATTTGTTCTCCATCTTCAAATGGATCAATCATGTAATTTGACATAAACTTAAGGCCGTTTCACGTAATCATGTAATATCAATCATCTTCAAATGGATCAATCATGTAATCATGTAATATGGAGATGGTAATTATGATATCCGAATTGATTTTAGGCCGTTTCACGTGTCTCATTTTAAATGGCCAAATTCCAATTAGCCAAACACAATCTCCAAATTTGATCTCAAATTGATCATTTTTCTCAAAATGACTTAATTATTTCTCAAAAGCCTTCAATTAGGAAGCAAACTCCCAAGACCTCTTGAAAATTATAAACATGATCACTAATTAAGGTGGTTATTTTAATCCTTGGTTAATCGCTAATTAGGGCGATTAGCTCAAATTCTTCATTTAATCACTAATTAGAGTGATTATCTTAAACCTTAATAATCATTAATTAGGACAATTATTTTTCTTATTTAATCACTAATGAGAGTGATTATCTTAAACCTTAATAATTGTCAATTAGGGCGATTATTTTTCTCATTTAATAACTAATTATAGTGATTACCTTAAACCTTAATAATCGTTAATTAGGGCGATTATTTTTCTTATTTAATCACTAATTAGGGTGATTATCTTAAACCTTGGTTAATGACTAATTAGGGTGATTACTTTAACCTTTCCTATTTAATCATTAATTAGGGTGATTATCTTAAAACCATTTTTAATCACTAATCAAGGTGATTATCTTTCCTTTTAAGTTTAATCACTAATTGAGGGGATCATCCTAACCTAAATTTTTAATCAATAATCAAGGTGATTATCTTTCCTCTTAAGTTTAGTCACTAATTAGGGTGATTATCTTAGCATCCATTCTTAATCACTAATTAAGGTGATTATCTTAATCCTCCTAAGTTTTAATCGCTAATTAAAGTGATTATCTTAACCCCATTTCAATCACTAATTGGAGCTATTCATAATCTATTCTTTCCTTTTCTTCCCCAATGGAATTGGCCATTTAGGGTGAGACATAAGATCAAACTACGATGGTTTTGATCCATGAGTGGATTCCAATCCCGCAATGATTGGTACGTAGTGCAACTTCGGTGCTCAAACCTACCATGTACTAATGATATATTGGCCCTCTTAAAAAACATTGATGTGTATATGTGCAAATTATGTGATTTTTCTTTCTTTTGAACAACCATGATTACTTTAAAATGAAAAATAACGTATTTAGTAAGAGCCCGTTCTGTAGAAGAAAAAGGAGTCGAGTTCCAGATGTTCGCACCTTTTAACCTAAACCCTGAACCCTATCTCATGGTATGAAAGACCAATTTGAAAAAAACATTATCCATATGAAGTCATCATCGTTTTAAATGATATTTCTTGAAATTGATTTTAAAAGGATTTATCAAATAAATTTGTCCCTATTCAGATATTAATAGGGTGGCGACTTCAAAGTTTTCTAAAGCTCATAGTCCAATAAGAGACCTTTGTGGGATTCAGAACGTTAATTAAGACAGTAAAAAATCGGGTACCACAGGCTGGCGACTTCACTGGGACTATACTTCGACTTGAAGTATATGAGGTTTAAATCTGAATAATGCGTTATTTTCCATATGTATATATGAGGTTTAAATCTAAACAATGCGTTATTTTGTATATAGCATGGTGATGTGAAAATTACATGTGCTTGGTAGTTTATCGATCCATACACGTGCACTTTTTTTAACCATTTTCTTATTAGGTCTGATACCTATGTCTACTGGCAAGGGTTAGAATTTAGAATGACAAATTAATGAATTCAGGGCATAAAACCTGCATCCGCGAGCTATTGCGACTGGCTCTGCCAGGACCGTCCACCCTCGATGGATACAATGGAAGTGACTCGAGGCTATTTTAACATAATCTCTCCGTTAATTAATCTCATTTTATCGACCTTTAGGACACAACGATCAATGCACAAATGTCCATTATTTATTTCAGTTATTGAATAATGTGAAAAGTTTTCAAAAATTCATCAGTCCGTTTTCAGTCGGTCAATATTTCAGTAATCATTAACTGTAGCTGAATTACTGCCGAAATGATTATTGAAATTATTCTTGTTTATTTATCATAAGTGTCATGTAAAAAGAATATGTGCTCACCTATTTTCAAAAAAAAAACTCACATTTACTTCATAATCCTTTTCATTCAAATTGGTTTTTCAAAAACAAAATTGATTTTTTTAAAAAGGAAAAAAAATCTTGTTTTGAAAATATGATCCCAAAACAAAAAAAATGAAAAATGAAAAATGAAAAGAGTCATAATCACGAGTCTAAAACTTGTCATGTTTAAAAATGTAACTAAAACTCTATGGCTTTAAACACGAGAAGTATAGTCTAAAAAAATTTCCAAAAAAAAAAAAAGACATTGTGTCAAAAATATAAAATCAAAAGGGATAATCACATTTCAGAAACAAAAGAGCGAAAAAATTCTTCCATTTCCTGCTAAGAATCATAAAAGAAATTCATTATCTTGTGACTAACATTGTTAGTGTGTACATTTCAGGTACTTCACATCTTTCAAAAAAAAAAAGGGAACTAAAGCCTGCATCACTTCGCAATGTCTACATCACTTCACAATGTCTGACTCGGGAAAACAAACTCAAGCTGAAGCATCAGCAAAGGGCAAAGGCCGTTGGATCTATTAACCAAATTTATGCAGACATGGAGGAACCTCTGGGAACTATGTTCGGTCGTCTGAAAAGACAGGGTCTTCTAGAACCGAAACATCACTGTTACACTTTGCCACCTCTAGGGGTTGATATGGGTTTATATTGCAACTTTTGCCATCAATGTGGACATGAAACAAACTGGTGTGTTGACCGTCGACATGCCATTCACCAGTTAATAGAAGATGGAAAAATCCTATCTTTAACTAAGGCCGATCTTCCTAAGGAAATTGATCCTCATCAGGCTTTATACATCACTTTAAAGAGCAATGGGCGTCAATTGACAAATGTGTTAGTAGATGACGGGTCGACATTCAACATCTGCCTCAAAGGAATGCTTTATGAGTTGGGATATAACAATACATTATTGAGCCTTATTGTTACTGTATTGGGGGAATAAGATAACTCTTCAGGAAGGACCATTGGGATGATCAATCTTCAGTTGAAATATAAAGACTGGGTTTGTGAAGCAGATTTCGTGGTCATCGAAGCTTTGACTTCATTTTCTTTGTTGTTGGGACGACCGTGGCTCCATGCAAACAAAGCTATCGCTTCTCCGGCACACCAAAAGCTCAAGTGTCCAACAACCTCGTGAATAATAACAATCCATGGGGATCCAAAAAAACCAAGAAGTATTACCCCCTGAACTGCCAACTGTGGAAGATGAAGCAGATCCTCGAGAAAGTTCTCTCAACCGCTGCATGTTAGGGAGAAATATTCCTTCAGTACCCCAAGGATCTAATTCAGAAGCTATTTACACTGTTCCAATGACAATTGATCAACTCATCGCTTATGCCGACATCTGTTGTGCCCAAAATATGCCAATAGGATCTCTCAATACATATCAGGCTGAAACCACTACTGCCATAACCTTCTCTGATAAAGATCTTCTCGATAACCCAACTCATAACAATGCCTTACATATCGTTGTCGATCACATTGCCAGACATATCAAAGGTGTAATGGTTGATAATAGAGCTTCCGCTAATATCTGTCTTCTCAGTACCCTTAAATGGCTCGGGTGTCCCCCTCCCCAAGGAGAAGCCTCCATAGAGACCATGGTTGCATATGATGGTTCAACACGGGAAATCATAGGGGTAACAACCATGATTCTACGTATTGGAGCATTCATACGAAAGGTCGATTTCATGATTGTTGATTGCGAAGCTCCTTTCACTCTATTGTTAGGACGGCCATGGCTCCACGAGAAGCAGACTATCATCTCAACATTACGCAAAAAAGTAAAGATGGTAACTCCGCACGGGGTAATCCCGATACCAAGGAGATATAGCAATGCGAGCGGCAATGCAAAAATCTCGCGTATCTCATGTATGTCACTTAAATCACAAAAAGAACGGCGATGATCACGCAAGGATTGCATCAAATACGCCACCTTACAAACTGGTGAAATCCTATTTCCACTGGCCTATTCCTGAGCAAGATCGTGATCAACCGAACTGGAAACCAGACATGGGAGAGGTTAAGAGGATTGAGAAGAAATTCCATTGGCTTTACAAAGAGTCCTGGGCCATTCAGTGTGAAGGAGGAGAATCCAGCACACAAGGTTGCTGCTATTCAATCTATCATGGAACCTTATATCTTCCTCGATGAAATTGACTATGATACAAGAGCCTCTTGCATGCTTGTGTGCAAGGCATGGGCATCATGGCTTCTTAGTCGAGAAAACAACCCTTTATATATCAAGAAGAAAAAAGAAAGGTGGAACAGACGTTTTCAGACAGGAGAACACATGGCGTGACGCCCAGCAGACTGAATTTTATAAAAGTTTGGAAAGAACCTGAGTAGTTAATTGCTTTTATATTGTACTTTGTAGGTAGAGCTACGTGCGGCTTGATCCCCGAAAAAAAATATCTAATGTCGTATGCATCTATCTTAATTTTCTTTACTATGTAATGTACTAAAAGGGGTACGTAGGCAACTCATTTTCTGAGTGCAGCCGCAAAAAAAAATATAAATTTCATTTTCAATACATCAGAACTACGTTGGGCCTGATTCTCCATTAAAAAAAAAATCATCACAAGAAAATTTTCTTCCTCAAATCCAAATCTACCTATGGAGATACGTAGGCAACCTTCGAATTCGGCCATTTTGCATTTGATGTTTTCTTCTTTGATTTCAGCGCTTAAAAGCAATTAACACATGCGGATCACCACAAAGAAGAACGATATATGGGGCACTATAATTTGCCAAAATGAGGACACATACCTCGTTATATACCTCTTTTCTCTTATTTCTGTAGTAGCAGGAAATGGAAGGATATCACCAAATTGATTTTGAAAAAGGTTTGTGTATTATCCTTAAAAAATACGAGTCTAAAAAAATGAAAATATAAAATATAAAATAAAAAGGTCCAAGTCTAAAAAAATAATAATAATAACAAGTCAAAGAAATCTAATGAAAAATCCAAAACAAATTATAAAGTTAAGCTTTCGCATCTTTTAATAAATGCTAACTGAAATTGGGATAAAATACAAATTTTTTTACTCAAAGATATCATTTATTTCATTCCCCAAAAAGAAAAAAAAAGAAAAGAAGAAACAAAGTCTGGACAAATTTCTGTGCTAACTCTTCATCTCATTTCGCAGGAACTCTGCCTGGGCCCGCTTAGGATCTAGGCTGATTCGCCGAAGTTATGACCTTAGTGAACGTTCTCTTTCGGTAATACTGTCATCCTTGTCTACACCAGCTGTATTCTCTGCTACACATCTCAGCAATATGTCTAAAATTCCGAACAATGAGCACCAACAGAACTCTACCCCTCCACCTGATCCAATGGTTGAGCTCCGAGGACTTGTCCAGGCTATGCTTGATCGACAGGATAATATTGAGCAAACTGTGTTTAGTATAATGCGCCAGAGCGCCCATATGCCTCCTCCTCCTCCTCCTCCTCCTCCAGAATCAGAAGCGGCTTCACCTTTTCACCTTGAGCCTATGAATAATGAGAGAGAAATTCCCACTAAGCTCGAGGAAGAAGTAGTCAAGCTCAAGGAACTCCTAAAAGGCATGACCAAGGCTGAACCATGGATGGACATTCATGGGTTAACACTTTTCCCAAAGGCACGGTTACCTCATGGTTTCAAGATGCCTAATCTGACAAAGTTTGATGGGACCGGCAGCCCAACTAATTTCCTGAAGATGTAAGTAGGGGCAATGAGTCCCTGGGGAGTGGAAGAATCTTTGATGGCTCAGCTCTTTCAACAGTATTCAGATGGTGCTGCAGCACATTGATTCCTCAATCTTGAGAACACAAAGAAATCCACTTGGGATGATATAATCAGAGAATTCTCGAACCAGTACAAGTATAATGAAGAAATTGATGTTACTAGAAGGGATGTGGAGACGACCTCTCAGAATCTTAATGAAACATTTTCTTCGTTCATCACTCGATGGAGAAACAAAGCCTTCAAAATGATGAGTAGGTCTAATGAGGAGGAACAACTGCAAATGGTTGTGAAGAACCTTCTTCCTGTCTATTAGAAGCATATGGCATACCAATATTTCCTGACCTTCAAAGCTTTGATTGCTACGAGAACTCTAGTTACGTTGAGGATGTTGTGAAAAGGGGAGACATCAAGATAGATGAACCTACTGGCAACACCACTTATAATGGAAAGTTTGGAAATAACAAAAGATCCCCAAACAATGATTCAACAACTCCTAAGACAACTAATGCGATCCATGCCATTGGCGCATATTCTGCATTCCAGTTACGACCACAAAGGAACTTTACTCCCTTAAATATGACTTATTCCCAAGCTCTTTCCAAGCTAAAAAAGGTCAATCTCATTCAACCATTGAATCCGCGCCCACCTCTTAAATATCCTTACCCTGGTTATGACCCAAACCAAAATTGTGAATATCACCAAAGCCCCGGCCATAATACTGAAAGCTGTACGCCCCTCAAGCATCAGATTCAAAATCTTGTGGATGATGGAAAACTCTCTTTGGGATCCATTTCCAATAAACCAATGACTCTCAACCGAACATCACAAAAAACCCCCCTTCCTAATCATAAGCCCTCATTTGCCATTAATGCCATCTATGCTGCTTCAGATAGATGCGATCCAGTCCAGCTAATCCGCAAGAAAGTTCCCCAAATGTATGCAATGTCAATAGCCGCTGGTTACAAGTGCTTGGTTTATGACTATTCCACTTAATAAAAAGTCAAAATGATGCCTTGTAAAGACCCCACTTTCACTCTCAACAAGGATTTATTCTCTGAAATGTGTGGAACCTTGGATTATGATGGTGCTTTCTTTATTTTGGACTCTGATGCTGATGAAGATGCCTCTTCAGTCTTGACAATTATGGAGAAAAACACTGGAGGTCATTTCACCACTCCAAATACCTATCGGCGCCCCATCTGTCTCGATGATCTTAGTGACGAGGAGTACGTGGATATATCTCATTTAACTAGAGCAAGTCGCCATTTTAAACCATCCCATTTGGAGGATGAAAATCCTTTGGAGGTATTGAGAAGGAAAGAAAAGGGTAAGGAGCCTATGACAAAGGATAGTAATAAAGAAGATGATGCTATCAAGCGCATGAAAGAAGTAAATGCTAATGTTTCCATCTGGAAGTTGTTAATGCATTCCCAACCTCATAGGACGGCCATCCTGAAGCATCTCAATGAAGCCTCTGTAAGCTCTTCCATAACACTTGACCAGATGGTGGGGCTCATTCATGGGGTAGATCGAACTCTCATGTTCACAGACAATGATCTCCCTGATAATATCAACCATAACAATTCGTTGCACATCACTATATGTTGTAATGGATGGGAGAAACCTAGAGCATCGATCGACTATGGCTCCGCAATCAACGTTTGCCCTCTACGTGTGCTAACAGAACTTGGGTATTCAAAAGAAGATTTGATATCATCCAACCAGGTGATCAGAGCATATGATAATGCCAAGAGCGAAGTACTAGGTTTGATCAGCCTCCTTATTGAATGTGGTCCCGTGGCAAGGAAGGTGGAATTCATGGTCATTGACGTTCAAGCATGTTTCAACCTCTTATTAGGAAGACCATGGTTGCACGAAAACAGAGTTGTAGCCTCTACTCTACATCAAAAGGTAAAGCTTCTCACTGATCAGGGTGCTGTGACTATTTCTGGTGATCCAGAAATTATGACTGTCTCCAACACAGGGAAATCTGTATTGTATCTGAATGAAGTGAAGGGCATTAGGTTGGATGGTTACACCATCCATTGTGTTCTAGCTGGGCCTAAGAATTCATGGATGAATGAGATCCCAGCGGCCACACCAGATGTAAGTGCTTAAGAAACAAAGCCAGAGTATGAACCAAGTGAGGATGATGAAGAAGAGGTTGGAGCTCCAACCATCGTCACATATAATACGTCATCTAAAGCACCATAAGAATCCGGGAATGGCAATCCTCCAAAAATGGAAGGCAATGATGATAATGAGTTAAGAAGAGATCTAGGACTGACGATTTGACCTGGATTTTAATGTAGTATGCTCTGTCTGAGAGGTTCACACTGAGTCACTGATTCTCTTTCCAGGATATCACATGAAGATCACTATTGTGGATTGCCACAATTTAGGAAATTTGATGAAACAGTGATCCTTTTGTCCACTTAGTTGGTTTTGTGAATGCATTACACCCATGTGGTATACCAAAGGAAGATTACCCCATACTCTTTGATAAAAGTTTAGAAGGACTAGCTCTGGACTGGTACTATTCTTTAGATTATGTTGATAAAGCTAGTTGGGAAAATGCTAGCCAAGCTTTCGTTAATTGGACTCTCGAGCATAAATAGACTGATGTCAAGAAGTTCAAGCTAGTCACTTTGCGTCAAAGCACCTTGGAAAATTTCTCGCACTTTTATTCGAGATGCGCTTACATCCGCGCCCAACTTCGTGTCCCTATTACTGATCGAGAATTCATGCTTATATTACTGCAAAACCTAAACGATTTCTATTATCGTCACATGATTACCATCAAGTACACATGCCTCAGCCACATGGAGCAGCATGGCTTCGACATCGATACTCTGAAATTGCAAGAAAAACGTCCCCGAGAAAATCTTGAAAATCCCAATGCAAATCCAAGGGTTTTTGCTAAGATGGATGAACCATTGAGTATGGTGTATGACCATCTTCGGAGCCAATGTATAATTCAAGCCCCATATTATGTGCACAGTTTACCCCTTCCTGGAACAGACATGAGCAAACTCTGCGCATATTGTCGCCAAATTAGGCATGAAACTGACCGATGCCATGATCTTTACAACAAAGTTCAAAACCTGATTAACCGAGGTCTCATTAGTCCAAGCCACAAAGAAGTACCCTTGACCGCAATCCCAAGTCGCCCAAACTGGTTAAAGAAGGTCAGATTCATCCACTTCCTAGACGCCCATGGGCAGGTCTAGTAGGGTCAAATCTCCACAAGTACTGCCATTATAATTAGTTACATGGTGTGGTATCCGATTTTTTACTGTCTTAATTAACGGTCTGAATCCCACAAAAGTCTCTCATTGGACTATGAGTTTTAGAAAACTTAGAAGTCGCCACCCTATTAATATCTGAATATGGATAAATTTATTATATAAATCATTTTAAAATAAATTTCAAGAAATATCATTTAAAACGATGATGACTTCATATGGATAAGGCTTTTTTGAAATTTAGTCTTTCAGACCATAAGATATGGTTCAGGGTTTACACTAGTACAAAATTGACGATTTGCGTCGGATGCGAGGCGCCCATTTGCGTCGGACATGGGTCTGACGGCACATCTCTCGACGCAAATCAAGATACATGATCTGCGTCGGACAAGCATGCGACGCAAAATGCTCACTATTTGCGTCGGACCCATACCACCACACGATGCAAATACCTCTTGGGCTGCTAGCTGCTGTGGATGTCGGGCAGCACCATTTGCGTCGCATGTTACTCTATATGCGACGCAAATGACCTACCATCTGCGTCGCACATTGGGCAGCATGCGACGCAGATGGTAGGGCCCTGCAGCCACAGCGCCAGCAACCCAACTACCATCTGCGTCGCATGTTGCTCAATGTGCGACGCAGATGTTGGTCATTTGCGTCGCATGTAGAGCAACATGCAACGCAAATGATGATTTTTGGGGTTTTTTTTTTCTTTTTTGTTTTTTTTCATATACAAAACCTTAAACTTCAAAACTAAACGAACATTATATTAATAATTATGAGCAGAAAATTCGACAGAGCCTCTTTGGTAATTTGGACAACCCAAGAAGTCGTTTGGAGAATTTTGCATATATAACCAAAACCTGTTCATGTACATCTCAAAGCAACCAATATTGCAATCAATTGCAATCAGGCAATCAACAAAATATTGTTCAATCTATAAATACATATACTAACTAGTTAGTTTGCAGCTTTGACGACCGCTACAAAGTATTTTGCAAAAAGTTCTCTAAGTTCGTCGATTTCAGTTGCGGAGTATGGCTGAGGACTTGGTGGAAAATCCTAGAAATATATTAAATTAGTTAATATACTTGAAAATTCTATAAGCATAAATAACGAATTTACGACATACATATACCTCCTGTAAATTATCAGAATCATAGTGCATGCGGACGATTTCAAGCATGTTTTTCATCACGAAATAGCCGCATTCCGCTCCTCCCGATTGTTGAGCAGACTACATCAAATTTAAGATATATATTAGAATCGGAAATAAAATCCTAAATAGAATTATAAAATGTGTATGAAATACAAAACATAAGAGTTTTACCGGGCCCGTTATCCAAGACAATTTAGTTCCTTTATTGGATCCTTCAAGGCGCGTGAAACTTGTATATGCACTAAGTATAGAAATTTTATAACAATTAAATACTATAAACAATTGTAAAGAATTTAAACTATCATAAAATGCCTGTAAATTAATTAACATGTACAACAACTATGAACTTACGTATTCAGCGGCATCTTGATAGCTAATTTTCTTTCTCTCTGTAGCGAATCAAATATATATACCGCTTTCTTAGATAGACAAATGACAAGAAGAATCCAATGTTCCCGAAGGCATGAAACAAAATGTGATGCTCATATAACCACAAGTTCATATATATAAAACAAAGAAAAGATTAGTTTAACTAACATACTTTTGAATATACGGACATAGGATGAAACACATATTTTGATTCGCTTTCATTGTACTTGCCATGTAGTTGATCACGACATCTGGTTCATTGCGTATCATGGTTGCCGAAATCATACTTGGAGACATGAAACCAAAAGTAGCCTCTTGTTCAGACTCCTCTTCCAAATACCTACGCTCCAGATACTTATACTTAGAAGAAACAATAAAAATAAATATCAATGTTAATTAGTTTAGAGTTTGAGAATTCTCACATCATAAATATTTACAAAATGGATACATTAAGCATGCTCCCGTGAGAAATTGAAAAACATCTTGTCGCGAGAGAATGATCATCTGATCACTATCATAGTTGAAGACAATACCCTTCATAACTTGCATACTAAAAGGCTAATCTGAGGGCCGGTTGCAAAATAATCGGTGCATATCCTTGACAATATCATCCATATCCTCCAGGGATATGTCAATAAAAGGATCTATGTACCTATGTGTAGACTCATCGGTGCAAAGATCACTACTAACTAATTTTTTTTTCTTCTTCTTCATCGCACCTCCCTCAGGCAAATGTTCCTAATTCAATTCGACTTCTTTTTAATTCATACTATATATGTATATAGATTATTTCATATATCAATCAAGCTTATGTAGTATATAAATCAAGATATTAAACATAAGTTACCTGATTATCTGAGACTAAAAATACCAACTCTTTCGGCCAATCTATCAATGAACCCTCAGCTTGACTGAGTTTCACGATGTATGGAGTAGGTAGTGGAACTGGAGCATTTGCGTAGTCCGGAAAAAAATTATCAACACTCACTTTCACAGCCGTAGGATGTGATGATGACCCTAGTTGTGGATGAACGGTACCCTCAGCTACAATAATCGGCCCCGAGACATCCGCTAATGCCAAACGACATGGAACTTGACTCTTAACATCCAACGAAAATACAATGTCATTAATTAAGTGTTTTAGAAGCATAATATCATAATCTTTGAAGATATAAAATAAACTTATACCTGCAAGTTCACAAATGGATCATTGCCCCCTGAGTGACAGCTACTAGGATCAACTGGAGTGTGAGGACTTCGGACTGGCGCATCTTCCCTTGTTTGATTTGGTACTTGAAGACCTAATTGCACCGCAAAATCCATCAACCTTTCTTGAACTATTGCATCAATCTTCGAGTTCATCTCTTGCATCGTCTGTTCTCTAACTCTTTGGCTCACTCTAGCCTCGAACTCCTGCATCTCCTCATCATCCATGCCCCTACCCTTTCGAGCAGTACTACTCCGATCAGGATCTCCCCAAACAGATGTAATCCTAATGCTACGCCCAGCTGTTAACACACGCCCAGGACGGTCTTTCCTCTCCTTCCTTTTCTTTCCTCAAGACACAATATTTTTTTACCAATGGTACCACAACCATCAAGTCTTCCTTCATGTCTAGATTTTGGCAATCCAATTGCTTGTGCACGTGCTAAATACTGACTTACATATTCAGATACTTCCTCTGCAACTGTTCTTTGGACAATACTTGCTTCTGGTCTGGCTGGATTCATTACTTTACCCTTCAAAGTACCCATATGTCTTTCGAAAGGCCACATATACCTCATACAAACGGGCCCACAAAGTTTAATTTCTCGGACAAGATGAATTATCAAATGAGGCATGATGTCAAAGAACGATGGTGGGAAGTACATTTCAAATCGACACATCATCTCTATTACACCAGCTTGCAAGTTATCTAGAGTGTTAGGATCAATCACCTTGCTAGATAGTTCTGAAGAAGAAACACAGCTTTGTTATCGTGTATCTTACTTGGGAAGGCAAAATTCCTCGTATTGCAACAGGTAATAAATGCTGCATCAAGATATGACAATCATGAGATTTCAAACCAACGAGTTTCAAGTCCTTCAGTGAGACAAGGTTTCGAAAATTTGACGAGTATCTAGCAGGGACCTTTAACCTATGCAGAGACTCACAAAAACTCGTTTTCTCCTTCTTAGACAAAGTGTAGCAAGCTGTTGGAAGATAATAGCATTGTCCTCGCTCCTGAGGTGTTAGTTCTGGTCTGCCCATTTCAGTCATGTCTTTCCTAGCTTTAACTCCATCCTTTGTCTTCCCGGACATATTCAACAATGTGCCGACAATGGCATCACAAAATTTTTTCTCAATGTGCATTAGATCAAGACAATGTCTGACTTCTAAACATTCCCAATATGGGAGGTCCCAGAACTTAGACCTTTTCTTGTATAAGTTCTTTGAGACACTTTTAAAGGGCTTGCCAAACACTGTTTCAATATCCTTTACCCGCCTAGAAACCTGTTTTCCACGTAAAGGTAGAGGGGCTTCTCTCATCTCTACTTTTCCGTTGAACAACTTTTTCTTCTTACGAAATGGATGATCTAAAGGAAGCCATGTACGATAATGCAGGTATACATTCTTCCCACAATGATGTAACCGCTCATCAATCATATCATCATCACAAATAGGGCATGCCTTTGCTCCTTTAACTGTATACCAGGACAAATTCCCATAAGCCAGGAAATCATTAATCGTGCAAAATATCATGGCACGTAATGTGAATTCAGTTTTCGCATGCGCATCGAACATCGAAACACCTTCATCCCACAACAATTTCAGATCTTGAATGAGTGGCCAAGTGCTATACTGGGTACCTAGGGTGCCAAATGGTTCATCCCATCTGTACAAAGTCTAAGCCTAAGATTTCGAGGTTCTTTACCAAAACTGGAAAACTTTCGGTCGATATTTCTCCATTGGGGAGAATCGGCCGGATGTCTAAGCATCCCATCTTTCTTCCTCTCATCCGCATGCCACCTTAATAATTTAGCATTATTTTCATCCGAAAATAAACGCCTAAATCTCGGAATGATTGGAAGATACGAAAGAACCTTCGCCGGAGTTTCTTTCTTTCTCACCCCTTCATCATCCTCCTTTGTCTTGTACGAGACTCTCCACACCTTGGACACTCACCCAAATCCTTGTACTCATTTCGATACAGCACACAATCATTTTGACATGCATGTATCTTCTCATATTCCATACCTATTGGACACAGCAATTTCTTTGCCTCATAGGTAGAGTTGGGAATTTCATTCCCATCAGGTAGCAATTCTTGTAAAAAAGTGAACAACTCACTTAGACTTTTATCTGTCCAACTATGCTTCGATTTCATATTGAACAATGTAAGGATACCATAAATTTTAGTGAAATTCTTACACCTCGGATACATAGGTTTGTCCGCTGCACTTAAAATATTATCATACATATTCGGACGATCGGTTCCTTCATCCTCCAAATTGTGCAACATCTCATCTACCCTATCATTCTCATCATCCACTTTATCATTCTCATCATCTACCCTATCATTATCATTATTATCCTCTCCTTTTTCGATATCAACCTCAACCTCATCATCAACGTGATCCAAATCATCACAAAAGCTAGTGGAGTTCATACCTTGATCATAAAACTCTCCATGCCATGTCCACCTAGTATAGTTGCTCTTAAACCCACGACGAATCAAATGATCCTTAATTTGATCCACATCACGATACCCCCCTAGAGCTATTGCAATGACAACAAGGACACAAGATTAAATTCATTAACCCCTTGTAGAAAAGTCGCCGAAATTCGATTACCATACATCCAGGTTCGATCCATATTCATACACTAGAGACACCAAACAAGAACACAATATATCGATCACATCATTCAAAGTGTCTTATCGGATGCAGTCATGAATATTTGGGTCCTTATCACTCCAACCTAACCCATCCTTGAGTTTCTCATCTCACTAGTGAATGAATGTTTGCTTTTCAATTCTAAGAAAAATCCGGTAGCACTTCCCTACAGTTCTCCAAGTACACGATGAAGATAGTAGGTAAACTATCAACATATGTACCTAGAGTACGCTTAGGGAAATGAGCTAGATCTTTCTTAGAATCGAAAACCAAACATTCATTCACATCCTAAGTGAGATAAGAAACTCAAAGACAGTCCCAAACCGGGGACTATTCAAGACTTACTCCTAATGAGTAAGCCTCGAACGGGTATCTAGGCCAATGATGCACATTGCAATTAAACAGCACAAACCAATCCATTCCTTAGATTTCCCTCCCCACCCCATTAAGGTATGTCCATATAGTATATTGGTCATAATTCAACATATACTTTCCCAATCACATAACCAAACAATTCACATATACTTTCCCAATCACATAATCAAACCATTCCTTAGATTTCCCGAACCTCCCATATAGGTTTGGTCATAATTAAACATTATAGGGACAAATAAAACAAATAAACATAAAGTAAAAGGTATAATATATACCTTCGCTCTCAAGGAGCAGCGAAGACAAGCACAACGAGGTGAGCTAGGTGCACCGGCAAGCCGAGAAGAAGAAGATGGAATGTGGCAACTGCATTAGGGCATTAACCAACCCACAAATTAGTGATCAAAAGTCATAACTCATAAACATCAACTATCTAATATAAAGGCATTAACAAATTAGAGATTAAGAAACAACATTAAGAATAAAGTAGAATTGTTAAGATCAATCGTAAAAAATTCATAAGCACTACAAACTACAAACTACGAACATCCTAAATTCAATCTCAAAATTCATTCCACCATATTTATCATGAGTTGAATTCTAATTTCAACCCCTTAACAAAAATCAGAACTAAAATCAATCAAAACAACTCCTAAAAAAATTAAGGGAACTTGAAATACCTGATTAATGTAAATTAATACAAAAAAAAAAAAACAATGACATACATTGCCGGCAGCAGCGGCGCCGAGTAGGCAGCGGCGGCGGCGAGTCAGACTAAGCGGCGGCGGCGAGTTGGACTAACAGAGAGTGTGTGAGAGAGAAAGAGAGAGTGTGTGAGAGAGTGCACCGATGTACAGCGGCCGGCTCGCCAGCCGCAAAGATTCGCCGGCGAAGTAGGCGGCAACCGGGAGTGGGCGGAGACCGGGAGTGGGCGAAGTGGGCGGCACACGAACGAAAAGAGAGAGCGCACGAACGAGGAGCGCCAACGAACGAGAGAGCAAGGGGATTTGTCGGTCGCCGGCGCGGGTGAGGGAGCGCCGGAAAGGGTGAGCGAGCGCCGGCGCTGGTGAGGGAGCCGACGAATGTCAGGGAGTTGGCGAGTGTGAGTGGTTTGCAAATCGCATGAGAGAGAGAGAGTGACTGCGAGTTTGTTTAGGGCGATAAAACTAATGCCATTGGGAGTAATTAAGTGAAGTTATTTGCGTCGCACATACGACATGGTCCGACGCAGATGAGTGTGAGCGCCAAAGTTTTGAGTATAGGGAATCAGCATTTGCGTCGCGTCGAAGGAAAGTGCGACTCAGATGACTAGGTCATCTGCGTCGGAGGCGCTTCACATGCAACGCACGCGGTGCTGTATGCGGGAAGTTTGGGAATTTGCGTCGGACTGGAGGCCCATTCAACGCGTATAGCTTTAATGATATGCGTCGGATGGGCCTGGGGTCCGACGCATATCATAGCTTTTGCGTCGTTTGGCCCGCTGATCCGACGCACATATGCGGCTCCTATCGTTGTCCTCAGGGTATTTGCGTCGGACATTTATTGCTATCCGACGCAAATTGTAAATTTGCTTCATTTCTTCGAGGGTGCGACGCAAATAGGCCAACGCAAATCGTCAATTTCGTACTAGCATTAAGTTAAGAGGTGCGAACATCTGTAACTCGTCTCCTCTTCCGTTCTAAAGAACGGGCACTTACTAAATGCGTTATTTTCCATTTTAAAGTAATCATGGCTATTAAAAAGAAAGAAAATCACATAGTTTGCACATATACACATCAACCATTATTATTTAGGACCAATATATCATTTGTACATAGTAGGTTTGAGTACTGAAGTTGCACTACGTACCAATCATTGCAGGATTGGAATTCACTCATGGATCAAAACCATCGTAGTTCGATCTTATGTCTCACCCTAAATGGCCAATTCCATCGGGGAAGAAAAAGGAAACAGATTATGAATAACTCACCTTATAGAATTAGACAAATCTATTAGGAATAAGGTAACCACTCCAATTAGTGATTGAAATGGGGATTAAGATAATCACCTCAATTAGCGATTAAATATGAAGGTGGATTAAGATAATCACCTCAATTATTGATTAAAAATGGAGGTTAAGATAATCACCCTAATTAGTGACTATACTTAAGAGGAAGATAATCACCTTGATTAGTGATTAACAATGAAGGTTATAAAGTAATCACCCTAATTGATGATTATTCAAGGTTTAAGATAATCACCCTAGTCAGTGATTAAATGAGAAAAACAATCGTCCTAATTAACGATCATTAAGGTTGAAGATAATCACTCTAATTAATGATTAAATGAGAAGAATAATCGTCCTAATTAACGATTATTAAGGTTTAAGATAATCACTCTAATTAGTGATTAAATAAAGAGGGTAAAATTAATCACCTTAATTAGTGATTAACTAAGGTTTAAGATAATCACTCTAATTAGTGATTAAATATGTTAAAAGGTTAAGCTAATCACCCTAATTAGTGATTAACCAAGGTTTAAGATAATCACTCTAATTAGTGATTAAATGAAAAGTTTGAGTTAACCGCTCTAATTAGCGATTAATCGAGGATTGAAATAACCACCTTAATTAGTGATCACTTTTATAATTTTTAAGAGGTCTTAGATGAAGAGGTTTGCTTCCTAATTGAAGGCTTTTGAGAAATAATCTTAATTGAAGATTATTAAGTCATTTAGAGAGAAATAATCAATTTGAGATCAAATTTCGAGATTGTGTTAGGCTAATTGGAATTTGGCCATTTAAAGCGAGACACGTGAAACGAACTAAAATCAATTCGGAGATCATAATTATCAATCTAATTATGTCAAATTAATGATTGATCCATTTGAATATGGAGAAAAAATTTTAAAATGTAAGATGGATCATCATACAATTTAACTTAGTTAGATTTACAATTTTTCCTCTTAATTGAGCTTGGGTCATTTAATTCATATACTATGATATATTGGGCCCAACATGCAACATCTGTAACAATGGTTGCTCATTTTATTCAAAAGTATTGTGGAATTATTTTTGAAAATTATGCATAAACATCTCCATGTTTTTCATTAATGAGTGATGTAATAACTATTTACAAAAAATTATTATTACAACAAGATGTACAAAATCTATGATCTATATAAATCTTCAATCTTGATCTTCAACATGATGTTCCTTGATCTTCATCTCCTTGAATGGGCTTTGGAATTCATGTTTATTTGTAAACTTGTGAAAATTAGAGATTAATTAACCTATTTGATTTTGATTTTTATGAAAATTTTTATTGATTTTTATTTACATGATAAAAATGAATCATTTTAAGAGAAACTTAAAAATTCATGACTTTTAATTGACATTTTTCGTATGAAGAAAAATAATTTTTTTTATGAAAGTTGAGTTAATCACTTTATTTCATTTTCCAGATTGCACTTTTTTTTCTT
The DNA here is from genome assembly GCA_947646795.1 of Beta lomatogona. Lineage (NCBI taxonomy): Eukaryota > Viridiplantae > Streptophyta > Magnoliopsida > Caryophyllales > Amaranthaceae > Beta > Beta lomatogona. Next base: position 4,144,900 of record CANSNZ010000020.1, on the reverse strand, counting down.
GTACTAACTTGTAAAAATCATAACTTTATGTAGAAAGCGTTAATTTGTTCTTTGAAATCCAATTTGCTTTTAGTGACAACTTGAATTATGGTGAATTCTATGCCAAAACTGGTCAAAACAGGACCTTTATCCAATTTGTTCTTTGAAATCCAAGTTGCTGAACTTATTTTGAAGTGAATTTTGGAATGAACATTCTAGACACTTTGAAGGACTAGACCATTTTTTATTTCTTATTTTAAATGAAGAGAAAATCAGTTTTCTGGAATTTAGTGATTTACATGAAAGGTTTTGTAAAAATGATGTAAAATTTTATAAAATTCATATGAACATGATTTTTATATTTTTGGAAAGCTACTGATGTCTTATTTAAACTTGATGTTTTTAGTTTTATCTAAATGATTTTGTTTTCATCTTTATTGGCAGAACAAGCTTAGGTGGTACTGGACAAAATCAGTTTTCCAGAACAAAGTTGTATGATTTTTGATTATTTCTACAAAATTCTTTTTTTAGAAATTCTGAAGCCCAGTTGCTGAAAACATCTTGCACTTCACAGGAAAAATAATAAATCCTACAAAATATTCTGATAATACAGACGAAAAATAAAATGAAATACGAAATTAAACATGACCATAATTACAACATCACATTTTATTTTTATGGAGATGTTTATGCACAACTCTTCTTGAATTTTTTTTATGAAAACATATTTTTGGTGATGAATAACAACTTGATTAAGAAAAATCACATAATTATATTGTTTCCTAAGAGTCTCCCCATTAGAGTTGACTATTCTAGTTGGGGTGATTTAAGGTTGGGAACCTATTAGGACTTACTACAAAGATTAAAAAAATGATAAGAAGAAACAAGGAGAAAGTTAGTAAGTAATTGAGGAGATAATAAAAAAAAATAACAAAACCTTTAACTTTACCTTAGCTTGCTAGCTCAATGATGCACTTCCTTTTTTTTTTAAAAATTTTTCTACCTTTTTTTGTGATTTTCTTAATTTCTAAGTGAGTTTCTACATCCACTTAAAAGCTTAAACTCTTTTTTGTGTTTTATTTTTCTTTTGATGAACTTCTATAATTACTTATTATTTTTCTAACTTTTACTTTCTTTTTCTTGAATGCGATTTTTAGAGGGACGAAGTAGAGAAGTTGAGAGTATTATTGAGAAGTAGTGAAATTAAGTTGATTTTCGCTCAAGTTCCTTACTTACTAATTATGACTTTTGCTTAGATGGAAAAATTGAGGAGAAGAGTAGTAGAGAGAGAAGTTGTAAAGTTGAGTTGTTTTTAGCTCAACTTGGTTTTGAAGTAAAAAAATGAGGGTATTTATAGAGAAATGACGGAAATGAACTAGGGTTTCATAGAAGTAGAAAATCAGATTTTTTAATCCAAAAAATCTGATATTTGATTTTTCTCATCCCTAATCACCCTAATGACATCACTCTAATGACCTCACCCTAATAACATCATCAATTCTCTTGGCAAACACAAATATACTTATTCTTTTTGGGTTTTCTAATCAATGAGGCAAAATCAGATTTTCAGAAAATATTCTTCCCTAAATACACCCTAATAAGTAAAAAGTGCATCGAAAAACGTGCAAAATAAATCTGATTAGAACGTTGTGCCAAACGCAGGAGCCTGCGCTAGGCTCTGCGTCTGGCGCAGGCCATTGCTGTGCTCTAGGCGCACAATCATGCGTCTAACGCATGATCGTGTGCCTGGCGCACACTCGAATCTACCGGAACAAAATCCAGATTCTTTCCTCTTACACATGGGATTTGATTCTTATTCTCACTTCTTTTCATGATTCTTATTCCCTAACTAATGGATAAAGGATTTAATTAGTGGATAAAGAATATATTCTTATTCTTTATTCAATGAACAATGACTTGACCATCAAGAAAACTGATATATACCGGTTTTGGGATACGACTAAAATCCCGACGCCTAATCGCGACCCGTTTTTCGTTTTTCCGAAAGACTAGCTTAAGACAATTAACTAAAACTCGTCAAATTAATAAAGACAAGCATGATTATACTACGAATCATTTTATTAAAACGGTGGTTGTAGTTATTGACTACGACTCACGGAAATTATATTTCTAAGTCGAAACCGCATGACTAATAAGCAAAAATGGAAAATCGTACGACGGAATAAAACTCGCTCTTCGGGGCGAAACATGCATTTGACGGGGCGCGCGCTCCACGATGCATGACGATTTTAGTTATTTTTATTTCTTTTCAAAATCTTTATTTATCCGAAAAAGGGGTTCAAAATTTAGTGTCTACAGAATGCCCACATTGGTCGAATTTTGGAGGAAATGATGACCAATGTTTGAAAAGGCACAAAATTTTGACAGAAAATTTATTTTGAGATATCTTATTATCCATAAAAAATTGTTATCATCAGTGCTATGACTTGCGTCGCTTTATGTAGAAAATCCCAATTAATTTCTAAAATTGAAAATGCGACTTTATCGTAGTCTTAGATAGAAAATCTCAATTAATTTATTAAAATTTTAAATGCGACTTTATTGTCGTCTTAGATAGAAAATTCCAATTAATTTTCTAAAATTGAAAATGCGACCTTAACGTCGTCTTATATAGAAAATCCCAATCAATTTTCTGAATATTGAAAATGTGACTTTAACGTCGTCTTAGATAGAAAATCCCAATTAATTTTCTAAAACTGAAAATGCGACTTTATTGTCGTCTTAGATTGAAAACCCCAATTAATTTTCTAAAATTTGAAAATGCGACTTTAACATCGTCTGTTTTTAGTCTTATGAATTTATCTTTTGTTAATGTGAGAGAATTCGACAATTAACAGCTTGACTCCAGTTTTTTTTTTTTTTTTTCATGGCCTTGATGCCAAACAAATTGTCAAATCGCCATCACTTACTTTTTATGACCCCATGTGTTATCATGTCACCTTCAATTAGGACATTGTCAGGTCATGTCACCTAAAATGGTTGACCTAACGTTATTACCCTCTAGATAAACTATGGTACGTGGGACCAATCATCATATGGCAAAAAAAATTATCTTTTTTTTTCCGAAATCTTTCAGAAATTTTTTATGCGTAATGCTTATTTGCTTTATCGGAAAATGATGATCACCATATAAAATAGATTGATCAAGGTCATTATTTCAGATGATCATTAGGAAAAGATATTGTATCAACGTTCTTGATTCATCATTGACACAATTTTTTCTATGTTCGGGTTTAGCAAAAATTGCCATGCCACAAATGCTTGGTCATTATCCATGGTGAAGGATACTCTTATCCTATGGAAAATACTCAAACTTATTATCCATGGCATGAATCATGGATGATCATCTTTTCCATCTATAAAAGGGGTAAGGTTCTTCATTTCCAAATGCACCACTTCCACTACTCCAATCTTTTCTCTAATTTTTCTTCTTTCACAAAATGACTCCTACTTTTGAAGAAGCTAATGAAATGGGGAGTCGGGAGAAAAAACAACTCTCGGGGGTCACCAAGAATTTGGAGCAATCAAGGCAATCTTTTTCTTCTTCCCGCTTCACTAAGGTTCTTATGCCTTTGCTTTCTCTTTCCATATGTTATGACATGATTCATGCTGCTTCCCAATTTTGGGATGAAACTCGTCATGTCGTCCGCTTTGGAGATCGGGAGATTGTGCCTCTTGTTGAAGAGGTCGACGGTTTGCTAGGCTTACCATCCAATGGTCCAGTTATTACACCTAGATCTCCTACAAGGATCTCGGGAGATTTATCAACAAATTTATATCTTCCAGAAAATCTTCATGGCAACTACCTACAATATAGTGCGGTACTTCTTCTCAACTTATTGTTGACTTTCCAATTTGGCACTTACTAATTCTGTAATAATGCCAACTAAAGGATTGCTAGAGAAAATGCTTGCATTTTTATGATTTTGGGAAGTACCCTCACTAAATGGTCTTTAAACACATGCCATGTTCTGTGTCTTTCACTTATTCCTCAAATTGTTAGTGGGGGTCGTCTTGGACCACTTATTTTGGGGGAATGTTCCTTGGCTTAGATGAACTCAAAAGAAACCCTTAAAGCTTTGTGAAGGGATGTCCATTAGCCCTTCACTTATGGTTATTGGAAAAAATTTCTCTTATGAAACCCCACAAGAGTCTTACTTACAAAACCAATCATGTTCGGGAGAGAGGTCTTCTTCCTTCCTTCTATCAACTTAGCAAAAATGGTCGGTGGGAGGATTTTTTTTCTACATCAAGACATAAAGTGGGTTACAAGCGACCTTGGCGTTATTGCAATTGTATATTGCAATTCTGGTCGTAGAGGTGTACAATTGCCCGGGCTTTGCCAAGTCACTTTCTACCTTCCGTGGAGGTGTCTAAGGCAAATTGGTTGGAGGCAGCAACACATTCTTGCCCTCCAGTCTCTTCCATCTTGTACCACTTATGAGGCTGATATGAGTGGTATTCAGAGAATGCCTACAATATGGCAGGGGGCTAAAACTATATCAGCGCTACCGGAACCTCCAATGGCTTTGGGAAGATTTTGGTCAAGACAATGATTCAGACGGGCCTACCATGAAGAGGAGAAGGTTTGAGAGAAACATCATGTTTATTTTCTATGTTGTTTTTTTTGTTTTTTTGTTTTTTTTTTTAGTTTGTAGGAAATGAAGTACCCCAGTTGGGATGAATAAACCCAGTTGGGATGAATAAAAAAGATCTTTTTGTGAAAATTATCTGCTTGTGAGAAATTCAATGTGAACACAATTCTAAACACGTGCACACTTTAACATTAAATATGACATGCAAATCATAATTAATTAATCATATGACACATAAAAGCATAACACGTAAAACCTTATCAATCAAAAGCATGTTCTATCATTTTTCTTTTTCTCCTTTTTTCTTTTTTTATTTTTTTTCGTTTTTTTCACTTTTTTTTTGTCGTTTTATCTTTCTCTTTTTTTTTTGTCTCTTTTTTTGTCTTTTTTTTTTTTTTGCATACATTATATGAATATCTAGAAATACATGGCATATTTATTAAGAATAACTAGATAGGATACAAAATCCCCAAATTGCTTGGTTACTTGACCATGACAATTACAATTACTTTGATGCCTTAGCATAATATTTCTTCAACTGATCAAGATTAGTGAAATGGGTGAACTCATTCCCATCAAAATCCATTAGCTTTACTGCTCCAGCCGTGGTGAGATGCTTGACTAGGAATGGCCCATACCAGTTAGGCTTGAATTTTCCCCGAGGATCATGCAACGGAGCTCTATATTCCTTTAGGACGAGATCACCTTCTTGAATGTCTCTATCTCAAACCTTTTTGTTAAATGCACGAGCAATTCTCCGTTGATAGAGTTGAATATGTTGCAATGCTTGTAGTTGGCGCTCATCTGCAAATGCAAGCACATCATAACGAATTTTATACCATGGTCTTCTGAGATTTCACTTTCTGCTATGACCCTGAAAGATTGTATCTCCACCTCAATCGGTAGGACTGGTTCCATCCCGTATACCTCAATCGGGGTTGTTTAGTCATCTTGGCAACAATAGTCTTGATTGTCATATTGGCTTCTTCCACCGCTCCATTTGTTTGGGGACAATAAGGTGAGAACTGATGATGCTTGATTGCATATTTTGCGAGAGTTGTCTTCAGATGACCTTCAAATTGTGATCCATTATCATAAATGATTTCAAAAGGTATGCCATACCGACAGATAATGTTGTTAATCATAAATTTCGAGACTTGCTTTGCCCCTAGCTTTGAAAAAGGATGCAGCTTCAACCCACTTCGAAAAGTAATCAATTGCTAGAAGAATATACTGATGCCCATTTGAAGCCTTTGGATAAATTTGTCTGATTATGTCTATGCCCCAACTCGAAAATGGCCAAGGAGAGGTCATATTATGTAGTGACACAGGTGGCATATGATTGAGGTTAGCAAATAACTGAATTGCTTGTAGGCGCGGACAAAGCTGATGCAATCACCTTCTTAAGTACTCCAATAGAATCTTGCTCGCAAAATTTTGCGAGCCAACATTCTTCCATTCATATGGGGTCCACATTCTCCTCCATGAACTTCTTCCATGATGGCTTGCTTTTCGCTGTCATTCACGCAGAGTTGCAGGGTACCATCAAACCCTTTGTGATATAGTCTGCCTTTTAGTATGAGAAAACCAGCAGCTAGCCTTCTGATGGCTATGCGGTCCTTCTTGCCACTTCCCTCTGGATATTGCACAGTTTCCAGGAAAGCCTTGGTATCCTTATACCAGACATCATCATCATCTGGTTGCGCCAGCGTGGAGACAACTTGTGCTACCGTCACTATAGGTCCCTTCTTTTCTTTAATTAAAACCAACTGGATTTTTGTACCATTTTCCCATGTTAAATTAACAGCGAGATTGGCTAAAGCATCAGTGAAACTATTTTGTTCCCGAGGAAGATGTTTGAAGCTGATATCATCAAAATAAGGGATCAATTCTTGAAGATACTCTGTGTAGAGCTGAAGACTTTCATCTCTAACCCTCCAAATTCCTATTGTTTGAGATATGATGAGATTAGAATCTCCATACACAGTGAGATGTCTTGCCCCTGCTACCAAAGTGGCTTTTACTCCATATATATATAGGCATCATACTCAGCTGTATTGGTGTTGGGAAATCCAGCTTGACAGCAAATGGAATATGAACTCCATCAGGATCTACTATCAAAACCCCTGCTCCATTACCTCTTCTATTAGAAGCTCCATCAAAATATATGCACCATTGTGGGTTGTCAATGAATAATAAGTGTTCATCAGGAAATGCGTCATCATACTCATCTCCTGACACTGTCCTTCTGCTAGGGCTTCAGATATGGCTCTTCCTTTGACAGATTTCTGGCTGACACATTGAATATCAAACTCAGAAAGCATAGCATGCCATCTCGCCGGTCTTTCACTAAGAATGGGTTTCTCAAACAGATATTTAATTAGATCAAGTCTTGAGATCAGATAGGTGGTATGGGCTTGAAGGTGAGGCCTCAACTTCTTCGTGGCATAGACCAAAGAAATACATGCTTTTTCCAGTGGGGTATATCTTGTCTCATACTCCAGGAATTTCTTGCTGAGATAGTATATGGCAACTTTCTTCTTTGTTCCTTCTTGATATTGGGCTAAGAGAGCTCCCATAGCCGTTTCAGTGATAGTAAGGTACAAAATTAGGGATTCTCCTGGTCTAGGTGGCATTAGGACAGGTGGATTTGAAAGGTTATCTTTCATGGAATCGAAAGCTTCTTGACATTCCTCGTTCCACTCATGGGATGCCCCTTTTTTGAGCAGTTTAAATATAGGTTCACGTCTGATAGAGAGTTGTGAGATGAACCTGCTGATATATTGAATCTTGCCGAGAAATCCTCTTAAAACTGTTTCTATCTTTGGAGGAGGTAACTCTTGAATGGCTTTTACCTTTTCCTAGTCCACTTTAATGTCGTCTTGACTGACAATGAATCCCAGTAATTTCCCGAAGTGACACCAAACACACACTTTTGAGGGTTTAGCCTTAGATTGTATTGCCTGATTCTTTCAAATAAGGACTTTATTGTAGGAATATGCCCCTTACGATCTTCACTTTTCACAATCAGATCATCTACATAGACCTCCACGATGTCGTGGATGAGGTCATGAAGGATAGTGGTTGCAGCCCTTTGATATGTGGCTCCGGCATTCTTGAGACCAAAAGGCATAACTCGGTAATAGAAAGTGCCCCACGGAGTGATGAAAGATGTCTTTGTCATATCTTTTTGAGCCATGAGTATTTGATTATACCCTGAAAATCCATCCATGAAGGAAAACATTGCATGACCGGCCGTACTATCCACGAGGACATCGATATGAGGTAGAGGAAAGCAATCTTTTGGTGATGCAACATTCAGATTTCGAAAATCAATGCATACCCGAACTCTCCCATCCTTTTTAGGTACAACCACTATATTAGCGAGCCAACTCGGATGCTTTACAACTTGGATGAATTTGGCATCAAGCTTTTTGTGGATTTCTTCTTTCACTTTCAGACTAATCTCTGGTTTCATTCGGCGGAGCTTTTGCTGCTTAGGCTTGCTTTCAGGATGTAACGGAATGCGATGTTTCGCAATTTCTCTATTAACATCAGGCATATCAGCATAAGACCATGCAAACACATCTACATACTCTTTTAACAATGCAATAAACACAGACTGTTCGGTTGGGGAGAGGGATGAACCTATTTTGACTTGTTTTACAACATTTTCTATACCAATATTAATTACAATGGACTCTTCCATGGGTTTTATATACGTTTCAGTTGTATCAAGTGATTCATCATTATTAAATTCACTGTCAGAAATAATATCTTGCATGCAAATGTACTTAGATAAAGGTTCACATTTAATTTCGTCACTATTAGAATCTTCTGACTGGGTATGCAAGGTAGATTGGCTGGAAGATGAGCTATTAGTATGATATCCATCGGAAAAGGGTGAAAAGGTATTTTCATGAGATGCATGTGGAGGATGGTTTCCTAAAAACATTTTAAATTCTATAGGTCCGTCTTTTGCCTGACACTCAATACTCCACTTATGTTCAATGCTTTAGCCAAAATGTATCATGAAAAGACACCGGGTCAAAATCCCCTTCCTCAGAGGACTCAGAAGTGAAAAGTTTTTTAAGGACTCCATTAGTGAAAACTTTTGAATAAGTCTAGATTTCTAGCCTCATTGAAGAATATCTCCAATCCCGGTAAAATCTTATGTTCTTTCCTACTAAGCCAAGGTTCTGGAAACTCGTAGTATGGCTCAGTATCTCCTTACAGGATGAACTGACCATTGAGGGTAAAAGAAGGTTCTTTGATGTTGTGAGAAGTGCTGCCCGGATCATATCCTAATCCATGCCGGTTTTGCTTGTCTACTATGGGGATTGATTGCTTTATTCCCTTACCATCACGCCCTAATCCGGTTCTTTGAGTATAACCCATCTTCATCATGATTTGAAATCCTTTGGACAGAGGTTGCATGGTAAACCCTACAGGCTCTTTGACCGCATTTGTGGATATGGCTGAGGCTTTTGTTTTCTGATGGTAATTGGTCATCCTTAGAGAAGGGACAAATTTCTTCTTTTTGGACCTAAAGGTAGAGAGAAAGAATTAAAAGAAAAGAGAAGAAAGCTACATATTGCAGAATAAAGAAAAAATTCGAAAACGATTTTGCAATACTTTGATTAGAATGGTCCACCTTTGCAATTTTGGTTTTTTTTTTGTATGTTTTGACTCTCTTGAATGATTTTACTGTCATTGGGGATGAAAACAGATGTTTTTTTTTTCATTCTTCCATTCCTTGCTTTAATATTGAACAAAGACTGAAAATATAGAGATTAGGGCCTGCATCCCCAAAGATGTGTCAATTCAGCATTTCGAAATTGCTCCTGTGATGAATGGCATCTCAATTTCTAATCACATTGCCTGAAATACAATGGTTAATACATTTGAGTCGAACCCGAAGGCTGCCTTTATATCCCCATTGCTCCAGGTGCATTTTATGGTATCGGACTCAGCGTAGTTCATCTTTTTTAAGGAACTAAAGATTTTTATTTAATAAAGCAGCTACACTCATAATGAGCTACCTACGTACCCCATGTGTTACATAGGTGGAGTGATCTCACAGTGCAAGTGTACGTGATAATGGGGATTTAAGCGGCACGTAGTTCTCTGATATTAACGAACTGAAAGATATATATATACTTTTTTTTATGGGCTAACCCCCGATAGGACTTTTACCAAAGATTTTTTCCCCTTCTGTGAGATGATCAAGTAGCTTTGCGGTAGACAAGAGCTATGTTGGTGATTTGTTTGATACGATAGCTGAGAGCATGACATTGGTTTGTGCCGTGACCATGCAACTGGTGATAATGGCAGTAGTTGTCGAGATTTGACCCTACGAGACTTGCCCTTGGGCGTCTAGGAAGTAGATGTATCCGACCTTGCTCGACTAATTTACGGAAAATATCCAATTGTGATTGCGGTTGAGGGCGCGCCGACACTTCCCTTGCGAGCACTACTTTGTGGGTTGGACTAATGATGCCTCGATTAATCAGGCTTTGTACTTTGTAGTAAAGGTCATGGCATCGATCAGTTTCATGCCCAAATTGACGACAATAAGCGCAGAGTTTGCTCATGTCTGTTCCAGGAAGGGGTAAATAGTGCACATACGGTGGGATTTGAAGTATACCTTGCCTCCGAAGACGATCATACACCATACTCAATGGTTCATCCATCTTAGCATAAACCCTTGGATTCGCATTGGTACTTTCAAGACTTTCTCGGGGTCGTTTTTCTTGCAATTTCAGAGTATCAATGTCGAAGCCATGCTGCTCCATGTGGCTGAGGCATGTGTACTTGATGGCAACCATGTAACGATAATAGAAATCGTTTAGATTCTGTAGCAATATAAGCATGAATTCCTGATCAGTAATAGGGACACGAAGCTGAGCGCGGATGTAAGCACTTCTCGAACAAAAGTGCGAGAAAGTTTCCATGGTGCTTTGACGTAAACTGACTAACTTGAACTTCTTGACATCAGTCTGTTTATGCTCGAGATTCCAATTAACAAAGGCTTGGCTAGCATTTTCCCAACTGGCTCTATCTACACAATCTGAAGAATGGTACCAGTCCAGAGCTGGTCCTTCTAAACACTTGTCAAAGAGCATGGGGGTAATCTTCCTCTGGTATGGCCCATGGGTGTAATGCATTCACAAAACCCACTAAGTGGACAAAAGGATCACCGTTCCCATCAAATTTCCTGAAATATGGTAATTCACGATAGTGATCTTCATGTTGATATCCTAGAAAGAGAATCAGTGACTCAGTGTGAACCTCTTGAACAAGGCATACTACATTAAAGTCTAGGTAAAAATCGTCAGTCCTAGATCTCTTCTTTGACTCATTATCATCATTACATTTCATTTCTTGAGGATTGCCAATCCAGGATTCTTCCGGTGCTTCAGATGATGTATTATGTGTGCCGATACTTGGAACTCCTACCTCTTCTTCATCATCCTCACTTAGTTCATATTCTGGCTCTGTTTCTTCAGCACTTACATATGGTGTGCATGGTTTCTGGAACATCATTCATCCATGAATTTTCAGGTGCTGCTACAATACAGTGGATAATGTACCATCCAACCTAGTGCCCTCTACTTCACTTAGATACAATACCGATTTCCCTATGTTGGAGATATTCATAATTTATGATCAGTGAGAAGCTTTACCTTCTGATGTAGAGTAGAGACTACTGCTCTATTTTCATGCAGCCACAGTCTTCCTAATAAAAGGTTGAAACATGCTTGAATGTCAATGACCATGAATTCCACCTTCCTTGCCACGAGACCACATTCAATGAGTAGGTTGATTAAACCCAGTACTTCCCTCTTGGCATTATCATATGCTCTGACCACCTGGTTGGATGGTACCAGATTTTCTTTTGAATACCCAAGTGTCGTTAGCACACCTAAAGGGCAAATGTTGACTCTGGAGCCATTGTCGATCAATACTCTAGGTAATTGGATATTGAAACGGAAGGGACATCTTAAGGACTTATCCAATGTAGATTTCCCCGTCATGACTCCATAGATGGTCAAGAACCAAAAAGTGAGTTCGGGGGTGAGGGTACAACATAGTCAGGAACTATATTGCCCATTGCTGGCCTATACTCAATAACGATTCACAATAGATTTTATGCAATAGAACAATCAAACAACATTTTAAAGCACCCTAAAATAATTAATCTAGATGGGTTCAGGAAACACACAAAAAGACTAATTATTTAATGACCAGTTATTATACAATCATTTTACAAGGTTCCTAACAGGTTGTCCAAATTATATGAATTAATGAGAACAATTCTTTAGGTCTTATTTAGCATAATAACATGTGGGTAATAAAAAGGCATGCAGGACAATCATAATATCATGAATACTATATACATAAAATACAAGAAAGGTGGTTAGAATTCACAAAGGGACGCGATTATTAATTAGGAATCTACATCAGGACAAGAAAAGGTTAGTAACTTCAATAAAATAAATATAATTATTCAAGGGCCCTCAGGATTATACCTATGCGGTTTAGATCGAAGAGAGTAGTGACCTTCAAGCGAAGCAATCTTGGAACCAGGAATATAATAGGATCAGGAACAATAATTGATTTCGAAGATTAAAAGTGTTTGAGTGTTTTGTATTCGAAGTAATATTTCGGAGTTTTCGAGAGTATTTGTGTGCGTAAAAATAATAATTCGAAGCCGTCCTTAATTCGGGAAATTAGCCCGTATTTATAGGCAAATTAAGACGTGCGCTCCACGCAAGCCCTGCGCCAGGCGCAATCCTACGTGGCAGGTGCGAGGACACGCGTCACGCGCAGGTTCGACTGCCTGACGTGGTCCGTCCAGTTAAAACATTGCACGTGGAAACGCGTTTTCAAAAAGATTAAAATTTACCTTGCGTCTCACACAGGACTTGCGCCAGGCGCATGACTCTGTGTGAGTACACGTGTCAGGCGCTCATTGGCGCGCCTGTCGCGATTTGGCCAATGAGTTGGACGCACGTGGCGCGCTGAGCGCAGCCGCCGCGTTCGGCGCATATTCCAGAATATTCGTTTTTGATTCTACTCGTGCTTTCAAGATGCCATTTTTATCCCTAAAAATCCGGAGATCGAATTTTTCGGAGTAAAAATCTGATTTATGGGTAAACGATAGTAATAAAAGCTTTTAATAAAATATTTATTAAAACAATAAATATTAAGAAAATATTTATGAAAACAATAAATATTAAGTTGGGCTTTTAAAATGGACTTAAAAAACAATTCACGGGTTGAACTTACAATTGATCATCATAAATGATTAATTGGGCTTTTATAATATTATTTCATCATTGACCCTTGAATGGGGAGACACGATTATGTGTCTACAGAAGCCCCCACTTTGATTGAGGTTTGCAAAACTGAAAGTCAAAGTACACGTGTCGGGACGGAGAATGATTCTAGATGCTCTGCAATCTAAAATCACCCTTTTACGCCAGTACCTGCAAAACAAGCAAAAGTTTCAGGAACAGACATATATGAAACAAATTTGCAAAATAATGTAAATTTGCGAAAATGAAATGATATTGGTGAAAGAAGTCATGAGCTATTATGATCCGGCTCATGTCGGGATAGAGCTATTATGGTCCCGCTCCAGAGTGTTGATGATGTGTAGAGCTGTTATGGTCTCGCTCCAGGGTGTTGATGATGTGTAGAGCTATTATGGTCCCGCTCCAGGTTGTTGATGATGTGTAGAGCTATTATGGTCCGGCTCAGGATGGGATAGAGCCATTAATGGTCTGGCTCACGATGGGATAGAGCTATTAATGGTCCGGCTCACGACGGGATAGAGCTATTAATGGTCCGGCTCAAGACGGAATAGAGCTATTAATGGTCCGACTCACGATGGGATAGAGTTATTAATGGTCCGGCTCACGACGAGATAGAGCTATTAATGGTCCGGCTCACGTGGCTCACGACGGGATAGAGCTATTAATGGTCCGGCTCACTACGGGATAGAGCTATTTATGGTCCGGCTCACGACGGGATAAAGCTATTTATGGTCCGACTCACGACGGGATAGAGCTATTAATGGTCCGGCTCACGACGGGATAGAGCTATTAATGGTCCGGCTCACGACGGGATAGAGCTATTAATGATCCGGCTCACGACGGGATAGAGCTATTAATGGTTCGGCTCATGACGGGATAGAGCTATTAATGGTCCCGCTCTAGGGTAATGTGTAGTGATGACGGTCCGCACACCTAACGGTGTGTTTTCCGCTATTAATACTCCTGAGTACTTGTTATCTCTCGAGCAAGATTTGTGTACAGTATAGCATGTTGGAAGAATGGCAAAATTGTATTTTTGTTGCGGATTTGAAAATTCGTTAGCTTGTCGCGCGCGATGTCGTAACGAACATTCGAATTCATATGGAATTAAGGGTGTGGGTTCCACTTGGCTAAGAAGCTCCCAAGCGTGTTGCATGGGACTGTGCAGCAGGCGCACAGACCTGCGCTTAGCGTGGTATGCTGCACTAGACGTGCTTGCGCGTCAGACGAACGTCTTGCTGACACGTCAGGCGCATCTGGCGCGCTGGGCGCAGATCTTTAAAACGACCTAAAAAACACGGGCGACCTTCTTTTCTCCCATTTCTTTCTTTCTCCGCCGTTTTCTTTAATTTCTCTCTCTCTCTCCTAAGTCCAAACTCCATTTTCAAAATTTCAAAGCTCCAAACTCCTTGTTTCTCTAGTATATTTTCAGATCTAGCTTAGAGGAGTTATTACTTTTGCTTGATTGTTACTTTTGCGGTGTTTTGGGGCGTTTTGGAGCAATTTTCGAACAGTTTGGGGTTGCCTCATTTCCGAAAATTTCGACCCCTCTTCCGGGCCATTTTCCGGCGAAGTTCCGGGCGGTTTGCCGGTAACCCAGGTATATTTTTCCCTCTCTTTCGGTTTTGTTTCACTTCTTGAAACTTTTTTTTTTCCGCGATTTGCGTGTGGAGCAAATGTGTGACGGCGGCTACCGATTTTTTGTGTTAGGTGAGGCGCGCTATTTTCGACGAACTCGGGCTACCGTTTGCGGCGAATTTCTGGTGACCGGCGGTTTTCGGCGTGCTCCGGCGGTTTTTTGGCGCGTTTCCGGCGGGTTTTCCGGGCAGTTTTGTTGTTCTTCGCGAGTTTGATACTCGTTTCATGTGAGTTTGTTGTTAAATAATTCCTAGGATCATGAATCTAGAATTATATTGCTTAATGTAGTTTCTAAATCTGAAACTTAGAAATATGTTTAGGGAATAATGCGATGGCATTTCATAGATCCGTAGCTTCTAAGTCTGGAACCTAGAAATATGCTTAGGAAACTTTGAATGCATGATGATTCTTGGATTATGAATCTCAGAATCAGGATTAGCGTAGCTTCTAAGTCTGGAACCTAGAAACATGCTTAGGATATTTTGAATGCTTAGGTAAGTATCCGTGTTATGTCGACCTCATTTTATATTAAAGCCTAGGTACTTTATTAATTGTACTTATGTTTGCAGGACGAGGGTACTAGTTTGGGACTTTTGACTTTGCCTGGCTCAGGAAAGTCCGAAAGGTCCGAGATCGAGCTGTCCTTATCGAGCAGAGTGGTCTAGCCCCTTTTCTCGATGTTTATGAGAGTATGGGAGAGGTTAATTCCTCCCAGATTGTCGTCCGAGGCTTGTTGGAGTGGTGGTGAGATACCACCAACTCCTTTCACACGCGTCGTGGGGAGCTGACAATTACTCCGTTGGATTTCTCTTTGATTTCCAACCGGTCTTTTACCGGCGCCCGAGTGCCGATAGGTGATTCGTTGCCATTCAAGTCGGCCGTGGTCCGAGGTTTGATCAGCCCGGTTGCCGATATGCTTCCTCCACATGCGTCTTATGCTCCTCGGTCTAAAGTGGCTAAAGAACTCACCCTTCCGGGAACTACCGAGGAGCAGAAGGTACACATTCTGCTGTGGTTAGCTATCTGCGGCTTATTGCGCACTGATAGGGGATCGCGCGTCTCGACGCGATACCTGAAGCCCTTGAGGGACTTGTCTCAGGTGTCGACCAATGACTGGGCCAAACAGGGCTATTATAGTCTTTTGTACTGCATGCGTACTGCTTGCAGGCAGTTGAGTGATCGTGGGCCAGTATCTCTTTTTGGTCCATGGAAACTTCTGGAGGTATGATTGTACATATCGTCCGCCTTTTGTCTCGTTATCTCGATCAGAAATGAGGTGATCTTATTGTTACAGATCTGGTTTTATGAGTACTTTCCAGGATTGGCCCCGGAAAGGATTCGTGATCCCATATTTCCTGCCGGCTTGTCCTGGGCGGAGCGCGGGATGACGTGATATGGTGTTGTGAAGAGTGTCCAGAAGGCTATCCGGCGAGTCAAGGACGACAAGGTAGTTGTAGTGAATCAAACTTGTCCTTTGGTGTATGAAGCAAATGTTAAATTTTCTTTGCTCTTCCTGTTACCTCTTATATTTGGGCATCGTTTTAAGAGATGCCGGATTGGGCCCACAGAGCTCGCACTTTGACTCGTGAGAGGGTCATTTTTTACGGAGAGCCATACCCTGTGTGGTATCTGGGTGAGAGGGTGACATGTCACTACGACGGGACGAGGTTATTATTGGTGCCTCATGACCCCCTATCACTATGATGGACAGGTCTGCTCTTGTTCAGGCTATCGAGGGAGGGGCGACGCTTCGGGTGAGCTATAACGACTTTGTTTTTCGTGATTGCGATTACCAGGCAGCCCTCTTGCCTCGCTTGGCTCCTCCTGTCAAGTTCAACGAGGTATGCACATTGAGTTTGCTTGTTTTTGTTTATTTGACATGATCAAAGTGTTGAATGTTATTGCTTTCTTTCTTTTGCCAGGAGGCTGCGGCGGCTCGTATCTCTTTCTTTCCGGATCTGAGAATCCGGTATACTTGAGATTTCGGGCTTGTTGAGGAGATGATTGATGTTGCCCAAGAGGCAGAGTAGCAAGTTTTTTCTGCTATGCCGGCCCATGTGAGCTAGGTAAGTGTTGAAAGTCAGCAACTTTCATTTTATTTATCTTGCTGGTAGTGACTTATCCATTGTTTATTTCTAGGTCCCTCGGGAGACCGTCGTCCAGATTCTCCGAGTGGTTAACTCGTTGAAGCATGGAATGGCCAAGCTAAAGAGAAGTATGTCTTGTCGCCGCAGCGACGTGCATAGCCAGGTAAACTGACATATTGGGCTTTGGTTGTTTTTTCTTTGTTGCACCCTAATGCTTTGTGACATTTTGTGTAGCGTCGTCCTGGGCCCCGTCCCCAGGTGAGGATGTCGACCCAGTCTAGGCTTTCGACTTATACTCCTCGAGAGTCGACATCTGAAAGGCCTCCAATGAGTCCGTTTGCTGGACAGTTCAGCATTGGCAGTATGGATTTTATGGGGGGTGCCAGGCCCGATCCATGCCCTGGGTCTTCTCCTATGTGGATGGAGCATATGCAGATGCAGCAGGTGCAGTAGATGCAGTTGTTGCAGATGCAACAACATATGTTGGGGATGCAGCAGTTGTCTCCCATGCGGCCGACTCCGCCTATGCCTCCTTTCATGCAACCTGGGATAGGCAATCATGTGGCGAGTCGAGTGGGGTCCGGGTTGAGGAATCGGAGGACTCCTCTTCGAGGGAGCAGGATCCACCTTCCTCTTAGATGTCTGCATTACTTTGCTCTTGTGTACCTGTAGCCTGCACTTTTGTTATGATGTATATTTTGTATGTTGATATGTATTGCGCGTTTTGTTCAAACATTATATGATCATTGGTGCTGTTTCTTTTTCCATGTTTGTTGGTGAGATTTTGTTAGCAATGACTCCTATCTTAAAATGCAATGTATGAATGCGATGCGACTGACTCAGTTTAAAGCAAGTTTGAATGAAGCGTAGCCGCTTCTCCCAACAAAAAAAAGAAAAGAAAAGTAGAGCGAAAAGGGTTAGGGCGGGTGGTTTTTAAAATGAACCAAAAACGTGGGAAGTAAGTATTTTTCATCCGAATTGGAGGGGGAGTGGCCAGAAATCGTGTCATAGATCATAATCCGAGTCAACATATGTGAATCGGATGTTGTGCGCCTAGCGCATGTCTGTGTCGCGTGGCGCAGACTTGGCGTCTGGCGCGCGATCCTGCGCTGGGCGCAGGTTTAGCGTGTAACGCGTTTTCCGTCTGGAGCGGTAAATCCGGATCCGTTTAGAGTTGAAACGCGAAGTCATTATAAATAGGATAATATGTGCTTTATTTCAGTATTACGAGTGTTATTCTTCTCTGCACTTTTCTCTATAATACTTCTCTACCACTTTTGACTGTTTGCTATGGCTTTTGAACAACCTCTAAGTGGGTGGTTATCGTCGCTGACTATTGCTGAGAAACACGAGTTGTGAAGGCGGCATATGGATGTATTGGCATCCCAGAGGTTTGTACAGTTGGACTATAATTTTCTTTATGCAGCTGTTAATTTTTGGGATGTTACCAATCATTGATTTTTGCTTTGGGAACCATGAATTAACGATTTTGCCTAAGGAATATGGTGCTATAATTGGAAGCGATGTAGTCAATTACCCTGTGTCCCTAGTTTGGAGGATTATTTTCTTAAGGACTTTGAAAGGTTCATGGATTTAAAAGAAGAAAATATGTCCGAAATCGGGTATGGGAGGAGGGTTAATTTGACTAGGTTAGCTGCAATGTATAGTCCTCCTACTGAAAGGGCTAGACAGACATATCGTATGCGGCCGTTGGTATTTTGCCTGCTTAGTCATTTTCTGTTTGTGAACGGGGACAATGGTGCTGGTTTTGCTTCCCTAATTACTGTAGCAAAGCAACTGGAGGTAGGAAAGACCCCGATGCCACTCTGTGTAGGGGAGATGATCTCCAGTCTGGATGCTGTGAAGAAGGATCCGAAATGACAGTTTTCAGGGAGCCCCCTACTATTGCAGGTAAAAATATATTTTTTCAGTCATGAAGCAAAGAAATAATTAATTTTTTTTTATTTGGACATATTATGGCTCTATGCGAAGTAATAATATATAATAAGTTTTGTGTATATTTAGACATATCATGACTCTATGTGAAGTAATAATATATAATACCTTTTCGGATTATGACGACTGTATTGAATAATGAAATTATGATATTATATCCCAGAAAAACAAAGAAAACATTGAATAGGATTGTGCGCTGGGCGCAGCTTATTTGCGTCGGGCGCGAAGTATGCGTCTGGCGCCGATGATGCGAGTCTGGCGCAGATTATTAGACAACTTTATGTGATGCAACAGATGTCGTACGTAATACTACTCGATAGGAAGTAATATTGCATATAATATGGTAAATATTATTACTCGTTGTGAAGCAATAAAAGTTGTACATGTATTGTTACTCTGTGAGAAGCAATAATGAAATAGTGTATATATGTATTATTACTCGTCAGGAAGCAATAATAATATTAATTGATTTGTTGATGCAGATCTGGCTGATGAAGCATTTGTGGTTGATTGATCCTCCGGAGAACATGGAGAGATATAATAAAAAGGGCTTCATCGGTAGGAAGAAGATCTTCACTAAGAAATCCTTTGAAGACTAGACCCTTTTCTTTGGGGATGAAGAGCTGAGCGTTAGATGGGTAGTGCCATGGTGGAGGATCGGGTCCATGATAGGTATTCGTGACGATTCTCGCTATGTGAGGTTGTGTAGTATGTATACCATGACTTTTTACTTTCCTTTGAGGGTAGTGATAAGATATGGGTACCGCCAACTAATCCCTGCTGAAGACACTATTGCTCCAAAAATATATGGTCTGACCTGGAGTGGAATTATTGGTACACCCAGGAGCGAATAAAATCTCAGAAGGTGTCTAAGAGTTATATCGTTTGGATGCTGACTAGAGACCCTGCTGTGAGGAAGGAGATGAGGGAGAAGAGTCCGCCGAAGTGACTAAGAAGCGGAAATTTACTCCACGAACCGTGGGGAAAACTTTTGAGACTTTGGATAACAGGGGCAAGAGACCAGTTGGACACTCATCTGTACGGAAGAGCAGCCAGAAACCTGTTACTAAAACTTCCTCTGTGAAGGAACGTTTAGGGCCAAAGGTAGCACTAGTGCGGGAACGACTTGGGCCAAGGATGCCACCGACAAAGAGAAGACTACGCTTAGGCGGCGTAGTAATCAGGGAAAGGGCCGACACAGGAAGGGTGACTCAACAGACAGACACTCCTACAGACAAAGGGAAGGAACCTATAGTGTATTGCGAAAAGAGGAAGACCAAAACTACAGATGGAAAAGGGAGAAACTTCTACTAAGGGAGAAAAGGCTGAGAAGGGGATGGAAAAGAAGGACTGATTGCAACAATGTCTTTAGAGTTATTGTTTTTATGTTGATTTATTGCTTTCAATAAGGCTTGCATGCCACATAGTTATTTTATAGTGTAGTCATAACTTATGTTTCATGTTTTATTTTCCATTCAGTAATTTTAATAAAAACAAAGTTTATTTTTATTTAGACCGAAGTGAGCCTAAATATGTCGTAAACTATATTGTCGTATTATTTTCAAGCATCTTAATGAATGCCGGTGTTCTAACAGCAAACCAGGGTAGTGCGCTAGATGCGAACTGGTGTGTCTGGCGCACTGCGCTGCGCTAGGCGCAGCATATGTGCGTCTGGCGAACCTAGCCAGTTTAAAATATTATTTTTTTTATTTTTGTTGCTGTAAACTCGTATGAACCGAAGGAGGTTTTGATTAACGGAGGGGCCGAACCTTGCACAAGGTTGCCTACATATCCAAATAGGAATCAGGCCGTATGTAGTTCATGCTACAGAATTGGATTACTGTTACCAATCAAAGAATTGGTTGTGTTACACATAAAATTTCTTAAGTTGATCAAGATTGGTTAGATTATGAAATTCAGTGTCATCCATGTCAATAAGTTGAGCTGCTCCTCCAGATAGGGTTGTCTTGACAATATATGGACCGGCCCAAGTAGGTCTGAATTTACCTCGAGGATCTAACACATTTTTCCTTAATGCCTTGAGCACTAAGTCACCCTCTTTAATATTTCAGGGTTTGACCTTCTTATTGAAAGATTGCGCAATAGGATTTTAATAAACTTGTACATGATGCAAGGCAGCTAATCTTCGTTCATCGAGCAAATGAGCTCTTCGAATCTAGCCTTGACCCAATCAGCTTCAGGAATTTGACTTTCCAGGACAATGCGTAGGGATGGTATTTCTAATTCGACAGGTTGGACGGCTTCTATGCCATAGACAACAGAATAAGGTGTAGCTCCTGTAGATGTTCGGATAGAAGTGCGGTATCCCCATAAGGCAAAGTGTAGCTTATCTGGCCAATCCTTACAATTCTCGGTCATTTTCTGGATAATAACTTTGATATTTTTGTTAGCCGCCTCCACAGCATCGTTAGCCTGGGTCTATATGGGGAGGAGCGATGGTGCTTGATGCTGTATTTTTGATGGACTTGTTCACATTCGGCCTGGAAGTGGGTACCTTGGTCACTTATGATCTCGTGAGGAACCCCGTAGCGGCAAATTATGGTCTTTTCTAAGAAGACATGTTTGGCTGTCAATTTAGCATAGGAAGATGCTTCTACCCACTTAGTGAAGTAGTCTATGGCCACAAGGATGAATTCATGCCCCCCAATACTAGGTGGTGTTATTTTACCAATAATGTCAATACCCCAAGTTGAGAATGGCCAAGGTGAAGTTAAGGTATATAACAAGGAGGGTAGGACATGTTGCAGGTTAGCGCATAATTGGCATTTGGAACAGGTTTTGGCTTAAAGGTAACAATCTTTCTCCATTGTGGTCCAGTAATAGCCTAAGCGAATGATCTTTAAATCTAACATGCGTCCGTTCATATGCGTGCCACAAATTCCACTATGGACTTGATCCATGACCGTTGTGGTATCAGGTTTATCAATACAGAGCAGGTGCACGCCTTGTGGTGTTCTTTTGTACAGTGTCCCGTTATACTCGACATATTGGGAGGCCAAGAGCCTTAAGGCACACTTGGCTCTTGTTGAAGCTCCAGGTGGGTATTCTATTTTGATTAGGTAGTTTAGGATGTCAATAAACTAGGGTTCAGAAAGAATAGGATCTGGCTCAGTGTCTAATGTATGAACATAAGCAGGCTCTTACCTTCTCTCAATGATAAGGGGCATTTCTGGCATGGTACGAGGAATCCTAATCATAGAGGCTAAGCGGGCCAAAGCGTCAGCAAATTGATTTTCTTCTTAGAGAAGGTATGTATATTGTATTTCATGGATTTGTTCAGCAATGGCTTCTAGATGAGTTTCATATTGCAAGAGGCTTTCGTTTCTAACTTTCCATCTTTTAGAGATTTGATTGATGATCAAAGATGAATCACCATATACTCTTAGTTTCTTGATGTTGAGGGACACTGCGGCCTGGAGCCTTATGATTCACGCTTCATACTCGGCTGCATTATTAGTAACATTGAAGTCCTGTTTAACAGATAGAGGAGTGTGTTCGCCTTCAGGTGATACCAGGAGTAACCAAACGCCACATCCCTTTTGGTTGGAAGCACCATCGAAGTATAGTGCCCAACTTTCATCTTCCGTCATGAGAAGGTCTGCATTAGGAAATTCATACTCTTCGCGGGATTGATCTACAGGGAAATCCGCTAATAAGTCGGAAATAGCATTGCCTTTGATGGATTTATGAGGGATAAATTTTAAGTCAAATTCGGCCAACATTACTACCCAGAGGGAGAGCCTACCGTTAAGGGCTGGCTTTTCGAACAAGAACTTAAGAGGATCTAGTCGTGACACTATATGGATTGTGTAAGTAAGCATATAATGCCTAAGCTTCTTAGTGGCCCAAACTAGTGCAAGGCAAAGCTTTTCTAAGGGAGTGTGACGGGATTCGTAATCTAAGAGCTTTTTACTAAGGTAGTAAATAGCGCACTCTTTCCCATCAACCTCTTGTGCCAACATGGCCCCAGTTGCGGTCTTAATCACAGTCAAGTAAAGACTAAAGGTATGTCTGGCAAAGCAGGTGCTAAGACAGGCGGATTGGATAAATATTCTTTGATTTTGTCAAAGGCCTTTTGGCAATCCTCATCCCATTCAACAGCGACACTTTTCTTAAGCCTTTTAAAGATGGGCTCACACCATGGTCAGTTTAGAGATTAACCTACTGATGTACTAGATTTTACCTAAGAACCCCCTTATTTGTATTTCATTCTTAGGTGGAGGCATGGTCATGATGGCCGTTATTTTAGTAGGGTCAATTTCAATCCCTCTAGAACTGATGACATAACCAAGGTGCTTCCCGGAAGTGACCCCAAAGGCGCATTTTTATGGATTAAGTCTCATGTTGTATTTGCAAAGTCTCATGAAGAACTTCTCAAGGGCGGTTTGGTGTCCCTCTCTATCTTTGGACTTAACTATCATGTCATCTACGTAAACTTCTATCTCTTTATGCATCATGTCATGGAGAAGGGTAGTGCAGTTCTTTGATAAGTGGCCCCAACATTTTTTAACCCAAAAGGCATAACTATATAGCAAAACGTTAGCAATCCAGTCAGGGTAATTAGCGACTTTAATAAAACCTGCGTTAAGATGTTTAATGACTTCTTCTTTGATTTTGAGAGCTACATCTGGCTTCTTTCTGCGCAACTTTTGTTTGATAGGCTTCATCCCTTCGATTAGGGGAATGGTATGCTGAGCAATTTCATGATCAATGCATGGCATGTCCAAGTAGGGCCATGCGAATACGTCGATATATTCGACTAACGTTTTGATTAATTGAGTGCGCTCGTATTCGCTTAAAGTTAATCCAATTCTTACCTCCTTTGGTTCATTATCATCTGAAAGATTAATTTTTTCAGTTTCCTCAATGATTGGAGTTTTATTTTTATGTTCTTCCACTGCTTTAATTATTTCTTTTTCAGATTCATTGTTGCAATCAGAAGGAGAAGGAGAAGGAAAAGAGGAAGTAGAGATATTGCACAACTCATAAACAAATGAGTTCATATTATTGAAATCGAAAATCATGGAGTTGAACAATGACTCAGCAGAAGCTAAAGACTCTACTTAGACACTAGAATTAACAGGCTTAGAAATAGTCCCAACTGGGATACTAGACTCAACAAACTCAGACTCTGACTCTGACTCAGATGACTCGGACTTTTCAAACATTGGGCCTTCCCCTGTGGTGAAGATCATCTTCTTTCCATCTGGAGTAGTCAGCTTGATAGTCTTCCTCCATCCTTGCATGACGCCACTTGCAGGAGTAATCAGCATAGCAAGGTCGAAGTCCTCATTTTATAGCACAACTTGGATATGAGCAGTATTATTTGGGCATTTGACTCGTTCTTGACCGAATAGAAGTCCCAATGCCTTGTAATCTAAACAGTCTTCAGTGAACTGTTTAATTTTGGAATCAGGAATCCCTTCGTCTAGAAAGTAACAGTCCAGAAATATTTCAAATCCGAGGTAGATCACTCCTTCCTGAGCCTGATAGTATGGTTGAGGGAATTCATAGCAAGGATAATCTTCTTCTTCCCTCAGAAATTGCCCATTCAGAGTGGGTTGATAGGGAGGAAAAGGGATATTGTCCTTGTCCTTGGTATTGCGGTATGCGATGCTTTGTGCAATACGTTCTCTGAGCTCCTTCCTGGTGGGCTTGTATCCTAAGCCAGATAAATTTTCTACTGACTTAGAGTCAGTGACAGGAGGTGCTCTAGTCTTCTTACTACCTAGTAACATGCCTGAGAAGTGTCCCTTCTTGTGCATGATATAGTTGACTGCTAGATTGGAGAAGCAATCAAAATCAAATGACGCTAAATCCTCTTCATACTTCTTCGGGGGCGAATCCTCGAAGATCTTCATTCTCCTCATCATGGTCTATGTGGATGAGAGGTTTGTCTATTACTTGGACTTTCATTGTAGAGGCATCGAGAGTTATGGGAATGCCATCCACAATCATCTTGACCTTTTGATGCAAGGAAGATGGGACTGCACCAAGCTCATGAAGCCATGGTCGTCCTAATAGTAGGTTGAACGAGGCCTAAATATCAATGACCTGCAAATTGTGCGCTTTTTTATAACCCCTACAGAGATGTTTAGGGCTATAGTTCCCAAGGATTAACGACGAGAATTGTCGTATGCTCGGATGCCTTGATGGGAGGGACTGAAATCCTCATCTTTGAAACCTAGGCGGCGTGCAGTTCGTAATGGACACACGTTAATGGTTGATCCATTGTCTACTAATGTCATTGGGACATTCATGCCCATCCATGCTACAGTAAGATGTAGGGCCTTGTTGTGTTTGCTTCCTTCAAAAGGAAGGTCATCATCAGTAAAGGAAATAGTATGTCCTTCGATTGGCTTATCAACAGTTAGAAAATTGAACAATCCTTCAGGGGAAGTGTCAGATGACACGTTCATCTTTGTGAGGGAATTTAGTAATGCCATGCAATGCCCATGAGAGGAAGCTATTAATTGCCAAATGTTAACATCAGCTTTTGTTTTCATGAGCTGCTGAATGAGAGAGTTCTCTTTGGGAAGAACTCCTTCAGGAGATGCAGACGATGTGGGAAGGTTATCTTGAACAGGCTGAGTTAGCCTTCCAGTAAGTACCCGTACTGCTTCCTCATCACTTTTGTACCAATCCATTGCTAAAGTAAAGCGATCAATTTTAGGACTAATGACTTCATCATCGTCATATAATCCTAGAGGTGGAGAGATACATGTTCCCTAGATATAGTCACTTTCTTCTGTGACATACTCGTCTTCCTCATCACTATCCCAGATACCGTTAATATCTGGTAATGTGCTAGCAATAATGATAGTGGGAACAAGATCCCTTATTGGTGCGATCAAGAGAGATGGATCATAGCAGTATTGATCCTCACAGATAGCCAGAACTTTGTTTAATGGTCTATCTTGATTGTTAGGCTTCTTCCCTGCAGGAGGAATGGGAAGTCTACCTTCATCAATCATGTCTTGAATGGCATTTTTTAGTTTGAAACAGTCCTCCGTCTTGTGACCATTCCCTCTATGGTATTTGCAGTAAGAATTTTTGTCCCAATATTGACTCCTTTTATTTTCTTCTGGATCAGGAGTCGGTCCAATGGGAAACAGAGCGCCCTTTGAATTGAGGCGATCAAAAGCGGTGGTATACGACATGCCTATTGGAGTGAATGTCCTCCGCATAGTCCTCTGGAAGGATCTTTGGGGTGCCTCAAGAAGGTTCACCTCTCCAGCTTTCGAAGTGGATCCATAATCATTCTTTTTGTTGTTGTTATTGCCCTTATGACGATTGTTGTCATTCTGGGCATTTTTCAACAAGTCGTCTTCAATTTGCACACCTATGTCGTATAACTTGGTGAACTTATCGATACCCATGTATTTGAGATGAGTTTTGTACTTAGGTAACAAGTTGTTAATGAAGATGCGGACGAGGTCCTTGTTAGCTAGTCTGGAGACCATGTAACCAGACTTTTCCCTCCACCTGTTAAGGTAGGTGATAAAGCCTTCATTGTTATCCTGCTTCAGCACTTCCAATTCCCTTAGTGAGGTTTGGATTACAGTGTTATGTTCATATTGCTTCATGAACTCTCTAGTGATATCACCCCATGTTTCAACATGTTTCAGGTCCAAAGAGTAGAACCAGTTTTGACAGGCAGGGTCCAACGACATCGGGAATACCATTGGATAATGTTCAGGATCCACAGACTTAATGATCATAGTGGCCTTGAAGTTTCTCAAGTGATACTTGGGATTGTCAGTAGGCTTGAACATAGGAAAGTCACTCGTGGAAAACTTTTCATGTAGTTTTCCCTTGAATTTGCTATTCTCATCCAAATCAAAGTAGGACTCCTTATTGGTGACTTTTTGAACATCCACTAGTAGAATAAATGCTTATTGCTGCGGTCATTAAGTGGCCTATTGCTGCGGTTTTGGCCGCGCAGCAATTCAGGGCGCAGCAATAGGTAAATTACCTATTGCTGCGGTTTTAAATCGCAGCAATATGCCAAGATATTGCTGCGGTTTCTGACACAAACCGCAGCAATATGCCAAGATATTGCTGCTGTTTGTGTCAGAACCACAGCAATAGGCGTATTTTTTTATATTAAAAATTAGGTCTATTGCTGCGGTTTTGGATAGAAACCGCAGCAATAGGTGCACGTTTTTTTTTTTAAAAATAAAATTTTAAAATTTAAGTATCCATATAATTTTCGACCTTAAAATGCAATTAAAACAAAAGTAAATAAGACGAACTAGTACAACATATTAAGTTCATGCAATGACTTGAAAAATAAAAAATAATGAAAATTAAGAATTACAATATCTAACAGATAAAATAAAAAAATCAGATATTCTAATGAGCAAATCAAACTAGAACTAATTTAACATAATTACATACAAAAAAAACGAAAATGAAAAAAAAAATTGAAAACCAAAGCAGATCGACGGCGACTAAAGCCACGAGAGCGGCAAGCGAGGCTGGGCTTGCGTGGTCGAACGACGGCGAGCAACGACGATGGCGAGTAGAGATCGCCGAGAGTATTCGGATGTTAGAGGTGAGATTGTTGAGGATTTCAAGTAAATTCAGCTCTGAAAAAAACAACAAAAATGAAAATAAAATGTAAAAAATCCATCAAGTAATTTCATATCTGAAAAAAAAAAAACAAAAAAAAACGAAAAGAACTTACAAAGAACGGAAACTTACCGGTGAACGGCCGACGAAGAAACCAAAAAAAACATCAAAATCGTTGCTTGACTTCAAACTCGAACTTGTTTTCAACCTTTGAACCTTCGAAGAACTGAAACTTACCGGTGGTGAACCTTCGACGAACAATCGAACCTTCAAACTTGAGAATCGGCCGACGAGTGAGTGAGAGAAGAGGCGTGAGTGAGGACCGGCGTGAGTGAGGACCGGCGACGAGTGAGGACCGACGTGAGTGAGAGAGAGAGAGGAGGCGTGAGTGAGAGAGAGAATCAGTGGGTTTTGGTGAAGGTGAGGGAGAGAGGAGAGAGGAGAGAGGAGTGAGGGTGAACGGCGTGTGAGACATGAGAGAACAGTGAGGAAAAAAGCAAACCCTAACTCATGATAGCACGCGTTTTATACTTTTTTTAAATATTTATTAATGATATTGATGCGGTTTTTATCAAGAACCGCAGCAATATATTAAAATATTATTTTTTAATATTATTTTAATATATTGCTGCGGTTTTTGACAAAAACCGCAGCAATAGGTTTGGTCAAAAAGTCAACTTTTTTCAAAAAATTTCTTGTTGATACCATACTGCTGCGGTTTTTGGAGGAAACCGCAGCAATATCTTTATTTTATATTTTACCTTTTCTTTTTACGTGATATATTGCTGCGTATGGGTAAAGACGCAGCAATATCATCGCAGCAATAAGCAATTATTCTACTAGTGATCATTTTCCATTTGTTTGGCTAATACAACATTTTCACCACTTTCAACTTGGTGCAGACGGAGGGTGACCTCCTCCAAGTTCTTAGCCATCCGCTCGATGACATTAGTAAGCTCAACAACCTTTTCATCACCCATTGTTGCTTCAATAGTTGACCATTTTTTAGTCGATGGAACAGATCTAGCCTTTCGCGCAGGCGGACGAGCTATCGAGACTGTTTTCTCAATTACCCTGTTTGACAAGGACACATTGACTTAGGACGCACTCCAAAAATGGATAGGGTGAGGAATGAAAATATTTTCGAAAATATCATTTTAATTTGTTCGAAAATCCTGTCAAAAGGAGAGGATATTTATGGAAGGAAATCTATTTTGTGGATGGGAATGGATAATGATATATGAATTTATTTTGTGGAGGAAAATGGATAATGATATATTGGACGTTATGGATATGAATTTATTTTTTGGAGGGAAATGGATAATGATATATTATCAAGAGCATGTCACCAATCATAATGCAGTTTGGCAAAAATAAAAATAAAAAAGAAAGATGAAAAATTTTGTTTCTTAAAGAGGGGTAAGTTGTAGGGAGGATAGGAATATCCGACATTCTCCAAATTAAAAAAAAAATAGAAAAAAATAAATAAATAAAAACGTGACCGTGCACCTAAATGAGACCTAATGATGATAGAACTCTAAAAGAAAACAAAGACTTTTTTTTTAGGTGAAGTTAAATACGAGATGTTCTGAATAGTCAATGACTCAAATGCACGAAGTATTATACGGAATTGATCACCACATTGCCTAAAGTGACGGAAAACGAGAGATGTACACCAATACGCCACGCAGCAATTTTGCGTGTGACGTAGAGTGTGCGTCTGGCGCAGGCCAACAACGTCAGGCGCATCCTCATTCGTCTAGCGTGCTGAGCCGCCCCTCGTGTTCGTGACAGTTTAGACGATGTTTTGATAAATCTGGTATAATTTCAAGACGCGAAGACTGACGCACTAATTATGACAACAGTTTAGGACGCACTAATTGACGCAAACAGTGGTCAGAAGACCAATTTGCATGGGACGAAAGGACTGTGCATCACGCAACAGATGTGAGCGGCTCGCGGGCTTTGCGTCTGGTGTAGGAGTGTTGCGCCAGGCGCAACTTAATGCGTTTGGCGCAATGCTTTGCGGTATGCATATTGGTAATTTGACGAATGTTCGGGCAAAAACAACGACAGTTTTTAGACGCGAATTGTATTATTTTTAGGCGCAACACATATCAACATGTTAATAAAATATGATCAAGTAAAACCTGCAATCGCACATAAATATCAAGTAACATGGATGCAAAAGTTCTCAACCTAAAGTCCAGTTCTACTTTCAACTATTGGTCAGGTTTAGGTTAAGAATGAAAGGGTCTATGACTAAGAGATTGATCCCACGCTGCGTACCCCTGCTTAAATAGGTGGCCACGTGTAAGACCCACTCCAGTCTCAAGTCAGGAACAAGAGAACAATGCAATAGTTGGGCAAGTTTGCTTATGACTAAGATCCAACACTATCGCTCAGGAAGCTTTTTGGAAGGACAAAGCGCAAACCCCCAGGGGGGTGACCTCACACATAGAACATGTGCTAATGAGGCAAGGTAGATTGTCCCTATGGTGGCTGAACAATAGGCATGCACATTCAAAACAATATATTATTCTAAGGCATAAAAATAAGAGTGAATCATTTTTTTCAAGTTTCACCCACTCATTTAAAAAAAAAAATTTTTTTAAAAATCGTCCCCAGTGAAGTCACCAAATTGTAGGCGTGGATTTTTCATTCCTTTAAATGCCTACACGCGGTGTGAGCGTGTTTATTTGACTACCCCATTGTTAAGATTTTATTAAAAACATGTTTTGAAAGAAGTCGCCAACAATTCTCTAGTGGAAGAATCATAAACCTAATTGGATATTGAAATGGAAGGGACATCTTAAGGACTTATCCAATGTAGATTTCTCTGTCATGACTCCATAGATGGTCAGGAACCAAAAACTGAGTTCGGGGGTGAGGGTTCAATATAGTCAGGAACTATATTGCCCATTGCTGGCCTCTACTAAATAACGATTCATTGCAGATTTTATGCAATAGAATAATCAAACATTTTAAAGCACCCTAAAATAATTAATCTAGATGGGTTCAAAAAACACACAAAAAGACTAATTATTTAATGACCAGTTATTATACAATCATTTTACAAGGTTCCTAACAGGTTGTCCAAATTATCTGAATTAATGAGAATAATTCTTTAGGTCTTATTTAGCATAATAACATGTGGGTGATAAAAAGGCATGCAGGACAATCATAATATCATGAATACTATATACAGAAAATATAAGAAAAGTGGTTAGAATTTACAAAGGGACGCGATTATTAATTAGGAATCTACATCATGACAAGAAAAGGTTAGTAACTTTTAAGCTGCATTTTTTTTTTCTTTCTTTTTTTCCCACAATGAGGACAATGTGTGGTATAAGCTTGGGGGAAGGATTGTTTTGGAATTGTGGATTTATGTGGTTGTTTTGAAATGGTTTGTGTGATTATATGTGATGGAAATTGTGGCTTGATTTTCTTTGGTTGAGAACAACTATTTATTGTTTGGTTTTTGTCCTTTTTTTTGGGATATGTTGGAGAATTTTCGCAAAACCTAAATCAACTATATCTGACTTTGGTGTTTGGATTTGTGTATATGCCTTACATGAACTTCTAAAAGTCCTAACTACTCTTTGAATTTGCAATCGTTTTACTAAAGCTATTTGTGTAGTGAAGTGATAAAGAAGAGATTATTTAGGCACTTAGCTTGTACCATCAAATTGAGCCAAAAAGTGTACCAATAACATCTTCCATATTAAGCCAACTTTGAGCTTTATTAGCTTATTTTTTATGCAAATTCAATAAACAAACCTTTACCAAAAAATTGAATATTTTACCTTTAATTTCTCTAAGATTAGTAAATCATTTGTAATTGTAAGTGGAATATTATCATGATAGAGTGGTGGTGTTTATATTTTGGGAAAAAAAACTTTCCTATTGTAGGCATGTCACGATTATATGTCTACACCTATCTTAAAGGCTTTACGTATCAATGTTTGGGCATGAAAAAAAATTGAAAAAGGAAAATTTGAAAACTCTTAAAATAGAATACGAAAAAGTTTATACATGAAAAAAAAGAAATAAAGAAAAAGGAATTTGAGCCCAAATATGTACGTGTGGTGTTTCTATCTTTTGCTTAGGTAGCTCAAGTGAGTAGACTCGTTGGCATATTTTCATGCCTAGTGCCTTGGGCCAATTGGACAGGGAATAGTCGAGATCTTGTTACAAGAGCTACTTGACAACAACAGAACATTATTTAGAGTTGCGAAACTCAGCGAAATGGTTTATGAAGTTAGTAAAGATGGTATGTTTTTGTATTACGTTTGTGGATGCCGATTCTCTCTACTAGTCTTAGAGTTTTTACCACCACTTTCCTAAATATTTTCCAGATCTTTCTTTACCTTAGCCTCATTACATCCATGATTAAGTCCTAATGATCTTTGAGGTTGCTTCACTACCATTTAGCAGACGTAACTTGTGATTGATTCATAGAATTTGTAAGTGGCCTTAAGAATTCATTGATTGCATATATGCTAGTTTGATGCAATTGTTGGGTGTTATGGTGCATTTGGGTAAATTAGCACTTTTGTTTTTCTTTCAAGAGTTGAACTTCCTTTGTTTTTCATGTATTTGCTTGAGGAAAAGCAAAATTATAAGCTTGGGGGGTTTGATAGGGTCATAAAAAGTGTTATATCTATTATTTAAACCCTTGATTTAATATTGAGTTTTATATTTTATAGGGAGTTTTAAGTTGTTTTTCTTCTGAGATATGAGTTACTATGATTTATTTATTTGTTCTACAGGAAGATAATTTGAGCAACAAATATGATATCGGATATGGGATCCCCTTTTTTCTCTCCTACTTAGGCTTATTTTGTGAGAAATTAGAAGATCTCATGTTGGGCTTGTGTAATTATCCTAACTCGAAGAATTGTAATATAAGCTTGGTGGCTCCACAAAAGATAAACTACTACTGATAAAAAGTAAGAAATTAGAACTTCAAGAGTTGCTTCTTTTTGGTGGAAGAGACAACAGTACATCAAAAGCAAGAAGGAAATTAAACTTTTGGCGGGTGAGAGGAAAGCACCAGTGGTTTTGATTTTTGGAAGTTAATTTCAATTCTTTAGCAATTAAGGAAGCAAAGTAAGTTTGGGAGATTTAGGTCCTTTTGTTATGAGGAAAAAATCTGAATTTGAGGAAAGAGAGGAGAATTAGAAGAGTGATAACGGTGGTAAAACTAGAGCAGCGTTTTTAAGGAGAAGGAATTGCTTGAAAGCCATACATAGTCGGAGAGACGTAGGAGTAGAAGAATAGCACTAGTGGATTACAGATTACAGAACAGCAACAACGATTAGAGACAACAACATAGCAGTAGATTACATATTACAGTAGGAATTATATACATCATTAGATTACAGAGTGTTTCTTCCTTCGGCAATGTTTGGTACTTTAGTTTGGATGTTCTTTATTACTTTTAGACTAGTTTTCTTTATCTCCATACAATTTGTAATTGATCTTGGATTAATAATATAGTTATTATGAATTATTTTATTGTTAGTAGTATTAGTTTTATTATTTATATATTAGGCTAAATCTCTTTAAGCTAGGGAGATATATTTAGCATTGGATTATTGAAATTGTGAGAATGAAAAAGTTGTGATCTTTCATATTAGATGATTATGTTTATACCTTGATTAGATTTATAATCTAGTTCTCCTTTTGAACTTGTCAAATAATTTTTTAGAACGGCCATCTTTAGTGTAATTTGCTAGTTCAATTGCTAGGATTTTTGCTTGTGATACGTAATTGTCCTAGTTAAATCCGCTAGTGGCAACTAGGTGTTTGATTGACAACTAAAGCTTGTAGCAATACTTATGGTTATTTAATCCTTTAAGTTGCTATAGTTCTAACTTGTGTAATTATGCTTAAGTTAACTTGTTCCTAGTCATTCATGCTGCTAACTAATCGAGTCTAGAGAGCTTGTTCTATATTATTAGTAAGTTAAACAATATTCCAAGAGCTTGTTTGGTTTATTTGCTATTTAGAGAAGTTCATAATACTTGTTTGTATTATGGGTTAATGTTATGGTGTATGCAAAACTTGTCTAATTTCTATTCATGATTTCTTAATTCGATGATCAATTAATTTTCCAATGCCATAATATATCTTCCAATCCCTTCTTTATTATCTTTATTATATCTTTCTTCATTTAGTTATTTAATAGCTATTTTCAAGTTAGTAGCTTATTTAGTTAATTAATATTTTATCAAGAACAAGGGTTTCTAACTAGCATAAGAAATAATAAAATAAATTCAATTCTCTGTGAGATCGACACTGACTTACCCGACTACATTGTTAGGAAGTTATAGTTAGGTTATTTTTGGTAGGCACGCGACAGCCGTACCAAGAGTTGTTTGTAGTGGCCTTTCACTACTGTGAAGGCATGCTTCTGTTTGTCTTCCCATTCAAATTTCTTCTGCCCCCTCAACCCCTTGAAGAAAGTTATGACCTTCTCCGCCAATTTAGAGACGAACCATGTGAGTGCGGCCATCCAACTAGTCAATTTCTGGATGTCCCGGATGCTCTTCGGCTTCAGTAAGTACTCTGTCGGGGTTCACATCTATTCTTCCCTTACTTACCATGAAACCCAAGAACTTACCAGACCTAACTCCGAACACACGCTTCATGGGATACAGTCTCATCCGATATTCACAAAGTGTTGCGAATGTCTCTGTCAGATCGTCTATCAGAGCCTCCTCTATGATACTCTTGACAATGCTATTGTCCACATAAACCTCTACATTCCGACATTTATACTTTGCGAATATTTTGTCGACCAACTTCTAATATGTTTCCCTTGCATTTTTAACCCAAACGGCATCGCCTTGTAAGCAGATATGCCGACATATGTGATTAAAGCTGCTTTATTTCTATGGACTTTAGCAAGCTGATATGGTGGTACCCTGAAAAACGCTTCCATGAAACTCAACAAGCCATGGCCACTAGTGAAGGCCACCAATTGATCTATCCTGGGAATTGGATAGCAGTCTTTGGGGAAGGCTTTGCTGAGATATGTGAAGTCTACATGCATACGCCATGACTTGTTGGCTTTCTTGACCATCAGCAGTTCACCACGTTCGTTAGCCATTATGGGTAGTAACAGGGTTTAATGAAATCAGCAGCTAACAACTTGTCCACTTCCTCCTTGATCGTGACGTTCTCCTAAGATGAGAAGTTTCTCATCTTCTATTTTATCCGCCTCACGTCCTTACTAACATTCAACCAGTGGACCATGATTGATGGGTCCATTCACGACATCTCATATGTCAGCGTTGGCTAGTTATTACAAGCTTATTAGGTTGATTTTAACTTCCTCTCCCAGATCTGCTCCTATCTAAAAAGTTTGTTCTAGTTGATCTACTTCGAGGCTTATCTCCTCTATTTCTCCCTCGGGGTTAGGCCGCGATAAGTCTGCTGGCTTGCCACAAAATTTTCCATCGATAAGCCTAACTTCTCGAACGTGGATGGGAACAGAATATTGGCCGAACTGCTGCCATTAATTAAGATTCGATGGACTAGTGCATTCGAGATTTTCATAGATACTGCCATGCATGGGATCATCATGAGGGAAGATGTCTCCCTTTGTGTCCTCAGACATGAACGATATGGTTGGCAACTGTAGTGGTGCTTGCCACAGGCCGGTGTTGTTGTAATTGACTTAATACCGAATGTTCTTTAGACTTGCCTTGGCACCATAAATATTATCGCCATGTAAAGGACCTCCTGAGATGACATGTATCTTAGTTAGCCTCTCCTTAACAATCGTCCTGATCTAGCCATCATCATCCCTACACGACCTCTCCCGCTTTGGACTGCCTTCTATACTGCTAAAGTACCCTCTTCGATGCCATCATTTATATCTTTGCAATCGTCTGTGCCATGATCGTGATCTCAGTGGAACTCACACCATTTGTCTTTGTCTCGCCCCATGTAAAATGTCTTCCTCAGCCTCTGCCACTTGTCATTTCCCTTGTGCATCTCATATATCTCACATTTTTAGATGGTCAACGCGGTGTATAACTCATACTTGTCAGCCCTTCCCTCCCAGCCTTTCTTCACAGCGTTGCTTTCTTCTCTTCTTTCAGAACCTTCATGCCGCTTGTCTTTTTTATGTTTCTAATTTTCCTCTCCTTGTTATCCCCCTTAAACCGTTTTGTAGTTGCTGCTTTGTCGAACTTATCGCCTGGAATGAAATTGTCGGCTTTTGAGAGGACCTCCGATAAGCTAGTCAACTTCTTCTGGCCTAAGTAACTTCTTCCTTTTTTCAAACCTGTCATCAAAGCTAATACGACTATTTTTTGCTACAGATTCAGGATGGTAATGGTCACAACATTAAAACGACTAATATACTCCCTTAAACTCTCTTTGTCGCGCTGCTTGATTAACATCAACTCTACTATTATTCTCTCCCTCCTCTTGTTGTTGAAGAAGTGGGTGATGAACATAGCAGGAAGTTGCCGAAAATCGTAGATGGTTCCTCGTTTTATGCTCTTGAACCAGGTTTGTGCTAATTCACAAACGGTCGAAGGGAATACTTTGCACCAAATTGAGTTGTTATAGGTTTATAGCAGCATATGGCCCTCATAAGCCGATATATGATCTTCATGGTTCGTCTTGCCATTATACTTACAAGTCGGCATCTTGATGTTCTCCATTAGTTCCTATAGTATGGAGGAAACAAAGGGAGAAAGATGAGGTGCCACCACAACACGATGTCGACCAGAATTTTCCTAGTTTCGTACCAAAGATCCTTCACACCCTCTAGGCTCGAATGACTCATGTGTCTGGATATTGTTGAGGTCGTAGGTCCTGTCTTCCCCCTGCTGAGTAGTTTGAATCTCTCTGTTAAACGTTCTTCGTAGTTAGCCTCATCAAACTGGTTATGCTCAACCTGTTAGTCGACTGATCGTATCTTCTTATAGGGCTTGGCGGCCTAGTCAGAGGGCGTTTACCAGTTCGAGTTGTCTAACCCGCCAGCGCTTGCAAGAATTGAGCCATCCTCTGAAGCTACTCGGGAGTAAACATGTGTTGGATAGAGTGAAAACCGCTGGGTTGGGTGGTCTTAATAGCGGGTTGGGAGGATTCAGCAACAGGCTGGGAGGACTTCACCGCCGGTTGTAAAGTGGTGAAGCCGGGTTGAGGACCCATAACATTGTTGTTCTCATCGGATCTTGGCATGCCGAAGGGTTGTTTTTTTACTGTAGTTTGTTTCCATCATGCCATGTTAGTAGGTGCAAAGTGTGGCTTTAACTTTTCTAGTTTAGGTATGGTTCTCCCCTCCTTCTAGCGATAATTCCACTAGTATGGAGTAACTAATTGGGATGAACCGATATATAGCTGTTTCGTAATACACCAATTTGGATCCTGCACAAGAAAGCATGTGAACTAACCTCGGGGGATGATCCAAGGAACTCCCCTCCGATGCCTAAGTCAGTAAAGGAAAACTGGTAGCTCTCAAGTAGTGGGTAATAATGATGAAGAACATACCTGAATAACTCAAAT
Source organism: Beta lomatogona (assembly GCA_947646795.1). Lineage (NCBI taxonomy): Eukaryota > Viridiplantae > Streptophyta > Magnoliopsida > Caryophyllales > Amaranthaceae > Beta > Beta lomatogona. The sequence continues at coordinate 4,108,174 of CANSNZ010000020.1, read as the reverse complement.
AATGGGATATTTGTAATGGCCGGGAGTGTCTCAATAATGATAGGACACTTCTCCTATTGGCTCAATCAATACTTATCCCTTACTTAATACTTATCTCTAGGCCCATAGTCCACGTATAGTGTAAATGGATCAGGCTCAGGCCTAATTCACATGGCCTGTGTAGAAAGTATCGACAACGCACATGAAAGGATCGGTATGTCTAATAATGCCGGCATCATGATGATTCATTTCCCGCTACGCTTGATGTCTTAGCAGATCAATCATGGCGGTTTGGGCGATCCGATGGAACGGTCTGGAACTTGGACAACAACCACCATACAATGAGTTTCTCCACAAATTAACTCCTTTTTCTCATGCACAAATCGGGAAAGTATTATCCCATGCCCGTGAGAAGACAGGCTGTCGTGTACTATATAGTAATGTTGTATTTTAGGGACTTAGAAAAAAATGTAAGAAGAATAAAAAGGTACAAGTTATGTTGTGATTATATGATATATTGTACATTTCCAATCTAGTAATCTCTCAAACAGATCATATGTTAGGGTCATGAATATGATGTAATGTTCTATCTTTACAATTTATTATTCTTATTGATAAATTTGATGTCAAGGTTATACTCCCTCCTTCTTTTTTACTTGCTACCATTTTTCATTATTAGATGTCTTCTGTAACTTGCTATATTTCTTTATTTGATAATCATGAGTCGCAAGAAAAGTACCAACATTCCCCTTTATTTTTGTCATCTTCAAACTTCTAACTTTCCAATATTTGTCATTTCTCCATAAAGTTATTGTCCCCACCATACTTTTTGGCTCTTCTAAATACTTATGCCCACAATAATATACTGCCTCTATTTTTTTAGTTGCAATATTTGATTATTTTAATACACTCATCAAAAAGTCAAATATTGCTACTAATAAAAAACAGAGAAAGTAGCAAGTAATTAAAGACGGAGGGAGTATGATCTAGGAAGGAAAAATATATCCAAAAAGATGCTAATACCCAGTATTAGCCATGAGTTTAACTCATACCTCATTTTGATTCATCATTACTCCCCCAATATCCTCTTTACTATTAACACATGTTGCTACGATAGTTATTATAAGCATACAATATATATAAGTGAGGCGAGCTAAGGTTGCTTATTAGGTTCTTTATATCCGAACCTCGTCAGACTTTAGTAGCAGAATATCAATATATATAGGGATGGACCTCCTTAATTTATGTTGTGGTTACTTTCTAGAATTGAAAGTAGACATTCTCTATAATTACTAAATATAAATAGGAATTTAATTCCATGTTGGAAATGAATCGGAATCTTGTGTATATAAGAAGTTAAGTAGGAGTAGTATTACTTTTCTGGTCTTGTATGTGGATGACATACTTCTCATGGGAAAATGATAAAACATGCTTAAATCAGTCAAAGAATGGCTTAAGAATTGTTTACTTAGGAGAGGCTGAGTACATTTTGGTAATAAAGATATCTAGAGATAGATCGAAAAGGCTAATTGGAGTTAGTCAAGAGACTTATGTTGATAAGGTTCTTGCTAGGGTAAAGATGGAGAACTCCAAAAGAAGTTTCATTCCAATGCAATGCAACATGGCATAATGCTTAGCAAGCAGTAGGTTCCATTATGTATGCCATGGTTTGCATTCAACGGAACATTGCTTTATGCTTTGAGTATATGCAGTGGATACCAGTCAAATCCAGAAGATGTGCACTGATAGCGAACAAAGAATATCTTGAAGTACTTGTAAAGGACTAAGGCTAACATATTTGTTTATGGTGGAGATAATGAGTTGGTTGTTACTGGGTACACCGATTTAACCTCTAAAGTGGCAAAAATGACTTTCAATCTCAATGTGTTTTCATTTTTTGTCTCAATGAAGGAGCTATGAGCTGGAAGAGTTCTAAGCAGAGGACCATCGCAGATTGTACAATAGTGGTTGAGTATATTGCAATAGCAGATGCATCAAAGAAAGTTGTTAGGATCGAAAAATTCATTAGTGAACTTGGTGTAGTTCCTAGCATTGAAAATGGATTAAGTTATACTCTTACAACAATGGGGCCATTGCAACTCGGATCGCACCAAAGATCTAAACATGTGCTGAGGAAATCCCATCTTATTCGAAAAATCGCTAAAAGATAAGTTATAACAGTAATCAAGGTTCATCAGAGGAAAATGTGGTAGATCCTCTGACTAAAACGCTTGTTCAACCTAAGCATGAGAGTCATACTAGGTCTATGGAGCTCAAGCATATGGGAGAGTGGCTTTAGGTTGTTTACTTCATGTTTGCAATTGTAAAGACATTTATTATGCTTGGAATTCTTATCAATAAAAATTCATTTCTTATTTAATTTTTTGGTTTAATATTAAACTAAATATCCAAATAACTTGTGTTTTCAAATAGGATCATCGAAAAGGTATTGATAATTAGAAACCTATATATAAATTGAACTAAAATCACAACTTATTCAAAGTCCCTAGTTTAAATCGTCATCACTAAATTGGATATAAGTGATTTATTGGAAGACTAGCACAAAATTGATAGATAGCGCAGTTCCATGGGCTACGGAGACATAGAGATGTCTAGTTAATTATATGGATATATATTTGATATATTGAGACTTGACCTAATAAGATTCTAATAGGATAATCAAAATTCTATTTTTAGTGGATTCCTTAGACTTGAGTATGTCTTAATAAGCATGATATAATTAGTTTGACTTTTACATTGTTAAACACCGCGTCATAAAAGAAGTTATAAAGGCACTGATCAAGTTAACTAAGAATTGAGTGGGAGTTATAGTCATACAGGAGTGGATAAGTCCCCCTAATAGATAGGAATGGTGTCTGGACCACTTGATGAGCGAGAATTAGAAAATGCATGGCCATGCGGAATAGGATTAAAGTCATTTTTCCTTTCTTAAAGAGTCCGAACTCAGCAATCAAGAAACGAAGTTTGAGAATAACATCATGTTATCAAATTTAGCATTACGAGACTTAAGGAATTTAGTATTGTGTTCTTGTCTAGATTGAAAGAATATATCCTTAGACATTCCCTACAATTACTAAATATAAATGGGAATAAATATATGGAGATAATGAGTTAATTATTTTAGAAATAAGATCTACTTGCTAGAGAATGAATGTTGATTAGTAGGACAATAAAGATTGAGCCTACAATTAAAATGTATTAATCTCATGAGGTCATATAATGTAGCATCCCATTGAAGAATAATAGCCCAATATGGGTTGTATGGTGGCTGGTCAAGGGAAAAGAACATGTGAAGAAATAGTTCTCTTAATTTACCTAAAAATCCTACTATTAATATATTGATATATTATTAGGGTTAATGGTACACAAATAAAGAATCAACTTTACAATAGAAAAGAGAGAGAAAATCCCTATTCTTCCCTCCAAACACTACGCCTATCACCAGTAAAAGCAAGAGACTTTCTCTTCCATTCTAATAGATATTAGTGTTCAATTGGTGCTCATGAACTGAGTAGAGTAGCAACACTTGAACCTCTTGGATCTCTAAGCTAGCATACGAAAGGAAAATCGCACTACAGACAGGGCCGGTCCTGATATTTTAGGGGCCCTAGGCGAATTTTTATATGAGGCCCCTCCGACTTTATGATAAATAATACTAATACATACTTCATTTGTTGAGTTTATTATGGAGACTTTCGCTAGTTCTCAAAGTATGATATATATGACTATTAGAATAGACTAAGCTAATTTTGTAGTGGCGATATTAAAAAATATTTTCTATAATTTTTTTAGGTTGCAACATTCACTAATATGTTGAGACGAATTCAACAACGAATTACATAATTACATCCGATTTTGTACATTAGTTAAAAAAAGGTAAAACTTAGTAAATAAATAGTTTAATTTTCAAAGTATTCAACTTAAAAAGTGGAGGAAAAATCAAGATTACTGATCTCGTAAAGAAGAGGGATTTAGAAAAAAAAAATATAACACTAATATGGACTAATGGGAACAAAAATAACCCTCTCTATTTCAGTAATGAATATAGTTGATGCATAGCATCTTGAACCTTCTCTGAAACCTAAGACTACCCCATCTCGTGTATAGAGTTACCATCATTCACTAAAAGAAAACGGAGGGCTTGGTCTCTTCTTTGCCATTGTAATTCAATAATTATCGTGATTTAAAATGAAAATTGGAGTACTCAATAGACACATCAAATAAAAAAAAACAAAGAAAAAGAAATTGACAATGAAATTAAAGTTGCACTTTCTACCTAAATTACAATGCCAAGGACTACAAAATAAGAGAAGAATCAAAAGATTAATTGCACAACAACGTTTCTAATTTTACGGAACATTGTGCTGCATTTACTACATTTGCATGTAATTAGTTAGGAACTAACACAACCTTAGAGTAATTAAAGTGCAATGGAAAAAATTTTGGGCCCCCCTGGACCATGGGCCCTAGGCGACGGCACCTCCCGCCTACCCTCAGGGCCGGCACTGACTACAGATGTTGTATATCTATTCTGTATTAATTGATTCATGTTTATCTTATGTATATAATCATATGATCAGGGCCATCTCAAACAATATTGAGGCCATGTTCTAATTGTCAAAGGAGGCCCTAAATTTCTAAAGCTATTTTCAACTTTCAAGTGGCTTCTATTCTAATTATGAATATGAAAAGCATCCTAAAAAATCAAAAGTATATCATATGTTATTTTTAGATAGGTAAGATGAAGGGTTCTACTATTCTATCTGACCAAAACTCCAACATCATATTCAGTTGTTTCACTCAAACTGAAAGGAAAGAGAATTCAATATTTGAGACTCAAAAACTAATATATAATGTCAGTACAACTCCTTGTACAATACTGCAGAAAAAAAGCTCCTTGTATAAGCCTTCTAACAGGAAAAAGAACAACGAACTACTAGCAAAATGTTATAAGCATGTTTAACTCTTTTCTGCAGGTTTCTTCAAAAAAAATAAGAAACTATTTTCTATGGTAATGACAATTAAGTTAGATATTCAATAGCATAACATATTAACATTGTTCAACAACTACCAAAAAGTTGAAGCATCTGGAACAACATAATATAGAAGTATATTGCAATCCAAAGATGAATTGTCCTTTATATATATTTGAACGTTATATCTTCCTTTCTAGAATATATTCTATCGAAATTCAACATTTATATTATTAGACACTAAATTAATGGCTCACCCATAAGAGAAATTCATTAATTTCTTGAAAAATTTTGAATTAGGCGACACAAGACAAATTAAAATATTCAAGACTTAAGACTTATGAAATCTAGCATCAATTCAACAATATCCAACTTGACCGACTATATAAAAACACCCTATTTGCACTTTTCCACTAATATGAATTCTGATAAAATATTAAATTGGAAAAATTGACAACAAAGGTCTCAACTTTGGATGATAATTTTTAAAAGATCTGAACTATTGATTAACCTGTGTAGGTTTCAACTTTAGAGGGTCTTAACTTTTAGCGAGCCTCGGTGACTTAAAATTGACGATTTTTTTAAAAATCTCACCTAGTTCCTACATCCCTCCCTCAATTAACCGTTCTGGTGTGACTCAAGTTTTACAAGTGATGACCTATTAAGCCAGTTTCAAGTCACTAAGGCCCGCTAAAAGTTAAGACCCCCTAAAGTTAGGACTTACACAGGTTAATCAATAGTTCAGACCTTTTAAAAATTATCACCCAAAGTTTAGACCTCTGTTGTCAATTTTTCCTATTAAATTAGGAATAGATTATGAAGAATCGAAGAGAGTTTGGGACTAACTCCATTATATGAGAAAACATTCCAAAAATGGCAAGATTTTTGTAGTTTCCGTTGCTAACTCTGTAATTGAGAAGGAGGGACAATCTTCCATGAAAAGGAGGACACATTTAATGAAATTAGTTGGTGAATTCCATAATTGTGAAAATAATGTGATACTTAAGAAACATAAAGTAAAGTAAAAGATGAATACGAAAGGTTGATTATTAATTAGATGATTAAGAGACAAGAGGAAAATGTATGGTAATTTGGAGCGATTTATGACCGTGATTTTGGGTTGAGAAGGGAACATGTGAAACTGTAAGAAGGGTATTTCAGAAAAGAAAAAAAAATTGCCAAAATTGGGCCCTTGTTCTTTTGGGGCCCTGTGCAATACAGCTGTTTGCACAACCTATTGACCGGCCCTGCATATGATAGATGTTAGAAAATAGTTTTCTGCAATTTCGCTATATATATATATATCTGTATGTTTCCACTGTATGCGTTAAAGTATCACTAACTCAATATCAATAAAAGAAAGTAGCACGATTCCTTTACGTATTTCTTGTCTTGTTTCTGAGTTTTTTTACACATGAAATGTCCACCACATTAAAAAAAATTCAAAAGAAACAAGCCTTTCATTTTCAACTTGTAGCCTCAAAAGTTGGTTTGAATTTCTTTTCAGAGCTTTCCTTTTCTACTTCCTTTTCTCTTGCCAAAAGCATGCCCCTATTATGCAGATGACTATGCTCCCACTAACATATTTCCATCACAAGTCTTCTTTTATTACTTTTGTTTTTGCATGAGCCTTATATGATAGTCCCTCGTTTCATTTTAATATACACACTTTGACATTTTATACTATTCACAAATTTCATTTTGACCATCATTTGTGATTTATACGCGGATGAAAATATAGTCATGTGGGATCTTATTAGATTCATCATAACATGTATTTTATTAATATGTATTTTTTATAATTTTTACAAATACAAAACTAAAGATATATGTCCTCAAAGTTTTGCATTGACATGCGTGAAAAGTGTAAGGGTGTAAATTAAAATGAAACGGAGGGAGTAGTTGAGTGGCTTATTTGCAACTAGTATATTTAAAAGAAAACACATGTGTTTCCATCATAGGAAAATGTAACTCCCTTTTCTGAATAAGATTATAAAGGCAAATGATCACTATTTAAGTTTAGAAGCAATGCCAATATGTCTAGGATTTTAAATACTTGTATTGTTTTTCTAGTTCTTACACTATAGGATGATTGTAACGGTCAAATCTCTTATTATCAATAAAATTACCCCTCCCCTATTCCTAAAAAAAATAGCTTAAAGGCTGAGTTCATTTTGTGTGTTATAAACTTATAACCAGTGTGCCACACCCTGTTAGACTATATTATAATTGTTGTACTAATATAGTGTATTAGAGAAAATTATAATTCACGGCCCTTCTCTCCTTCTGTTTGATTTTTTCATCTAAGGGCTATCGTCCACCATTTTTGGTGGTAATAAACTCAATTTCTTATTTATCTTCAAGTATCTAATAAATTATCTGTATTTCTCTCACTGCAAGAGTCTTTTAACCCCCATTGGTGGCTTTTCTTTTCTCTTGTAGGTGTCTCAAGTTATCTGGTTAATCAGATAATGGGTGTTGATTAATTATTAATTGATGATATTGTTATCAGTTATTCAGATAATGGGTGTTGATTAATTATTCAAACCGGAAATTAGTCCAAAGATAATTATAAAAGTTGGGAAATATATCTATAGGGTACGGTCACCAGTCACCAGTCACCAGTCACTAACTCACTACAACCAGCCACCCCAAATTCCACGAAGAACACTATATACCTCGATGTTAACTATCAGAGCAGTGGAACCCATATCATATAAAATTACAAAAATACCTTCAGAAACTAACATTTATATATATAGCTAATCTGCGATTCAACCCTCGGTCTAATTCACATTTTTCCTCCACAAAAAGGGAAAACAACAAGAAAACTCGTGAGTCATGATGATGGTATACTTATTAAGTACGCCAGTACGGAGGGTACGTGCAGGGAGGACAGCATAATATGTATTACCTGGGCATGGGCCGGGCCGGGCATGTTCATGGGCTCGGCCCGCGGGCTTGAGGAAATGGCGGGCCGGGCCCGAGCCCGTGAGTAGCGGGTCGTGCCGTGCCGGGGCCAAAATTTCCAGATTTTGTCCACGGCTCGGCCCAGGTCCGCGGGCCGGGCTCGTACCTCCTGCGGGCCTGACCCGTGTTTTATGTTGTTTTTTAGAATTTTTGGCAGTTTTAGGCTAAAAAACAAAGAAAATGGGCATTCGGCCCACGGGCCATATAGGCGGGCTCGTGCCGGTGCGGACCTAAAATAAAATTTCTTGACCGTGGCAGGCCCACGGCCTACGGAGCGGACAACTGGCCGGGCCGGGCCTTGAGCGGGCTCGTGCTGGGCCGGGCCCAAACCGTGGCGGGCCGGCCCAGCCCATGCCCACCTTATTTATGTAATGTGAATGGTGGTACAATTATGTATTCCACCTAAGGCTAGCTAGCCGCCTAGCCCTAGACGAAAATGAAAGAAAACTCCAAGTTACTAAACATCACACTTAAAGCGTTAAAGTTTTCATTTGCAGTTCGAGGAAAGCAGTTTCTGATGCTTGTTATACTCATGTTTTGCGAATGCATTGTATTGACACTTATGTGTGAAACAAAAGAAGAAAAAGATAGCCGATACGGCGTGCACCAACCTTATTAAATGGTACAAGTGCTTATGAATAAGTGCGTATATTTGATTCTGACAGTACACATCCTAAAGATATTGGATGTGGCCACTCGGATAAGGATGTTTTGCTAATATAGTAATATGTACTCTAATTACTCACCCGACTTATAGTTGGCAGTTCGAATAAATGGGTCGTGTTTGTGTTTTATTATAAAAATAGAAATTGTAGTGCGTGATCTTTTAATGTTGTCACTTTGCCTATTTTCAATTAAGGGTGTGTTTGGTTGGACGAAAACCATTTCGAACGTAAAGTGGTTTTCCATGAAAATCATTTTCTAGAGGAAAACTCAATTCTAAATTGATTTTCCTTTGTTTGTTTGTAAGGAAAGTAAATTTCTTTTGAACCTATTTTCGTTTGTTTGTGTTGTGGTATTGTTTGATTGGGTCAGGCCCGTAGATGGGCAAGTGCAAAAAGCCCTCTAGCACAGGGCCCCATGTTTAGGAAGGGCCCAATAATTTAAAAAAAAAAAAGAAAAACTAATAATTTTCTTTGATTACTGAAACAGAATTCCTTACCATGTCTTGTTTCTCACGCTCAATTCATCTCATCTTAAGCTTTTTTTTTTTCATTTATTCATCAACTTTCCTTTCTTCAATCATTAATTTAGCATTGACTTCTTTCACAATTTCCAAAAGAAAACCATTTAATTGATCCTCATTGATTCTTCTCCTATTTTTCAATGGAAAATAGTAGCCTTTCCATCATAATGATGGTTTTATCAACAACAAAAAAAGTTCCTCATACTTAGATTATTGTTCATCAACAATATCAATGAACAATTTATTTTGATTTCGCCTAATTATTTTGCTTCAAACGACTAATTTTTTGGGCCTTTCTATAAAGGATTAAATTTCAAGTTCTCTTAAACCATCTAATTCCCAAATCACAATTGATATATTATACATACAGTAAGTATTATTAAATATTAAGGATTGGGAATAATGAATATATTGTCGAAGTTATGTCGAAATTTTTTTATTATTATTTAGGGCTCCAAAATTTATTTTAGCACAGGGCCCCAAATATATCCAAGACGACCCTGGATAGGGTGGGGGAAAGAGTGGCTTTCCTTGCCTCACTAGGGAAAGTAATTTTCCATCCTTGGAAAATAAATTTCAACCCATATTTCCCTTCCTTGATCCGATCCAAATCAAATAGAGGAAAGTGAGGAAAATAATTTTTTTAGAAAACACTTTCCTCCCAATCAAACACACCCTAGGCAAGTGTATTAGTCATGGTTCTCTTTAGATGACATGTAAACAATAAATCATTATGGGAAAGATGCCGCAGAAGAGATTTGATGTTATGTTCCTGAAGAAAATGTTTGTTATGTTCCTGAAGAAAATGTTTGGTTTTATCTGCGCTACAAATTGCAAGTCTTCTGACTATAAATCTGTAAAAGATCTGTGATATTAAATGAATCTGATGCCCGCATTTCCATCTTGTCATGGTTACTTCAAAGTATTTATCTAATATTATTATTATTATTGTATTGAGCACAATGCACATAACTCTTACATCCAAAAAGAAAAAAGGCAACCTCTCTGCTATTCTTCCCTCCATTTCATTTAGGTGATATATTTGTGTACTAGATATACTTCCTTTGTTTTTTTAATAAGAGTATGTAAAATGGTAAAGTTTTAATTGGTCTAACAGTACTAAGAACAAGCTCTAAGGCGTTTGGTTCATATGATTCTGGTATGAGATATGGGTTTAGAATGAGCAAATTAAAACCCATACCTAGTGTTTGTTTAATAAATTAATAGATTTAAAATTAATACCTCAAACCCATAAGGTATAGGGTTTAGAAACGCAAGGGATGAGGTGGATATGGCTCATACCAATAACTCTAAGTATTAAGGCCGACTAACACCCTGTGCATCCTGGTCCACAGCACAGGGCCCCCAAAAGCCGAAGGGCCCAAATTTCATAGCGTACTGAGCAAAAATAATACTTCCTTCCTTATCTCTCCCAATCATCCATTAATGCTACAGCCTTTTAGTCAGTTAAGATACAATTTTCTTTTCCTAATTAATTATTACTCCTCTCGGGACTTCCATCTTCTTTCAATTCCCATAAGTCAAAAATATCAAACAAAATTGTCAAATCTTCCATAGTCTTAACTTTCCTGTTTTAATTAAACTTTCAATTAGAGAAACACCTACATTTCTCCTTAAATCATTCAATTAATCACAGTTACTCTATTAGGATTAAAGTATACTATCTTTGAATTACTCTTGGGTTTCAGTGAAACTCATATTCTTTGTGTGGTAACGACTAAAGTTAGGGGAGTGATTGAGCTACCCTGAGGGTCACCAACCCTCCTTATGTGGAAGTTGAGGTGTTGCTGACATATTCTATTGTGGACCCCTTTGCTAATTGATCATTTTCCAAATCTAAGCATTTACTCCCCTACAATTTCCAACGTTTTGAAACACTAACATCATCTTGGAGGTTTTACTGCTCATTAAAAAAGAATTTATACCTCATGAGAGTAACTGAGTAAGGAGGGGGGGAGGGGAGGAGGAGAGGAGGTGGTGCGGATAATGGGGCGGGAAATGAGGATCCGGCGGTTTCATGTCAATATTTCATAAAACTCTTTAAGATTAAGATCAAAAAATTCTTGGTTATGCAATTTCAATTTAATCCATTGACTTCAAATTCCCGATTTTATAAGTTCAACTCCATTGATGTAACAGAGGAGAGAAAGTGAGGATTTTGAGAAGAGTCAAAAATCATTAACGAATTTCATGGAGTTGAGAGAGATGAATGGAGTTGGTTTGCGGTTTCAAAATTGCGGTTTGGTTATGATTTCAAGCTAAAAAGATAAAAATTCAGTATTATTAATAATTACAAGTTGAGTAATATTTTTATCATCATTGATAATAATAACAATTAATAATATTAATGATAATAATAATAATAATAATAATAATAATAATAATAATAATAATACTAATAATATGCATAATAATAATATTTTTATGAATTGAGTAATAATAATAATAAGTTGTAGTATGAACTGAACTGAACTGAACTGAAATGGATAAGTCTGAACTGAACTGAAATGAAATGAATTTCCATTTATTCAGTCCAAAAGAACATAGCCTAAGTTTGGATAAGTTTAGATAATATAAGATAAGATAATATAAAATAAGAGAATATAAGATAAGATAAGATAAGATAAAATAAGAGAAGATAATATAAGATAAGATAAGATAAGATAAGATAAGATAAGATAAGTAGAACGGACTTAAATAAACCTATCTAATTAAAATACAGTATATGTGATCAAATGGCGGGCCGGGTTCGGATCGAGTTGGGCCTAAGAAAATTATTAGTCAGACCGAATTGGGTCAAAATTATTATCACTTATGCAATGGTTGTATAAATACTATTGGAACAATTTTTTGAATTCAATCGAGTAAGACTCTAATAGACAACACACATTATTATCAAACGACCCTTGAGTGGTACGTAAGTATTTTGGGGCAGTATAATAAGTTTAGACAAGTCTAAATATCTAATCATTAGGCTTTAGTGACTTTATTAATTTGTTTTATTCATGATACCATCATTATGATCTTTTTTCTATTGTATTCTATTCTATTCTATATGTGTTAGTGTTTATGTGCTACATTAAAAATTGAAGTTGTGGCTAACACTCTTATTTTTACTCTATTCTTTCTGTTCTGCATCTATTAGATTATGACCATCTACTTTCTTAAAGTATCATTAGGTATTTTCCATGTCAAAACTGTGTGAGCTATTGTTAGTCATACCAATTATTGGGATACTATTCAATAATAGACTTAGGTATAATATTCAATTGAACATTGAAAATATAAAATTTATATATCCCAATAATAAATCTAGAAATTAAAGTATAATGACAAATACTTTCTCTGTCTTTTTCTACCGCAACAATAGGTTTGGACATGATTTTTAAGAAAATAAAAAAAAGGGTAGTTTAGCATAGAGGGATTAACTAGAATAGGAGATAAGTAAATCCTTAATAAAGTAAACGCAACTTTATGAGACAATTTGAGTAATTAATGATGGTTTTATTAACATAAAGTAAAGGCGATGTACGTTGTCAACTATAGTTTTTTTTTTACCAAAAGTAGAATGGTTCCAATAGATAAAACTACCCAAAATAGTAATTGTTGCAATAGTGAAATAATGGAGGAAGTATATAAATACAAGGTGTTGAAAATCTCATTTCACAGCAACAAAAAATCATCAATATTAACAAAAAATTGCAAAAAATAAAATAAACAACAACCCGTGCAACGCACGAGCTTCAAAACTAGTAATATATATACTGATAATAACAAAATAATCAAGCTTTAATACTTTGATTATAGTAGTCATTTGGTTATACTTATTTCATTAATTTTAATACCTTAATGGCATAATCCTTATTCCCATCATTCTTCAAATCCCATTGGCCAAAAATCAAACACACTGATCATGATTTATAATCGTTGATTTGTAAAAAAAAGCAAAATCTAGCCCTTGAATAATTCATTGAACCACATAGAAAACAAGTTCGAACTCCAAGTCTGAAACTGATCTCAACCCTCCATTATTTGAATCTAACGGCTGCGGTTGATTTTTGAAATACTTATTGACATAAAAACAAACCCTAATTAAATTAGGAGGAGATAACAACATTTTCTCTCGCCTGTCGCCTCCTTCATCAATGGCGGATGTCCCTCCACTCTCTATCCTCGATTCCTCCCACTCGTCTCTCGCTGATAAGCATGGCAAACTCAAACTTGAGATCAAATAACTGTTAAAAATGAAATTAACATTATAAAAAGAGTCCCTTTTCGGAGCCTGAATTGAATCATTTGTTCCCCAAAAGATACTTAGGATCTCAATCTTTTTAGCCTTACTGGTTAATGGTGATAGTGTTTATGATTTTATTTATAAATTATACTCAATTTTTATCTTTTTATCCATAATGATTTCTTCCGTATGTTTGCTTCCTTGGTTTTGGGTCTTTTTTTTCTTCATTTGTTCTTTACCAAAACAAAAACTTCGACAACTTTTCTTCTTGTTCATTATTTTATTTCAACTTTAATGGAGTTTTTTTTTTGGCAACGATCTTTAATGGAGTTGATTTACAAGTGATATATATATATGATGTAAGTTTGATCTTACCCATAATTTATTTACATTTTTATACACTCTACTGAATTATACTCCTTGGTGAATGGCTACATGCTTATGACAAGAAGAAAGAATGGTTTTTCCTTTCAATTTATCTTAAAGAAAAAAATTTAAATAGGTAATCATTTAATAAGTACTCCAGCATTAAAGATACTTGGGAATAGATGAGATTAATTGGGCCAAGTTTCCAAAATTGACAATCATTTGTTAACCATATGCCAATATGCCATGTAAGCAGCCATGTCAACAGGGTAGGTGACCCTGAGGGTAAGCCAAACATTTCCCCTAAAGTTATACCCATTACAATTCCCTACCCAATTTCACCATTTTCTTTAATTAACAAATAAAGTATCAATTTTGAAATATGTTTCTAAAAGGAAGAAAAAACACAGACCCATGTGTACAGAACTCCATCCTCCAAGCTTTGGTTTGACAAAAAAAACCAAATTTCATAATTATTATTTCTCGGATTCCTCAAATTTTCAGTTGGTTGTCTCAATTTTGTTTCTTTTAATTTGGATAAGAAAACTTCATATTTTTTCAAGGTTAATGTAGAATTGAATAATTGCAATGCTGAATTTGTAATTTGTAATTTGTAATACTAGTTTTCATTATTCTTTTTGATGAAGATGTTACTTAATTACCAAATAAAATAAATTTTCATATGCTTATTAGTTACATACTGAAATTTTTTTTTTAAGGTAGAAATTTTCAAATTTTAAAAAAAGGCAAACTAGTAGAGGATTATGAAATTCCCAATCTTAAGCAAGTATGTTGACAAAAGGACTTGTAATTACGAAAATGATGATTACATAGTAGATTTGGGCCTTTTATAGTTAAATGGCTGTATTGTTTGTAGGGCCCAATTCTATTATTAGAACAATGCCTCCACAATGATTAAGATGGCCCTACTAAGGCCCTGTTCGGCAACAGCTTTTGCACTAGCTTTTAGTGTTTTGACTAGGTCAAAACACTAAATGAGTGTTTGGCATAGTAGATGTGGGAGTAGCTGTTGGAGTTTGAGGTAGCTTTTCCATAGCTTTTCCCAAACGTTCTAAAATATAGCGTTCTGTTTGATTACTATTTCGGAAGGAGCGTTCTATACCCATATTGGTCATCATCTCCACACCTCTCCACACCTCCATAGCTGCTGCTGCAGATATCATCTAAAATATTGAATAATATCTTCGAAAAAAATCCCACTTTTTATGGATGAATTTGGAATTACCAGAATATGCTACAAAAATTCCTTGAAAATCGCAGTTCCAGTGCTATTGCTTCTTCTCTCCGTGATATTCTAGGTTTGATGAGTGTCTCCCAAAAATAACAATATATATATGTTTTACAAGTTATTTGGGAATTAACAGTGAGATCTACAGATTTCTTCCTCCAGGTCAATCTATAATTCCTCTTTCTTTCCCATTATATTTAAATTTATGACTGAGTTTTTTGGTCCTTTTTTTTTAAAGTATGAATTTTGCATTGTACAGAATCTCCCATTTGCAATTGAGTTCATAATTATCACCAGTGATTCAATCGCCTGAAACGAGGGTATGTGATTTATCTCGAAATTACCAAGTATTACCTAATTGTGTTCTTCCTTATCTATCCCCTCCCTTTCTGATTTTTTCAAATTGTGTATTGAGCTAGTTGATATTAGGCTGCTTTTTTCTTAATTTATCTCAGAAAGTAGGCTGATTTTTCTGAATTTATCAAGTGCTATTACTGGCTAAGTATTGTAATTTGGCATGTTAGTGTTGTGACAAATTATTGTTTCATTTATGTTCTCAACATGTATGTCACTCTCTTTTCTGATTTTAGAGTATCGGCTCCGCATGACTATGGTTGTGATCCATATTGAGCTGTTATTGTTGTTGTTGTGCTTATGTATTCATTGTCTATTCCTTGATCTAATTAATATAAGATTAACCCCTATTTGGTTCCATTCTTTGCTGTTAATTCTCTTTCTAGTGAACTCTTAGCACACCACATCAATAGCAAGAAAAAGTATTCCTTCGTACCCTTCATTCAATCAAATAATTTCGCAAGGAGTTTCATGTTTACCTCCTTGTTTGAACAGACATGATCCTCCAGCTTCAAGTGAGTTATAACCTTCATACTCGCACAACTATAATATATGGTTGCCTATGCTTACCTTTGTGCATATTGTGTGAGTTAAATTTATTTAAATGGGGCCAACATGATTTTTCTTTTGTGGGGTTTGGGGGGCAGGGAGTGAATTGATTATATCATGTAATTTGTGGGGTTTGAGTATCTCATGACTGATGATAAACATGAATGTGAAGTGAAAACTGCATGGAACATAGCTTTGGCAAAGTACTAGCTGAAGGAAATTTGACAGAACCTTAATGAATGAATTGCTGATGTTGAAACTTAGAACTAATATTGGGGATCCTGTTCTGAACATTATGCGCTGGTACATGAGTTATATATCCTGCACCATCATCAACCAATGATAATAACAGTGAAAAACTGTCTCTTGGGAAATATTCGGTTGGCACCATACCCTCGATCTTAAGCAAAGAAAATATTGCTTAGGAATTAATCACAGATAATTTATCTAATTAGATAACTACTAGTTATTTGTATCTCGTGTCCTTTAGGGCTGTATATTAGCATTAAGATATATCCAAAGTGATGTTAAGATGGGAATCTATGAAGAAATTATGCGTCATCTGGTTCACTTAGCTACTGATAACACTTCTTGACGTAGGACGGTTAGCGAACAAGTTCGACAAAAGTCCTGAAATGATTTCTACTAATCAGGCCTCCGGAGTCCGATTTCTTATTGTGATACCTTTCTGGAAGCGGCACGGGCCAACGAGTCAAACTCATCGCTTTGCCATGACGTACAGGCTTTTTAAGCCATCCGAGTTCGTTTAGGGCCCGAAAACAGCATTTTTGTTATTTCCGGATTTTGTTATTTCCCGATTTTCGTATTAGGGTTTTGTTTTGAGTATTTAAACAATATTAGGTCATTATTTGGAGGCAGCTTTTGACTTTAATCATATTTCGAGTTTTACTCTTTGTTCCGGTGGATTCGGATTTCTACGGATTTTCTACTGATTTATCGCTTGTAAATCATCTTCTTCGACCGAGATTAGCGCTTGCTTTTCTTCTAGTTTTCCGACTGCGTCACTTCTGAACCTGATTCAATTAGATAAATTATCTGATTCACTTAGAAAAGTTATAGGACCTTGCGAATTAGTACCATATCAGTGTTGAGTTTTACTGTCATGTGCTGGTTCTTGGATGAGCTCACAACTGAAGGGGGCCTTTAAGTGCTTGATTTAGCAGTTATTATATGTTAAGAAGATTATAGTTTCAATCATCATAATGTCCGTAGAAGTATGAAAAATGCTTTTTAGCCTCCGGAGTCCGATTTCTTATTGTGATAATGCTTTTTATGCTTGCTGATTGAATTAAATGGAAGGTTAATTTGATAAGGATATGGTTTGAAGACTTTTTTCCTTAAAATTGATAGATAAGAAAATTCTCTGTAGTCTTGTATCTGAAGATACAGGGGGGAGGACTAGGTGTTGACTAAAACATTAATTTTTTGGAGAAAGAAACAGGGAGTTCCAATCATTTTACATATGGTCTGAACATGCCTAGTAAAGCCCCCCATTAGTGTGAGACTATGAGCACAAAAGATATCTAATAACAACCAACCTGTAGCACTATAAATTCGATTATGATTTTTAGTAATATAATTTTCCATCGACATGTATTAACTTGGACTAGTCAATGAAGAGTTTCTGGTCCTTTTAGCTAGATGTCCTTGACATAAACTAGTTGATCACTTTCTTGGAAATGAGTAATGTCATAAAGTAGTTTGAATTAGCACTAACCTATGTATATAAAGTTGTACTTATTTTCTTGTTCTTGTGTGCTTGATAAAGTAGAATATGGGAACTATAATATTTCATAATCAAATTATCCCAGCTTTCTAGATTTGTATCCATTTGTTTTCTTAAGCATGATTTTTCTTTGTTTCCTTCAATAAATTTTCTTTGTTTTCTTCAATAATTTTTCTTTGTTTCTAGTATTATTGTTGCTATTAATTAGCTTGGTAATTAAGATTTTATATTCTTCATGGTTATGTTAGATACTTAGATGGCTTCATCTAGTAACAAAGAAGGGACGAAAGAGGTATTTAAGTGGAGTGATGAGGACACCTTGTCATCCCGTGTGAAGTATGCCTACAATTTATTAAAGATAATGGTCGTTCACAATGTTTCAAGTGGAAGGAAATCCAAATAGACGTGGAAAAAAAAAATTGGGCGTCCATTTAGTAATTTGAGTAGTTGCAAGCATAAATATGATGCAATGAGAAGAGATTGGCGTAATTGGACTAAATTAAAATCGTCGGAAACTGGTCTCGGGTGGGATCCAAATTCTGGAAAAATTGATGCATCAGATGAGTGGTGGCAAAGAAAAATCAAGGTGTGTTATTATTTATTCTCCATAATGATTTTAATATAATTTTCAACAATACTAGGATAACAATGAGTGGAATTTAATACAAGTATTGTTTATTTTTGTAGGAAAATCCAGATATTAAAAAGTTTCGACATAGGGGTGTCAACTCAACTCTTGAAACTAATTGGGACAAATTATTTGGAGATTCGTATGCAACGGGTGATAATGTTTATGTACCCTCAATGGACCACATTGAAGACCTTACAGTAGGGAATGAAAATACTGAGGAAGAGTTTGTAGAAAATCGTAGAGTTGATGATTTTACAAATGAATTATTAGAGGAAGGAAACTTTTTTCGAAAGTTTGTGGAACAAGCAAGAAATGGTGCAACCTCGAGTAATCTAGGTGGTGGTTCACAAGATATTAGTGAAGGTGGAGATAATGACATTCATTCTTCTAAGAAGCAACATATGACAAAGCAGAATAGTGTACCATTGAAGCGTGCAAGAAGGCAGTCTGCTGGATCTGCCATGTTGGCTAAGGAAATTAGCGAAATGACACAATGTGTCAAACTTATAAGTAAAAGCAGCTCTATTGATAGCATTGATCCATCTATGTCCACAATCCCCGTAGCAATGAAAATCCTTAGTCGTATGGTAGAAAATTACGAATTAGAGAAATTTAGTGATTTGTGGTTTTATGCTACTACTGTAATTGAGGATTCCATTAGGAGAGAAGTCTTTTTTAGTATGGAGGATGATGAAACTAGGGTTAAGTGGTTGCAATACTTGCTTAACGAGAAAAACAAGGGTTGAAGCTTCTTTAGTTTAGGAGTAATTTCTTATTTGCTTTTATGAAACAAGCAATAAAAATATAATAGTTTTATATTATGTTCGAAGTGTATGGATAATTGGTTTCTTGTATTTTATCTTTTGAGGATGTAGTTGAATTTATATTTAATATGAATTTACTAAAATCTTTGTTTATGGTGCATATAATTGTGGTTTGCTTCGTAATTGACGGGTTCAACATAATATGGATGCGAGAAAGAAAACGCAAAATGTGTATTGCACTAGCGTACACAATGACTCTAATAATTACATATTTTTATAAGTACATTTATAAGGAACCCTGCATGACTTCAATTTTAACGGGGGAGATGTGGATGAAAGAAGTGATAAATGGCCACCCTATTCGATGTGTCAATGCATTTAGGATGGAGCCTCGATTATTTTTGCGATTATGTAAAGACTTATCATCAAATTATGGGTTGAAAGCTAGTAGTAACATGCCTATTTTCGAGAAAGTCGGCATATTTTTGTACGCAATTGCTCAAGGTGCCTCAAATAGAGTTCTTGGTGAGCGTTTTCAACGTTACGGTGATTCTATTAGTAGAGCAATTCATGAAGTTCTTAATTCAATTTCTTGTCGAAAGATGAAGAGTCTTGCACATGATATTATAAAGCCTTATGATCCCGATTTCACAAGTGTGCCAGCAAAAAATAGCTCAAGATAAAAGATATATGCCATTTTTTAAGGTACACTTTATTTAAGGTTTCTATTTAGATTTCTATATATGTATATATATATATATATATATATATATATATATATATATATATATATATATATATATATATATATATAAGTATAATGTTTATATATATCTAATATTGGATTTATATAATATTCGACAGGATTGCATTGGATGTATAGATGGTACACATATAACGGCATGTATACCCGAGGCTCTACAAATGCCTTATAGAGGAAGGAAAGGAATTCCAACATTTAATGTAATGGCTGCTGATTTTGATATGTGTTTTACATTTGTATCGGCGGGTTGGGAAGGTTCGAGCACATGATACTCGTGTTTTTCTTCATGCGATTGAAACTCCAGAATTAAATTTCCCTAAGCCGCCTGAAGGTATTTTTATCTACAACTCATTTTTATGTTTCGAATATAATTTTACAAATTTTATGTGTTACATGCTAATAAATGAATTTTTTTTTTATCAAATTTTCATGTAGGTAAGTACTACTTGGCTGATAAAGGGTATCCCGATCGAAAGGGTTATTTGGTACCATACCCCAAATTAAGGTACCATCTAGAACAATTTAAACACACACCTCCACGAGATGATCGAGAAACGTTTAATCGTTGGCACTCATCTCTTCGAAGTTGCATTGAGAGATGTTTTGGAGTCTTTGAAGCAAAGGTGGAAAGTACTTGCTAACATGCCACAATATTCTGTTGAGACACAAATACAAATTATGGTTGCTACATTTGCATTGCATAACTACATTAGAATAAATTCACCTGATGATCCCCTTTTTAGAGTTTTAGAGGAGTATCCTGATTTTATACCCTCGTCGGAGCTTCCTGATGTTCATGTTACTTCAGATGGTGGAATTAGAGCTGGAAGCTCTACAGAAATGCAGATTATTCGTGATCGTATAGCTGAATCTTTATGGCGAGCTAAACGTCCCCAAGTAAATTAATGTAAAGGATATTAGTTTTTGCAGACTTAGAACTGGAAGGTTATTTTTGCTTTTTAGTTAATGCATATGAATGCCATCTTATTTTTTTTTAGTATTTCATCACAATCCTAATTTAAAATTTCTGCTAAATTTGTTTGGAGATCAGTTAGACAACATTATTGAATTATTAGAAATGATATTAGTTTTCCATATTTTATTCATTTTAGGATGGTTTTATCTTTTATAAAGTATATATATTTGAATATCATGTTAAGAGTCACAAAATTCAACTAAAATTTATCTATAAAAAGAAAATAATGCATTGTGTTCATAATACAACCATTTCATTTAACCATATAGTAATTAATCATATTATTAAAATTAATATCATAACTAAACCAAATGTCATATTTATATTCTATAATCTCTACAGCTACTTTTACCAAACACATATATTTCAAACAACTACTTTCACAGCTAAAAGCGACAACTACTAGGCGACAATAACAAATACCGTAACACCGACAAACTTCTCCAACAACCAACAATACTCCAACAGCTACTTTTGCCGAACAGGGCCTAAGTATCAAATAGAGACAACCTTGGTCTGGCAATAGAGACCAAGCCAAAACTAGAGTTAAATTGGTCTGGCAATAGAGACCAAGCCAAAACTAGACTAAGTTTCCATGGTAGTAAAACCATTTAGGTGTTTGGTTCATATAGTGGTATGAGTTTGGAATCAGATATGAAACCAAGGTGGTAAAGGTTTGGAACTTAATTCCTAATACCATGTGTTTGGTTTTATTTGGAATGAAATTTTTTTGTTCTATTTGATACTCTGACCCAATTTAAATTTTTTTTTGTTGGTTTAATGTGTCAAAACACCGCGTGTTGTGAACTTGTGATGTTAGGAGCAAGAGTTAGAAACACAACCCCGTGTTTTGAGCTAAATGCAACGAGCATAAATTGATTGTTGTAACTTGTAAGTGGTCCAGACACCCAATCGTAAAGCGCCGCGTGTCTCGTTCATAACAGTCATTTGTTTTCTATTCTTATTCAATGCAACGGTAATATCTGGTATATAATAGATTTGTAATGTTAATAAAAATTATTAGATTTAGGGCCTGTTCGGCAAAAGTAGATGTTGGAGTAAATGATTGTTGGTCAATGTTGAAGTTCGGGTACCGTTGGTAAATGTTAGTTAATCGGTTAAGAATCGACTTTTAGCATGGAAAGTAGAATGTTTGAAATATATGTGTTTGGTAAAAGTAGCTGTAGAGATTATAGAATATGAAAATGACATATTGTTTAGTTATGATATTAATTTTAATAATATGATTAATTACTATATGGTTAAATGAAATGGTTGTGTTATGAACACAATGCATTATTTTCTTTTTAAAGATAAATTTTAGTTCAATTTTGTGACTCTTAACATGATATTCAAATATATATACTTTATAAATGATAAAACCATCCTAAAATGAATAAAATATAAAAGATAAATTTTGTGACTCTTAACATGATATTCAAACATACCCTCATTTCAAGCGATTGAATCACTGGTGATAATTATGAACTCAATTGCATATGGGAGAATCTGTACAATGCAAAATTCATACTTTAAAAAAAAGGACCAAAAAACTCAGTCATAAAGTTAAATATAATGGGAAAGAAAGAGGAATTATAGATTGACCTGGAGGAAGAAATCCGTAGATGTCACTGTTAATTCCCAAATAACTTGTAAAACATATATATATTGTTATTTTTAGGAGACACTCATAAAAATATCACGGAGAGAAGAAGCAACAGCACTGGAAGTGCGATTTTCAAGCAATTATATATCATATTATGGTAATTCCAAATTCATCCATAAAAAGTGGGATTTTTTTCGAATTATTCAAGATTTTAGAGGATATCTGCAGCAGCTACCCTGATTGTAGCAATATTTTCCTCTGAAAAAAAAAAAAGAATAAAGGGTAGAACGCTCCTTATTCAAACTGAACGCTATATTTTATAACATTTGGGAAAAGCTAGGGAAAAGCTACCTCAAACTCCAACAGCTACTTCCATATCTACTATGCCAAACACTCATTTAGTGTTTTGACCTAGTCAAAACACTAAAAGCTAGTGCAAAAGCTGTTGCCAAACAGGGCCTTAGAATTTTAGAAAAGTACACCAACGACTATAAATATTTTAGCTATAAATTGAGCTCTTTGATATATTTTACTACACTTCTTCCTAACCTATTTTAGTTTCTTATCAATTTCTCCAACCCCAATGTTATTTATATTCTCCTAATCGAGCAGAGTAACTCAAATTAAGGTACTTTAATTAGCAATATTACAATGTAACCAGTTGGGTTTAATCGAACTTTATATAAACTAATTAAATAATGATTTTTAATCCATTAATTTGAATTGTTATAAAGCATAAGTAATGATTAATATCTCACTAATTTTAATATGAATACAAATAATCTAGTCCTCATAACAAATAAAAAAGATTTTGGGATGAGGAGAGAAAGTATATAGTGGGGTACGTATGACAAGAGTAGCAGAGAAAAATAAAAAGATCAACCAACCCGTTGTGAGAAAAAAAGGATGAGTTGGTGGAGAGTTAGCGCGTGAGGAGTAAGAAGGTGGAAAGAAGTAAGATGGTAAGACTAATGGAATATTAGTCTTACCAAGAACCTGTGAGAAAAATGATACAATTCTTAAGAAACTTAGAACATAGTAAGTTGACGACCACACTTAACAAAGGAAAGAGCAATTTTGTGATAGCAGTTTTGTAAAAAAGGGGAACATTTTTTGCCATTTAGAGGAAATTAGTCTCTTAATATGACGGGGAAGACAGTGAGCTAATGTATCTTTGATGTGACATGTACAGAACGAAAACTTCATTCTCGATTCTACGAGGATTTCTAAGAAAATTGAAAATTTATGGCATTTTTAGATAAGTTGTGTTTCTAATGTATAAATAATGCTCTCTAGTAGGAATCTTACAACCTGAGTTACTAGGACTTGTTTGCATTCTCCACAAGTATTCATGTCGAATCCTTAAAATGTCAGAGTTTGACACATAGACACCTACCTGATCGTCTACACTAGTAGCCAAGTCTGAGTAGCTAGTGACATTATGTGGATATATTTTAGGAAAATTTGTCAGAAACAACCTTTTAAATACAAGTTTTTGCGGGAAACAACCTTTTAAAAAAAATCTGGCAAAATAAGACCTTAAAAATATTTTTTTGCGAGGAACAACCTTGACCCATTTTCTGGGCATTGACCAAGTATTTTGCGGCTTTGATTCACTAAAACCAAACATGGCAAGGCACGCAATCCACATTTCTTATGTTTCAACCCCATTTCCCTTCATATACTGATGAATTCAACGTCGAAAAATATTTGGTCAATGTCGAAAAATGGAGAAAAACTAAGTTGAAACATAAGAGATGGAGTTCACTTGCCCTCCACATGTTTGGTTTTAACGAGTCAACGTTGAAAAATGCTTGGTCAATGCCGGAAAATGGGTCGAGGTTATTTCTCGCAAAATATTTTCTTCTTAAGGTCTTATGTTGCCATTTTTTTTTAAAAGGTTGTTTCTCGCAAAAACTTGTATTTAAAAGGTTGTTTCTAACAAATTTTCTATATTTTATACATAGATTTCTTCTCTTGATAGGTTTCCTAACATAGGTTAGGACATAGGATTATCATTACTTTATAAACTATAAATATTAATCAATTGCATTCACTCCAATTCAAGGAGTTTCATCGTATCTAACATGGTCGTTAGGTTTTAAATCTAGTTTCCACGAAAAAAATTGTTTTTTTATTTCTTTTCTTGTTTGTCATTATGACCATCGAAGACGTCGCACTCTGTAAACTTCCACCCTCCTCTTAATATCATCCTGCCTAGTCCGTTAATAATATCAAAAAATCCATTTCCTTGATTCTTTAACACTGGAAAGTATAATATTTCAATTGGATCGAGTTATTTTGAGCGTCATGCAGGGCCGTTTTTTAGATTCTTGTGGCCCTGTTATTATAACAAAATGAGGCCCCTATTATAAGCAGAAGCGTGACCAAGGAAACTTAATTTGGGAAAGAGGTATCAGTAATAGGATAGAGATAAAGGAGTATTGATAGTAATTGAGAAAAATATTAGATTTTTTCTAGGTGGGCTTAACCACAATATTACGTCCTTAGAAAATGTGGCCCTGTGCTGTAGACCTTTATGCACATACCAAAATCCGGCCCTGGCGTCATGCTCATGCCTTTACTTTCTTGGATCACGTAGATCCAAAAATCCCATAACCATATGATATATTTGATGACATGTGGAAGCGTCTTGATTTAATTGTGAAACAGTGGATTTATGATACTATTTGGCCAAATCTTCTTCAGACGATTCTTTGTCGTGGAGATTCGGCACAATAAATCTAGGCTAAACTTATGGGAACTTTTGAGGATAACAAAGCTACTCAGGAAATGTACCTTGAAAATCACTTTAATGCTCTTCATCTGTCCAAATTTTCTTATGTTTCCTCTTATTGTCAACAATTGAAGAATATTAAAGATCAACTCACTAATGTTGATCATCCCATATATGAATAAAATTGATGTTACATTTTGTTTCTGACCTTCTCAACACGGATTTTGATTTCGTTGCTACTGAGATCCAGTAGATGGAGACATCATTGTAGGCATGTTATTACCATCTTTTGGCCTACAAAATTTTTAGTGATGTTTTGGTTCGAAATAGAGTCGCCAATTACTTTTGAGGAAAAACTATTTAAACCAAAACGACGAGTGAGTTCGGGGAGAATGTCCTTACTTATTCATTAAAATATTCAAATTTCACGCACATAATTCAATGAGTTTTTTGCGGGGATATACCAGGGTAATAGGGCATTTTGTGGGGATACCTCACTAATTTTGTTTTGTGGGGATATACCAACCTAAATTTAAGTTTTGTTAAAAGGTACCAAAAACACTATTTCTGGCAAGAAAGTCAAATTTCCAGCCTTTGACTTGGTAACTTAACCCTAATTTATACCCTATAGCACAAATTCAAACCACATAGTACATTGAAGAACATAATAAGTAAATTGAATCGAGATAAAAGCTAAAATAAGACATCATACCTTGCATTTGATGATTTTGAGCTGCCCTTTCTTGCTGAATTGAAGAGCGTTCTTTTTCAAGGTTTAAGGAGAGGGAAATGTTAAGGGAGTGGGTTGGTCATTAAGGGAGAGAGTTCTTAAAAAAATTGTTAAAATAAAAAATTATTTCAATAGTATGCGCGTGGTTGAGGGGGTAAAACACAATATTTGTGGCTCACTCTCGGGTTCCTACCAAGTCAAATGCAGGAAATTTGACTTTCTCGCCGGAAATAGTGTTTTTGGTACCTTTTAACAAAACTTAAATTTAGGTTGGTATATCCTCACAAAAAAAATTTAGTGAGGTATATCCCCACAAAATGCCCTATTACCCTGGTATATCCCCGCAAAAAACTCTAATTCAATTAATTTCATAAATAGACAAATATTTTTAAAGTCGGGTTTTTAGCACATAAGATCTAATTTTGGTTATCACTTCATTAAAATCACTTCATTAATAGGCGTGATTTGACTAATTTGTAGGCGTGATTTAACTAATTTGTAGGTATGATTTAGCAAACAATAAAATAATATTTGATCATTCAATTGCAATTAAAAAAGCATAATAAATATTCAAAGCATGAGAAGCATACAAATACTTATGAGAAGGGAGATTGGAAAGAATATACAAATAATTACATATATATTCAATGCAGGCTTGTGAATTACATATATACATATATCATGAAAATGAAAGAGTTTGCATAATAAGAAATAAATTGGAATTGACCATCGGGATTTATACGTTTCTTGCCTAGGTATAACAATACCGATGCTGGAGGAATCAATCTTTAGCCTTGAAGAAGAGAGTTCTTGAATTAATATTCAGTGAAGGAAGAATAAAGATCGATCATTGTGTTTGAATCTGTTTAAATGTGATATATGTGTGGTAGAATCTGAATAATGAAGACGTAATACCCCTCATGATTGCTTTAAAAAGGGATTTAGTAGGCTACTCATTCCATCAAGATGCATCTTTCTTTTAGGGAGCTCATTTCCTTAGTTACTCCACAGTTAAGCGTGCTTGGCTGGGAGTAGTCCAGGGATGGGTGACCTCCTGGGAAGTTTCTCAGGGTCCGCATGAGTGAGGACAAAATGCGCCGAAAGAACTTGTGTTGGTTATTGAGTACAGTTGTTGGCCCTAGATGCGCATTGGTGACGATATACTCGGCTTCTTGAGAGGTTTGTGATGTTTATGTTTAAGTTGAAGTATTTGTTGGAATATGAACATATTCATTGTTAAAAACTAAAGAAA
This sequence comes from Beta lomatogona, assembly GCA_947646795.1. Lineage (NCBI taxonomy): Eukaryota > Viridiplantae > Streptophyta > Magnoliopsida > Caryophyllales > Amaranthaceae > Beta > Beta lomatogona. The sequence continues at coordinate 4,081,066 of CANSNZ010000020.1, read as the reverse complement.
TATCGAGCTATTTATAGGGAAAAACTCGACTAGGGTTCAGAAAAACGACCAACACGGAAAAAACCAGGGCTTGCGCTTGACGCAAGGAGGATCCGCCTAGCGCGAGCCTCGTGTGCTAGGGCCACGAACCCTGCACAGATTGCACGACTTCTGCACCTGGCCCACGAAGCTTGCACATATCACAAGCTTTTTGTGTCAGCCGAGCTCCTTTTTACGATTCATCGGTTTTGTAAATTGCTTAGGGTTAGCATCAACGCACGGACTTGCGTCAAACGCAAAGTCGTGCTCTTGGCGCATCTTTTTAGGTTTAGCGAGATATCGATTTATTGTTTTGCAACCGTTTTAGCTTATCTTTTCTCAAAAGTTATCGTTAAATAACGAATTAAAATCACAAAGATTATGAAAATTAACTAATAAAAGATTTATTTTGAAATTCAAACAATTATCATGAATAATTAATTGGCCTTTTGAAGTGGGTTTTCTTTGAATGGGATTCAAGATATATTCTAACTGATCTAGGCTTTTGATTGCTTTCTTTCAGTTTGGACCAAGTAGGACGATGGTATGTTTCATCATTCCGTGTTAAATGAGGAGACAGATTGATGTGTCTAAAATTACCATCCTTTGAATATGCCAAATCTCGATTGATTCTAGAAGAAACAAGGCGTGCCAATGACCTAGTACTAGTTTTCTCGTATAAGCCTCCAATCCGTCAACCACTAACATCTATGGGCCGCCGTCTCAATTAACCATCGCATCAAGGCCAACAACGCTTTGACAAGCGGCTGCGGACGCGGGGGGTGGTGGCAAGTCTGGTTGTGGTCGCGGGTCTTTGTAACATCGAAATAATGATCTGGCGTCTGCTCCTTAGTTCAATCCATCATGGGCTGGACCAAACGCCCCCACCTGGCAGTCCCCTTTCCATATCCCCAATATCAGGTTTATACTCTTCCTGCACAGTTATAGGCCCCTTCTTCGGGCTCTTTTAGGCCCATTCCACAGCGAATGGTCCAGCAAGCAACCAGGTTTATCCAGCTTTGTATCAGGACTCTAAGCGGCCTATGACCCCCTACTTAGTTAGCCAATTCGCTTGCTACCATGACATTGCCCAATGATAATTCTTGGTACATGGATTTGGGTGCTAATGCTCATATGACCAATTCTGGAGGCAATCTTATGAATTTATTGAATTTGAGCACATATACTTGTAGACACATAATCGTGTCTCCCCATTTAAGGATCCGGTGATGAAACATACCGTGGTCTTAATTGGTCAGACCTAAGGGCAGAGCAGTCTGAAAAGCCATTCAAAACTATTTCGAAAAGTGTTAAAGTCCAATTTATAAGCCCAATTAAATATTAATGATAATTTATTGTATTTGAGCCTAATCCTTTGAAAAGCCCAAATAATTGTTTAATATTAATTAATTGTTTTATTTATAATAAATAATTTTTTTATAGTTAAGATCATATTTTATCCCGTAAAATCAGATTCCGGAATTAAAGGATAAAAGAAAATCTTTTAAAACGCGTTTTAAAAAAGGCTGGGAAAGGCACCACCGTGCACTTGGCATACACCCTTGCCCCTGGCGCACCTTTTCCTGACACATGGCACTGTGCCACACACTGTGCCGTGCGCCTGACGCACAGCTCTGCGTGAAGCGCAGGTTTCTTTCTTATCATTTTCAAAGCACGTACCACGTGTACGCTTTTTACTGGTCATGATGCGTCATGCGCTTGCCACGTCTGCTGCACCTGGCGCAGCCAGCGCGCGTGAGGCGCAGTGCCGTTTTTCCTATAAATAGGCTTGATTTCCGAATAGATTTAAAAAACGGATTTCTCACATAATACTCGACAAATACTTTACGAATCTCTCTACAAACTACAAAACTTCCCTACAAAACTCATACCTTTCAAACACAAATACATTCAATCTACATACATTCAGATTTTCAGGCTTCACGATTGTTCGTCCCGAAGGATGTCAATTTCTCAAACCCAAGCCACGGTATAATCCTGAGGGTCTTTAGATAATTTTTTTTTATATTGAAGTTACTAACGAATTTCTTTTCTGATGTAGATCTTTAATGTAAAATCGCTCTGCTTTATATTCTAAACTCTTTTCTATACTTTATTTTATATTTCATATTATTATTATTCATGCCTTTGTATATTATATGCTTGCGTGATTGTTCTATGCATATTATATGATTGTCCCTGCTTTATTGCTTTTACCACCCCACATGTTATTTTTGCTAATCAAAGACCTAAAGAACTGTTCTAACATTAATCAGATTAATTCGGACAACCTGTTAGGTTCCCTGTAATATTGATTGCCTAATAACATATCACTAAAAATTAGTCTTTTATGTGTTTCCTGAACCTACCTAGACTAAATATTTTTAGGGTGTATAAAAAACGTTATTTGATTATTCTTTGGCATAAAATATGTAATAAATCGATATTTAGTAGAGGCCAACTTTGGGCGAACGTAGTTCATTATGAATATATTCGTACCCTCACCCCCGAACTCAATCTTTGGTTCATTTTGACCATCTTTGGAGTCAGGACGGGGAAATCTACATTGGATAATTTGTCCCTATGGTTTTCCCATATCCAATTAGGTTTATGATTCTTCCTAAAAAGAATTGTTGGCTACTTGTGCTCTATCTCCGTAGTAGATACCGCTGTATTAGATGATTCAGCCCTATCTTCATAGATGTCCATATCTTCAATTATTGGTACAGTCATTTGTTTCAATCCACACATTTTACATGAGTGGTTATTATTTTGCTGCATCCAGCTGCAATATCTTTTTAAGGTATCTTCAGTTAGAAAATTTCTAGGTATATACCTTGTAACTGGTTCTTGATCTGGATGGAGCAGGCTCCATACCCATGACTTGATGGTTTCAATCGCATCATGGCCGTATGTTTTGCTTTGAGAGATAATTAATGTGTTTAACTCCCTATGATTTATCCAAACATAAGTCTTGACCATGTTAATCAAGGCTTCATAAATTGCTTTTATCTTGACCGCCCTCTTTTCCCTGAGGAGACTTCTTTCAATACAAAACAATTTTCATTAAAACCTTAACAGTGGGGTAGTCAAATCTAATACGCGCTCACACCGCGTAGGCGAAATAAAAACACGCCTACAATACTCATATTTTAGTTGGTAATGGTCATCACACTCCTATTATGAGTTTTGGTCATTCCACCCTTCCCTCCCATAAATATCTGTTAGCTCTCCGTGATGTTTTAGTTCTCCACAACTAATAAAGAACCTAACAGGCTAGTTTCTCTCTCAACGCTCACTTTCTCTCTGCCTTCTCTCTAAACTCAGCCTCCCACAAAACCCTAACCCTAGGAACTCGCCGGAGTTCCGGCGCCGCGGCGGTTCTCCGGCGAGTTCCCTCGTCTTTGTCTTCGGTTTTTTTTTCTCATCTTTCCTGTTTCTCGTCGTCAGTTAGTGGTCGCCTGTGTTCGTTGGGTTTTCTCCTTCGTTGGTCCATCTCGGTCAGTTTTCGTCGTCAGTTAGTTGCACCACCGCTCCGTCGTCGGTTAGTTTCCCCTTCCCCTAGTGTTTTGTCGTCGGTTAGTTTCCCCTCCCCTGTTTTTGTAGTCTGGTTTGGGCGTCCCTTCCCCCTCCCCCCTGTGGTTGTTGTTTGGGCTTCCCCTCCCCCCTCCCCCCTAGTTGTCGGTCCGGGCTTCCCCCTCCCCCCCCCCTAGTGCCGTAGGGTATCCTTGTAAGGCTTCCCCTCCCCCTACCCCCTTTGTTAGTGTTGTGGCGGTTCAAATTGTAGGTCATCCCCTTCCCCTTCCCCCCTGTCGCTCCAAAGTTGTAGGGCATCCCCGTCCCCCCTCCCGTTTTCCGGTGGTGCGTCCTTTTTCCCCCTTCCCTGTTAGTTTTTAGTTATCTGTTTTTGGGTTGGTTAGCTATGGGTTGTGTTGGTATAGGTTGGTCGTTTGTTCTCTTATCCTGCTTGATGATTTTGTTAATTTCTGGAGGAAGTCTTTGTCTGCAAGATGTTGGATCTGGTTTATGTGGTTGGTTAGGGTCTACGTGGCCTCTGATTTCATGGATTGGGTTTGTTTTATCCGATTTTGACTATCGGATGGTTCTTCGAGATCTAACATTGGTTAGATTTCAATCTCGTTTGGTAATGCTTGTCTCAATCATTATCTTGACAAAACGAAATCTGAAGACGGCTCCCCAATTTGTCAATTGGGTTTATAGCGCGTCAACTCAATCGAGCTTCTCATCAAAGGCGAAGCCGGAAATACCCTTCAAAAAGGGTATTAAGTCACAAAGGCATGTGACTTTTCGAGGACCCTTGGTCGTAGAATCCCATGTGACAGAAGGTCACTGGGATTGGTCCTCTTGCGAGTTCCTAATCTCACTGTTACTTTGGTTCCCCGCTTGTGAAATCAGCCATCTCCTCCCGCTCCTTTTGTCCTGGTTAGGGCGATCGTCATCCATCAGCAGCAGCTTTTCTCTACAGTTCGCTATCAACACAGGCCTCCAGATCGAGCAGTTCTATCATAGTTTACGTTATTTGTGTTTTTGTTATGTAAGAGCGAGTATCTCTCAGTTTAGTTTCTTTGGTTGTATTAGCGTTAAGATGTACTTTCGGTTTTAATTAATGCACAATTTCCCGTTGTCACAACTAATAAAGAACCTTATTTCAATCCGTAAGTTTACCACTGGTAATAATGTCACTATTGAATCTGACTCTTATACTTTTTCTGTGAAGGACCTTTGCACAGGGACTATTATAGCAAGATTTAGTAGTTCGGGGACCTTTATCTTGTCACCACCAACACACCTTTCACGTGTATGTCTAACGGTCTAACCAGTATCCACCACCCTCGTGGCATCATCCTCGCATAGTCGCTTTGGACATCTAGGCTCGACAATTTTTGCGCTCTCTTAAATCTAGGAATATAATAAATTGTAATACGGAGTCTCTCTTCAACTTTTGCAATTCTTGTCGAGTAGAAAAACACATTCGTTTACCATTTCATACATCTAACACTAGTATTATTTTTGCTTTTGATATTATTCATGGTGATTTATGGATTTCTCCTATTCTATGAGCTAGTAACGCACAAATGAAACATTATACAAGAAGCATCGAGTACTTAGTATTACTAACTGGCAGACCATCAACGAATGATGCAGTAAGTTTCAAATTAAAAGACAACAAAAGTGATCAGAGGGTTTATAATTTTGTCAACATCACACTTGCATAAGCAGGAAGGCATCTACATGTGATTCAGCTGAATATGGGCAGCTGAGATATAGGGGTGGTTGAGAAGTTTTCCTACATTAGTAAAAAGAAAAGCTCGATAGGGTAGAAGTTAATTTCCGGAGCATGTCAGGAAATAGAAGCCACAATCTGAGCATTGGGCATCTCGTTTCTAGCAAGAACAAAAGTTAAAGTACTAAAATAGCAGTGTGTTCTCTTCACCTTAAAATTAAGTCCAATAAATTCAGTTCTGATAAGAAAACGCACCTAAGCTACCCATATAAATATCGATCATGCATTCTCTTAACATAACATATCTGAATTTATGAGGACCTCTTAGAGAAATTGTTATGTTCTAAATATTTATATCTTTACTTATTACGTATAATTATTATTAGAATTATGCACAGAAGACCGTGAAAAAGCAAACGTTTCATCTATTGTAAAAACAAAAGAAATATTTGTACAAAAAAGTCTATGTAGTAGGACTCCAGCTTCTACATTTAAATGTTTCAGCTCGAATACCAATGTCGTATGCTTAATACTCCAAGACGTATATGTACGCTTGACACTACTTCAATTTGGAACAAAAACGTTCGAGCACTTACCCAACAATTGATTTGTTGCCCTCTTAAGGAGGGTCTTAAAGTTTTTTCTCAAAAAGAAAAACATACTCAACGATCGGTATACTAGTAACCATAACTGATTAGCTAGTAATGCACGGGTGTAACAGTATTCGAGAAGCATTGAGTATATTAACAGACAAACCATTTATCCGTAGGTAAAGACAAAAGAGATTAGATTTCTGTAAACATCACATTTGCATAAGCAGGAACGCATATATTTGTATTTTAGCTGCATATTGGAAGCTGAAATAGAGCCATAGAGAAGGTGGTTGAGACGTTTCCCGAGATAAGTAAACGTGTAAAGCTTGCCACGGCGAAATTTATTTGTTTAATTTAGACTTTAGAGCATGGTAAGAAATAGAAGCCACAATTTTCAGCATCTGACGTCTCATTTCCATCAATGGTAAAAGTTGAAACTAATACTAAAGAAAAAGTTTCAATCCATATGAACATTAACATATAATTAGCGTCATATATTCTGATAAAACAAGAAAGTTAACAAGAAAGTTGGATAATCTCAAATCAAAAAAGGAACTTTCTAGGTGGACCACATTGTTGAAGAAATCAGCACAAAATTGCCTCGTATCAGGACGCAATGACGTGAGAGGAATATCATTGCTTTATGAGTAACACATTATGATGCTTTCGCAGTTCGCACTCATTATATAAAGATGAACTACGTTGTAAGGCTTTTGCATGAGAAAAAAAACTAGCTCGTGGCTTTTGTTCCAAAATATTTGAGTGTATTAGTCATGGACGGGAAGAAGTTGGAGTACAAAGGGGATGAGGCTTTGGAGGAGTTGGAGAAGCTTACAACGAAAGCTGACGAGCTTCAACAGAAAATCTTGAAGGATATAATTACTAGGAATGGAGATACTGAGTATCTGAGTAAGTATCTAAAGGGCTCCAAACATGTTTCGACTTTCAAGCATCACGTTCCTGTTATTGATTATAGTGGTGCGCAGCCTTACATCAAGAGAATTGCCAACGGCGAGGAGTCTTCTCTTCTTTCTGGCCATACTATAGTTGAGATGTTATGCAGGTCTGTGGTTGATCTCTAGTTAAGTAGTTTAATTTTTTTCTTCTGATGCTGATTTATTTTTGACATTAAAACTGTGTTTTTTCATTTATGTTCAGTTCAGGAACATCAAATGGGGAGCCCAAGTTGATGCCATCAATTGCTGAGGATCTCGATAGAAGGACTTTCGTGTATAACCTTATCATGCCAATCGTCAACAAGTAAGACTTAACTAATTTAAATTAGTACTCTTTTGATCTACTAATTTTACTGTCCACAAAAGAAACAAAAACAGTTCAAAGTGTTTCCATTGATCACTTATAGAAACTTGATTGTGATGAGGTGATTAAGGTTTACATGGCTAACATATTCTTCAAGGTTTTGTTTTCATTTCTCTAGTAAAAATGAGTGTCTTATATCCATTGTTAGATTGTCAACTGGGTGGAGGCCACTAAGATTTGACAAAAGAGTAAAACTAACCTAAAGTACTTCAATAAGCATGTTGATAGAGACTCTGATGCATTACGCACTACCAAGAATACTTTGCTCTTTCACCTATATACAATTGTTTTCTAATTAACTTGATTATATGTTTGATTCATTATCTCTTATTCACATTTTTTATGCCATTATATGACGTTGACCTGAAGATAACATTTTAATCAAGCTAATGATTATGAGGACATAGAAACTTGTAGTGAAATTTTTACATTGTCATTAAGACAACAAAATAAAATAAAATTAAACATAATCTATGTTACTCGAATTTCTTCATTTTACATCAACTACCTGTTTTGGATCCTTACATTCTGAAATGGATATGACACTTTGGCACCTCATTTTAGGCTAAAATCACAAAAAGTTTCATGAACTGTCAAGTCAGACACTTGGACATGTACCCATGACTGACACGAGTACCGAAGTCCAAGTAACATTGAACACAGCATGTTTCATACCGTTGTAAATTACTTCCTCGGATAATTATAGGTACATTCCTGGTTTAGATGAAGGAAAGGCCATGTACCTCTACTTTGTGAAGGCAGAAATGTCTACTCCTTGTGGCTTACCAGCAAGAGCAGTTCTTACTAGCTACTACAAGAGCAAGCACTTCAAAGGACGAGCGCGTAATGTTCCCTTCCTTGACTACACTAGTCCTGACCAGGCCATCCTCTGTGATGACAGCAACCAAAGCATGTACTGTCAGTTACTTGCTGGTCTTGTTCTCCGTGACCAAGTTCTTCGTCTTGGAGCTGTTTTTGCCTCCGCTTTTCTGCGTTCAATAACCTATCTCGAGAAAAACTGGGTTAAACTATGCAATGATATTAGAAAAGGGAAGTTAGATGCCTCCATTACAGACCCGGAATGTCAATTGGCTATGTCAAGCTTACTTACGTCGCCTAAACCAAGTTTAGCAGATGAGATTGAGAAGATATGTGGTGGTTCATCATGGAAAGGGATTCTCTGTAGACTCTGGCCTAAGGCAAAGTTCATTGAGGCAGTGGTAACCGGTTCTATGGCGCAGTATATCCCATCACTCGAGTACTATAGTGATAAGAAGTTGCCATTGTTTTGCCCCATGTATGCTGCTACAGAGTCCTATTTTGGTGTGAACTTGAAGCCTTTGTCTGATCCCTCTGAGGTTTCCTTTACCCTATTACCGAATATGTGCTACTTTGAGTTTATTCCTCTAGGAGAAAATTCATGGTCGTTCGATGAAGAAACAAACATACCATCAAACAAGCTCATCAATCTTTCGGAAGTGAAGCTTGGTTGTTACTATGAAATAGTTGTTACCACTTTTGCTGGTAAGTCCATTTATTTTCGATCAATGTCATCATTTTTATTGTTGCTTCTAGGTATCTTTTTTTTTATCACTCTTTAATTTCCTGTATATCAAGTATATGTTCATTATTGCTCACTTGTTTCTTTGGCCATGTTATATTCACCAATCACCATATTTTAGAAACTTATTACTTATTTGTGTATAAATTAGGTCAGACGAGCTCAAAAATAATTTAAGACCAAACGAGAACAAACTTTCTTATTTCCGTCTAGTTATTACCAAATATATCTAATTCTGTATTGGAAAAATATTTAAAAATTTAGTTTTTTGGCAAACATGAGTCAAATAGAGCAAGATCCTCATGAATATGTTCTTTACACTATATGTATAAATTAGAGTCCAAACACGGTCAAAATTTATTCAAATTTTGGGATTAGACCAGGCCAAAAAGATTTAGAGTAGATTAGAGTAGACCAAAGCACCTTATTTTAGGTGTACAGAGCAAAACTTTTATATATTCTTGTGATCTTTGTATGTTCCTGTAATTACTTGCACTAAAGATGAATTTGACATGATGCATCACACAATGAAATTTTGAGTATTTTTGGAGCATAATGTAGGTCTCTGTAGATACCGTATTGGCGATGTGCTACAAGTGACAGGGTTCTACAACAAGGCACCACAGTTCAAATTTATATGTCGTAGAAACGTTGCTTTAAGCCTAGATAACGAAAAGACGAGTGAGGAGAACCTCTACAAAAGTATAACAGCTGCAAAAAAGCTGTTAGAGCCTCACAAAGTTATCCTGCTTGAGTACACTAGTGTTGCTGATACCTCTTCGGTGCCAGGGCACTACGTGTTATACTGGGAAATCGTACATGTCAATCCTAAACTCGCTCATTCGACTCTCGATGAAGTCCTCCAAGAATGCTGCATTGCTGTTGAGGAGGAGCTTGATTACACATATAGAAGGTGCAGGTCTCATGACAAGGCTATTGGACCGTTGGAGATCAAGCTCGTTAAGCCTGGCACTTTTGAAGCATTGATGGATTTCTATATAAGCCAAGGAGGGTCTATTAACCAGTACAAAACACCAAGGTGTATTCAGTCCGAAACCGCGTTGAAGCTACTCGAAGCTAACGTCAAAGAACGTTTCTTGAGCCCCAGGGATCCGATATGGACTCCTTTATAACTTAGTGAAGTATCATATCTAATCTGATGAAATAAGATCACTGTTTTTTATTCAAGGTTGATTGCAATTATTGTATGTCATAGTTTTACTGCACTTAGTTTTTTGTGGGAGGATCTCAGTTTATGTAGCTTATTTTTGTTTGACTCTCCGGACTCAGTGAAATGAATGATTATAATTATACTTGTCCTGTCTTCTCTTTACCACTTTAATCTGTTATTTGCCGCAGATTATTGCATTATGAACAATCTGCACAAGATATTTAGTAGTTATATATATATTTAGAAGTATATATATATATATGAAATGGGCATATTTATATCCTAAAAGGCTAAAACGACATACAAGCATGAGGCTTCTTCTTCTATATGGTACAATTCATATGAATTTCCTTTAATACATTTAGGCTCTGTTTGGTTGGGTGTAAAACATTTTCAGTGTAAAATGATTTTCATGGAAAACAATTTGTTGTTCCTTAGTTTTGGATGATGACTACATTGCAAACTTCCTGACATATTGGATTGTTTTGATAAATAGTGTTTTAGTTCCGGAGTAGGAACTTTGTTATCTAAGCGAGTTCCAGAGTTGGAATCATGGATGGCGTGGCACTCATAATCAAGACTAAGCAATATAAACACAACAACAAGACTTAAACTTTCAAATGATGATTTATGATTCAAGTTCCTATTCACAGTTTCTAAGGAACTATCTGCTGTTCCTTTCCAGATGCATTTGGTTTCACAGTTCCTCAGGAACTACCTGCTGCATTCGTGTTTTACAGTTCCTTCAAGGAACTGTCTGCTGTTCCTAAGATGGGACGTATGGATCTTCAGAGTTGAAGATTTAAAGGGATGACATGAAGTCTAAGTTCAAGAGTATGTACTTAGGATTTATGTAAGTAATTTACGTTGCTTAATACTAAGGAACTACATGGTATTTAATGAATGCAACAGTGGTTTTAAAAGTATTTAACTGAGAGTTTTTAGGAAATATTGTTATTAAATAAAATAGTTTTTATTTTAAATAAAAATCCTTTCTTTGTTACTGAACAAATAAAAATGGATTTCTTAAATAAATTCCTTATTTCTCTCAACTGTTTAAAACCACGTACTGTTAGTGGATTGTCCATTACTTTGCTTGTTCCTCAAGAAGTGTGAACGTGGGAAAATGATTCTACGTGGGTTACTGCTTCACACTTAGTGGAGGAACAAGTGGAACTGGCATGAGAAGACTTCACTATAAAAAGAGAAGTTTGCCTCATTGCAATCCACCAACTGAAAACATATTTGTCTACGTTTATATCTTAAGAGTTTTCAAAAAGTCAGTTGCATTCCATAAAAGTTCCAAAGTTCCTTAAGTATTTGAGTTCAACGTAATTACTAGTGTTTTCACACAATTTGAGTTGTATTTTGGGGAACAAGGGTTGAGTGACTTTTGTAACGACTTAGAGTTAAGTCAGTGAGTAGAGGCTTCGGAGTAGAAGCAAGAGAAAGGAGAGTTCCAGTATTCAGAGGGGATTACTGTGGGAAATTGAGTTCGAGAGGAACTCGAGTTGTAGAGTGTTATTGTAATAGAGTCATTGCAATAATAAAGTTTTTGAGGTTTTCACTTCTTGATTAGTGTCAAGAAGTTTCCTCAATTTTATATTTCTCTGTCTCTCATATCACTATTCCTTTATAGTTTTATAATTCCGCAAGAAACTTTGCTAAAAGTTACAAAGTACAATTCACCCCCCCTCTTGTACGTGTTCCATTGAAGTATCAATTGGTATCAGAGCCGGAGCTCACAAAATACAGGCAACCCTGTTGAGTAAAGTTCCTGAAGAATATGGATACGCACGAGAAACTTGAAGAAGGTTACTCCACGCAAAGGCCTCCAATGTTCAACGGAAAATTCTTTACGTATTGGAAAAATCGTATGGAAATTTTCATCAAGGCAGAGAACTACCAAGTTTGGAGGGTTATCGAAGTTGGTGATTTCGAGGTAACAACAACTAATGCCGAAAACGAGGTAGTTCCTAAACCAATGACTGAATTTTCAAAAGAAGATTTTGAAAAATATGAAATCAATGCCATGGCTGTCAAAATATTGCATTGTGGCCTTGGACCCCATGAACATAATAGAGTCATGGGGTGTAAGAGCGCAAAGCAAATTTGGGATCTCCTTCAAGTCACACATGAAGGAACTAATGAGGTTAAGCGTTCCAAAATCGATCTTTTAAAGTCAAAGTATGAACGTTTTGAAATGCAACCAAAAGAAACAATTCAAGATATGTTTACACGATTTACTAACATCACTAATGAATTAGTTTCTCTTGGAAGAATTATTCCCACTGATGAACAGGTTAGGAAAATTCTAAGGAGCATGCCTCAGGATGATCGTTGAAGAACAAAGGTCACTACATTGTTCAAAACAAAGGACTTTACAAAGTTCAGTATTGAACAATTGGTAGGATCTCTAATAACCCACGAATTGCATCTTGGAACCGCGGTACCTGAGAGTTCCAAAAATCGAGGGTTGACTCTTAAAGCTGAAGAGGAGTCAGAATCAGATGAAGAAGAAGCTGCCATGCTTGTAAGAAAAATGAAAAGGTTATACAGGAACTACAAACCTGGAAACCAAAAAGGAAGGAACTCGGTGAAAAAACCAATGAGTTCCAAAACTGAGAATGGCTGCTACAAGTGTGGAGAAACTGATCATCTAATAAGAGACTGTCCTCTTTGGGAAAATGAGAAAGGGAAAGGCAAGGAACTAGCCAAAGATAGATACAACAAGTCAACCTTTGCTAAACCTAACTTCAAGAAGGCCATGATTGCCGCGTGGGGAGAAACAGATTCTGAAGATGAAGAGGAACAACATCTTGAAGAGACGGCCAATCTTTATCTCATGGCAAAAACAAATGAAGATGACAAAGTTCCATCTAATGAGGTAAACTCTACTACTCTTCAATCTCTGTCAAAAACCAAACTAATTGAATTAATGTTAGAAACACTAGATGACTACAAGAAACTTGGAATTTTGAAACGCCAAAGTGATAAGGCTGTGGAACTAAGTAAGAAACATATGGCCTACTTAAGTAATGTTAGATCAGATGTACAAAGTAGGTTCTTTAATTTACTTGACAGGAACACTTCTCTTAATGATTCCTTTGAAAGAGTTAAAAATGAAAACATTATGCTTAAAGTGGAGCTAAGTCAATACAAGTTGTTAAGTTTAAGTCTAGATCCTACAAAATCTACTGAGATAAGTATGGGAATTTTTAATGTGGATCTAGAAAAATTAAACAACGAATTGACTACTGCTAATGAACAAAATGAGAAGTTAAAAAGGGAACTAGCTATAGCTAAGTCTAAGAAACAATCCCTCAATATAACTCCTCAGTGGATTACTGATGCTAAAACAAAAAGAACAGAAGGTCTAGGATTTCCTTACAAGAAAAGCCATGTGAAAAAGAAAAAATATGTGGATCTACCTAGTGTGAAAGTCTGTTCCTTTTGTGGAAGTGGAAACCATGTTCTAGAGGAATGTACAAAAAGGAAAGAGAAAAATGTCAAAAATGAAAACTACGTAAAGAAAATATGGGTCAAGAAAACTGATGTGGTGAAAGAAAAGGAACTCCAGGAAACCCGAGTTCCTACAACTAATCAGTGATTTTCATGCAGGTCCTAGTGAGGGGGAACAACTCGTGGTATCTCGACAGTGGGTGTTCCAAACACATGACAGGAGACACATCTAAGTTTCTCTCACTAGAGGCCTATAATGGAGGAACGGTGACCTTTGGGGATAACAAGAAAGGTGAAATAATCGCCATTGGAAAAGTAGGAAGGTCAAGTTCCCACTCAATTGACAACACGTTCTTAGTCGAGGGTTTGGTGCACAGTCTGCTAAGTATTTCCCAATTTCGTGATAAGGGAAACTCGGTAAGTTTTACTTCTGAAATTTGTCAAATTGTTAACAATGACAGTGGGAAGGTTATTTTGGAAGGAACTAGGAAAGGGAAACATATACTGTGGATCTCAACCAAGTTCTAAAAGCCAATTTAACCTACCTAAGTGTCATTAAAGATGATTCTCTCCTTTGGCATAAAAGATTTGGTCATGCCAGTCTTTCACTACTTGAAAAATTAAAATCAAAAGAACTTGTGAGAGGGCTTCCTTCAATCAAGTTCCAAAAGGAGAAAGTTTGTGATTCTTGCGTTAAAGGAAAACATGTAAGAAGTTCCTTTAAACCAAAGAAAATGGTTAGCACTTCTAAACCACTAGAACTGATTCATATGGACTTATGTGGTCCTATGAGAATTCAAAGTAGAAGTGGTAAAAGGTATGTCTTAGTTATTGTTGATGATTATTCTCGCTACACTTGGGTAATTTTTCTAGCAAGTAAGGATGAAACTTTTGATGAATTTGTTGCTTTTGCTAAGAAAACACAGAGAACCAGTGGTCATCAATTAATTCATTTAAGGTCGGATCATGGAACTGAATTTGACAATAGCAAGTTTGATGATTTCTGCAAGGAACAAGGTATGGATCATAACTTCTCTGCTCCTAGGACTCCCCAACAAAATGGAGTCGTTGAAAGGAAAAAACAGAACCTTGGAAGACATGGCTAGAACCATGTTAATTGCTAGTTCCTTACCAAGGAACTTCTGGGCTGAAGCAGTTAATACAGCTTGTTATATAATCAATAGAGTCATGATTAGAGCCTTATTAAACAAGACACCTTATGAGCTTTTGAAAGGAAACAAACCTAGCATTTCTTATTTTAGAATTTTTGGGTGTAAGTGTTTTGTTCACAATAATGGAAAAAGGAACTTAGGGAAATTTGATAAAAGAAGTGACGAGGCAGTTTTCTTAGGATATGCCTTAAACAGTAAATCTTACAGAGTTTATAACAAACGCACTATGAGTGTAGAAGAGAGTGTGCATGTTATTTTTGATGAAACTGACAAAGTTGATGTAGTACAAGAACAGGAAGATTTCGAAATTGGTCTAACACGTGTTTCAGATAAAGATGATGAAATCTCATCCATGAAGCCACGAAACATAGTTGATGTTCCTAGAAATCAAGAAGCATGAGAAAATGAAGAAGTTCCTATGACAGAGGAACTAGAAGAAACTGGTGTAGTTCCTAATGAGCAAAACGAATCTCAGGAGCATGAGGATCAAGAAATTGAGATGGATGCACCTCAGCCAGAAACAGTTCCTGCGGCAGAGTTCCATCCAAAACCATGGAAACATCAAAGTTCTCATCCAATGGATCTGATAATCACCAACATTCGCAAAGGAACTCAGACAAGATCTCAAATGAGGAACTTCTGTGCTTTTCATGCATTCTTATCCATTCTCGAGCCAAGGAACCACACTGAAGCATTACAAGATGCAGACTGGATTACTGCCATGCAAGATGAACTCAATGAGCTCAAAAGAAACAAAGTGTGGCATTTGGAACCCAAACCAAAGAATCAAAAGGTAATAGGTCTCAAATGGGTTTTCAGGAACAAGCTCGACGAACGTGGAACTATCGTAAGGAACAAAGCAAGGTTAGTTGTTAAAGGCTACAATCAATAGGAAGGTATAGATTTCGAAGAAACTTTTGCTCCTGTTGTCAGGTTCGAAGCTATACGAATTTTAATTGCTTTTGCTTCTTTCATGGGGTTTAAGCTGTATCAGATGGACGTCAAATGTGCTTTCCTAAATGGTTATTTAGATGAAGACGTCTATGTGGAACAGCCTCCTGGATTTATAGACCCAAATCTTCCTGACCATATCTATAAGCTTGATAAAGCTCTCTATGGGCTCAAACAAGCTCCTAGATCATGGTATGAGAGATTATCAAAATTTCTTTTGCAAAATGATTTCAAACGAGGAAAAATTGATAAAACTTTGTTTTTGAAATCAAAAGGAACTGATCTTTTGGTAGTATAAATCTATGTGGATGATATATTATTTGGTGCTACTAATGAAGTTTTGTGCAAGGAATTTGCATATCTGATGAGCAGTGAGTTCGAGATGAGCATGATGGGGGAACTTAATTTCTTTCTTGGTCTACAGATAAAACAAACTGAGAAAGGAATTATGATTCACCAACAAAAGTATGTAAAGGAACTCCTCAAGAAATATGACTTTGAATCTGCTAAAGTGAATCACACTCCTATGGGAACAACCACAAGATTAGATGAAGATCTCAATGGAAAAAGTGTGAATCAAACAAAGTACAGAGGTATGATTGGATCTTTGTTATATCTAACGGCAAGTAGACCTGACATTTCTTTTAGTGTAGGTTTATGTGCCAGGTTCCAATCGAATCCAAAAGAGTCACATATGACTACTGTCAAAAGGATACTAAGGTATCTTAGAGGAACAGACGATTTATGTTTGTTCTACCCTAGAGATGGTGCCTTTGATTTAAAAGGTTTTGCTGATGCTGATTATGCTGGAGATCTGGTAAATAGAAAAAGCACGTCAAGTATGGTTCAATTTTTGGGTTCCTGCATGGTTTCTTGGAGTTCCAAGAAACATAATACTGTTGCTCTATCCACTGCTGAAGCTGAGTATGTAGCTGCTGCTGCATGCTGCTCACAGCTACTTTGGATAAAGCAACAGTTGAGAGATTTTGGCATAATATATGATTGTGTTCTCATTTATTGTGATAATACTAGTACTGCTATATGTATTTCCAAAGATCCAGTACATCATTCTCGAGTCAAACACATCCACATAAGACATCATTTCTTAAAAGATAATATTGAAAAAGGTTTAATCAAAGTAGATTTTTGTGAAACTGAAAATCAAATAGTTGACATTTTGACTAAGCCTTTAAACAGGGAGAAACATGAGAAAATGAGAATGGAACTTGGGATGATTAAGTTGAGATGAGTGCCTATGAAATTCCCTCCAAGGTAAAAATGATTGCTTTCAATACATGGCATTGTCATTCCATCACAATATATTATGTGCAAGCATATTCTAAGTTTTCCATTATAGGAACTCATTTCACTTCATAACTTGAGCTAATTTAGCACCTTCCTTTTGTTTTAATTATATGTTATACACTGCTAAGCAAGTTTTTTTATCTGTTTCTCATCATCATATTTTTTATTTTTATTTTTTTTAATCCTTCCAACGTGCACCTTAAAACACGTTATCTCTCCAAAAAAAAATTTAAACGTGTTCCTCAACACACGTTTCACAAATTTTTTTATTTTCAATTTTTTTTACTGTAATACGGTTAAGAAGAGTTTTTTTTATTTGTTTCTTCTCTCTCCTAAATTCACTCCATCACTCCTTTTTTATCTCACCCTTTTTTATTTTATTTTACCACATTACTGTTCCAACTCAAAATAATCTAAGTGATAAAATTAAAAACAAAAAGAAAACCCCTTTTCTCCCTCCTCACCACTTTACACGTGCAAAACAAAACCCCCAACTTCATCTTCTCCAAAATTCCAACCTCCATTGATACACCTCTTCTTCTCCAATTTCTTTTCTTTCATCATCATCATGGTTATCACAAGCTTAAACACTGATCTTTCTTCCCTCAAAAGAAAAAGAAATTCTACTTCCCTAATTCCCATGGAAACATCACCAACACCAAACCCTACCCCCCTCCAAATTGCAAAACCACCCATGACCCTCACCACCTGCAAACCGGCCGACCCCTCACGGGAGTCTGGACCGAAACTCGCCTCCGACAACCCCTCTTCACCCTCGCCACTTCCCACCGTCGCTCCACACTTCAGCCCGCGACAGACCCACGCGATTCAATCGCGACCCACAATACCCTTCCCCCCGTCGCTACAGCTCCGCAGACGGTGCCATCTCGCCTGTTTCACTTTTCGACACCCAAGCGCCGGAAAACCGGCAGGTCTGCCGTCCCAGAACCGATTTTTCCGGCAGCACCCATGAGAGGTCCGAAAAATTTCTTCCTTTGCTACTAAATCTCTCACTCATGGTTTTGCTATTAATTATGGATGGTGTAAATCTGAAAAGTTGGATGAATTGGTAGAAATTCTTGATTTACAACAATTGGTAAATCTTTTTGATACTCATGCTAGACTCCCCATTTACCCATTAGCAATACATGAATTTTGTGCAAATTTTTCATGTGAAAATCTTATTTGCACTAGTCAAGTTAATGGAACTCCCATAAATTTTGATGTTGAATATTTGGGATCTCTGTTTGGTGTGCCTGATGAGGGTTTTGATGATTATCTTAAAGGGAAGAAGATAAATGTCAGGATGAATGGGATTGAAAGTGTTAAAATTGTGAAACAAATAGGGGGAAATTATGAACTTTCTTCCAATACTAAACATTCTTTTTTAACCCCTTTGCAGAAATTATTGTTCAATGTTGTTTGGAGAGGTGTAGTTCCTAGAACTCAAAAGAGGGATGTTGTGAGTTTATTTTGATGCCTGTTTGATTTATGGGCTTGAAAATCACGTACCTCTTAATTTTCCTGCTTTAATGATTAAACATTTAGCACACTGCATTCCTGGAAAATTGAGAGTTGGTTATGGTTCCCTCCATACTGCCATTTTTAGGAACCAAGCGGTTGATCTTAGTTCCTATGAGGAACTTGTGGTTAAACCTTCACAAATATTACAAAAAGGGTTTCTTTCGAACTTGAATCTAGAAGTGGTTGAAAAGAGTGTTCAGTTCCTTAAAGCAAAAGTTCATGAAGTGGGTCAGACTGAGAAAGAGGGAGATGGAGGAAAGAAGAAAGTTTGCAAAAGAAAGAGTATGCGCATAGCTACAACATCTAAGCCTAAATCCTCTGTTTTCATGGATATCAGTGATGAGGATGATGTCATTCTGGAGGAAAAAGGCGGAGAGGAACAGTTGGGTTCTCCTGGGAACACCACTCCAGTTCCTATGAGTTCCCCTCCTCTTCCTAATAAGAAAGGAACTCAAAAATGTTCAGTTCCTCAGGGAACAGGAACAGTTCCTACTCATGTTCCATTTCGTTTTGCTGGGTTTTCTGGGTTATCTGGTTTTGGTGCAGACACGAAGAAAGATGAGCAGATTCAGGAACTACAGACATCTGTTTCTCAGTTGAAGGAACTCCAGGGTGAAACTGTTACTAAACTCGAGTTCCTGCAGGAACAAGTGGGGTCTTTGGTCTCTTTGGTCAAGGAACTTCAAGCATCCTTCCTTCATTTTTCCACTCAAACCTCTTCCACCCAGGCTACTATGCTTCAAAAGATTGATGACCTCACAATTGAAGTTGAATCCTCCGAGCCTCATGATTCTTAACCTAGCCTTTCATTTTTATATTTTTTTTGTCACTATGATAATTTTAGTTGGAACAACTTAAATTTTTTTTTAGTTTATATTTTGTGGGTGTGATTCTTTTTTAGCCTTCCTAAAAAACTTGCTATGCTACGTATATCTATGACTTTAATAAATAGTTGTTGTTTCTTTTGCTTCATAACTTGTGTGATTTGTGTTCTTTATTTTGGATTTACTTGTTTATACCCACTTTGAAAGTCGGGTGCTGTGATTTGGAATGTTCTTTTGCATGTGTTGTTCTCTTTTTGTTAATGCCAACAGGGGGAAAATCATTTGCAAACATATTCAGGCGATCACACCATTGTTCCAAACTCATCAACTCTTGTTTTCTTCCTGCAAACATTAAAATTGGGAAAACAACGTTTTTCTGTACTTTTCTGTGCGTTTGGAATTAAATCATGAAGTATGCATTATGGTTATCTCTTTTGTTGTGAAAAGTTTGCATGTGTTGCCATCACCAAAAAGGGGGAATATTGTTGTTCCTTAGTTTTGGATGATGACTACATTGCAAACTTCCTGACATATTGGATTGTTTTGATAAATAGTGTTTTAGTTCCGGAGTAGGAACTTTGTTATCTAAGCGAGTTACAGAGTTGGAATCATGGATGGCGTGGCACTCATAATCAAGACTAAGCAACATAAACACATCAACAAGACTTAAACTTTCAAATGATGATTTATGATTCAAGTTCCTATTCACAGTTCCTAAGGAACTATCTGCTGTTCCTTTCCAGATGCATTTGGTTTCACAGTTCCTCAGGAACTACCTGTTGCATTCGTGTTTTACAGTTCCTTCAAGGAATCTGCTGTTCCTAAGATGAGACGTATGGTTCTTCAGAGTTGAAGATTTAAAGGGATGACATGAAGTCTAAGTTCAAGAGTATGTACTTAGGATTTATGTAAGTAATTTACGTTGCTTAATACTAAGGAACTACATGGAATTTAATTAATGCAACAGTGGTTTTAAAAAGTATTTAACTGAGAGTTTTTAGGAAATATTGTTAATAAATAAAATAGTTTTTATTTTAAATAAAAATCCTTTCTTTGTTACCGAACAAATAAAAATGAATTTCTTAAATAAATTCCTTATTTCTCTCAACTGTTTAAAACCACGTACTGTTAGTGGATTGTCCATTACTTTGCTTGTTCCTCAAGAAGTGTGAACGTGGGAAAATGATTCTACGTGGGTTACTGCTTCACACTTAGTGGAGGAACAAGTGGAACTGGCATGAGAAGACTTCACTATAAAAAGAGAAGTCTGCCTCATTGCAATCCACCAACTGAAAACATATTTGTCTACGTTTATATCTTAAGAGTTTTCAAAAAGTCAGTTGCATTCCATAAAAGTTCCAAAGTTCCTTAAGTATTTGATTTCAACGTAATTACTAGTGTTTTCACACAATTTGAGTTGTATTTTGGGGAACAAGGGTTGAGTGACTTTGTAACGACTTAGAGTTAAGTTAGTGAGTAGAGGCTTCGGAGTAGAAGCAAGAGAAAGGAGAGTTCCAGTAATCAGAGGGGATTACTGTGGGAACTTGAGTTCTAGAGGAACTCGAGTTGTAGAGTGTTATTGTAATAGAGTCATTGCAATAATAAAGTTTTTGAGGTTTTCACTTCTTGATTAGTGTCAAGAAGTTTCCTCAATTTTATATTTCTCTGTCTCTCATATCACTGTTCCTTTATAGTTTTACAATTCCGCAAGAAACTTTGCTAAAAGTTACAAAGTACAATTCACCCCCCTCTTGTACGTGTTCCATTGAAGTATCACAATTTACAATGGAAAACAATTCCAAAAGTAGTTTTCCGCTGTTTGGTTCCATGTAAGTAAAATGATGAAAAGAAAGGAAAATGAAAGGGAAAGTAAGGAGGTAGTGAGAAGAGTGTACAAGAGAGATAAAGAAAATGAAGGAAAATAGTTTTCCCTTCATTTTTAAGGGAAAATGGTTTTCCATCATTGGGAGAGCAATTTTACTTCTAGGGAAAATGGTTTTACACTCATTTGCAAACCAAACAATGTAAAATTGGAAATAGCGGAAAACAATTTTTCAGGAAAATGTTTTACGCCCTACCAAACGGAACCTTATTATCTATTTTTTATCTGTGACTTAAAATTCTAATGATGTAGAATAATTCTAAACCCATAATTTTCAAAACAAAAATAATCTTGGACCACTAGATTTCCATGAATATATCTATAATGACCACCATAAAATTTTCACATATGATAATTCTAATATTATCTTCACAAAGGAAAGTTTCAAAAAGCCTGAGGCCAGAATTAACATTATTATGAGTTATGACAATCAGAGTAAATAAGTCACATCTAATTATGAAACTTTCAGACTTCTAATTGCTATATGATTCTTGTGGATAAGTAAGCATCTTTTTTTACGTACACTAAAACATAATGCTCACCAATTATCATGTACTACGACTGCATCTTAGACTTGATGGTGACTCTTGGATGTTGAAACGAAGTCCCCAGAATAACAACTGTCTCTCATATTATGTTTTCTTATGGGACCCATCAGCAAATTGAAGTTGATCACCATGTAAAAATGTTTTAAAGTTGAATTTTTAAGCTGGCAGGCCCGTCCCTGGGGCTGGGCAGGAGGGGCCCCCGCCCAGGGCCCAAGGAAGGAAAACCCAAAATTCACTTCAGTTGTGCACGTATGCTTTAAAAAAACTTAAACAGTTGAATGTAAAAGACAGGCCCATTTCAATTACACTCCTCAATACTCCCACAACTGTTCCATCTTCTCCCCTTACCAAATTAAAATTTGGAAAATTTCCATGTAGATGAATTCCTTCCCAAACAGAGAATTCTTCCATCTTCAATTAAATCCCCCCTTTTTCTGTCTTTTAGACTCTTAAAATCTCTACCTCTTCCAATTTTTCTTTTCCAATTTCCACTCTTATTTAATCAGCCAATCTTTTAAATTCTAATTAATCTTGACAATTGAAAATGATTTCCCCCATAAACGATAATTTCTTGTTACAATTTCTTATCGAATTAAATTCACATATAAATTAGGCTCCTTCCATGAACTCCATATCTCACCAATTTCATTCGTTCTTCTGGTTTTTTTTTTCAATACATTGGGCTCGAAATTATGATAATTCGGCAAATTTTGGGAATTTCACTATTCGATTCCTAAACCCTAGCAAAGAATTCAATTTTTGACAGCCAATGTGTTGGATGTAAAATAACAATCTGGGAAATTCGTCTTCACTCTACAGTAATTTGGGTAATAGGGTAATCAGTCTGTACTTTTTTCCGACGTTTTAGATAAATTTGATCTATAATAAATTAAAGTTGTTTGTATTTTTTTTCTCATTATTGTAATGCTGATATGTTTTAATTGAGAATTCTGTTGTTTTTCGGGGTTGATTTGGTATGTATAATTTACTTGATATAAATTCTAGAAATGATTTTTTTACAACGATGAAACTGGAGTTTTCTTGCCTACTTGCGTAAAATTCAATTGTGTGGCATTCGCGTTATACTTTAAACAGTAAAATTGCAAATAGAGAAGTGTAGAAGGGTAGTTTTGGTTGATGATTGATACTGACTTGTTATGCAATATTGTGTTTTCTAAATTAATACTCTTAAGTACTAGTGAGAAGTTCAGAACTTTGAGCTCCCCTGTTCTTTTTTATTATTATTTATCAATAAACTGATTTTTTTGTGATGTTGATATGTAAAATTTTCATATTTGCAAATTTAGGAGGTGATTCTTTAATGTTTCAGTTGATCTTGATATGCGATTCTTAAGTGTATTTTTAGAAGTTCTATTGGATCGTTTTACGTACACTTGAAATGTAGACTTTCATAATTTATAAATTAACTTCGAAGTTGGGAAGGGCCCATATTTCTGAGTTCGCCCAAGGCCTTCAAAATGTCAGGAACGGGCCTGTAAGCTGGTTTGACTGAGGGTGGCCCAACATGCGCATGCACACAAAAGTAATAGTACATCAGAAAATATGATGAATTTTTCTTACTATTACAAGTTAGAGGTTTATAAGTTTCACCGTTTTGAGAACCATGTTGGTGTCTCATCATCTAAACTTCATTATACCACCAATTATTTGACAAACACGACGACTTTTTGGCTACGCGTATGAAAGTGACTAGTTAAATTATGAACTCCTCTGTTTTAATTCCGGTATCAGGTTCTTTGAATATAATCCTCGAGCATGTCTAAGCTCCTGGTCTTTTTGTAAATGGAAGGTGTTTGGGCCGAATAAACCTTTGGGCTCTGAGCCTATGGTGAAATTACTATATTACCCTTAGGGGGCTCAGGAGACTAGCCCCCCGAAAGAGCTAGCCCAACCAGCTTTCTAGTGTTACCTGACACTCAGACATTATCCTTTCCAATCCCTATAAATAAGGAACGAATCTCAATTTATTTAGGTAATGTTAGGTTCACCTACCGTCTCAATTTCTCTAACTTCTCTCTCTAGACCTCATATCCCAATATTGACTTGAGTGTCGGAGGGGGAGCGATCCCGGAATCACCCAAGGAGTAGTCTAATCCTTGTTTTGCAGGTCTCGTGGCACTCCTTGGAGCATTGGCACTTCCCAATGAACTCTCCCCTCGTACCCTTGATTGGATCCCTAACATTACAAGTTTTCACCCGAAACAGATTGGCGCCGTCTGTGGAGACCGTAACATCAAAAAGACTATGACCAATGCCCGAAGAACACGTCGAACGTGAAAACCTCAGAAAAATTCATCTCGTAGAGATGAGTCGCCCTCCCCTAAGGTGACCGACGAAATGGTAGGAAAGCCTCGAAGGGCCCCGTTATTGTCAGAGAGAAACCAACACGTCGTCGAGGAAATTGGACTTCGAGAGGCGGCGAGTGCCTCGAGAACAAGTTGTCCTTCCTCGAATAGAAACCCCTTGTTATGAGCAACCAAGCCCCAACCCGGTCGCTCAGCAAGACCTCCAACAGCTAGCAGAGCAAGTAAATGTTATGTCAAACGTAGTCTTCGAGCTCTCGTGTACAACCTCCAAAATGGGGGCGAAGGCACCTTGAATAGGCCCCCCATCCCTTTGTGAGTAGCCCATTGTGATCCTAACCCTGGCCAAAACGGTCAGAGGCCTTAACCTGAAACTCAAGCACAGCAAAAGTCGGTTCGGGCTCCCACAGGAAGGGGGGACGCTCGACACGTCATAAACGGGCGAGCTCTCAGGAATGGTACGCTAAATGCTCGACACGTCCTAAGCGGGAACACGCTCGAGCCAGGCGGGAGAGCCGACCCCTGACCCTATCCGAGGACGGGATGGTCCTCGAGAACGCAAGCAGGGCAGCCGGAGGCATAAAGAGGAGGAGTAGAGCACATCAAAGCCGAGCGAGCACTCCAACGCTCACTTTGGCAACCTCAGTTTCATAACTGCATTCAGCGAAGAGATTATGCAGACCCCTAACCCTAGAAACGTGAAAATTCCACCAATCGAGCACTATGGGGGGACCACTTATCCTATAGACCATCTCACGACTTTCAAAGCACAAATGAGTGTGCTGATCAGGAGTGAAGCTGCATGGTGCAAGTTTTCTCCGACAACATTGAAAGGGCTCGCGTTGACTTGATTCACCGAGCTCCCTCCGGGAAGCATTTTAGACTTCGCCTCCCTTAAAACAGCATTCAAATAGAACTTCATAGCAAGGAGAAGGCATCAAAAAACGAGTATCTACCTAATGTCACAGAGATAACAAAGGAATAAAAACCTGGCAGATTAGATCTAGATATTCAATGAGGAATGCCTCAAAGTTTCCGACCTCCAAAATAGTGTGGCCTATAATGCCTTGATGTCGGGACTATGGCCCTCGAGCAGGTTTAAGTTAAAGTTGGTAGAGAGTGAAGCATCTACCTTCTCTAAGGCCATCGGTCTCGCTCAAAAATTCATACAAGTAGGGGTGTGCACCAGTCCAGGACCGGACCGGACCAAATCGTAACTGGTTGGACCGGTGGACCAGAATCTGCCGTTTTCTTGGACAAACTTTTTTTTTTTACTAAAATAATAGAAATTCCGGTCCAACCGGTTTGGATTGGAATTTTCTGGGTTGGGATCGGATCGGATCGGAAACCCAGAATCGGGAATTTTTGTGGACCGAGGACCAGACCTGAATCTCCGGTCATCTCCGGTCCGGTCCAAATTCATGTCCGGTCCGGTTTGTGGACACCCCTACATACAAGCATCAGATATCTGCAAAACTCATGACGAGCCAAGTAAGAGAAAGAATGACCATCCTACTCGAGCAGATATACCGAGGGATGTCCCACGAAGGGTCAGAGACAAGAAGTGTCGAACGGATGATAATGGGTACGACCCACGCTACAATATCAACAGAAGAGAAATTTACCTCGACATCAAGGAGAAAGCCATCCTACCAAAGCCCTATGCTATCAAAACGTATGTTAATAGGAGGGACAAGAAGCTCTGGTACGAATACCACCACGACTGCGGGCATACCACTCGTGACTGTCGAGAGCTCAAAAGAGCTTTGGACGAATTAGCTGATGAAGGAAAGTTGAATTGGTATTTGAAGAATCCGACATAAAATAAGAAAGAACCTCGTAGAGAAAAGGAAACAACAAGTGACGATAAAGAAGGATTTGTCAACGCCATTGCTTGAGGATACGCTTCAGCAGGTGGCCTAATTGATCACTCTCGAAAGAAACACCTCTACACCCTAAAACATGGGTCAGCAGACATGACGGTGACAACAATATGCCCTACAATGACATTCAAGCTAAGGATAGTCTCCGACCCATCCAGACCCCTCAAGACGACCCACTAGTCATCGAATTCAAGATCGCCAATCTGCGGGTGGATCGAATTTTGATAGATCGCGGGAGCTCCGCCGACATCATGAATATGGATTGTCTTAAGAAGTTAATCGATCAAGCCAGCAATCTCAGTCCCATCAGCCAGCCGCTCGTAGGGTTAGGTGGACAGTCATTATATCCCTTGGGGTCAGTAAAACTGCCAGTCCGAATGGGAGAGAAAAGGATAAAGGTAGGAGCGCCCTCATCGATTTCCTAATAGTCGACGTCTGCCTCTCCTACAACGTGATCATTGGGCGACCAACGCTCAACATAGTAAAAGCTACAATATGTACTTATCAATTGTTGCTCCAGTTTGAAGCGGACGATGGAAAGGTCACCCAATTGTTTGGCGACCAAAGATCCACCCGAGAATGTTATGTAAATAGCCTGAAAAACCAGATAGAGGAAGTGTCGAGTAAAAGGAAACAACCTGAGCCTAAAGAACCTCTCCTCGTCATGGGGCTTTACTTCGTAGAGAACCCAAAGCAATATGAAAGCCTTAACAGATGGATGGAGACGAAGAAGTGTGCATTGATGAAGAAAAGGGCAGGACATTCCGAATTGGAAAGTAGGTGCCTAATGATGTCAGATCTCAAATCATATCCTTGATAGATTGTCGTACACCTGTCAAAAATAACTCCTAGCTAAACCTTCTAACATTGTAGTAGGATAAGTAGGGTCGAATCCACAGAGAGATGGTCATTTCAAGTCTAGTTTCTCATGTTTGGAAAAACTAAAGAAGACCACATATATTTGAATTAAAAATCTAAACTAATCAAAGTACGAAAATCAAATTAAAAAGATCTAGGGTTATGGTTCACCATGTTCATATATATAATCTATCAAAAACATCATCAATAGTTCAATTAATGAAATATCTAGAGCACAGGTTAATCGTACGGTTGGGTTCTAACGCTCTCAAATCAACATATGCAGTACGATCGCTAACATAATCATATTTGCTAATTGTAGGTAAGCATCTAAAAGTCGATCTTTCAATTCTAACTCTTATTAGCAAGATTTTAATCAAATAATTGATCATAAACAATAAAATATACTAATGAATTAGAGATATTAATGAATGTAGACACATAATCGTATCTCCCCATTTCAGGGCCCAATGATGAAACATACCGCGGTCTTAATTGGTCCGACCCAAGGGCAGAGTAGTCCTAAGAGCCAAAACTATTTTTAAAAGTGTTAAAGCGTATTTTAATGATCCAAAATCGTATTTCAAAGCCCACTTAATTATTCATGATGATTAAATTGTATTTTGAGCCCAACTCTTTGAAAAAGCTCAATTAATTGTTTTATTTAAATAAAATAAATATTTTCAAAGATATTTTTATAACTAAAATCGGATTTATCCCGTAAAATCAGATTTCCGGAGTTAAAAGATAAACGAAAATTGTTAAAACGTATTTTATAAAAAAAACTGTCAAAACGTGTCAAAAGCAAGAGCGCACCGTCGTGCGCTTGCGCCAAGCGCACATGCCAAGCCTGCGTCAGGCGCACAAATGTGCGTTTGACACGTGTCCGTGTGAGTCACACAGAGTCGCGCGCCTGGCGCACTCCTCTGTGCGACACGCATACTGTCCTTTCTATCTTTTTTAAATCGTGTACCACGTGGGCACAGCTGACACGTGTAATTCTGCGTCACATAGAGACGTTATAAATAGTCTTCGATTTTCCGAATTAAACATACATTTTTTCATATAATTTTCGTACGACTTTACATTGGGAACTTTACAAATACACTTACGAATCCTCTCTAAAAACTCATACTTTTCAACACAAAACACATACAAACAAATACTTTCAAACATTCATATTTTCAGGCTTCACGATTGCTCATCCCGAAGGTTGTCAATCTCTCAAACCCAAGCTATGGTATAATCCTGGCACTACAAAAAAAACCATTTATTGCAAGACTTTTTGCAACGACTTATTTTCAGTTGTTGCACTACATAGTTCAGCATTGACAATAAAAAGTCGTTGCAATTGTTGTAGCTATACATGAAAATTTCATTTGTGAAAAATGACACTTTATATTGCAAGAAAGACCGTCGTTGCTATAAAACTATCTCTATTATATAAGGCAACTCTTGAGGACTTTGGTGTCCACTTGAGTTGCCCAAATTACCCCCAACTATAAACAAAAATTACAATTGCAACCATTTAATAAATTTAAAAAACAAAAGTAAAATAAGGAAAAAAAGGGGGAAAAGAATCCTAACATTTGCGTTAAAATAGACAGCCAAGCAGTTACGTTACTTCACTGTGTTCACCTTTTCCAATTTTTTTTTTAATGCACTAATTAATTGTAAAGGCAGTTTTTTCTACTTCTTCAGTTTCTCCTCTTCTCCTTCCTCTTATTTCAACTTCTCTCATGAATGAGGATTAAATTGAAAATATCCACAAAATCACGCATACGTGATGTCACGCACGCATCGCGTGCAAAAAATACTAGTGTATTTGTTTTTTTATTAGGAGATTAAGTCAGCCCAATGGCTAACCCCTACAAGGCTACTAGCCTGTAGGAAACACCAACACATTGGCTGGTAAGGCATGCATAGCATGCTAAAGAAACACCCCAACATAATGTTGGGGGTAAGGATCGAACCCCTGACCTCAGGGGCCAAGGGGGAGTGCTCTATCCACTTGAGCTAACTCCTATCCTTACTAGTGTATTTGTATGGTAACAAGGACAGTCGCTATGAAATAGCACTTGTTTTTGTAATAACTAGTGTCGTTGCAAAAAACTCAACAATGATAAAGCAACTACATGTCGCTGCAAAATCTAATTACCCAAAAAATAAAATTTTAAAAACTTTGAGAAAGAATTACGGAAAACAAAAGGTTTCCTCAAGCAAAATTGGAAAACCGTTGCCATCTTAACATCATTTTCCCACCTTCTCACAAGAATCCCCTAAACTTCAACCTCCACGGCCAAAACAGCAAACCACCACCAAACAACGACCACGGACCACCTACAACCGCCCATAAACTGTAAAATTTAACACCTAAATCTGGCAATTTTTTCACCCAAAACCCAGCGAAAATCGAAGCAAAATAACAGCGAAATAGCTATTGATTTAGCAGCGAATTTCAGCAGTGAAAAGCACTGAAATTTAGCATCCAAAAGCAGCGAAATTTGGCAGCGTAAATTCAACTACCTAGCAATGAACTGCAACAGCTTTGGATGTTATGGGTGTTGAAATCTAGCGAAATTCAGTCACCTGCAATAATCAACAACAATTAGCCGCGAAAACCCACGCCATCAGGGGTCTAGATTCAACGAAATTCATGGGCTAGCAGTGTAATTCATTGACATAAAGCAACAAGTATCTTGAGTTGAAATAAAAACAAGGTAAAAGCATTGAATTAATGATTTTTATTAATTTTTTTGGACTTTTTTACTTAGTTCATTTTTCTTTCATTATGTTCTAACAAAAAACTAAATGAAAGCACTTATATTGAAACCAAAAAGCAGCAAATTTTTGAACTTGAAAGTGCTAAATAGACTAGCCTAATAGCAATAAGGAGTTTAAGTAGTGAAATTGTGTTCGTATGTTTGTTTTAGCTGCGTGTTATTGACTGATTTCAAGATTTGCATTTCGGGAGTTATTGTTGAACTTACTGGGATTGGTTTATGTTTGTTCTAATTTTTGACGAATTTTGTTTGGGCTTTTTGAATTTAGGAGGAGTAGGGTCGTTTCTTTTGTATCTTGTTTGTGATTGGTTTAGCTCTTTAGATGACTCAAGCTTTTTTGAGTACCATCTTGATGAATTATTTAGTTAACTTTGGTGTGTTGAAGTTGATTTTATTCACTATAAAGTTACTAACTTTTGCTCATATTTTGGTGAAAATTGAATGCAAGACCAAAGCTAGATTAAGAAACAAAAACTGCAACCAAAACAAGGCAATTTTCAAGCTTCAAAGTAGCAGAGTACAAGAGTGGTACTTATTTTCGTTCTCCTCAATTTTGTCATTCTTGATGCTTGATTTTGTACTGTTGTGATGTATATCATATTGTTGGCTTATCTGCTTTATTTTAATAATATATATTATCTTTGTAAAAAGGTTCACATCTAGTATATTATGTTTGATTATGTTTATGTATTCCTTTTATGTCTAATTAGTTTATAAATTCTAGATCTTTCTATTGTAGGATTGCTAATTTCTAGTCATTATTATATGTTATTTTGCTAGACTCATACTTTGATTTGGTAATACCTTTGATTAGTAGTTTACGTTTCGCCAGAAATCTTCTCATGATTATTACGGTATGACTTTCTCATGAAAAAGCTTACTTATTACTAATAATAACAAGTAATTTGTTTATTTAATTTTCTTACTTTTTTTGCATTTTTTGAATAATGAAATCGATATAATTAGATAATGTTGTCTTATTTAATTAGTTAATAATTTAATTGCTTTCTTAACTTAGGAGATGGCTATGAATAAGGCATTGATGAAAGTAAAGAACCGTCCATCTTCTGATTATGTGAATGGTGTTGGTGGTTTTGCTTGATTGTGCTCTTTCTAATATTAAAGAGGAGGATAAGGAAACTACCACTATTAGGTGTCCTTGTGATAGTTGTCGAAACATTTTGTTGAAAAGAAAAAGTGATGTGAGATTTGATTTGATAAAGTGGGGAATATATCAAAAGTACACTTTTTGGAGTTCCATGGAGAATCATGTGACGATTCAAGTTATGAGAAAAATGATAATTGTTTTAATAATGATGATGATGATGATAATATTGGATATACAATGCTACAAGACGCTTGTGGCGTAGCTGGATTGGAGATGGGGGTAGATGAGGATACAATGGATCACAAATGACCATATGCCCGAAGAACCTAATGAAAATGAAAAAAAGTTTTATCGCCTGTTGCAAGATTATCAAGAGCCACTAACAGTAGATGGCACAAGTATGTCTAAGCTATCTATATTGTTAAGTTATTGCACTTAAAGGTTCTTAACAATTGGAGTGATAGTTTTTTTGACAGCTTACTCAAGCTGCAACGTCAAGCATGGGGAACTAAACTTCCAGATTCTTATTATGAGGCAAAAAAGCTCATTAAGGACTTAGGTCTTGATTATATAAAGATTGATGCTTGTCAAAATGATTGTATTATTTACTGCAAAATAGCATGAGAATTTAAGTGAGTGTCCCACTTGTGGTTTGTTAAGATGGAAAACATCAACAATGGCTCTTCTAAGGGAGTAAAGGTTCCTCATAAGGTTTTGCGATATATTCCTCTAAAGCCTAGGTTGCAACGGTTATACATGTCAAGAAAAACAGCTAAAGATATGCAGTGGCACATTTTAGACAAGTTGAATGATAACATAATGCGGCATCCTCGAGACTCATATGCTTGGAAATCATTTGATAAGGAGTATGATGAATTTGCAAAGGAAGCACGTAATGTAAGACTTGGTCTAGCTTGTGACGGGTTCAACCTTTTAATAATTCCCAACATAGTATTTGGCGTATTGTTTTGATTCCCTATAATTTGCCACCATGGATTTCCATGAAACCTCATTCATTTCTGTTGACTTTGCTTATACCCGGACCCACAAGTCCTGGGAGGAATATAGATGTGTACCTCAGGCCACTAATCGAAGAGTTGAAAGAGCTTTCACTAGTGGAAAAAACCTTATATAACACAACAAAACTCATCAGGTTCCTTTCAAAACCGAATCAGTAAATCCACTAAATTATGGGCGCTAAATTTTGGGTCAATTAACTGATGGGGTTGGGAGGAAAATCGGATCAGTTTTCATTAACTGATCCGGTTCATCCCAACCATATCAGTTACAGCCCAAAATGAACGGCCCAAAATGATTGCCCAGCATCCCTCTCCTCTCACTCTCTCTCCACAACATTAAACCCACTGCCTTTCATATATCACCTCTCAAACAGCCATCTCTCTCCTCCCCCTTTCATCTCTCAACTCTCGTATCTCATCCTCTCCTCCTCTCTTCACGCCCTACCGAAAAACAAAGTAAATTCAATCTTCACCGCCATCAGCACTGCCATCTCTCTCTCTTCATCTCCTCCTCTCTTCACCAACAACGCCATCAGCGAAGACCAACAACTCAGCGAGGCGATTTCAATTGATACGATTTCGTTTCGTTTTCCTGCCACCAGTTAGTTGTTTCATTTCGTTTTTTTAGTTTAGTTGCGTTTTCAAATCTTTTTTTCGTTTTTTTAGGGTTTAGAATGATAGTTAGATGCGATTTCAATTTTTTTTCATTTTTTTAGGGTTTGGAATTATAGTTTAGATGTGATTTCATTTTCTCGTTTTTTTAGGCTTTAGAATTAGAAATTAGTTGCGATTAATTTTTTGATTTTTTTAGTTCAGATGTAATCGCCGACGGACATGGCCGGAGTCCAGTGTCTGTTGCCGCATCGCCGACGTCGTCGTCATTCGCCGTTTCGGTTTCGCAACAACAACATTTAGGGTTGGATTCATTTCAGCAACAATAGCAACAAAATCAGCAACATCAGCAACAAAATCAGCAACAACAACAACAGCAGCAACAGAGACAGGTTAGGCGGTTTAATGCTTGAGTTGTTATGTTTCAATTTTGGATTTTGGGATGTTTTTGGGTTGTGGGTGTTTTTGGGTTGTTGGTGATAACATTATTTGCACTCTTGTTTCAAATGGGTTTAGCTCAAATTTTGTGATTTATTGTGTTGGTTAGCTTGTTTTGAGTTTTTGTTGCTAATGTTGGATAGTTTCTTCTGCTGGGTGATGCTTAATCTTGGGTTTGAGTTGTTATGGGGTTGTGAATTTGTTGCATTTTTACTCTCTTCTAGCTCAAATTTGTGATTCATAGTTAATGTTAGAAGGTTATCAAATAGGTTATACTTACTTTTGGGTTTTAGAGATCTATATATTGGATTTGGAGATTTTTGTTCCTTACAATTGGAATGATAAAAGTCAATTTTGTGATTAGTTATGTTGAATTGCTGTTTGTGAAATGTTAAGTTAGGTGTTTGTGGTGGGATCATGGTATGACATATGGTGGTGCAGTGGGTATTACTATTTATTATTCTAGCTCGTATTTTGACCTGTAGTTACAATTCATGTCAGTACGAGGTTTATGGGGAAAATAAACAAAGGTTGGCCAAGTAATCTCGTGTGCGTGGGTGTGCGCGTGCGTGTGTGTGTGCGTGTGTGTTGCCTTAGTACTAGTAGTTTAATTTAGGCTCTTTCTGGCTGTAGATTCTTTAAGTTCTTGATCCAGTTCTACAAGATCCTTTGTCCTGGGGCCTCTGTAGCTCTTTTTTTCTTTTCTTTTCGTTTATAGTTGAATTTTATGTGCTTTGTATCTGTTTGCTGAGCGTGTTTTAATTGGATGAGTACTATTATGTTTCACCATGTTAGTCAAGTGTGGGTACCTTGCTTTAGTAAGAACTGAAATGTTTGAGGAACGTAAGTATTGGTAGTTAAAACGGGCGCTTTCTGGCTGTAGATATTATCAGCTTTTGCCCCATTTGTGCAGTATATCCTGCCCCCCTCCCTCTTCCCTTTTCTTGTTATAGTTGAATTTCGCTTACTCTGTATATGTTTGATAGGGAAATTTTGATTGGAAGTGTGCTGTCCGCTGTTATGTTCAACAGTTCAAGCCTTCACGGTTATTGATTTTTACTATCTGATTTATGAGCCTGTACATGTTGCAATATATATCCCTGCAATTCCAAGTTCTTTGAAATTTGGATGACTACAAATTGGTCTATACTTCCTATACTTCCTATACTCCTACGTTCTCTTCGAATCCCCAAATTCCAACGTGGGGTAGGTTAGGACAGAGGTAAAAAGGGACCCAGAAATCGTATGCAAATTAGGTAATGTTGCAATCGTTTTGAAACTTTCCAAAAAAGTCTGTTGCAATGAAGGAAGTATATTGTGTGATTATTCTTGATTTCGCTCCATAATAACATTACAATAATTGGAGGGAGATTGTCTTTTGCAGCTCATGAGTTGCCTATGCTGAAAATTAATATTGTGACTACGTTTTTCATCCTATAAAATGAACAAGATTATGTATGAGATATTATTTTCATTGTCGTACTAATGGTTTTGTTCAAAGAGACTACCCTGTTCAGCTGTTTGGACTTTGTTCTTATTTTTATTTCATTGGAGTCCATTTCTATATCTGCTTGCCGTTGCTCATCTTCAAAATAAAAGAAACACATATATTTGTATATATTGCTCATGCACATCTCTAACTATACCTTTACTTTCCCCATCCGGCATTTACTTGTGTCCTTGATTTAGTTCCCCAGCCTTGTGTAGTTGGATAATATCTAAATTACTTATTTGTTGTTAAAGTGTTGGATTTGTGCCAATTGGCAAGTGTCTACATAGTTGTGGTATGTGTGAGTATAGTCTAATAATTTGAAATGAAGTTAGATTTGGGGAGGCTGGTCTCAGATTGATGTTGGGTGGTTGTAATCATGCTGAACTTATGATCAAGTTCTTGCTTCCATGATAGGTGTAACAGTGTATGAGATCTCGTTCTTTCATGGGTGCAGGTACAACATATCTGAGTTGGCTAAAAAGTAAAGGGTTGCAATTCACTTTCTTGGATTCGGATAGAGTGAGCAGACAATCATTAACTATGATTTTATAATGTGGAGGGATCATGTGGTTGATATTCTGAAAGAAATAGTCCAGGAACCTGCTGTTGGAGTCAGAAGCAGGTGATTAAGTTTATCCTCATCCTCAATGTAGAGCTCCGCAGAAACTTGCATGCAATGTAAATAACTTTTGGCTTTCCATTTTTTTCTGTTTTGTTGCATTAGAGATGTAATATGATTTCGTGTTCCAAGTTTTTTATTTTATTTTTGGGATTTCAATGTTGTCTTCTTCATCATAGAAGGTAAAGGGCAATATCTAGCATGATAAAAGGTGTTTGCTGCTGTATGTTAGTTATGTTATGAGCTTCTGTGTATGTGAGCTTCTGTGTATAATAGTTATATCTAGCAAGATGTAATATGATTACTGCATGCATAATTAAATAGGTGCGTTTCGTAACCACATTGGAATACAATGTTTAGGACTGTGCACTCTAGAGATGTTGTGGATTCAGTCGAGGTGTATTTTGGTTTGCACCTCCAGATTAAAGAGAAATAAAGGAAGAATTTATTTAGCTACCTACATACCTTTTTAGTGCTGTGTGTGTTCTGGTAAGAGAGGAAGTATTTTATTTCAGCTCCTGTGACAGTACTCTTTCTTGTTAGAAATGCAAAAAATAATGTGAATGCAAAGGTTTAGTTCATAAATAATATGAAGTATCTAGTTTTGCATACATAGAAAAGCTTTTGCATTTCTTGTCGTTTTCTATGGTTATATTTGAGTCATTATGCTTTTTGACAGCTCCGATCCTTTCAAGCAGCATATGTCAAAAAAGATTATGAACCTGGTTAAGATAATACAAAGATGGTGGCTTTTTAAGATGGACTTTGACAAAGTTGGCAGTCTAGAAGATGCTATTAAAGCTAGTTATGGCAGAGATGTGTATTTTTAAGCACGGAAATGGCAAGGTTGTAAAGTGAAGGAAGCTAAGACTAAGCTTGTTACTTTGTGACAATAATTTATTTACTGATAATATTAAGGTTGACTTGTACAGCTGTACTGACATGAGATGCCTGGATTCCAAACTGGCAGTTTTTTTTTTAATTTAGAACAACACTAATTGATCCGGTTCTTCCAGAAAATCAGATCAGTTAGTTTAACATTGCATACGAACAAGATGACGCCACAAAAGAAACTGATTCGATTTTGAAGGAAAATCGGATCAGTAAATGATTAACTGATCTGGTTTAGGATTGGATTAGTTAATCTTTACAAACTGCTGCGAGCCCACCCGATTCGGACCAAAATCGGATCGGTAAGCCCAATTTTGACTGGATCGGATGGGCTTTTTTCCACTAGTGTTTGGGAGTGCCGGGTTGAAACTTATGATGCTTAATTGTTCTAAGGAAAATTTCAAAATGTGTGCATCACTTTTGTGGATTATCAATGACTTTGTATCATATGGAGATTTGTTGGGATGGACAACTAAAGGTAGTTTTGCTTGCCCATGTTGCCATAAAGAAACAAAACGCACATCACTAAAGCATAAAGGTGGTTATTTGTGTCATCGTCGTTGGCTTCCACTTAATCATAGGTGGAGAAAAGATGCTTGTTCCTTTGACAACAAACAGGAAAAAGGTCGTGCACCACAACCTTCGAGTGGGGATGATGTGTTGGAGCATTATACTTGATTTACACAGGAGAAGTTTGGAAAGAATGTCTCGAAGAAAATAAAAAAGAATGCTGAAAATTATATGTATGGGTGGAACAAGAAAATCTTCTTTTTTGAATTGCCTTACTGATCCAAGTTAAAAATTCGTCACAACTTAGATGTCATGTACATCGAGAAGAATGTCTCTGATAATATTATAGGTACCTTGATGAACATCAAAGGTAAAAATAAAGATACAATAAAGGCTAGGATGGATCTAATGAATATGAGAGTGAGGAGTGAGTTGCATTCTATAGTGGATGGAGACAAACTTCGTGTGCCAATTGCATGCTACTCTTTGAGTTCAACTGCGAAGGCTGCCATATGTGATATGTTTGCTAAATTGAAATCTCCGGATGGATATTTATCAAACATTTCTCGTTGTGTGAAAGATAATGGGAAAAAATTTCATGTATGAAGAGCCATGATCATCATGTATTTCTTGAGCAGTTGCTTCCCCTTGCAATTCGTGGTTTCTTGCAGAAACATGTGTATGGGCCTTTAGTTAAGTTGAGTTTCTTCTTTAGAGATTTGTGCTCCAGAAGCTTAACTATTGGTCAACTGGAAGCCCTTGAAATAAAAATTCCATATACGTTATGCAAGTTAGAGATGGTTTTTCCACCTGCTTTTTTTGATATCATGGTGCATTTGGTTAAACACTTGGCCACCGAGGCGAAGATTGCTGGACCTATTCGGTATTGATGGATGTATCCGGTTGAGAGGTATGTCTTTTGGATTTTGTATCATATTTCCTTTGTTATTGATAGTTTTTATTTGCTAATATAATAAATTTAATTTTCAGGTATCTTCAAACATTAAAGGCTTATGTTCGTAATAGAGCACATCCGGAAGGTTCTATTGCGGAAGGTTATTTAGCGGACGAGTGCTTAACATTTTGTTTTAGATACATGAGTGACATTGAAACTAATATAAGTTCATTCGTAAAACAAGATGTTAATGTGGATGCATATCAACAAGACGATTGAAGTTAACCTCGAGGAGGAAAGTTTGAGTTCTTCGAGTAATGACTTTTCAATTGGTTCATTAGCCACTAATGTATTTGTGATTGAGCGGGAACCTAAAGTTGTTGAAATGGTTAAAATTGAAGAGATTGGTGGAGATGATGACTTCATCAATGATGGGGAAATCGAATTGTCTGAAGCTTCAACCGACGAAGAAGAATTCAATTATGATACATAAGACCCATATGCTTTTTTTATGTGAATGTGTTGTGTTTTGTTTATGTTGCTGTTTTTTGAACATATGAACATTGCAATGTTTTTTTTACGTTGATTTTTTGCCACTTTCTAATGTATTTCAATGTACTTTTTTGCACCTCCTTATTGTAATATATTATTGGAAAATTCTCAGTGGTAGCCTTCAACTTTGGCTTTTTTTTATCATTGGTAGCCAAAAAAAAGTTTGATTATCAGAAATAGTCTTGAGGTTTTGGCTGTACTTGAAAATGTGGTATTAACAACCATTTCTTCCTTAAACAATTGTTAATAAGATTGTTTTCATCGTAATTAAGGTCTCTAGTTTCTAAAATAACATAAATTGTCCTTGACAAACTTTCTTTTGTTCATATCTTCTGTAAAATAGAGTGAAATAAGTATTTAATAAGACATGAAGGCAAAATAGATTTTATAAACGAAACTCATATCATTCTAGCTTATGGAATTATACTTAGTTCAAAAACAACTCTTTCAACAATTGTTTTTAACGAAAAATAGTTGTTAATGCAACATTTTCAAGTATAGCCAAAACCTCAAGGCTATTTCTGATAATCAAAGTTTTTTTCCGCTACCAATGATAAAAAGCCAAAGTTGAAGGCTACCACTGAGAATTTCCCTATATTATTTAGTCAATTTTACATGTGTATTATAGTTGTTATTTCTATAAAATAGAAGATGGTTTGAAGAGTCGGTGGCAAAAATGTGGGAAATCGAATTATTACCCCCTGAAGACTACAAAGTTCGCATCAACCAACCCGAAACAACTTGAAAAATTTACAAGATGGTGAGTGCTAGTGAAGTAATGTTCAAATAATCCTTTTTGAAGCATGAATATGTAATTTCGGTTATTTGGTTGTTGTAGGAATGAAGACAAAATCCAAGGTTGCTAGTGGTGTGCAGGGTGTTCATCAGTTTGACAAAGATGTTGTTGCGGCAGTTACTAACAATAAGGAGATTTATACATTTACATGTTTTAAATTTAAATATAGTCTTGTTCACAATTTATTTTTCTATTGGCAAAATATAGATTTGCATAGACAACGTGCATCCTATACGTTAGATAAAGAAACAGATCTTCCACCTTTGAATCACAATGATCTAGAGCATGACACAAAAGGTTCACACGAAGTTGTGGATAATTAGCTGGAAGATCGTGACTTCGGAGGTTTTTTGGCTGGAAGGAATGAATGTAGTTACTATTTTTTCTTTATATATATATTTTTTATCCTTTTGTTGAGTTCACAATTAACTTTTACACGTATGTTGTAGCTCAAGTTGGAAGGTAAAACTGACGAGGAACGGATGAAAAATCCTCCTTCAGATCTGCCTCAAGAGCAATGGGAATATTGTGTTAAACATTATGCATCAGATGAATGTAAGGTAGTTATTTTACATGAATTTTGACTTGTTAGCTTTACTTGCTACATTACTATACAGATTATAAGTGAAAGGGACTCAAAAAAACCGATTGTCGGACAAAAGAGTTATTCATACCACTGGAAATTTAGCTTTTACTGAAGTTGAAGATATATTAGGAAGAGATAATCTGTAAGATAGCTATAATATTTAATTTTATGTTTGTTTTTAACATTGAAGTTGTGTATTGACAACAATTATGGTGTGCTAGACAAAGGAGAACAACAATGTGAAGCCTTCTGCAGATGTGGTGTGGCTTATTGAGCACACACGTAAGAATGATAAAGGTGAACATGAATGGGCTGACGCCACACGATGCAAAACAATTCATGTTTGTCATCTAGTTTTAAGGTCTAATATATGTTATTATCTTCTTTAAAATATATGAAAATAACCTCTTTGCACTTCTTTTTTGAATAGGATAAACTCAAACATGTAATTGCTGAGGTTGTTGATACAATGACACAAGAGGAAATTTTGATTCAAGTTTTGGAACCAAGGTCTGGATATATTCGTGGGAAGGGTATTGCCTTACGTAGTTATGTCAAAGGAAAACAACAAATGGAACAAAGAAAACTTGTGGAAGTACAACAAGGGAAAATACAGGAACAAGAACAAAGGATAAAGGAGCTAGAAGAAAGCCAACAAAGACAACAACGAAAAATTGAGGAACATAAAGCAAAATAAGAAGCAACAATGGAGGCTTTCAAACAGGAAATATTGCAGCAACATGCAAATATAGGTGTCTAATAACTAATTTGGCTAAATATGCGAAGGTAATTTTTTTTTGGCTTTGAAGCATTCTTTTCCTTCTTATTGTTGGTGTTTGTTGGTTGTTTCTATGGCGTATGGATGTTTGCATTTTGAATTATTGTAAATATGTTTAGAAACCATCTCCATTGGGGAGTATCTCCAAGATACAAAGGATACTCTGCCGAAATTTCTATTCGCCCTTTTATATTGGTTAAAAATACTCTTAGATATAATATTATAAATTACGTACTAACATTGAATTTATTCTTTGTTAGATCTTATTATAAATGCAGGGTTGTAAAAAATGGAAGTAGTTGCAATTTGGTACGGATTTTGAAGCTGAGATCGTCATATCTATACTTTTTGGGTCTTAACATTGCTGTAACTTTTGTTAATGGAGGGAAATAGTGTGGGTTTTTGTTGAACTATCTAGTATACAAGGTTGTATATTTTTTGTACTCTAAAGTAACTTTGAAGTTTATTGGGATGTTATTTTGTAATTATATACATTCCAGATATATATTAAAAAGTCGATTTCATGATGACCAAAAGGTTTACCTAATTTTACTAGTATTTAAGTTTATGATTATAATTCCCATATTTTTTAATTGCAAAAGCATTTTGTGATGCAAAAACCATAGTTGTGTTGCAACAATTATGTCTATTGCTAAACACCAGACCAATATATTGCAACAACTAAGGTCGTTGCTACAGATTTTGAAAATTTTCACCCAATAAATAATATTTCGAAACTGACTTATGTACGGTAACGATAAAAGTCGTTGCAAAAAATACTATCTTTTGCAACAACAAAAGTCGTTGCAAAAGCTTCCGCTACGTGCGTACCCGCAATGACCCTGCAACGACAAAAGTGGTTGCAATACATTCTTGTCGTTGCAATAAATTGGTTTTCTTGTAGTGATGAGGGTCCTTGAATAAATTTCTTTATTTTTATTGAAGTTACTAACTATTTCTTTCATGATGTAGATCTATAATATAAAAATCGTTCATTTATACATTCTAATCTCCTCCTTTTTATTTATTTTATATGCTTGCCTGATTGTCCTACTTGTCTTTCCATCACCCACATGTTATTATTACTAATCAAAGACTTAAAGAACTGTTCTAATATTAATCTAATAATTTGGACAACCTGCTAGGTTTCCTGTAATATGATTGCATGATAACATATCACTAAAAAATAGTCTTTTATGTGTTTCCTGAACCCTCTAGACTAATTTTTTTTAGGGTGCGTGAAAATATTATTTGGTTATTCTATTGCATAAAACTTGACATGAATCGATATTTAGTAGAGGCCAACAATGGGCGAATGTGGTTCATTATGACCGTTTACGTACCCTCACCCCCGAACTCAATCTGTAGTTCATTGACCATCTATGGAGTCAGGATGGGGAAATCTACATTGGATAAGTCCCTAATTTGTCCCTACGATTTCCCAATATCCAATTAGCTTTATGAGTCTTCCTTTAAAAACTTGTTGGCGACGTCAAAACATTTTTCAATAAAACCTTTATAATGAGGTAGTCAATACGCGTTCACACATCGTAGGCGAAATAAAATCACGCCTACAATTTGGCGACTCCACTGGGGAGGATTTAAAATATTTTTTTTTTTAAAAATGAGTGGGTGAAACTCGAAAAATACGATTCATACTCTTTTTATGCTATAGAATGACATTACAGTTTTGCATATGCATGACTATTGTTTAAGCCACCATAAGGACAATCTACCTTGCCTCATTAGCGCATGTTCTATGCGTGAGGCCACCCCCGGGGGGTTTGCGCTTTGTCCTTCCAGAAAGCTTCTTGAGCAATAGTGTTGGATCTTAGTCATAAGCAAACCTATCCAACTATGGTGTTCTCTTCTTCCTGACTTGAGAACTGGAGTGCGTCTTACATGTGCCCACCTTTTTAAGCAAAGGTACGAAGTGTGGGACCAATCTCGTTGCGCCTAAATCGCTTCTAAAAAAACATTGTCAAAATAGTCCGAACTTTCATCGTATTAGCAGCCTTTATGTCACATGCTACTGCCAATTCGACTATCGTTCACGTAAAAAAAAATAAGCAGTCAACAAATCTGTCATCATGTCATGTTTGTCGTCGCGTCTCGGAAGTATGTGCAGTTAGCTAAAACCTGGCCTAAATCTTCGAAAAACATGTCGGGGAGTAGTGCGCCAAGTACATTAAGTCGCGCCTGGCGCACTGCTTCTGTGCCAGACGCACGTCAGTGTGCCGCGTGCAGCAATGCTTCGTGGCACGCAGTCTGTGCATCACATGGTTCTTGTCGATTTGGTCGTCGTGGTGGTCGATCTTGCATTCTTTCCGTCTGCATTCATGTAGAGTCATAACCACCCTAAGAGTCTGTTTGCCTAAAACGAATCTCTCCTAATTCAAAAAAAAAAAAATCGCTCTTTTCGTGCAAAGTTTAGTCTATCCTAAAAAGTGCATCTAGAAAAGTGGTCATGGTAGAGTTACAACTAATCTTCCCTATCATATTCAACCAATTTAAAAAAACTTACATTGTCAAAATTAATCCTACACCCATGTCTATTCTTCCTTTTTCAAAAAGCATTACTAATCATCATCATAGAAGATATTTACAAAAATATTTTCAAAATCAATCCATCATCTTTTCCAAAAAAAAGATAAAAAAACAAGGGGTTCCTTTCAAAAACAAATTTCGAAAATTCTGAGCCCTGTCCAAACACCTTCATTCAATCTAATCCAATCAAACCAATCCCAATTCATTTGCATTCATCCTAGGCACATCTAAGTTTGAGTCCTTGCATTCATTTTTACCCATTTGCATTAGAGTCCATTTTGCATTTATCCTAGGCCCACATCTAAACTTGAGTCCTTGCATTTAATTCTAGGAAGCACATCAAAAGTTATGGTCAGAAGAGTAGATGTGACTTCTTTTCCGCTTTGTTTTCGCTCAAACTCGTATTATGAGATATCCATGACGATCCTTATACAATGCACCTTCTTCCAAATGCTCCTAATCCTCTCGCTTAGCTAATTATACAGCAAACACGTTCTCAATACCTGAAATTCATCAAAAATACAAAAACATACTCCCTCCGTCCCATAAAGATCTGAACACTTGTTGGGACACGTAGTTTAAGGTGATAAGTTATAGTATGGTTATCAAATGTTATTTTATTAAAAAAGTAGATGTGCTAGGAGTTGGTGGGGTATTTTTTATTAGAGGTGAGAGAAAGTTGGGTAACATTTTATTGATAAAAGGTAGAGTGTGGGCCAAAGATGTGTAAAAGAAATAATATATTAATAGTTGAACCATGCCAAAAATGAAAGTGTTCAAACTAATTTGAGACAAACATAAAAGGAAAGTGTTCAGACTATTATGGGACGGAGGGAGTACCAAATAGGAGTAGAAAAGTTGAACTTAAGAATATGATGCAATAATGAACCTAAATATGAATCTAAATAATGCTCTAAAATGGAACCTAAACGCGCCTAAAATCTATGTATAAATATGATACATCACTCCACCATCAAATAATTCAAAGATGTCTTCACATACACTGTTGACGAGATGCTTGGCATCGACCCCCGCATCATGGTACACCATCTCAACATCAAATAGGGCCATCGCCTAGTGAAACAGAAACTGCGGCATCAGGGGGTCGAGAGAAGCAAAGTTGTTGCAGAAAAGGTGAAGAAACTGCTCGAAGCGGGTTTCATAAAGGAATGCCAGTTCACCGAGTGGCTAGCCAACGTGGTATAGGTTCGAAAGGCAGGAGGAAAAAGGAAGATCTGCCTCGACTTCACAGACCTGAGCAAGGACTGTCCGAAGGACGACTTCCCTTTGCCTAAGACTGATAGGATGGTGGATTTGACAACTGGGCACACGCTTTTCATTTTCATGGATGCTAATTTAGGGTACCATGCGATTCCCATGGTTGAGGAAGACCAAGTCCATACCGCTTTCACCACGAGCTCAGGAGTATATTGTTACAAGGTCATGCCATTTCGTCGGAAAAACGCAGAAGCCACCTATCATCGCTTCGGTAACAAGATGTTCGAACGACAAATTGGGAGGAACGTCAAGGTTTATATTGACGATATGATTGTTAAAAGTAGGAAGGAACATGATCACGCTTCAGACTTGAGAGAGACCCTCTCCACCTTGCGCAATTATAATATGAAGCTCAACTCCAAGAAGTGTATCTTTCGGGTTTGAGGAGGGAAGTGCCTCTGTTTCTTAATGGACGAGGGAGTTATATAACCCAACCCAGACAAGGTTCGCGCCATCATTGAGATGAAATTCACTCGAACTGTCAAAGAAGTACAATGCCTGACCGGCTGTATGGCAGCCCTAGGTCGGTTCCTCTCAAGGTTTGCTTACAAAAGCTTAAATTTTTTCAATACATTAAACCAATGCACTTTTAACTAGGATGACGAGGCCAAGGAGGCCTTCCGCCGATTGAAGGAGCATCTGGCCAACCTTCATTAGCTCGTCTCCCCTTGCTAGGGCAACCACTATCCG
This sequence comes from Beta lomatogona, assembly GCA_947646795.1. Taxonomy (NCBI): domain Eukaryota; kingdom Viridiplantae; phylum Streptophyta; class Magnoliopsida; order Caryophyllales; family Amaranthaceae; genus Beta; species Beta lomatogona. Next base: position 4,036,831 of record CANSNZ010000020.1, on the reverse strand, counting down.
TCTATTTGGCTGTGCTAGAAAATTCTCTTAGCGTCCTCGTCGTTGAACGAGAGAAGAATCAACACCCAGTCTATTTTGTGAGCGACGCCTTCTGAGGTGAAGTATCCTTCAATCGTGAAAATGATTTTTGCATTAGTTATAACAACGCGAAAACTAAAGCCTTACTTTCAAGTTCACCCGATTAAAGTCTTAAGCAGTCATCCCCTTTGAAAAGTAATCGAGGGAAAGAACCAATCGAGTCGAATAACATATTGGGCAGATCGGCTATCCGAATATGGGATCGAATTCGAACCTCGCCGAGCTATTAAGGCCCAAGATTTGGCGGACTTCATAGCTGAATGCGCATCGAGGCCCGAACAGAATGAGGAAGATCGTTGGGAACTCTTTGTTGACATGTCGTCATCAAAAGCTGGATGCGGCGCTAGTTTGCTGATAATTGACTCTCAGAGGGGTTGAGCGGAATACGGCGTGAAGTTCAGTTTCACAGCCTCGAGCAAAGAAGCCGAGTATGAGGCCCTACTACTAGGTATTTAGTTGTGTAAAATAGCAGGGGCTCGAAGTATTAAAGCTCATCGGACTCCCAGCTCATCGTTGGACACGTGACAAGGGAGTTCGAGGCCAAAGAAGACAACATGAAGATGTACCTCAGAAAGATAAAGGATGAGATATCAGATGCGTCAAGCTTCACTATCACCTACATCCCTCGATCTGAAAATCAGTAGGCCGATGCATTATTGTGCCAGTTCGACCAAGGACATATCCCCTCGACCCATAATGTAGGAGGTGCTCAAGTCATCCAGCATCAACAGGGGAGTGTCGATCCTATATAGGAGTCCCATCTGGATGGAAAAACTAGTGTCCTACCTGAGGGATACAAAGCTTCGCCATAATGAGTTAGACGCTGAAGAGATAAGGAAACAAGCTCGATGGTTAATATATCACGACAACCAGCTGTACAACAAGTCCTTCACCCTTCCCCTACTTTGGTGCCTGACCCCCCAAGAGGGGGACTATGTGTTAAGAAAGATCTACCAAGGGGCATGCGGTAACCATAAAGGGGAGTGAACCATCGCGTACAAAGCTCTTCGAGTAGGGTACTAATGGCCTACTCTTAAGCAGGATGCATCGAGCTTGGTTCAAAGATGCCAGGAGTGCCAGATGTATGCCAGTCAACCTCAGAAGGTCGCCAACCTTCTCACAACAATTCAAGTTTTTTTTATCCTTTGACATGTGGGGTTTGGACTTGTTGGGACCCTTTCCTCCGGCCTCTGGACAATGAAGGTTCCTAATAGTAGCTGTAACAGCCCGCTCCTCCGAGCTGCTAGCTAGATACGCTTAACTTTCATAAATCTTAGTTATCATATGATAAACCTCAAATTACATTTACTGGCAACGTAAATATAACATCATTACCCGATCCTAGGCCTGAGGGTTATGGTCCATAATACAATGCTCTTATATTAGACGTTAACAAACCATATTCTTATTCTCACGAAAATCTTAAAATGTAATACAATCCAATGTTACAAAGAATTCCCTTGGCACTAGATCCAATTAGTCTGGCCAAAGCTCCTCTAGCTCTCTAGCATATCTCAAGCTTTCCACACCAAGCCTGTACATCACAGAAGAAAATACAAACAACAAAACTAAAATGAGCGGAAAGCTCAGTAACCTTACTTCAACCCGTCAAAACGGGTTTAGTTCACAAATATTTCCATAAAACCTTAATGAGGTACTTATCACGAAGCTGGTTCTTTGAAATAATAGGCCAACATGACTCAATAAAAATGACATGAGATAAATACTTAGTTAAGTGCAACTTAGCGTATGAAGATTCAGATTTCTTACGAAATCTTCTTAAAAACGTTCAGCAGATATAAAATCGTAACACAAGGATTATTTCCAAACGAAAAACATATTTTATCATTAGTGTCTTATCAATCGCATAGAATACATAAACTTAACTTTACAAATCTCTTTTGAAACGTAAAGTAAGAGTTCACAAATGTTATTTACTTATCTTCAGGGGAAGTGAACCCGAATAGAGAGGCATGGTCGACCTGACACTATGTCATCTCTAAACTTATCTCCTTAGCTTAACTTACAGGGTGGTTGCCACCTTACTTAACTTTTGGACCATCGCCCACCTTTTCGTACTGCTTGCAAGACTTTCTAGGACATGTCCCACTTAACTCGTAACTTTCCGTAACTTAACTTATTGTAACTTAACTTATCGTACTTAGCTGTGGTTGTTCTTCACTGTCTAGAGACAACTTCTTCCCTTGTAAAGCATACTCAAAATAGTACTTTTATAGTCAAAAGATAGTCTTTTAACTCATCCATAATTTAATCAAAAGCTCATGAGTTCCATAACATAACATAACATAAATCTCTTAGCTTGTCGATTTTCGGAATGGAATAAATTCCAAAACATAGATAATAAAAGTCTTTTTCATTAATTATTTCTGCAAATATACTTTGTGTACAAATCACAATTTAACTCATATGACCACTCTGGTCAAGATGAAATACATATTTAAACTTAAAGTATAAATACTTGCATATATGTTTGTCACCGTAACTTTTTAAGACCTTATTGGCTTAAAATCGGTCATTACATAACTTATACATAGTTAATAAAAGTTGATGTATCCATAGCGTAATAAGATATATAATCTAATTTATAGAAATAGAAACACAATTCTTAGCACGGTCATAATAATACATTTTTGCTGAACATAAATGTTACCTTAACATCTCCGGAAACCCATAGTTCTTTGAGCTCCTTTGCTAACCATAGCTATCCTCCACAACTTCCTCGACAATCATAATAATAATACTTTAGTAACTTCTTTATAAATACCCGATTTCAAAACTATAACAATCTTGTATACAAACTTCTTTACCATTCTATCTTAAATCCAACAGCTAAATCCAAATCACCGAGCAACTCATAAATTGTTGACTTTATTCCAAACATCATCTCCATATGCTTACTAATTAGAGAATTTCATTAATAAAGCTAACAATCTTTATCTAGAACTCACTAATCTTGCTCCCCTACCAACACTAATAACCTTCAGAATCAACAATCACCTTAACCATATTCACAATAACATTTGTCACCATACCAATTTTGCAAAGATCAAATTTAGAACACCAATCCATTCCAAAATATGAGACTTAGATTCAATCATTGAAAATAAAGTGTAAGAAAACATGACTTCATTATACCTTTGATAAAATTTGCCAAAACTCATTTGGGGTTTCCTTTAACCAAGAATGGAATAAGTGGAGCAAGGAATCAACACCATCAGCGCCACCAACGACCGAACCCCGACGACAGCAGCGACGGCGGCAGACGCATCAACAGGATCGGCGCTGGCGAAACACCGCCCATGAGAGGGAGGGAGATTTCGAATGAATTTAAGAACAATAACAAGATGCTCTTACTCTTGAACTCGGTTGTTTTAATTTGAAGAATTTGACAACTTTTGTTCGAGGTTTGTTGCGGCTTTTGTTTATGAAGACACGAAGAAGAGGGTGATGTTTTGGCTTCTTTGAGGTGTGACACAACATAGAGGAGTGAGAAGATGAAGAATGGGTTTTCTTTCTTTTAAAGCTCAAAAATCCTAAACTCAACACCTCATTTAATAAAATTCACAAATGACATAATTGTGCTTATAACTCCCTTTAGACTATAAATAATAATGATTCTCAAGGTAATTTCTTATTGATATTAAAGCTCTTTTAAGCTAATAAACATAGCTACTTTTGAGTAAAACGTGCTTTAAAAATATGGCTATAACACTTGCCAAAATACAATTTATATAATTATTATTAAACCTGCTTAAAACCTAGGCTATTACAGTAGCTATCGACTACTTCACTAAGTGGGCCCGACGAGGGATTACTGCTCTAGATTCGGCATTGAAACAAGATTCTCTACTGTCAGTCGACCACAAACTAATGCGCATGCCAAGGCAACCAACAAAATCGTGCTCTAGGGGTTGAAAACCATGCTCGAGGGAGCCAAGGGGTCTGGATCGATGACCTACCAAGCATTTTGTGGTCCATGAGAACAACGAACAGTAGAAGATCCAACAGGACAAACACCATTCAACCTGGAGTATGGAAGTGAAGATGTGTTTCCCGTCGAAGAAGGGATCCCCTCACTGAGGATCACCTTCTACTACCACGATTAGAATGAAGAAGAAAAACGAGTTAACCTCGACCTATTACCAAAAACCCGAGGCAACTCCCTCAATCTCCTACACTCTCAAAATTACTAGACTTTTCAACAGAAGGGTGAAGCATCGACCCCTGCAGATGAATGACTGGGTACTGCGGAAGTTCAAGGCTACGGGAATAGAAAATCGACTTGGCAACTACAACCCAATTGGGAAGGGCCTTACAATATCACCAAGGTTGTTCGACCAGGCATATAGCGCCTCCTCGATCAAGAGGGTCGAGAACTATCCTGCCCATGGAACGCAACCAACATGTATGTATGTCAGGAGCAATGTAAGTTGGCAAGTTATAAGCCCAACAATTTATGTAAGCTGGCACTGCCCAACAATTTATGTAAGCTTGCACTGCCCAACAATTTTCAAGCTGAAATGGTGACATACATTTGCACACTCTTATCGAGTTAAGACAGATAGTCGAAGACAACAATAAATTTCAAAGAAAAAATAACGGAGACAAGCTTCGAGTTATGAAGAACAATTTTATTTCATTAATCAAAGGTGGTACAACTACATATTGCAACAAATACTACAAATGAAAAATCCTAAGTGCTATCGAATTCGTACAAAATGAACCCAACTTATTACTCAAGAAGAAGCCCTCGAAGATGCCTATTAACCCTGGTAGGAGACACCTAGGAGCCAAGCTGCACGTTCCACACCTTGTAGAGTTTGTACTTTTATGCCAAACTGCACATTGCGAACGTTGCAAAGTTGTCCCTCGGATAGTCCTCCCATCATATATGCTGAGGAATGTGATCCTTAACCGTAGAGGCCGCTAGTGGAAGACACCTGGTCGTCCTCCTTTGCACCGGTTCCCTCCTCCTGGCCATAAGGTGCAACAACCTTAATCTTGGACAAGGACGCCACTCCCTCTTCGACCAGAAACCAAGCGAGGTAAGGCGCTACCTTCTCAAGAACGACCTATATATTCTTGAGGGACTCTGAATGGCCAACCTCAGAAGCCTTGAGAGAGGCATCCTTGAGGACGATCCTACATTCCCTCAAGGCCTTCCAGTTGTCGATGATGAGGTCCTTACACACTGAGGCCTTCGAGATAGCCTCCTCAGCCCTCTTGTCGGCCTTTTCGGCTCGAGCACAAGCCCCTTGTTGGCCTTCACGGCATGGCGATGCCTCTTGCTGGCTGAGTCCCTTTGCTTTGTGAGGTCCTTAATGGTGTCCTCGAACTCTACCACCTTTTGTCTGAAGGACAACTGGTCCTTCTTGATGGCATCCTCTGCGTCCTCGAGCTTCAGCTTCGCTATTCGAAGCTGATCATTGAGCTGCCGCTTCTCATTCGCATGATGATAGCCTAATTGCTTCTTTGCCTCGTCTCCTGAGGCCCCCCTAGGAGGACGACGGGCTATATCAGCGCCCCGAACGGAAAATTGCAAACATAAGAACAGTTAGAATGTACAAAAAACAACAAATTAATCATATGAACTCAAGATTGAGCGGTTCCCTCGACCGAAGACGCTTTTAGGGCCTCGAGTTCCTGGTCACCCAGCGACCAACAAGCCTCCTAGTCAATGGGGTTCATCAATGAGCAAGAGGCCTCATCGAACCTCTGTACCACGTCCCCTCTCGCAAGAGCAACGAAAGGAGTTGAAGGGGACAGGAGAGAGGGGTCCTTGATTTTTACCCTCTAACGAGGGGCTTGTTCATCCTCCCTCGATGGAGGAGGGGGGCAGGCTGATGCCTCTTCTAGCTTAACTCCCCCCTCGAGTTTCACAAACTCGATGGAGGGGGGCCTTTGAGGAGGCTGGGACGCTGAACGGAGCGATACGCTCTTCTCCGAAGTCACCCCCTCAGCGGAAGTGGCCGTTAAAGACTCCGGAATCCCTGTTGCGGTCGGGATCTCAGTCGAGCTCGCTCGGGCAATCCTTCGTAGCTTGGCTGCTCGAAGTGCTTCGGCAGTTATTCTCTGAGACATGTTGAAATATTTTTTGAAGAATATGATGAAAGAAGACAAAAACCCCCATATTTATAACGAAGCGGTGGCACAACCTCTGAGGCAACGCCAACCCCCACATACGCCCCGTCCCAATCTGAGGCCCATTAGGGAAAAACGTCTGGACTGAGGAGGAGTGCGGGCTAATCTAACCCCCAGGCCTAAAGGCAACTAGAAGACGAATGTATGCGTGATTTCGCCAACAAGTCTTTAAAGCAAGACTCATAAACCTAATTGGTTATTGGGAAACCTTAGGGAGAACTTTGAGACTTATCCAATGTAGATTTCCCTGTCATAACTTCATTAATGGTTATGAACCAAAAAGTGAGTTGGGGATGAGGGTACAAACACGGTCAGGAACCACGTTCACCCATTATTGGCCTCTATTAAATATCGATTCACAACAAGTTTTATGCAAAAGAATAACCAGAAAATATTTTCAAGCACCCTAAAAATATTAGTTTAAGTTGGTTGATTGAACACATGAAATGTTTTTTTAGAGATACGTTATTAAGCAATCTAAATTACAAGGTTCCTAATGGGTTGTTCAAATCATCTGATTCATATTAGAATAATTCCTTAGGTGTTGATTAACAATAATAACATGTGGGTGATCAAAACATAAGCAGGACAATAATAAAATATAAGAAAAATAAAAAGAAGGAAGAGAGGTTATGCTATACAAAAGAACGGTTTTTTTACTAGAGATCTACATCATGAAGAAAATCATTAGTAACTTCAATATAAAAATAAGAGAGATTTATTAAAAGATCCTTAGGAATACACCGATGTGGCTTGGGTCTGACGGAATAATAGCCTTCGGGAGGAGTAATCATGAAGCTTTCAACGAACGCTTGTGAAGATCGATCAAAATATCACTAGCGGAAAAAACATCATCGGATCCGGTCAAAACACGGGTGACTGTTCCGGTTTTGGGCCGGATCTGTTGGGCTCGGATCAATTAACTTAAAGTCAACTGATCCGGTTGAAAACGGGATCAGTAAATCCATTACTGATATGGTTTTCGCTAGAAACCAGTATCAGTAAATCCATTACTGATCTGGTTTTCACTAGAAACCAGACCAAATTTTAATTAACTGGTCTGTTTTTCAACCAAAAACCGGAACAGTTTTGTTCAATACAAAATTAAAAAAAAAGCCAGCATTCCCCAGCCAACAACAAATAGAGGTAATTCACCAGAAACTTAAAACAAAATTTATCGCAACCATTAATCAGTCACACAGAGGTAATTTCTCGCAAATTTGTACGATTTTACAAATAAAAAAAAAGAAATGATAATAATAAACATACAATATAAATTACGAAAATAAAATAATAACCAATTACTAAAATGAAATAATATTGAACAAAAATTATAAGATAAATAAGAACAAAATTAACACCAAAAAATTACAAGATAAATCAAGAACGAAGTTAAATAAACCCTAAATCAGAACTAATAAATTCACAACAATGAATAACGAAATTCCCAACTAAATTCGCAACAATCTCCACTAATTTAAATTATTCAAAATAATCTAAACCCTAAATCGCGAAGTTATTATCAATAAAAAATGAAAAAAACTAACCCTAGATCTAAGGGGTAGATGGTGGTGGCGCACGAAATTAAAATCACGGGCTGAGGAGAGAGAAAATGGTGCCTTCAGTAGTGGCGGGGTCGGAGGAAAAACTCGACCAGGCGTGCTTTGTCTCACCACAAAAATACAATCAAGACACCGAACTTTCGATGAAGGGCAAAGATGGTGGTGGCGCAAAGATATTAAAGCCTAGATCTAACATGAAGATGGCCGTGGCGCAAAGAAATCGAAATATTAGGACGAAGGGTTGTGGGCTGTGGCGAGACAGAGGGAGGAGGGCTGGGTTGTCGAGGATGGGGAGGAGAGGGAAGGAGAGAGGGTGAGAGAGGACTGATGAGAGAGGGAGAGGGGAAAAAGAGAGGAGAGAAATGGGAAGTTAGGGTTTCGTGGGGTATGAAAGGAGAGAGGGAGTGGGCTTAAAGTAAAATGGGAAATGAAAGGGGCTTGGGCCATATAATGGATAGCTACTAATCCGGATCATTCTTCAACCAAATCAGTTAGCTGATCCCACATCTTCACTCCCAAAGTATTGAATTAACTGGTCCAGTTTTGTTGGACAACCTGATTAGTTAATATCAACGATCCGGTTTTGGAAAATTCGAATCAGTTTATTTGTATCAGTTAGCCTTTTTTCCACTAGTGTATGTGTTTGTAAATATGTGTATATGTGTTTGAAAGTATGAGAGTATGAGAGTATGAGAGTTCGCAAGTGTTTGGGAGTAAAGAGCGAAAAGTCTTTTTTTAGATCCGGAAAATTATGACCTATTTAAACAAAAAAAAAATAAAAAGGGAAATTTCCTCAGGTACCCCTGAGGTTTGGCGTAATTCTCAAAATTCCCCCCACATTTGGGGAATTCCTCAGATACCCCTGAGGTTTGTGTTTGGGCTCAAGATACCCTTACTACGGACGGAATCCTAACGCCGTTAGGTTTTCCCTCTCTCTCCCCCAATTTTCTCTCTCCTCCCATTCCCCCACTCACTGCCAAACCCCCCTCCCCCACTCCGGCGCCGGCGACCCTACCCTCTCCCTTCCCCATTCCCGATTCCCTCACCCCCCGACGTTGGCGCCGGCCAAAACAGCATCCTAGGGTGGTTTTGGGTTGGGTTTAAGGGTTTGGGGGCCGCGTATCTGGGTGGGAAAGGGGAGGGGGTCGACTCACGATGGGGGACGGGGAAGGGGGGCCATTTCCGATAGGGGGAAAGGAGGGAGGGGATGGTGTCGGAGTGGGGTGGGGTATTCGAGAATGGGAAAAGGGAGGGCTAGGGTGGGGTGTCGAGGGTGGGGGAAAGGGAGAGGGTGGGTCGACGGCGCCAACGCCGGGGGTGCTGCTATTATGGCTGGCGAAGGGAGGGGGTAGGGTCGCCGGCGCCGGAGTGGGTGGTGGTCGCCGGCCGTGGGTGGGGGAGGGGGGGTTGGCAGTGGGTGGAGGAATGGGAGGAGAGAGAAAATTAGGGATACTATGGACGGAAAACCTAACGGTGTTAGGGTTCCGTCCATAGTAAGAATATTTTGAGCCCAAACATAAACCTCAGGGGTATATGAGGAATTCTCCAAATGTGGGGGGCATTTTGGGAATTACACCAAACCTCAGGGGTGCCTGAGGAAATTTCCCAATAAAAAAAGATAGAAATGCCAACTGCGCGTCGCGGAAAGAGTGCGCTGGGCGCAAGTCTCTGCTTGACGCGCACATCCACGTATCAGGCGCAGATTGGTGCGCCTGACGTGTCACAATCAATGCGATTAGCGCACGTGGCGCACCAGATGCACCGTCTGCGTCAGACACGCTTACAACCTTTTTTCATTGACGCTTCATAGTAGAGGAAGAGAATATATATGCATGAGAGAATAAGTAGAGGAAGAGAATTAATTGAGATTTAAAAAACAATTCAAAATTTCGAAACTAATCATAACTTCCTATAAATAGCTCAACTGCTGAAAAATAAGGCATGTACAAGATATGTACAATTGACGCGTCTTTTTTAGGAAATTAAAGATAATTGCATCAAAATATCTCAACTTGCAGAAGTTAAGATATTCGCTTAATTTTCGGAAAGAATCAACTTCCCAAAAACATATATGTGCACTACTGCTATTCTTCTCAACTGTTATGTACAAGAAACACTTGCACCTAATTCTGGCAACTTAACGTGATTTCACCTTTATTCAAGCAACGATACCTCCTAATCTTGAAAGATATAGAAAGCATCTACATGACAACTTGAAGAATTAAGCAAAGATATATCTATGTATATTCACATCAAAAGAGTACTAATCTAACCATCGGGGAAACAGATGAACCCAAATAACCTAAACCTAATAACTCCTGAGAACGACTCTTACTAAAACTTAATTAAACCGAATAAGACTCTTAACTTACAAAATGACTCTCTACACAAGGGTTTTGTGAAAATATTAGCAATTTGATCTTCACTTTTACAAAACAATAATTCAGCCAACTCAACATTATCTCTAAGAAATGATGTCTCATCTTAATGTGCTTGCTTTTAGAGTGCTAAGCTGATGGATTTTTTGAAGTATTAATAGCACTCTTGTTGTCACACATGATAGGAACACTTTCATAGAAAACACCAACATCTTTCAGCTTGTTCCTTATCTACATTAGCTGGAACAACAAGATGTAACATCGATATATTCGGATTTAGCTATGGATAACGCAACTGAATTTTGTTTTTTTAGAGCCCCATGAGATTAGACACGAGCCTAAGAAGTGAGCCATACCTGATGTGCTTTTCCTATCAACAAGGAAACCAGTATAATCTGCATATGTATACCCCACCAGCTCAATAGAAGTGCCTTTAGGGTACTATAGGCACATTTTTATTTCGCCTACGCGGTGTGAGCGCGTATTAGATTTGACTACCGCACTGTAAAGGTTTTATTGAAAATTGTTTTGAAAGAAGTCGCCAACAATTCTTTTTAGGAAGAATCATAAATCGAATTGGATATGGGAAAACCGTTGGGACAAATTATCCAATGTAGATTTTCCCGTCCTGACTCCATAGATGGTCAAAGTGAACCAAAGTTTGAGTTCGGGGGTGAAGGTACAATATAGTCAGGAACAATATTGCCCATTGCTGGCCTCTACTAAATACTGATTCATTACAGATTTTATGCCAAAGAATAATCATATAATGTTTTAAACACCCTAAAAATATTCAGTCTAAATTGGTTCAGGAAACACATAAAAGACTATTTTTTTATTAACATGTTATTGTGGTATCCGATTTTTGACTGTCTTAATTAACGGTCTGAATCCCACGAAAGTCTATCATTGGACTATGAATTTTAGAAAACTTGGAAGTCGCCACCCTATTAATATCTGAATAGGGACAGATTTATTTAATAAATCGTTTTAAAATCAATTTCAAGAAATATCATTTAAAACGATGATGACTTCATATGGATAAGGCTTTTTTGAAAATTGGTATTTCATACCATGAGATAGGGTTCGGGGTTTAGGTTAAAAGGTACGAACGTCTGGAACTCGTCTCCTCTTCCGTTCTACAGAACAGGCTCTTACGAAATGCATTATTTTCCATTTTAAAGTAATAATGGCTATTAAAAAGAAAGAAAATCACATAATTTGCACATATACACATCAACCATTTTTATTTAGGACCAATATATCATTTGTACATGGTAGGTTTGAGAACTAAAGTTGCACTACGTACCAATCATTGCGGGATTGGAATCCATTCATGGATCAAAACCACCGTAGTTCGAGCTTATGTCTCACCCTAAATGGCCAATTCCATTGAGGAAGAAAAGGAAAGAATAGATTATGAATAACTCACCTTTAGAATTAAACAAATCTATTAGGAATAAGGTAAATGAAATGGGGTTATGATAATCACTTTAATTTGTGATTAAATATGAGGGAGGATTAAGATAAGCACCATAATTAGTGACTAAACTTAAGAGGAAGGACAATCACCTTGATTATTGATTAACAATGAAGGTTAGGAAGTAATCACCTTAATTGATGATTATTCAAGATTTAGGATAATCACTTCAATTAGTGATCAAATGAGAAAAATAATCGTCCTAATTAAAGATTATTAAGGTTTAAGATAATCACTCTAATTAGTGATTAAATATGATAAAAGGTTAAGCTAATCACCCTAATTAGTGATTAACTAAGGTTTAAGATAATCACCTTAATTAGTAATTAACCAAGGTTTAAGATAATCACCCTAATTAACCTCTTTGATTTTGATTTTTTTTATGACAATTGTTATTAATTTTTTATTTACATGATAAAATGAGTCATTTTAAGAGAAACTTAAAAATTTCATGATTTTTAATTAACATTTTCGTATCAAGAAAATAATTTTTTTCTATGAAACTTGAGTTAATCACTTTATTTCATTTTTCAAATTACACTTTTGTTCTTGTACTGACTTGCAAAACTCATAACTTTCTGTTAAAAGTGTAAAATTGAGAATGTGATATATATATGGATAGATCAGTGAGTTCTTTATGTTGAATCAAAATTTTATAAACTTTTAATGAAAACTCAAATTATGGTGAATGTTATGTCAAAACAGGACCTTTATTCAATTTGTTCTTTGAAATCCAACTTATTGAACTTAGTTTGAAATGAATTTTGGTATGAACATTATAGACACCTTAAAAGACTAGACTGGAAATATTCACTTGAATTGAACATTTTTAAGACCATTTTTGGTTTGTTTTCTTAACTGAAAAGAAAATCAGTTTTATGGAATTTAGTGATTTACATGAACGGTTTTGTAAAAATGATGTAAAATTGTATAAAATTCATATGAACATGATTTTTATATTTTTGGAAAGCCACTTATGTTTGCTTTAAAATTGATGTTTTTAGTTTTATATAAATGATTTTATTGTGAACTTTGTGGACAGAACAAGCTTAGGTGGTACTGGACAAAATCAGTTTTGCACAACAAAGTTGTATGATTTTTTATTATTTGTAAAAAAATCTTTTTTATAAATTCCAAATCCCAGTTTCTGGAAACATCTTGCACTTCATAGGAAAAATATTAAATACTACAAAATATTCTGATAATACAGACGAAAAAATAAAATGAAGTACAAAATTAAAACTGATTATAATTACATTATCACATTTTCTTTTTATGGAGATGTTTATGCACAATTTGTTTTGAATTTTATTATGAAAATATTTTTTGGTGATGAACAACAACTTAATCAAGGAAAATCACATAATCAGATTGTTTTCTAAGAGTCACCCTATTAGAGGTGACTATTCTAGGTGGGGTGATTTAAGGTTGGGAACCTATTAGGATTTCCTCATACCCAAATCACTCCAAAATTTAAAAAAATGGTAAGAAGAAACAAGTAGAAAGTTAGTAGATGATTGAGGAGATTATCAAAAAATAATAAAACCTTCAACTTTACCTTGCTAGCTCAATAAAAGTTTTTTGCGAGGATATACCAGGGTAATAGGGCATTTTGTGGGGATATACCTCACTAGTTTTTTTTGGTGGGGATATACCAAGCTAAATTTAAGTTTTATTAAAAGGTATCGAAAATACTATTTCCTGCGAGAAAGTCAAATTTTCGGCCTTTGACTTGGTAGGAACTCGCGAGTGAGCCACAAAGTGACAGTGAGAAAGTTGGAGGGAAATGAATGTAATAGAAGCAATTGAATATCACGCACTATACAAAGAGTAATTAAGCAAGTCAAAGGCAAGAAATTTGACTTTCTCGCCATAAATAGTGTTTTTGGTACCTTTTCACAAAACTGTAATTACTAACTTAAACGCTTTTTTTGTATTTTTTCCTTCTTTTGATGAACTTCTTTAATTACTAAATATCTTACTAACTTTTACTTTCTTTTCTTAAGTGTGATTTTTTTAGAGGAAAGGAGTAGAGAAAATGAGAGAAGTAGTGAAATTAAGTTGAATTTTTTTCAACTTCCTTACTAATTATGACTTTTGCTTAGATGGAAAGATTAAGGAGGAGAAGAGTAGTAGAGAAGATGAGAGTGAAGTTGAGTTGTGTTTTTTTCAACATGGTTTTGAAGTGGAAAAAGGAGGGTATTCACCTAAAAAATCTGATTTTCTTCATCCTTAATCACCCTAATACATAAATAAAAATGCATCGAAAAACATGCAAACAAAACTGATTAGGACGCTACGCCAAACGAAGAAGCCTGCGCTAGGCACAGCGCCGTGCGCTAGGCGCAAGGCTCTGCGTCTGGCGCGAGAATGCTTGTGCGCTAGGTGAACAATCATGTGTCTAACGCATGATTGTGTGCTTGGCGAACACGCGATTCTTCCGGAAAAAATCCGGATTTTCCCCCTCTTACACATGGGATTTGATTCTTATTCTCACATCTTTTCATGATTCTTATTCTCTACCTAATGGATAAAGGATGTGATTAATGGATAAAGAATATATTCTTATTTTTTGGCCGATGAACAATGACTTGACCATCAAGAAAACTGATTATTACTGGTTTTGGGATACGACTAAAATCTCGACGCCTAATCGCGACTCGTTTTCCGTTTTTTCGAAAGACTTTACTTAAAACAATTAACGAAAACTCGTCAAATTAATAAAGACGAGCATGATTATACTACGAATCATTTTATTAAAATGGTGGTTGTAGTTATTGACTACGACTCACGGTAATTACATTTCTAAGCCGAAACTGCACGACCAATATGCAAAAATGGAAAATCGTATGACGGAACGAAACTCGTGCTCCGAGACGAAACATGCATTTTACGGGGCACGCGTTCCATGATGCATGATGATTTTCGTTATTTTTATTTCTTTTCAAAATCGTTATTTATCCGAAAAAGCGGTTCAAAATTTGGTGTGTATAGAATGCCCCACATTGGTCGAATTTTGGAGGAAATGGCGACCAATGTTTGAAAAGACACAAAATTTTGACAGAAAAATTTCTTTTGAGATAACATATTCTCCATAGAAAATTGTAATCATCAGTGCTATTTTGAAAACATGATTTGCGACTTCTGTTGACGCTTTAAGTCGAAAATCCCAGTTAATTTTCTGAAATAGGAAATGCGACTTTGACTTCGTCTTAGATAGAAAATCCCAATTAATTCTCTAAAATTGAAAATGCGACTTTATCAGGTCATGTCGCCTGATATAACTTGTCTTTTGTTAATGTGAGAGACTTCGACAATTAACAGGTTGACCCCAGTTTTTTTTTTTTTTTTTTTTTTTTTTTTTTTTTTTTTTTACAGTTTTTCATGGCCTTACAAACAAGTTGTCAAGTCACCATCATTCACTTTTTATGACTCCATGTGTTATCATGACACCTTAAATTAGGACATTGTCAGGTCATGTCGTCTAAAGGGTTGACCAAAGGTTATTACCCTCTAGATAAACTATGGTGGACCAAATCATCATATGGCAAAATTTTTATCTGTTTTTCAAAAAATCTTTCAGGAATTTTTCATGCATAATGCTTATTCGCTTTACCGGGAAATGATGATCACTACATAAAATAAATTGATCAAGGTCATTATTTTGGATGATCATTAAGAAAAGGGATTGTATCAACGTTCTTGATTCACCATTGACACAGTTTTTTATTTATTTATTTTATGTTCGGCTTTATCAAAAATTGCCATACCACAAATGCTTGGTCATTAACCATGGTGAAGGATGCTCCTTATGGTCCTATGGACAATACTCAAACTTATTATCCATGGCATGAATCATAGATGATCATCTTTTCCATCTATAAAAGGGGCATGGTTCTTCATTTCCAAATGCACCACTTCCACTACTCCAATCTTTTCTCTAATTTTTCTTCTTTCACAAAAATGGTTCTTACTTATGAAGAAGCTAATGAAATGCGGAGTTGGGAGAAAAAACAACTCTCGGGGGTCACAAAGAATTTGGAACAACCAAGGCAATCTTTTTCTTCTTCCCACTTCACTAAGGCTCTCATGCCTTTGCTTTCTCTTTCCCTTGTTATGACATGATTCATACTGCTTCCCAATTTTGGGATGAAACTCGTCATGTCTTCTGCTTTGGAGACCGAGAGATTGTGCCTCTTGTTGAAGAGGTCGAGGGTTTGCTAGGCTTATCATCCAATGGTCCAATTATTACACCTAGATCTCCTACAAGGATCTCGGGAGATTTATCAACGATTTTATATCTTCCCGAAAATCTTCATGGCAACTACCTGGCTACAATATAGTGAGGCATTTCTTCTCAACTTATTGTTAATTTTTCAATTTGGCACTTGGCAATTCTCTAATAATGCCAACTATAGGATTGCTAGAGAAAATGCTTGCATTCTTATGATCACTAAATGGTCTTTAAACACAGGCCATGTTCGGTGTCTTTCACTTATTCCTCAAATCGTTAGTGGGGGTCATCTTGGACCGCTTATTTTGGGGGAAATGTTCCTTGGCTTAGATGAACTCAAAAGAAACCCTCAAAGCTTTGTGAAGGGATGTCCATTAGCCTTTCATTTATGGTTATTGGAAAAATTTTCTCTCATGAAACCTCACAAGAGTCTTACTTACAAAACTAATCATGTCCGGGAGAGAGGTCTTCTTCCTTTCTTTTATGAACTTAGCAAAAATGGTGGGTGGGAGGATTTTTTGCTACATCGAGACATAAAGTGGGTTACAAGCCACCTTGGCATTAGTGCAATTGTATATTGCAATTCTGGTCGCAGAGGTGTACAGTCACCCGGGCTTTGCCAAGTCACTTTCTACCTTCCATGGAGGTGTCTAAGGCAAATTGGTTGGAGGCAAGAACACATTGCTGCCCTCCAGGTTCTTACATCTTGTACCACTTATGAGGTTGACATGAGTGGCATTCAGAGAATGCCTACTATATGATATCAGCGCTACCGGAACCTTCATTTCCACTGATTGATGAAGATTACCTTCAATGGCTTCTAGCGGATATTGGTCAAGACAATGATTCAGACGGGCCTACCATGAAGAGGAGAAGGGTTTGAGAGAAATATCATGTTGATTTTCTATGTTGTTGTTTTTTAGTTTTTTTTTTCCTTTTTTTTTTGAGTTTGTAGGACATGAAGGCTTTATGTCTTTTTATGTATGAAATGAAGTACCCCAATTGGGATGAATAAAAAGATCTATTTGTGAGAATTATCTGCTTGTGAGAAATTCAATGTGAACACAATTCTATACACGTGCACACTTTAACATTAAATATGACATGCAAATCATAATTAACTAATCATATGACACATAAAAGCATAACACATAAAACCGTAACAATAAAAAACATCCTTGCACGTTTCATCATTTTTCTTTTTCTCTTTTTTTTCTTTTTTTCTTTTTTTCTTTTTTTCGTTTTTGCTTTTTTCTTCTTTTATTTTTTCTTTTTTATTCTTTTTTTTTTTGGTCTCTTTTTTTTGCATACATTATATGAACATCTAGAAACACATGGCATGTTTATTAAGAACAAAAAAATAAGATACAAAATCCACAAATTGCTTGGTTACTTGACCATGGCAATTACAATTACTTTGATGCCTACGCGTAATATTTTTCAACTGATCAAGATTAGTGAAATGGGTGAACTCATTCCCATCAAAATCCATTAGCTTTACTGCTCCAGCCGTGGTGACATGTTTGACTGAAATGGTCCAGACCAGTTAGGCTTCAATTTTCCTCGAGGATCATGCAACGGAGCTCTATTCTCCTTTAAGACTAGATCACCTTCTTAAATGTCTCTATCTCGAACCCTTTTGTTAAATGCATGACCAATTCTCCGTTGATAGAGTTGAATGTTATGCAATGCTTGTAGTCGGCGCTCATCTGCAAATGCAAGTTCATCATAACGAGTTTTATACTATTGGTCTTCTGAGATTTCACTTTCTACTCTGACCCTGAGAGATTGTATCTCCACTTCAACCGGTAGGACTGGCTCCATCCCATAAACCAAAGAATACGGGGTTGTTCCTGTTGGAGTCCTAATTGATATCCTATATCCCCAAAGGACATATGGGAGTTTGTCATGCCATTCCTTAGTCTTTTCAGTCATCTTGGCAACAATAGTCTTGATTGTCTTATTGGCTGCTTCCACCGCTCCATTTGTTTGGGGACGATAAGGTGAGGATTGATGATGCTTGATTGCATATTTTGTGAGAGTTGTTTTCTGATGACCCTTAAATTGTGATCCATTATCAGAGATGATTTCAAAAGGGATGCCATACCAATAGATAATGCTGTTAATCACAAATTTCGAGACTTGCTTTGCCCCAAGCTTTGAAAATGATGTAGCTTCAACCCACTTCGAGAAGTAATCAATTGCTACAAGAATATATTGATGCCCATTTGAAGCATTTGGATGAATTTGTCCGATTATGTCTATACCCCAACTTGAAAATGGCCAAGGAGAAGTCATATTATGTAATGACACAGGTGGCATATGATTGAGGTTAGCAAATATCTGACATTGTTTGCAGGCGCGGACAAAGCTGATGCAATATACTTCTAAAGTGCTCCAATAGAAACCTACTCGCAAAATTTTATGAGCCAGCATTCTTCCATTCATACGGGATCCACATTCTCCTCCATGAACTTCTTCCATGATGGCTTGCTTTTCGCTGTCATTCACGCAGAGTTGCAAGGTTCCATCAAACCCTTTGTGATATAGTCTGCCTTTTAGAATGAGAAAATGAGCAGCTAGCCTTATGATAGCTATACGGTCCTTCTTGCCACTTCCCTCTAGATATTGCATATTTTCCAGGAAAGTCTTGATATCATTATACCAGACATCATCATCTTGTTGAGCCAGTGTGGAGACAACTTGTGCTACCGTCACTATAGGTCCCTTCCTTTCTTAAATTACAACTGACTGGCTTTTTGTACCATTTTCCCATGTTAAATTAACAGCGAGATTGGCTAAAGCATCAGTGAAACTATTTTATTCCCGAGGAAGATGTTTGAAGTTGATGTCATCAAAATAAGGGATCAATTCTTGAAGGTACTCTGTGTAGAGCTGAAGTCTCTCATCTCTAACCCTCCAAATTCCTATTGTCTGAGATATGATGAGATTAGAATCTCCATACAAAGTGAGATGTCTTGCCTCTGTTACCATAGCAGCCTATAGTCCATATATACAGGCTTCATACTTAGCTGTATTGTTTGTTGTTGGGAAATCCAGCTTGATAGCAAATGGAATACGGACTCCATTAGGATCTACTAACAAAACCCCTGCTCCATTACCTCTTCTATTAGAAGCTCCATCAAAATACATGCACCATTGTGGATTTTCAATGAATAATAAGTACTCATCAGGGAATGCATCATCATACTCATCTCTTGACACTGGTCCGTCTGCTAAGGCCTCAGATATTGCTCTTCCTTTAACAAATTTCTAGCTGACACATTGAATATCAAACTCAGAAAGCATAGCATGCCATCTTGCCAATCTTTCACTAAGAATGGGTTTTTCAAATAGATACTTGATTGGATCAAGTCTTGAGATTAGATTGGTGGTATGAGCTTGAAGGTGATGCCTCAACTTCTTTGTGGCATAGACCAAGGAAACACATGCTTTTTCCAGTAGGGTATATCTTGTCTCATACTCAGGGAATTTCTTGCTGAGATAGTATATGGCAACTTCCTTCTTTGTTCCTTCTTGATATTGTGCTAAGAGAGCTCCCATAGCCGTTTCTGTAATAGTAAGGTACAAAATTAGAGGTTCCCCTGGTCTAGGCGACATTAGAACAGGTGGATTTGAAAGATACTCTTTCGTGGAATCAAAAGCTTCCTGACATTCCTCGTTCCACTCATGAGATGCCCTTTTTCTGAGCAGCTTAAATATAGTTTCACATCTCATAGTGAGTTGTGAGATGAACCTGCTGATATATTGAATTCTGCCGAGAAATCCTCTTACTTTTTTTTATGTTTTTGGAGGAGGTAGCCCTTGAATAGCTTTTACCTTTTCAGAGTCCACTTTGATGTCGTCTTGATTGACAATGAATCCCAACAACTTCCCTGAAGTGACGCCAAACACACTGTTGAGGGTTTAGCCTTAGATTGTACTTCCTGATTCTTTCAAATAAGGACCTTAGTGCAGGAACATGCCCCTCACGATCTTCACTTTTCACAATCATGTCATCTACATAGAGCTCCACAATGCCGTGGATGAGGTCATGAAGGATAGTGGTTGCAGCCTTTGATATGTGGCTCCGGCATTCTTGAGACCAAAAGGCATAACCCGGTAATGAAAGACGTCTTTGTCATATCTTCTTGAGCCATCAGTATTTGATTATACCCTGAGAATCCATCCATGAAGGAAAACATTGCATGACGGGCCGTACTATCCATGAGGACATCAATGTGGGGTAGATGAAAGCAATCTTTTGGTGATGTATCATTCAAATCACGAAAATTAATGCACACCCAAACTCTTCCATCCTTTTTAGGTACGACCACTATATTGGCGAGCCAACTCGGATGCTTTACAGCTTGGATGAATTTGGCAACAAGATGTTTTCGGATCTCTTCTTTCACTTTCAGGCTAACCTCTGGCTTCATTCGGCGGAGCTTTTGCTTCTTTGGCTTGCTTTCAGGATGTAACGGAATGCGATGTTCCACAATTTCTCTATTAACACCAGGCATATCAGCATAAGACCATGCAAACACATCTACATACTCTTTTAATAATGCAATAAACACAGACTGTTCAGTTGGGGAGAGGGATGACCCTATTTTGACTTCTTTTACAGCATTTTCTGTACCAGTATTAATTACAATGGATTCTTCCATGGGTTTTATATATGTTTCAGTTGTATCAAGTGATTCATCATTTTTAAATTCACTGTCATAAATAACATCTTGCATGCAAATGTACTTAGATAAGGGTTCACATTCAATTTCCTCACTATCAGAGTCTCCTGACTGGGTATGCAAGGTAGATTGTCTGGAAGATGAGCTATCGATATGATATCCATCTAATAAGGGTGAAAAGGTATTTTCATGAAATGGATGTGGAGGATGGTTTCCTAAAAACATTTTAAATTCTATAGCCCCGTCTTTTGCCTTGCGCTCAGTACTCCACTTATGTTCAATGCTTCCACCAAAAGGTATCATCAAAGACACCGGGTAAAAATCACCTTCCCCAGAGGACTCAAAAGTGAAGAGTTTCTTAAAGACTCCATGTTCCAGGTTATTCACCCAGTCATTTTCTTTTTTCATTTTTTGTTCTCGGACAAACCAACTTTTGAATAAGTCCAGATTTCTAGCCTCATTAAAGAATATCTCCAGTCCCGGTAAAATCCTTTGTTCTTTCCTACTAAGCCAAGGTTCTGGAAACTCATAGTATGGCTCAGTATCTCCTTGCAGGATGAATTGACCATTGAGGGTAAAAGAAGGCTTTTTGATGTTTCGAGAAATGCTGCCCGGATCATATCCTAATCCATGTCGGTTCTGCTTGTCTACTACGGGGATTGGTTGCTTCATTCCCCTACCATCATGCCCTAATCCGGCTCCTTGAGCATAACCCATCTTCATCATGATTTGAAATCCTTTGAACAGAGGTTGCATGGCAATCCCTACAGGTTCCTTCACCGCATTCGTGGATATGGATGAGGTGTTTGTTTTCTGATGGTAATTGCTCATCCTTAGAGAAGGGACAAATTTCTTCTTTTTGGACCTAAAGGTAGAGAAAAAGAATTAAAAGAAGAGAGAGGAAAGCTACATATTGTAGAATGCATTGCAAAGTAAAGAAAATTTTCGAAAACGATTTTGCAATATTTTGACTGGAATGGTCCACCTTTATAATTTTTTTTTTATTTTGACTCTCTTGAATGATTTTACTGTCCTTGGGGTTGAAAACAGATGTTTTTTTCATTCTTCCATTCCCTGTTTTAGTATTGAACAAAGACAGAAAATATAGAGATTAGGGCCTGTATCACCATTGATGTGTCAATTCAGCATTCTGAAATTGCTCCTATGATGACCGGCATCTTGAGTTCTGATCACATTACCCCAGGTGATACATAGGTGGAGTGATCTCATAGTGCAAGTGTACGTGATAATGGGGATTCAAGCTGCACGTAGTTCTCTAATACTAACAAGCTGGAATATTTTCTTTTTTTTTTTTTTTTGATGGGCTAACCCCTTACATAACTTTACCGAAGATTTTTTTCTTCTTCTGTGAGGCGATCAAGTAGCTTTGCGGTAGACAAGAGCTATGTTGGTGATTTGCTTGATGCGATTGCTGAGAGCATGACATTAGTTTATGTCGTGACCATGCAACTGATGATATTGGCAGTACTTGTGGAGATATGACCCTACGGGACTTGCCCCTGGGCGTCTAGGATGTGGATGTATCCGACCTTGCTCGACTAATTTGCGAAAAATATCGACTTGGGATTGCGGTCGAGGACGTGACGACACCATCTTTGCAGGTACTTCTTTATGGGTTGGACTAATGATGCCTCGATCAATCAGGCTTTGCACTTTGTAGTAAAGGTCATGGCATTGATTAGTTTCATGCCCAAATTGACGACAATAAGAGCAGAGTTTGCTCATGTCTGTTCCAAGAAGGGGTAAACAGTGCACATGCGCTGGGAGTTGAAGTATACCTTGCCTCCGAAGACGACCATACACCATACTCAATGGTTCGTCTAACTTAGCATACACCCTTGGATTTGTGTTGGGAGTTTCAAGATTTTCTCGGGGTCGTTTTTCTTGTAATTTCAGAGCATCGATGTCAAAGCCATGTTGTTCCATGTGGCTGAGGGAGGTGTATTTGATAGTAACCATGTGACGATAATAGAAATCGTTCAGGTTCCGCAGCAATATGAGCATGAACTCTCGATCAGTAATAGGGAAACGAAGTTGTGTGCGGATATGAGTGCATCTTGAACAAAAGTGCAAGAAAGTTTTTAAGGCGCTCTAACGCAAAGTGACTAGCTTCAACTTCTTGACATCAGTCTGTTTATGCTCGAGAGCCCAATTAACAAAAGCTTGGCGAGCATTTTCCCAACTAGCTCTATCTACACAATCTGAAGAATAGTACCAGTCCAGAGCTTGTCCTTCTAAACTCTTGTCAAAGAGCATGGGGTATTCTTCCTCAGGTATGCCCCATGGGTGCAAGGCATTCACAAATCCAACTAAGTGGACAAAAAGATCACCGCTCCCATCAAATTTCCGAAACTGTGGTAATTTAGGATAGTGAACTTCATGTTGATATCATGGAAAGAGAATATGTGATTCAGTGTGAACTTCTCGGATAGGACCTGCTACATTAAAGTCCAGGTCAAAATCATCTGTCCTAGATCTCTTTTTTGTGTCATTATCATCATCTTGAGGATTACCAACGCAGGGTTCCTCCGGTGCTTCAATTGACGTATCATGAGTGTCAATGCTTGGAGCTTGCACTTCTTCCTCGTTATCCTCACTATACTCTGGTTCTGTTTCTTTAGCACTTACATTTGGTGTGGCTACTGGGACCTCATTCATCCATGAATTTTCAGGTGCTGCTAGAATACAGTGGATAGTGTGACCATCCAACCTAATGCCCTCTACTTCGTTCAGATACAATACCGATTTCCCGGTGTTGGAGATAGTCATAATTTCCGGATCATCAGAAATAGTCACAACACCCTGATCAGTGAGAAGCTTTACCTTCTGATGTGGAGTAGAGGCTACTGCTCTATTTTCATGCAGCCACGACCTTCCTAATAAAAGGTTGAAACATGCTTGAATGTCAATGACCATGAATTCCACCTTCCTTGCCACGGGACCACATTCAATAAGGAGACTGATTAAACCCAGTACTTCTCTTTTAGCATTATCATATGCTCTGACCACCTAGTTGGATGGTACCAGATATTCTTTTTAATACCCAAGTCCCGTTAACACTCGTAGAGGGTAAACATTGATTGCGGAGCCATTGTCGATCAATACCCTAGGTATCTCCCATCCATTACAGCGTATAGTGATGTGCAATGAATTGTTGTGGTTGATATTGTCAGGGAGATCATTGTCTGTGAACATGAGAGTTAGATCTACCCCATAAATGGGCCCCACCATCTGGTTAGGTGTTATGGAAGAGGTTACAGAGGCTTCATTAAGATGCTTTAGAACAGCTGCCCTATGAGGCTGGGAATGCATTAACAATTTCCAGATGGAAACATTAGCATTTACTTCTTTCATGCGCTTGATAACATCATCTTCCTTGTTACTATCCTCTGTCATTGGCTCTTTGCCCTTTTCTTTACTCCTTAATACCTCCAAAGGATTTTTATCCTCCAAATGGGATGGATTGAAATGGCGGCCTGCTCTAGTCAAATGAGAGATATACACATACTCCTCATCACTAAGATCATCGAGGCAGATGGGGCGCCGGTATGTATTTGGAGTGGTGGAATATTCTCCAGTGCGTTTCTCCACGATTGTCAAGGCCGAAGAGGCATCTTCATCTGCATCAGAGTCCAAGATGAAGAAAGCACCATCATAATCCAAAGTTCCACACATGTAAGAAAATGGATCCTTGTTGAGAGTGAAACTAGGGTGTTTACAAGGCATCACCTTGACTTTTTCTCGAGTGGAATAATCATAGACCAGACACTTGTAACCTGCGGCTATTGGCATTTCATACATTTGAGGAACTTTCTTGTGGATTAACGGGATTGGATCGCATCCGTCTGGCACAGAAGAGAATGCATTAATCGCAAATGAGAGTTGATTAGGAAGGGGGTTTTTGTGATGTTGGGCTGAGAGTCATTTGGTTTAGTGGAAATGAATCCTAAAGAGAGTTTTCCATCATCCACAAGGTTTTGAATTTGATGCTTTAGAGCCGTGCAGTTTTCAGTATTATGCCCCGGGCTTTGATGATATTCACAGTTTTGGTTTGGGTCATAACCAAGGTAAGGATTTTTAGGAGGTGGACGTGGATTCAAAGATTGAATGAGCCTGGGAATAAGTCATGTTTAAAGGAGTAAAGTTCCTTTGTGGTCGCAACTGGAATGTAGAAGATGCGCCAATGGCATGAATCACATTAGTTGTCTTAGAAGCTACTGAATCATTGTTTGGAGCTCTTTTGTTATTTCCAAACTTTGCATTATAAGTGGTGTTGCCAGTAGATTCGTCTTTCTTGATGCCTCCCCTTTTCACAGCGTCCTCAACTAGAGTTCCTGTAGCAATCAAAGCTTTGAAGGTCGGGAAATATTGGTATGCCATATGCTTCTGATAGGCAGGAAGAAGGTTCTTCACAACCATTTGCAGCTGTTCCTCTTCATTAGGCCTACTCATCATTTTGGAAGCCTTGTTTCTCCACCGAGTGATGAATGAACAAAATGTCTCGTTAAGGGTTTTTGAAGTGGTCTCCAGATCCATTCTAGTAACATCAATTTCATCATTATATTTATTTGTATTCGTTTGAGAACTCTCTGACTATGTCAGCCCAAGTGGATTTCTTTGTATTTTCAAGGTTGAGGAACCAATGTGCTGCCGCACCATCTAAATACTGTTGAAAGAGTTGAGCCATTAGAGACTCTTCCACTCCCTATGGACTCATTGCCCCTACATACATTTGTCAGATTAGGCATCTTGAAACCATGAGGTAATCGTGCCTTTAGAAAAAGTGTTAACCCATGTATGTCCATCCATGGTTCAGCCTTAGTCATGCCTTTTAAAACTTCTTTGAGCTTGACTACTTCTTCCTCGAGCTTAGTGGGAATTTCTCTCTCATTGCTCAAAGGCTCAAGGTGAAAAGGCGAGGCTTCTTCCGAATTCGGACGAGGAGGATGAGGCATCTGGGCCCTTTGGCTCATTATGCCCAACACAGTTTGTTCAATATTATCCTGTCGGTCAAGCATCGCTTGGACAAGTCCTCGGAGCTCAGTCATTGGATCAGGTGGAGGGGTAAAGTTCTGTTGGTGCTCGTTGTTCGGAATTTCAGACATGTTGTTGAGACGTGTAGCAGAGAATACCGCTGGTGTAGACAAGGATGACAGCAATACTGACAGAGAACTTTCACTATGGTCAGAACTTCGGCGAATTAGCCTAGATCTTGAGCGGGCCCAGGCATAGTTCATGTGAAATGAGATGAAGGGTTATCACAGAAGGTTGTCCAGACTTTGTTTCTTCTTTTCTTTTTTTCTCTTTTTTTTTGCAGGGAATAAAAGAAATTATATCTTTGAAAATTTTTTATTTTACCCCAATTTCAGTTATCATTTATTAAAAGGTGTGAAACCTTGACTCTATCATTTGTTTTGGATTTTTCATTAGATTTCTTTGACTTTTTATTCTCTTTTTTTTAGACTTGGACCTTTTATTTACATTTTAAACTGCCACTCTTGGACTCTTTTTTTTTTTTTTTTTTTGGGGATAATACACAAACACTTTTCAAAATCAATTTGATGATATCCTTCTATTTTCTGCTACTACAGAAATAACAGACAAGAGGTATAACGAGGCCTGTGTCCTCATTTTGGCAAATTACAATGCTCCAAATATCGTTCTTCTTTGTGGTGATCTGCATATATTGGTTGCTTCTAAGTGCTGAAACCAGAAAAGAAAACATCAAATGCAAAAGGGGCCGAATCCGAAGGTTGACTACGTATCTCCATAAGTGGATTTAGATTTGGATTTGGGGAAGAAATTTTTCTTGTGATGATTTTTTTTTTGAATGGAGAATCAGGCCCAACGTAGTTCTGATATATAATTTTTTTTCTTTTTCTTTTTTTTTTTTTTTTTGCAGCTGCACTCAGAAAAATGAGTTGCCTACGTACCCCTTTTAGTACATTATATAGAAGAGAAACTAAGATAGATGCATACAACATTAGATTTTTTTATCATTTTTTTTAGGGGATCAAGCCGCACGTAGCTCTACCTACAAAGTACAATATAAAAGCGATTAAACGAATCAGGTACTTCCTAAACTTTTCAGACTTCAGCTTGCCGGGCGCCAAGCCATATGTTCTCCCATTTGAAGACGTATGTCCCACCTTTCTTTCTTCTTCTTGACATATAAGGGGTTGACTTCTCGGCTGAGGAGCCATGATGCCCATGCCCTGCACACCAGCATGAAAGAGGCTCTTGTTTCATAATCAATTTTGTTTCTGCCTAGAAACTAGTCAAATGAGTTAAGTGTGTTTAGAGAGGTTAAAATCCCGAGTTGGAGTATAATCCCGAGTCTTGTCACTTGAAGTCCTGCAAAACAAGGAAAACTAGCCCGGGAGTGTTCCCGGGAAAGCCCCTCCGACGCTCAAGTCAGTTGAGATTGAGGTAGAGAGAGAAAGTGAGTAATTGTAGAAAGAGATGCTCTGGTTCTGTTAGGTGAGAATTCAATACCTGCTCATTAATTGGGCTTGCCGCTTTTATAATGTTGGGGATTTCTCAGACAGGAAACCCTATTGGGGAACATCCATGTCTGTAGGAAAGTTGTCTCGCTTTTATGTCAAGTTATTTTTTTACCTAAAGAGCTGATGGGCCCTTTAGGAGCATGAAGATCAGATCTTTTGGGTGGGCCTCATACTACACTGTTGGACCAGATCATGGGTCCAAACAATTAGCCCCACGCCAAGTAATCGGAGTGGAAATTCTTTTTTTTAGTGCGGTTGATTGGCGGAATAAAGTAATTACGTTTTTACCGATGTTGAGTAGGACCACGGATGTTCATGTCGGATCGTAGTTAAGAAAATTCTTTGGCGCTAGGTATAATCAAGCACGGGGGTCTCGAGGCGCTAGGCATGCAAAACCCGAGGAGGGAGATTTCCCAAATTCCCGAGATGGTGCTTCTGATGTATCCGATGAGCCTCGCATGCCTCTCGTCAGACGAGTCCCGACCCGGGATGGTATGAGTCCCGACTCGGTTGGCGCTTCGGATGAATCCCAAGAAGCATTGCACGCCTCTCGTCAGACGAGCCCCAACCCGAGAAGGTATGAATCCCGACTCGGTTGGCACTTCAGATGTGTCCCGAGAGCCTCACGCTCCTCTTGCCAGGTGAGGCACGACTCGATCGACGATGCTTTGGTGTCCTTGACCAGGGGATGATCAAGCCCCGACTCGGTCGACGCTGCCTTAGAACTTCCGTTGAACCCCGAATGCGTCGCGTCCTTTGGCTGAGTGAGCCTAGACCCGGGGATGTGTAAATCCTGAGTCGGTCGAGGCTGCTTTTGGAAATTCAGTTAAGCCATCAGTGTCATCGTACACCTATTAGGTGCACCCCGACCCGGGAGTGTAGAACTAGCCTTTTGGCAACCCAGAGGGGCATTTAAAATCGGAGGCTCCCCCGACAGGGCCGAGGAAGGGGAGGTACCAACTCGGGGGCTAATGAGCCCTTCTATGGCTACCCCGAGTTGGGTACTTGATGTACTTGGCCGTTTCTTGGCTAAGTAGGGAGCCCCCTGGCAAGGCCGAGGAGGGTGAGGTACCAACTCGGGGGCTAATGAGCCCTTCGATGGCTACCCGGAGTTGGGTACTTGAGGTACTTAGCTAAGAAGGGAGCCCCCTGGCAAGGCCGAGGAGGGGGAGGTACCAACTCGGGGGCTAATGGGCCTTTCTATGGCTACCCAGAGTTGGGTACTTGATGTACTTAGCCGTTGTTTGGCTAAGTAGGGTGCCCCCTAGCAGAGGCGAGGAAGGTGAGGTACCAACTCGAGGGCTAATGAGCCCTTCTATGGCTACCCCGAGTTGGGTAATTGATGTAATTAGCCTTTGTTTGGCTAAGTAGGGAGCCCCCTGGCAAGGTCGAGGAGGGTGAGGTACCAACTCGGGGCTAATGAGCCCTTCTATGGCTGCTCCGAGTTGGGTACTTGATGCACCTAGCCGTTGTTTGGCTAAGTAGGGAGCCCTCTGGCAAGGCCGAGGAGGGTGAAGTACCAACTCGGGGGCTAATGAGCCATTCTATAGCTACCCCGAGTTGGGTACTTGATGTACTTAGCCTTTGTTTGGCTAAGCAGGGAGTCCCCTGGCAAGGCCGAGGCGGGTGTGCACCAACTCGGGGGCAAACACGCCCTTCAATGGGGACCCTGAGTGGGTCATGAGGTACTGGCTTAGTGTGAGCCCCCTGGCCTGGCCGAGAGGGGTGTGTACCAACTCGGGGGCTAATGAGCCTCTGTAGGGACCCCGAGTTGGTCATGAGGTACTTAGCTAAATGTTGGCTAAGTGTTTGAGCTTGTTGAACTGAGCCGTGTGTTAGTCAAACCTTTATATGTTTGACCATTGACCGTTGACCGTTGACTTTTTGACTTTGTACCTTTGTATCAAGCTGGGCTTTTTGGTTTAAGGATTCGTCCTTGGGCTTTCTTTTACTGTAGGACCATGCTTTAAAAGCCCGTCTAGGGTGATGCAGTGGTTGTCGCAACGCGGGGATGAAGAGTTAACTATATAGATAGGAGTAGGAGCCTTGATTCCGTACTTTCCGAATCTTTTGAAATTTTCTCTCTCTCTCTCTCCATTCTCTCTCTAAGTTCCTATGCCCCTTGTTACTTGAATCAATTCCGAGTGCCCCAGTGTTTGTTTAAGTCCCGAGGCCGATTATTCCCGAGAAGGTACGCTTTCCTTAGC
Source organism: Beta lomatogona (assembly GCA_947646795.1). Classification (NCBI taxonomy): domain Eukaryota; kingdom Viridiplantae; phylum Streptophyta; class Magnoliopsida; order Caryophyllales; family Amaranthaceae; genus Beta; species Beta lomatogona. The sequence continues at coordinate 4,007,512 of CANSNZ010000020.1, read as the reverse complement.
CGTAATTCTTGTATTTCATTATTTTGATAATTGAAGTAGCCATCCATAGGATGGACCCCGAGTCCGGTCCGAATGTTCCCTCCTCCCCTCGTCCTAGATTATCAGAAGAGATTCACGGGGTTAATGGGTTGATGGGTTCTTGTTTAGCACCCGAGTCCCATGTGAGGATCCCTCGACAATCCCCGAGATGGTCCCTTTATCCAGTCCCTCGGATTCGCTAAGTGAGGAAGATGAGGGGTAGTTCTAGGTCCCTGGGAAGTCTCTTTAGCCCATAGGCCATGTAGTACCAGCTACCTTGACCGACTTCTTTCCGACGGAGTTGTCACCGTGTCCGAAGAGGCTGAAGAAGAAGAAGCCCCGACTACGTCAGGTCAGGAGTACCCCCCTTTAGATCCCCAGGGTGGCCCTCACACCTACTACCCCGAGGCCACATTAATGAAATATATGGAGAGGAACGCCATGTATGTAGCTACCAAATTTTGGATTCAGGATCCCTATTTTGTTATCCGAGCTAAACATACCGACTCGGTGGTGACCCCTCCAGTGGGATATGTGTCGGTGTATCATCAGAGTATGCAGATGGGTCTTAGGTTCCCATTGTATTCTTTCATCAGGGACCTCCTGAACGCCTACCAACTGACATTGACTAATCTTCTTCCCAACAGTTGGCTGACCATAAATAGTTTTATTTCTATTTGTGATCTTCTCGGTGTTACCCCGAGTGTGCGCTTGTGGCGCAACATTTTTACCATTATGTTAGGCCCCGCTGATCTCCATGGCCCGGGGTGGTTCGCTTTCAGTGTAGAGCGGGCTATAAAGTCGTCCGTGATCCCCCTTCAAATCAAAAAGGGTTAGACGAATGTTCTACCATGTTTACACGAGTGGTGAATGGGGAATCCCTATCCTTCCTCCTGAGGAGGGGCCTCGCTTTAGGTTGAATCCGATGGTTCCCAAGATGTCTCGGGAGGAAGCGGTAGTGGGAATATATCTTTCTACTACCCCGAGAACATTGACTGGTGCTCTTACTTATGTACCTCAGAACTGGCTACCAACCCGATACATGATGCGGAATGAAATGTTCTTGGCGGCAGCTAGCTTGAGTCTTAGTTGTGACAAGGGTAATTTCCCTTCATCCAGTGTATGCATTTGCTTTTATGCTAAAGTGTTGACATTTCTCTTATTTCAGCTGTTGCCCGACAATGATCTGATCCCGTGATGGCCGAGAGATACGTGGACAGCGTTGCATTGGCTGCTAAGCTCTTGGACGAGGAGACCATGTCGATCCCCCCCGCCTCCTAAGGTGAGTTAACATTCCCGCTTTGCTTTCTTGTGGTGTTCCGACTTGTATTCACTTTTTCCTTTTCAGGACATGGATTCCAAGAAGCCTAAGAAGCCTCATGTTCGTTCCCGGAAGCTAAAGACGGACACCGAGAAGGCTCTTGCCCTTGAAAAGGTGGCATCCGAGAAGGCTTCGTCGGGCGTATCCACAGGAAGCAAGAGGAGGCATTAAGACCTCCAAGTAGACAATACCGAGGTCTTGGATGAGCCTCCCTCTAAAAAGTTCCGAGCAGACCAGGTCGGGTCCAGTATTCCTTTTACGGCTCTTTCCGAGCCGGAGAAGCTGTCCTGCGTTAGGAATGCCGTGAAGGCGGTCTACACTGATGCCGATGATGAGGCGCTACTTCTGCTTGGGCATGGGGAGGTCAATGCCTTCTATGAATCCTGGCTTGAGGTTAGTCATTATCCCGAGTAAGCGTTGGTTTTGACTTTTTGTTCCCAACTAAGTTTTTATTTTTGTGTAGACTACCATTCGGATGACCTTGGTGATCAATCGCCGGGCTCAGTTTGAGGAAGGAGTTGTGGCCCTGACCAAGGAAGTGGTCGAGTTGAAAAAGCAGATCTCAGGCCAGGAGGCCGAGATTACAAAGCTCAACACCGAGCTTGATGGTCACAAGGCCACATTTGAAAAAGCCCAGAAGGCCATAAATGATATGGATGCGCTGAAGGAAGAGAAGAAGCAGGTCCAGGCCACCTCGAGGCCACTATCATAGAGCGCAACACCGCTCTTAAGAGTGTTGAAGATGTCAAGCTGCAGCAGGTAGAAGCGCAGAAGAAAGCCAAGGCCTACAAGCATAGCCTGAGGAAAGCCAAGGCTAAGCTTGAGACGGTGCAGGGTGAGTTTCTGCAGGAGTAGAAAAGGTCTCCCGAGGGGTTGGCTTTTCTGGGGAAAATGGCTACCAACTCCTACCGTATGGCGGTTCGGGAGACGAAGGAGCGCCTCAAGGGGATCCTTGTTGGTCCCGATTCTACTTTGAGGGCGAGTTTGATCGCCGCATTGCCGAGGACCAGAAGGAAGATGCTGCCAAGGCCACGGTCTCCTCTTCAACCCCGATGACCTCCCAACCGGCTATTACCAATGCCGAGGTGTCTGTTTTGCAAACCTCAGGAACTGTTGAGGTTATCCCGAGCTCTGTGGCTCCTACTACTAATTCTGCTGATCCCGAGGGTGTTTGCTCCGGCCAGAGTTCAGATGAGGATGGTGCGGGAAGTACCGACAGCTCTCCTGACAAAGGCTTGGCTGCTTAGACTTTGTTATCTGCTTTGTACTTAGATTTCTTTTCTGCATGAACTTTTCTGGATCCCGAGAGTATGTTCTTGGGCTTTTTAGGCTGTATTTTGGCACCTGAGATCATCATTTCAGGTGTCTAGGTTGTATTTTTTTGACTTAATGAGACGGTTGTTTTGCATTTTTCCCGAGTACAATTTTCTTGTGTAATGTTTGTTATTTTGTTAGATGCAACTGTCATGAACCAAAGTGTTTCGCAAATTGTACCTTTCATTCATATTTCCGAGATTGGCAACTATGGGGTACAACTTACTACCCCGAGTTGTGTTTAACAAAATAAACTGTTGGCTGAAGTGTGGCCTATGTTTTACAAAAGGTGCCGCCAACTCTAATAGGATACAACTGATTTCCCCGAGTTGTGGTTAGTATAATAGACTAAAGGCTCATTTGTGGCCTGTTACAAAACGAGGCTCAAGTGTGGCCTGTTACAAAACTAGGCTCAGGTGTGGCCTGTTACAAAATGAGGCTCAAGTGTGGCTTGTTACAAAATAGTGGCTAAAGTGTGGCCTGGTTATCCTAGCTTGTCAAACATAGTACTTCTTTAGATTGTCTGCATTCCAAGGTCGAGCCAAGGGGGTGCCTTCGGGTGATTCGAGTCGGTATGTTCCCGGCTTGATCACTTCTGTGACCTTGTAAGGTCCATCCGACATAGGCCTGAGCTTGCCTTTCAGGTGTGTCAGCCCTGTGGCCTTGACCTTTCGGACCACCCAGTCACCTACATGAATCGGCCTAGCTTTCACCCTGAGGTTGAATTGCTTGGTTACCCGTTGCTTGTTGCGGATTGACTTGAGTAGTGCATTACCCCGAGACTCAGGCAATAAGTCCAGCTCGATTTTCTTCTCTTCTTCATTCTTGTCATACTCGTAGATGGTCATGCTTGGGGGTGGTATCCCGTTTTCAACTGGAAGAACGGCATCACTGCCGTAGATTAAGCTGAAGGGTGAATTGCTTGTTACTTCTTTCACTGTTGTTCTTGCTGACTAGAGTACGCCCGGAAGATCGTCGACCCAGGACCCCTTCGCTCCTTCCAGCGACTTCTTAATCCCATTTAGCACCACTTTGTTTGCGGCCTCAGCCTGGCCATTGGTCTGGGGTCGGGAGACTGCTGAAAACCTTGTTTAAATCCCAAACCTGGAATAATCCCGGGTTGGCCCACTGTTGAATCGTCTCCCGTCGTCCGAGATGAGGGTTCTTAGGATCCCGAAGTGGGTGATGATGTTCCTCCATATGAAGTTCTGCACTTGCTTGTCTGTTATTGAAGCTAATGGTTCAGTCTCGACCTATTATGTGAAGTAGTTAATGGCTACTAGGAGGAACCTGTTTTGCCCCGAGGCTACTGGGAATGGGCCTATTAGGTCCATCCCCCATTTATCAAAGGGTAAGACAGCTTGAATTATGGTTAAGGGGTTAGTAGGAGCCCGAGGGATGTCCTCGTGGAGTTGGCAGTTGGGACATTTCTTTACCAATTCAGCGGCGTCGTGCTTCAAGGAAGGCCAATAATACCCGGCCGTTAGAGCTTTCCCGGCTATAGTCCTGGCCCCTTGGTGGCTGCTGCAGGCTCCTTCATGAATCTCTCGGAGGATGTAGTTTCCTTCGAAAGAGGTTACGCATTTGAGTAGGGGGTGGGTATAAGACTTTTTGTACAAGTGGCCTTCATGCCAGCCGAACCACCCCGCCTTCCTCTTTAGGCTATCGGCCTCTTTCTCATCCGAAGGCAATAACCCGTCTCTCAGGTACCCGATAACCTCTTCCATCCATGTGCCTGTCCTGTTGATGGTGTGTACTTGTAATGAATTGATGCTTGGCTGGTTTAGGACTTCCCAAATGATAGTTCGAAGGGCCAACCCCTCTGCTAAACTTGCCATGTGGGCCAGGGCGTCGGCTTGCTGGTTCTATGACCTCGGGAGGTGTTGTATCTTGAATGAGGACAACTTCTTAATGAGCTCCCGGGTTTTGTTGAGGTACATCCTCATGTTATCTTCCTCGGCCTCAAACTCCCCCGAGACCTGTCCTACTATGAGCTGTGAATCTGATTTGGCCATTACTGCCTGGGCTCCCGAGTTGATGCAGATTTGGAGGCCTAGAATTAGAGCTTCGTATTCAGCCTCATTATTTGAGGCCAGAAAGTCAAACTTCACAGCATACTCCATTTTATCCCCGACTGAGGGAATGATCACAAGCCCAGCATCGCTGCCAGCTTTGGTAGCTGAACCATCCACTTGTAACTCCCACGACTCCCTTTCTTCTAGGTCAAGGGGTCGGGAGCTGCATTCACTAATGAAATCTGCCAACGCTTGCGCCTTGATAGCTCTTCGAGGCTCATATTCCAGCCCGAAGTCTGCCAACTGGTCCGCCTACTCGGTCATCTGAGTTGAATGATTTCTACTTTCGATCACTTTTCTGATGGGTTATCCGGTTAGGACCTTAATAGGGTGCGCCTGGAAATATGGCTTCAACTTGCTACTCGTCATTACCAGCGGAAAGACCATCTTCTCAATCTGGCTGTACCTTGCTTTCGCTCCACTATAAGCGTGGCTGATGAAGTATACTGGATGCTGAGTCCCCTCCCTTTCTGCTACCAGCATAACACTGAGTGCGTATTCTGATACCGACAGATAGATGTGGAGCGTCTCTCCCGGCAAGGGTGATATAAGTTTGGGCAATGTCGCCATGTGCTCTTTCATCTACTAGAAGGCCTGTTCAGCCTCATCATCCCAGTCAAACTCTTTCCTTTTGAGTGCCCTGAAGAACAGTAAACTCTTGTCAGCTGAGAGGGATAGGAAACGTCCTAGAGCTGCTAAGCACCCTGTTAGCCTATGAACTTCTCTAACATTCCTTGGTGAAGACATGTTTAATACTGCATTGATCTGGTTGGGATTAGCTTCAATTCCTCTTTCATCCACTAGGAACCCGAGGCATTTCCCCCCTTTTACCCCGAACACGCATTGCTTGGGATTTAACTTCATGCCATGGCGTCGTAGGGTGCTCAGTGTTTCCGCGAAATCTCCGATGTGGTCGGTTGCCTTTTTTCTCTTGACGATCATATCGTCCACATAAACCTCGATGTTCCTCCCGAGCTGCTCCTCAAAGACCTTGTTGATTGTTCGTTGATAAGTAGCCCCTGCATTCTTGAGCCTGAAGGGCATCATTTTGTAGTAGTATACGCCTTGGGCTGTAACGAATGATGTATGTATTCGGTCCTTTTCCGTCATCGGGATCTGGTGATATCTCGCATTGGCATCCATGAAGCTGAGCAGCTCGTGACCGGCAGTTGAGTCTACCAGCTTGTCAATCTTTGGTAGGGGATGATTATCCTTAGGACATGCCTTGTTCAAGTCGGTGAAGTCGACGCACATGCGCCAAGCTCCACTGGCGTTTTTCACCAGAACCACATTGGCCAGCCACTATGTGTACTGGCATTCTTCAATAATGCCCGCCTCTAGCAACTTCTTAACTTCAGCTGCTGCTGCTGCATTCCTCTTGGGCCGTTGATGCCTGGGTTTCTGCTTGATGGGGCGGAATCCCTCCTTGATATTTAACTCGTGGGATGCAAAGTTGGGGTCGAGCCCTTGCATGTTGGCGACAGTGTACGCAAACACGTCTTTATATTCCCGCAAAATGTTGATGATTTTTTCCCTGATCTTGGGACTGAGGTTTTTGCCAACCCTCACCCCATGCCCGAGGCCTTCATCAAGCATTATCTCTTCATCTTCCTCGACAGGCTGGGGTCGTTCATATAGCTTTGGATTTTCTGAAAGGTAGACCCCGAGACTAGTGGGGGTGTCCTCGGGGTCTTCCCTCTTCCTCTTCTTTGGTCGATCTTCTTCCGGTGAATTTGTTTGAAACTATTTGTATGACACTCCCAGGATGTCTGCTGATCACAGTAAATTCACCCGACTTGTCCTTTGTCTGTTTCGTATTGTATGAGTAGTTGGTATACCGAGATGGCTGCTTTTATCTTTTTTCATGATGGGCCTACCTATGATAGCGTTGTAAGGTAGCGGGGTGTCGACCACTAGGAAATCGACTGGTAGGCTTCTTCCTTTTCCATTTCCCCTGAGTCTTACAACCAATTTCACATGCCCGAGGGGATATAATGATCCTTCCCCGAAGCCTATCAGCGGCTGACTGGTCGGGGTTACGTCTTTCTCGGTATACTTGAGCTTGCAAGCAGTTTAGGGTGACGATGTCTGCCGAAGAGCCACTATCTACTATAATCCTCTTAACTCGGGAGTTGGCAATCTTCATTTCTATGACAAGGGGGTCATCGTGCGGGGTGTGAATGTGCCGGTCAGGCTCCACAAACGTCATGACGGGACATCCCGTCCTTAGTGGTTCAATTTCTAGGATATGCTGCTTCTTTGCTTGGAGGTGGGCCTTGCGGGCTCGGCTGGTTAAGCCTCCCGAGGCATATCCTCCTGCTATCATCCCGACATACCCATCAATGTTGTCGCTGTCATTTTTGCTTCCTTCTCTTTACCTTTCTCTTCCCGAGAGTGGTTGATGTATCTGTTCAACTTGCCCTGATCAGCCAAGTGATCCAAGGCCTTCTTTAATTCCTGACAGTCCTTAGTGGTATGCTCGCATTCTCGGTGGTATTCACACCACAGCCGTTGATCCCTTCTTTTCTTTGAGGTCCTTATAGGGGGAGGGATGGGTGATAAGTGCGTTTCTAACACACTTTATGAGCTCCTTTTGGTTTGGTTTGATCCTCTTTATACCTTTTTCTTCCCTCTTTCTTCCTCATTTCCCTCTCTATTTCTTTTACTTGATCATTGTGAGATGGGCCACAAGTCCAAGTTGATGATAAAGCTCCAATGCCATCATCTCCACCAACTAAGACCTATGTGCCTCTGGTTCCCAATCCTCAGCGGTTGATGGAGAATAAATTGAGTGAGAAGTTCACCAAATTCCTCAATGTGATGAAGAGCCTTCAAATCTACATTCCATTCCTTGAGGCTATGTCTCAAATGCCGGCCCATGCTAAATTTTTGAAGGAGATCCTCTCCGACAAACGAAAGCTTAAAGATGAGCTTATCACTTTGCCCTACCAAGTGAGTGCTCTTGTGCAACGTACTATGCCTAAGAAGCAAAGGGACCCCGGGAGTTTCACCTTGCCGGTGAAGATAGGTAATCTAGAGCCTAAGGGTGCATTGGCCGATTTAGGAGCGAGTGTGAGTTTGATGCCACTGTCTATCGCTAAGCACCTTAATTTTCCTCTTCATCCGACACGGAAAACTATTCAATTGGCGGACCGCACTGTGAGAGTCCCCCATGGCGAGTTGGAGGATGTACCAATCCAAGTTGGGCATGTATTTGTGCCTTGTGATTTTGTGGTAATGGATATGGAGGAAGATCCGGAGACTCCTCTTATTCTTGGAAGAGATTGGGTGCCGTGATCAATTGCAAAAATGATACAATCACGGTTGAGGTAGCCAATAAGCGGGTTGTATTTGAGTTCTCTAAGACTTTGAAGAGGCCTATGATAGAGAGAATTTACCGGGTCAGTCTAGTGGAGAATGAGATAGAGGATGCTGCGAGTGTGGTTCACACTGGGGATGAGTTGTATGCTTCTCTTACCAAAGCCCCGAGCTTGGACATGGAAGAGGTGAAGGAATTCTCTATGCTTCTTGACACTACTATTGAGGAGACAAAAGATGAAGCATTTGAGGTTCTCACTACATCCATTGACAAAGAGGAGTGTTCTAAGCCTCCTCCCAAGGTAGAGTTCAAACCCCTTCCCTCTTCTCTTAAATATGTTTTTTCTTGATGATGCATGTACTTATCCAGTTATTGTCAATTCAAGTCTTGATGACATCTCTATATCAAAATTGATTGAGATACTATAAAAATATAAAGATGTCATTGGGTACTCGATAGATGATCTTAAGGGGATAAACCCTTCTCTTGCTATGCATCAAATCCATCTCATCGATAGTAATGCCTCATCCATAGAGCATAAGAGAAGGCTCAATTCTAACCTCAAAGAGGTTGTAAAAGAAGAGATTATGAAATTGCGTGATGCGGGAATCATCTACGCTATCTCCGATAGCAAGTGGGTGAGCCCGATTCACGTGGTTCCAATAAAAGGAGGCATGACTATTGTTGAGAATGAGAAAGGAGAAACTATCTCAACTAGAACTGAGGGTTTGTATTGATTATAGGAAGTTAAACAAATCCACCCGCAAGGACCATTTCCCTCCACTAGTGGAAAAAAACGCAAGAGCTGCGGTCAACGCAAAAACTACAGCCCTTTTAGTGAAGGGCTGCGGTTTTTTAAAAACCGCAACCCTATAAGTAATAAAGGGATGCGTTTTCTAAAAAATGCAGCCCTTTATGGGCTTTTTTTAAAATTTTTTTTGAAAGGAATTCGCGGGCTTAAAAAACGTTAAGCGGGCTAGGGTTCACATTCTCTCCCTCATTCTCTGTCCTCTCTCACATCCACAGCCTCCTTCTCCCTTCTCTCTCACCCTCCTCCATTCTCCCTCACCCTCCTCCCTTCTCCCTCCTTCCACAACAACACGACAACAATAACACCACGCAACAACGAGGTCGTCGTTCTCTCTCACCCTCGTTCTCTCTCACCCTCCGGGGGCAGCAACACCACGCAACAACAAGGTCGTCGTTCGTTCGTCCTTCTCCTCGTTCGTCGTTCGTTACCTCTCAACGAGGGTTCGCAACGAGGCTTCTCTCTCACCCTCTGGCGGCGGTAACACCACGCAGCAACGAGGGTTCGTCGTTCGTTCGTCGCCGCGCTGTTCTTTCCCTTTTCTTCTACTCATCTATTTGTCGGTGATAATTCGTTTTTCAGATCTATAATTTCTTGATCTTTGTTTTGATTAATGCTCATGTAATTTCAGATCTATAATTTTTCTCTTTTGTATTTTCGTTCATTTTTTTTTTCATTTTTGTTCGTTTTTTTTCATTTTCATTCCGTTTTTTTTTTCATTTTCGTTCGTTTTTTTCAGTTTCGTTCGTTTTTTATTTTTCATTTTCGTTCTTTTTTTTTACCGTAAATTTCGATTTTTCTTGTTGATTTTCCCTATTGTAAAATTCTTACTGTTCTTGTTGATTTTCCCTGTTGTAAATGTCTTGATATACTTAGGAGTAAAAAAATGGCAAAAATAAAAATGTTTAATTTTTAATTTTTTTTGGGTCAAAAGGGCTGCGGTTTTGGTCAAAACCGCAACCCTTTGTACAAAGAAGGGCTGCGTTTTAGGCCCAAAACCGCAGCCTTTCCAATATGGAAGGACTGCGTTTTTGGGCCTCAACCGCAGCCCTTCGTTGTGAAGGGCTGTGGTTCAAAAACGCAGTCCTTCACTTTTAGTGAAGGGCTGCTACGGAAAGGGCTGCTGGCCAAAAACGCAGCCCTTAGGGCTGTTTTGACCGCAACCCTTCAGTTTTTTTCCACTAGTGCTCTCCCCTTCATTAACCAAATGTTGGAGAGGCTTGCTCGTCATTCACACTTTTGTTTTCTCGATGGTTATTTCGGATTTTTTTAAATCCATATTCATCTGGATGACCAAGAGAAAACCACCTTTACTAGTCCGTATGGGACATTCGCATATCGAAGGGTGCCCTTTGGTTTGTGTAATGCCCCATCTACTTACCAAAGGTGTATGACAACAATCTTCTCTGACATGGTAGAAGATTCTATTGAGGTGTTCATGGACGATTTTAGTGTGTGTGGTTCGTCTTTTGACACATGTCTGGTTAATCTTGAGTGTGTATTGAAAAGATGTCAAGAGACGAACCTCGTCCTGAATTGGGAGAAGTGTCAATTTATGGTCGAGGAAGGCATTGTCCTTGGGCATAAAGTGTCAAAGAAGGGCATTGAAGTGGATCCGGCAAAGGTTTCGGTTATTGAGAAGCTTCCGCCACCGAACATGGTGACGGGAGTTCGTGCTTTCCTTGGACATGCGGATTTTTACCGGCGTTTCATCAAGGATTTTTCTCAGATAACCAAACCATTGACGAATCTACTTCAGAAGGATGTAGATTATGAGTTTAATGAGTCTTGTATTAAGGCTTTTGAAACTTTGAAAAAGGCCCTCAATTCTGCCCCCATTGTGCAAGCTCCGGATTGGAGCTTGCCTTTTGAACTGATGTGCGATGCTAGTGACTTTGCAGTGGGCGTTGTTCTTGGGAAATGCAAGCAAGGAATGCTACATGTCATATCCTATGCAAGTAGGACCTTGGATGACGCTCAACGGAATTATGCAACTACGGAGAAGGAAATGTTGGCTGTAGTTTTTGCATTTGAAAAATTCCGGTCTTACTTGACCTGCAATAAGGCTATTGTGGATACAAATCATTCTGCGGTTCGTTATTTGATGAGTAAGAAAGATGCAAAGCCTCGGCTCATTAGGTGGGTTCTGCTTCTTCAAGAGTTTGATTTTGAGATGAAGGAGAAAAAGGGGACGGAGAATGTGGTAGCTGATCATCTTTCTCGTCTCCCTCTTGATGAGAAGATATTGGATCCTGACGAGACCCCTATTGAAGAAGATTTAAGAGAAGAAGCACTATTCGCCTTTCTGAATAATGAGATTCCATGGTTCGCGGACTATGCCAACTACTTGGCTTGTGGGATTGAACCTCATGGTTTTAATTCTCAACAACGGAAGCGATTTTTCAAGGAGGCTTCGAGGTTCTATTGGGATGACCCTCTCTTGTTTAAGAAGTGCGCCGACGGTGTTTTTAGAAGGTGTGTGCCCAATCATGAGATCAATTCGGTGTTGAATCATTTCCATACCTTGGCATGTGGAGGGCATGGTGGAGCAAGCAAAATTGTTGCTAAGGTGCTCCAATGTGGTATGTTTTGGCCATCATTGCAAAAAGATGCTCGTGAGTTTATTTTGAGCTGTGATAGATGTCAAAGGAGTGGTAACATCACGAAGAGACATGAGATGCCTCAACAAAACATTCTGGAGGTTGAACCCTTTGATGTATGGGGAGTTAACTTCATGGGCCCTTTTGTCCCTTCTTTGGGCAACATGTACATCCTTGTTGCGGTTGACTATGTAACTAAGTGGGTTGAAGCCATTGCCTCCCCCACTAATGACCACAAGGTTGTAACTAAACTCCTTAAGAAGATCATCTCCCCAAGGTTTGAGGTACCACGAGTATTGATAAGTGATGGCGGTTCACACTTCCCAAGAAGCAACTGGAGGCCCTCTTGAAGAAGTACGGGGTGAATCACAAAGTCGGAGTTCCCTATCATCCCCAAACTCAAGGCGAAGTTGAAGTTTCCAACCGAGAAGCGAAGAATTCCTTGAGAGAGTGGTAAATAAAATAAGGAAGGATTGGTCTTTGAAGCTAGATGATGCTCTTTGGGATCTTTGCACGGCTTTCAAGACGCATATAGGAATCACACCCTACCGCCTCGTGTATGGCAAGGCTTGTTATTTGCCGGTTGAACTCGAGCACAAGGCTTGGTGGCAATCAAAGAGCTCAACATGGATCTCCACTTGGCTGGAGATGCTCGGAAAGAAAAGCTAATTGAGCTAGAGGAACTCCGATTTGATGCATATGAGAGCTCGAGATTGTACAAGGAGCAAACGAAGAAATGGCACGATCACCAGATTCAACAAAGAGACTTCCGGGTTGGGGACAAAGTCTTGTTGTTGAACTCGAGGCTAAAGCTCTTCCTCGGAAAATTGAAGTCCAAGTGGTCGGGACCCTTCCAAGTGTTGAACACTACACCTTATGGAGCCTATGAGATTTTGGGCGAGAATGGTCCTTTTTGGTGAATGGTCAAAGATTGACGATCTACTACGATAATCAAGCCATCGGTTCTATTGGTTGCTTGATCCTCCACTCGCCTGAGCCCACCTCTTGAAGAACATATCCTTTTAGTCAAGCTAATGACGTAAAACAAGCGCTACACGGGAGGCAACCCGTTTCGCTTCTTCTTTTCCTTTTTCTATTTTTATTTAATTTTTTTTAGTCTAGATTTTTGATTTACCGGCAAACCGTGAGTATTCAATTGAGCTTAAGAGGATTTGATTCTTTTGAGAAGTCGAAATCTAAACCAACTAAGCTGATAGGCAGTTTGTTTGGTGCGCCCGCACCTCCTTGCGGTGCGCCCGCACCACCTTGCGGTGCGCCCGCACCAAACAGCTCGAATATATCCTCTTTCGACAGGAGAAATGGTGCGCCCGCACCATTCCCTCTGCAGTAAAAGGAAAAGTCAGACGGGTTGGTGCGCCCGCACCGTTCGAAAATATTTCTACAATTTTGAACGGTGCGCCCGCACCCCTAAGAAATGCGCCCGCACCTTTTTGTCCGCATTCTTTAGCATATGGCAGAGAGTTTGGTACCAAATCCGACAGCACTTAAACACAATTTTTTTATTTTTTTTTTCGGCATTCAACATTCCTCTCTCATATTTTTGAACTCCCTCTTTCCCTCACTCACTTTCTCTCACTTCATCTCCTCACTAGATCCGGCAACACCATACTTTTCTGGCGACCTCTGACCGTCCTCTCACCTGAAAATTCATCTTTTTCCTCTCTACAACAATCAAGTACATCAATTTGGGGGGTTTTTGCAAGATTTGGATTTCTAGAGTTTCAAAATTGGGGATTTTCATTGATAATCTTCTTCCAACCTCTTGTTTTTCATTGATAATCTTGTTATTTAGACTACAAGTTTGTTTTCTTTTTGATTGCATGCTTGTTTTTCTTCTAGCTTTGGTTTGTTCATGAGTTTTGCCCAAATTGGTGATTGGTGTTGTGATGAACTAGTTTAATTGTTTGTTCTTCGTGGAAGTTTCTAGTCTATGAGATTTTTATGAACTAAATTGAACTATTTGAAGTGATTTGTTGAGCAAATATTGATAAACATGTTGTTGGATTGTGATTGTGTGAGTTGGAGAATTTTGTGAGTTTGATTGAGTTTTCGGATTAGAATCAAGTTCTTGCTTGTTAGCAACTTCGTTGCTATTGATTGTGGGTTTATGTGCTGGTAGGTTTTTTTTTAGGTCTTTTGTGTGTTATTAGTGTGGTTATTTGTTTGACCAAAGATTTTGAAGAGTCCCATTGATACGGCCACGCCCTTCGTTTTTCGTTTGAAAGAAAATATCTCTCACATTGTTTTTAAAACAACAGCATGGGAAAAAAGGTGGCGAAGGATCATCCTCCCGGGCTAAGAGAGCTAAAACAGGGTCCTCTTCGCAGGGACCCTCTTCTAGCTCTAATCCCCCTCCTATCTACCCTATCAAATTCTCAAATGCTGCACACCGTCAGATTTTTACTCAGCTTTCGAACCGAACTCTGCGACCCACGAAGTTCTATGACTCTGGTACCAGCAAGCATCTTAATAACGACACGATAGTAAGGGAGATGGCAGGATATCTAGGGTTGTCGAACTTCCTTCAAGTTCGGGAGCCTACTTATGACCAACTAACTCTTGAGTTCTTAAGTTCGTTGAACATAAGTAGGGAGCAAGAGTCCGGTGCTCTGACTATCCAAGCTTGTCCATTTAATCAAGTCAGAACACTGTCTTTTGACGAGTTCTGTGACGCATTTGGGACGGACTCTACTGCCCCATGTGATGCCCCCTCTTTAATAATCTGGGAGGGATACATTGAAAAAGAGTGGTGGGCAAAGATCACTGATGGCACCACTTAGTTTCGGACGAACTCGTCCAAGGCTTCTGAGATTATCCATCGTGCTCTCCACTACTTCCATAGGATGTTGGTTTATACCTTCTTTCCTAAGCAAGAAGTCGGGCAATTGAGAAAGGAAGAGCTATTCGTTTTGTGGTTGGCCACTGATGGGGCCTACCATGAAGCCCGAATCAACTTTGCAGCTATCTTCCTTAATTGATTGCAAGAGATTAGGGGGGTACTACCCTAGCTGGGGAGATCATTTGTGGTGGAATGATCACCCGGCTAGCGTCTTACCTCTCGTTGGACGATGACCTGGCCCGCTTAGAGGAAAGCGTGCCAACTGTTGGTCAGTCTAACTTATTCGATGGTGCAGACCTTCAGTAGATGAAATTTCTGCGTGGTTTTATGAAGACCAGTTGCATTTGGCTTGTGGGAGGGAGACCCTACTGTTATACGGACACTGAGTTAATTTGGAACCCCCCGCCTGAATGTAACAAATGGCGGGTTCCCCCTTTCCCTATTGACCCAGATCATTGCGCTGATTTGACCTACCTTCAGTCCACCACTGTGGAGAGTGTACCGAGGGTTCCGAGGCCCGAGCACCGCATTCCCGTGAGTGATGCGGGCGAGACCTCTTTTTCCCAGTCCTTTGATATGGCCTCCATCATGGCGGCCATAGCCCAGATACAGGCCACTCAAGCGGCCAACCATCGTGCGGTCACTGCTACCCTTGATGGTATCCGTACTGACCTTGACCATGTGTCTCGAGTGGCTTAGCGAACTCATCTCGCCAATGTCCACTCTGGACATGAGGCTCCCTTCCCTAACCATCCCTACTACCCTCCTGCCTTTAACCCTCGTGATGGGCCATTTGAGGAGGTACCTTTTCTCCCCTTCCCTCACTATCCGTCTTACTATCCAGACGGGTATCCAGGCGCGTTTTTCCCTTCTAACCCCCCTCCCGATGGGGGGAATGATGGGAACTCTTAGGTGCTCTTTTTGACCCCCCTCCCCCTCCCACCTTTTGTAACTCCGAGCGCGGAGTTTCGCTTAAGCGTGGGGGCCCTTGCATGCATGCCTATGTTTTTGGGAGTTTGGGGTCCTAGGTGCTTATTTAGGTATTGGTTGTGGGATCGACTTGGTGATTGGTTATTCTACTTGGTCTTTTTCCCCCACCCCTGTTTCATCCAAATCACCCTTGTATACCTTGTTTTTGGTAGGTTATTATTAGCTTGTCTTTAGAAGTTTGTTTTTAGCTTAGTTTTGGTAGTTTGTTTTTGGTATTTTTGCATTGCATTGCATAAAAAAAAAAACACACACACACACACACACACAAAAACATTTTGTTTTTCCTTTTTCTGCATTTAGGGAGGCTTAGTTGCATGTATGATTTGTGGCTAAGAGTGTTCATAACTTGATTGGAAGACCTTCTTTGCATTTGACTTGATGATTTTGGAAGCCTCATTCTGACGTTAGGTGATCTTTGAGATCGGTGACTTTTGGTAGAGTCCCTTTGAAACTTGGCGAGTTGGTTGATTGGATTGCGTTGTCCCTTGTGCGGTGAACCCCGAAGGAGGGCCAGGAACCTCGTAAGACTCATTTACAACCCTCACCATTGATCGCCTAACTTGTGACTTGCATTTTAGCTCCCCAAGATTGCATAAGACCGAGCCTATAGAAGAATGATTTAAGGCGTTTCTTTTTGCTAGAAATAGGAGCTCGAAAGCAAAAAAGCTTTTATACCTGCATAATTATCCGCTTCTCAACCCATTTGAGCCTTTCTATCCTTTTTTTGCTTAACCCTCATAATAAGTCATGACCAAACTTTCCCCAAAGTGGAGTACATGTCTAGTTTGTGTTGAGTTGAGTTGTTTTGATACTAAGTCTTTGGTTGAAAGTAAGTTAATGTGCGTGTATAATTGCAAAAGTTGAAGAAAACTGCGAGAAAGGAAAGACAAGAGAAATAAAAGAAAGAAAGCTCTTATTGTTTTATTTGGATTTCTTTTGAAAGAAAAGAAAGATAGAGCGACTTGTTGAGAAAAATGAAAAATATGTTCCAAAAGTGAAAATCAATATGAGAATCAAAGTTGTGTGTGAGATTTCGATTTAAGTTGGTGTTAGGACTAGCTTGGGGGAGTTTTTACCCCCTAGTTTGTACTCCGCTTTACCCTTTTTGCACCACATTCCTAAATTGTTATCCACACCCTTTAACCTAGCCCCGTTACATCCTCAATAAATTCCCTTTTGACTTCTAGATTGGACTTGGTCAATTAGTAGTGGCGGGTGAGATTTTGTGCAAGTCATGATGAGGGTCATCAAAATGTGGTAGAGGCGAGCTATTATGGTTAAGCATCCCTAGGGGGGGGGGTCAAACTCGGGACATGGAAGTGGAGAAGAGTGAGAAATCACTCTTAGAAAGCCCATTTTCAGGGGGACTCGGTTGATCGGTGGATTAGATCCCTTAAGTCACTCTTGTGCTTCCTAATCATCTTCCCTCTTGTGTTTGGTTGGTCTCCTAAATCTTGTTATGAACTCATTTAGCTTGTATGTCATGTTTGTAGCTTTGCTTTTAGAGCATTTAGATTAGTTTGTTGCATGATTTTGCTTTTTCCTCTTTTTACCTCCTCTCTTTCTTCTATCTCATTCTTGGTTTACTTGAGGACAAGCAAAATGCTAAGCTTGGGGGAGTCTGATAAGTGCGTTTCTAACGCACTTTATGAGCTCCTTTTGGAATGGTTTGATCCTCTGTAATACCCCTCATGATTGCTTTAAAGGGATTTAGCAGGCTATTCATTCCAACAAGATGCATCTTTCTTTTAGGGAGCTTATTTCCTTAGTTACTCCACAGTTAAGCGTGCTTGGCTGGGAGTAGTCCAGGGGTGGGTTACCTCCTGGGAAGTTTCTCAGGGTGCGCATGAGTGAGGACAAAATGTGCCGGAAGAACTTGTGTTGGTTATTGAGGACAGTTGTTGGCCCTAAATGCGCATTGGTGACAATATACTCGACTCCGTATGGGTCGGGGTGTTACAAATGGTATCAGAGCAACCCTACGACCGCGTGTTGGGGCGACCCTAAGGCCGTCAGGCCGAATATTAGGAGTCCTCAGACGCCTAGTGGGGGAGGATTCTGGGGCTGCATTGTCATATGGAGCGATCCAGAGGTCGTCAGACCGAATATCTAGAGTCTCCGGCAATCAGCCTTCAGGCTGGGGCGACCCACAGGCCGTATGCCGAATATGTGGAGTCCTCAGGCGCAACGAAGGCGTTGCTGTTCTCAAGTGGGGGTGTATGTAATACCCCTCATGATTGCTTTAAAGGGATTTAGCAGGCTACTCATTCCAACAAGATGCATCTTTCTTTTAGGGAGCTTATTTCCTTAGTTACTCCACAGTTAAGCGTGCTTGGCTGGGAGTAGTCCAGGGATGGGTGACCTCCT
This sequence comes from Beta lomatogona, assembly GCA_947646795.1. Taxonomy (NCBI): domain Eukaryota; kingdom Viridiplantae; phylum Streptophyta; class Magnoliopsida; order Caryophyllales; family Amaranthaceae; genus Beta; species Beta lomatogona. The sequence continues at coordinate 3,989,840 of CANSNZ010000020.1, read as the reverse complement.
GGGAAGTTTCTCAGGGTGCTTGGCTGGGACAAAATGTGCCGGAAGAACTTGTGTTGGTTATTGAGGACAGTTGTTGGCCCTAAATGCGCATTGGTGACAATATACTCGACTCCGTATGGGTCGGGGTGTTACAAATGGTATCAGAGCAACCCTTCGACCGCGTGTTGGGGCGACCCTAAGGCCGTCAGGCCGAATATTAGGAGTCCTCAGACGCCTAGTAGGGGAGGATTCTGGGGCTGCATTGTCATAAGGAGCGACCCAAAGGTCGTCAGATTGAGTATCTGGAGTCTCCGACAATCAGTCTTCAGGCTGGGGCGACCCACAGGCCTTATGCCGAATATGTGGAGTCCTCAGGCGCAACGAGGGCGTTGCTGTTCTCAAGTGGGGGTGTATGTAATACCCCTCATGATTCCTTTAAAGGGATTTAGCAGGCTACTCATTCCAACAATATGCATCTTTCTTTTAGGGAGCTTATTTCCTTAGTTACTCCACAGTTAAGCGTGCTTGGCTGGGAGTAGTCCAGGGATGCGTGACCTCCTGGGAAGTTTCTCAGGGTGCGCATGAGTGAGGACAAAATGTGCCGGAAGAACTTGTGTTGGTTATTGAGGACAGTTGTTAGCCCTAAATGCGCATTGGTGACAATATACTCGACTCCGTATGGGTCGGGGTGTTACATCCTCTCTATACCCTTTTCTTCTCTCTTTCTTCCTCATTTCCTTATCTATTTCTTTCACTTGATCATTGTTGATCATTGTGACATTTAGCTAGATTTTCTATCAATTTTGACTGGATTTCTAGTGCATTTGCTTTCACCGTGTTTTCATGTGCTTTGATTGCAGGTATGATCTTTTCTAAGGTCAAGAGTTTGGAGATACGGTAATACGCGGGAGTTTCAAGGATTTTGCACGTGCCAAAATGGAGGAAAGGAAGTGTGAACTGAGGAGTTGTGCGTCCGTACTGCTTTAGCAGTGCCCGCACGCACTGGTGCGCCCGCACCTCCCCATAGACTAACCAACCTCAATGTCAGTCAGCTAGGTGCGCCCGCACCAGATATGAGGTGCGCCCGCACCATACTGGTTCGCCGGCACCAATTGCATGGTGTGCCCGCAGCATTCCTGCGAAGTAAGGCCACCTGAATCAGTAGCCTTGGTGTGCCCGCACCATCTTTTTCCGCCAGAATTTTGTAATACTCGTGGCTATTGAAAGCGATGGTTTTGTTATTATTTGGAACTTATGCTTCTTTTTAGAGTTTAGAGAAGAATATTAGGGATTACTTTAGAGAGAAAAACACTTAGTTTTTGATCAAGATTTGAGATTCGTAGATTATAGTTTGTGATTTCTACAATATTGAAGGTAATTTTATTCGATTTAATTTCAAAGTTTCAGTTTTTATTCTCTCTTTTCATTGTTATTATTTGTTCTTCCATTTTATTAAATCTCCTTTATTATTGTGTCATAGTTGTTGCTTTCATTAGATTAATTATCTCTTAATCATGTTTAGCCCTAGATTAGTTATAGATTTCATGTTTTATTGCTTAAAATCCATGATTAGTGAGTAGTTTCCTATCTAGGGTTAGGGTGAAAGTATGGATTAGGGTTTAAATGTATTGTTAATGTGATTGTGTTGATTTAAAGACGCTTATGCATTGATCTTGGTGTTTTGAGGCCTTAGGATAGATATTGATCACATTTATACTTTGGTATTTTGAATTCACATGTTCTTAATTGACTTTTGGACTCTTTTATCATCCCCATGAATCAACTTAATTTCTAGGCCAAGATATTGGGTTTTCAAAATTCATTGGATCTCTTAATCTATTGACTAAAGAACATTCGAGAGAGGATTTAGTTGACTGTTTAAGCGATCGTTTTCGAGGACCATTCGAGAGAGGACTCGAGTATTTTAGGGGAAAACTAAACCTTGCGTAATCGTTGCCTTTGAATCACAATTGCATTAATAATCGTTGTCCAATTTGATCTATACTAGTAACCTTAACTCTAGTGTCTTCCTATCTTATATTTCAACTCGTGTTATTTACTAGTTCTTTGATAGTAGTTAGTCATTAGTTGTTACTAAATTACTTAAAACCCCTAAAAATCCCTCAATTAGGTAATTTAGACTTGATAGACTTGGATTAATCCCATTTTCCTTGTGGATCGACCCTTGACTTGCCTTTACTACATTCTTGCTAATTGCTCGTTAGGATTTATAAATATTGTTTGAAAGCGATTTTTGGTGCCTTAACGACACACTAAAAACCTCTTATCAATGGGCAATACCGAATTGTGCTTCAGATCTAGATAGATCTCACGTCTATTTCTATTGTAGCGGGGTCATTCCCATTATCTGTCGTTCTCGGGAGGAGTTATTGGTTGCTTTTGCTGCTTTTGTTGGATTCCCGGTAAGGGACTTCTTCCTTCCTTTTCTTCGATTTTTCCCCGACAGGCTTGCAAATGTTTGAGGCTTAAATGAATTTTTGTGCCCGACTCATGGCTTTAGTGAACGTGGTGACTTTGTTCTAGGCCAAGGACCACCTGAACTTTTGGGGTCACAACCTCGACATTAAGGCAGTAAATGCTACCCCGTCTTGAAGGTCAGAGATCTTCAGAGATTCTTCGTTGAATCGTTTGATGTAGTCAGCCAGGCTTTCATGCTCCTGCTACTTGATTGACATTAAGTGGATGCTAGTCTTTTTGTGCCGGCGCCCGATAATGAAATGTTGGTGGAATAATGCTTCTAACACAGAAAAGTTTGTGATAATGCCGGGGGAGAGTCCCGAGAACCAGCTGAGTACTAACCCTTTGAGAGTTGTCGGGAAATAGCGACACCAGGCTGCTTCGCATCCGGTTTGCACACTCATCTGGGCCTTATAGGCCGCCATATGATCATCAGGGTCACTGTTTCCCGAGTACTGCTCAATCAGGGGAACCTTGACCTTTCCCGGGTTGGGGACCTCCATTATCTACCGACTGAAGGTTGTCATAAAGTTGAGTACTCCTCTGTTAACCAATACGGGGCTCCTGTTTCTAGGGGGCCCCGAGTCTCCTTCGCCTTCAGCTCTAGTCTTTCTGGTACCGAGAGGGGATCCTTCTCGCCCTCTTCTAGGTTTCCGAGAATGGGCTTGTTCCTCATGGTGGGTTTTCTCCTGATTGGCCCTCTTGGCGTTAAGGAGGCTTTGGGCATCTTGTTCCATCCGGCGTCTACGACTTTCTTCAATGATGCGTCGGGCATCAGAATTTGAGGTCCTACGAGAGTTAACCTATCGGGGCCCCTCTCCTCCCATTCTTTGCCCGCCCCGGTTAGGGACTTGAGTGTTTGGATCACCCCCGTCTCGAGGATTTCCCTGGGTCAACTCTCGGGGTGCCCCTTGGTTGAGCTGAGGGATTTCCGCTATGAGTTCCTGCAAACTACGTTGCATGTTCGCATTCAACTGCTAAGCTATCTTCTCTATATCCACCTTGGTGATGGGGGGCAGATCAGGCTGAAAGCGTTCTCGAAAAATGGTTCTCTCTTCGTTACGAGGTGTGGATTCCTCGTCATTGAGGGGAAGCGATTCGACTAGCACATTGGGTTGTTGGGACTGAATCGGGGTTTGTTGGGGAGGTAGTGAGGCTCAGGTTGTTTTGCTTCGGGGTGCCATGTTGCTCTCGATACGTAGCTTTGAGATGTAGTATCCCCACAGACGGCGCCAAACTATTTCTGCCTAGAAACTGGTCAAATGAGTTAAGTGTGTTTAGAGAGGTTAAAATCTCGAGTTGGAGTATAATCCCGAGTCTTGTCACTTGAAGTTTTGCAAAACAAGGAAAACTAGCCCGGGGGTGTTCCAGGGAAAGCCCCTCCGACGCTCAAGTCAGTTGAGATTGAGGTAGAGAGAGAAAGTGAGTAATTGTAGAGAGTGATGCTCTGGTTTTGTTAGGTGAGAATTCAATACCTGCTCATTGATTGGGCTTGCTGCTTTTATAATGTTGGGGATTTCCCAGACAGGAAACCCTATTGGGAAACATCCATGTCTGTAGGAAAGTTGTCTGCCTTTTATGGCAAAGTTATTTTTTTTTTACCTACAGAGCTGATGTGCCCTTTAGGAGCATGAAGATCAGATCTTTTGGGTGGGCCTCATACTACACTGTTGGACCAGATCATGGGTCAAAACAAATTTCATTAAGGAATATATAGGGTTCCATGATAGAATGGATGGCGGCAACTTTGTATGCTGGACTTTGTTCTCCCTCACGCTAAACGGCCCACGTCTCTTTGTATAGCCAATGGAACTTCTCTTCAACTCTCTTAACTTCTCTCATGTCCGGTACCCAATTCGGTTGGTCAAGATCCTCCTCGGGAATAAAATTTTACCAGTTTCAGGGGCAGCATATTTAATGCGGTTCCTTCACAATCCTTACCGTTCTGTTCGTGATTTAAGTGATACACATGTGATATGTGAGATTTTTGCATTGCTGCTCCCATGACTATATCTCCTGGGATGGTGATTACTCCGTGCGGAGTTACCATTTTTACTTTCAAAGTTGAGATGATAGCATGGTTCTTGTGGAGCCACGGTCGTCCTGACAACATCGTGAAAGGAGCTTCGCAATCAATGATAATAAAGTCAACCTTTCGTATGACTGCTCCGATATGCAAGATCATAGTTATTTCCCCTATAATTTCCCATTTGGAACCATCATATGCAACCATAGTCCTTATTGAGGTTTCTCCTTGGGGAGGGGGACACCCGAGCCACTTGAGGGTACTGAGGAGACAAAGATTGACAGAGGCTCCATTATCGACCATTACACCTTTGATATGTCTGACACTGTGATCAACAGCGATGTACAAAGCACTATTATGAGTTGAGTTATCGGGGAGATCTTTATCAGAGAAGGTTATGACAGAGGTGGTTTCAGCTTGATCTGTATTGAGAGGTCCTATTGGCATATTCTGAGCACAACAGATGTCAGCATAAGCGATGAGTTGATCAATTGTCATTGGAATAGTGTAAATGGCTTCTGAATTGGGTCCTTGGGATACTGAAGGAACATTACTCCCTAGCTTGCAAGGGTTGAGAGAACCACCCTAAGGACCTGATTTATCTTTTACCGTTGGCGGTGCGGGGGTGATACTTCTTGGTCGTGTCAGATTCCCATGGATGGTTATTGTTCCCGAGGTTGTTGGGCATTTGAGTTTTCGGTGTGCAGGAGAGGCAGCAACTTTGTTCGCATGGAGCCATGGTTGCCCCAACAATAAAGAGAATGAGGTTAAAGCTTCGACAACTGTGAAATCTACATCACATTCCAGTCTTTATACCTTAGTTGAAGATTGATCGTCCCTATAGTCCTCCCTGAAGAATTATCGTATTCTCCCAATACTGTATCAGTAGGGCTTAATAATGTGCTGTTATACCCTAATTCATAAAGCGTTCCTTTGGGGCAAACATTAAGTGCCGATCCATCATCTATTAGTACATTGGTCAATTCTCTCCCATTACATTTCAAAGTGATATATAAAGCTTGAGGATTCAGTTCCTTGGGAAGATCAACCTTAGTGAAGGACACAATTGGGGGCATCCATGATGGAGGAATGACAATTTTTCCATCATCTATTAGCTGGTGGATGGCATGTCGAACGTCAACACACCGGTCTGTTTCGTGTCCATACTGATGGCAAAAGTTGTAGTATAATCCCATGTTAACCCTAGCGGTGGCAAAGTGTAACAGTGATGCTTCGCTTCTAGAAGACCCTGTCTTTTCAGACGACTGTACATGGTTCCTAGAGATTCTTCCATGTCTGCATACATTTGATTAATAGAGCTCCAACGACTTTTGCCCTTTGCTGAAGCTTTAGTCTGAATTTGCTTTACAGAATCAGACATCGTGAAATGATGCAGGTTTCGGTTTTCCACCTTTTGTTTTTTTTGAATGTGAAGTACCTGAAATGTACATACTAATAATGTTAGTAAATGACTGATGAATTTTTCTTTATAGGGTTTTTTTAGCAGGAAATGGAAGAATCCTATTTTTTTTTCGAAAACAATTATCCCTTTTGACACAATGTTTTTTCTTTTTTTTTAAACAATTATCCCTTTTGACACAAAAATTTTAGACTAGACTTCTCGTATTTTAGACTATATGTTTTAATTACATTCTAACATGACACGTTTTGAACTTGTGATTATGACTCTTTTTCATTTTCAATTTTCAATTTTTTTTTTGTTTTATTTTGGGATTACATTTTCAAAACAGGATTTTGTTTCTTTTAAAAATCAAATTTGTTTTTGGAAAACCAATTTGAATGAAAAGAATTTTGAAGTAAATGTGAATTTTTTTTTTTTTTTTGAAAATGGGTGAGCACACACTTTTTTTTATATGACACTTGTGATAAATAAACAATAATACTTTTAATATTTCAATAATCATTTCGGCAGCAATTCAGCTACAGTGAATGATTACTGAAGTATTGTCCGACTAAAAACGGACAGAGGAATTTTTTGTCAATTTTTCACATTATTCAATGACTGAAATAAATAATAGACATTTATGTATTGATCCTTGTGTCCTAGAAGTCAACTTAAAGGTGATTCATCTAAGGAGAGATTATGTTAAAGTGGCCTCGAGTCACTGCCATTGTGTCCATCGAAGGTGCACGCTCCTGACAGAGCTGGTCGCAATAGTTCGCGGATGCAGGTTTTACGCCCTTAATTCATTAATTTGTCATTCTAAAATTCTGACCCTTGCCAATAGACAGAGGTATCAGACCTAATAAGAAAATGGTTAAAAAGAGTGCCTGTGTATGGATCGATAAACTACCAAGCACACGAATTTTTCACATAAGCATGCTATATACAAAAATTTAATTGTGAATAGCCATGATTAACTTTTTTATTACATATACATATGGAAAATAACGCATTGTTCAGGTTTTAACCTCATATACTTCAAGTGGAAGTAAATTCCTTAGTGAAGTCGCCAGCCAGTGGTTTCCCGATTTTTGATTGTCTTAATTAACGGTTTGAATCACACGAAAGTCTCTCATTGGACTATGAGTTTTAGAAAACTTGGAAGTCGCCACCCTATTAATATCTGAATAGGGACATATTTATTTAATAAATCGTTTTACAGATAAATTCCAAGAAATATCATTTAAACGATGAAGACTTCATATGGATAAGGCTTTTTTGAAAATTGGTTTTTCATACCATGAGATAGGGTTCGGGGTTTAGGTTAAGTGGTGCGAACGTCTGGAACTCGTCTCCTCTTCCGTTCTACAGAACGGGCTCTTACCAAATGCGTTATTTTCCATTTTAAAGTAATCATGGCTATTAAAAAGAAAGAAAATCACATAATTTGCACATATACACATCAACCATTTTTATTAAGGACCACTATATCATTTGTACATGGTAGGTTTGAGCACCGAAGCTGCTCTACGTACCAATCATTGCGGGATTGGAATCTACTCATGGATCAAAACCACTGTAGTTCGAGCTTATGTCTCACCCTAAATGGCTAATTCCATTGGGGAAGAAAATGAAAGAATAGATTATGAATAACTCACCTTTAGAATTAAACAAATCTATTAGGGATAAGGTAATCACTCTAATTAGTGATTGAAATGGGGTTATGATAATCACTTTAATTAGTGATTAAATATGAGGGAGGATTAAGATAATCACCTTAATTAGTGACTAAACTTAAGAGAAAAGGTAATCACCTTGATCAGTGATTAACAATGAAGGTTCGGAAGTAATCATCTTAACTGATGATTATTCAAGGTTTAAGATAATCACTAATTAGTGATTAACCAAGGTTTAAGATAATCACCCTAATTAGTAATTAACTAAGGTTTAAGATAATCACCCTAATTAGTGATTAAATGAAGAGTTTGAGTCAATCGCCCTAATTAGCGATTAATCAATGATTGAAATAACCACCTTAGTTAGTGATCACGTTTATGATTTTCAAGAGGTCTTAGAAGTTTGCTTCCTAATTTGAAGGCTTTTGAGAAATAATATTGATTGAATATTATTAAGTTATTTAGAGAGAAATGATCAATTTGAGATCAAATTTGGAGATTGTGTTTGGCTAATTGGAATTTGGCCATTTAAAGCGAGACACGTGAAACGTGAAACAACCTAAAATCAATTTGGAGATCATAATTCCAATCTAATTATGTCAAATTATATGATTAATCCATTTGAATATGGAGAACACATTTTTAAAATGTAAAATGGATTATCATACAATTTAACTTAGTTAGATTTGCAATTTTTCCTCTTAATTGAGATTGGGTCATTTAATTCATATACAATGATATATTGGTCCCAACATGAAACATTTGTAACATTGGTTGCTCATTTTATTAAAAAGAATTATTGAATTATTTATGAAAATTATGCATAAACATCTCAATATTTTTTTTTAATTGAGTGATGTAATAACTATTTACAAAGAATCATTATTACAACAAAAAGTACAAAACCTATGATCTATACAAATCTTCATTCTTGATCTTCACCATGTTGCTCCTTGATCTTCAACCCCATGAATGGGCTTTGAAATTTATGTTTATTTGTAAACTCGTGAAAATTAGAGGTTAATTAACCTCTTTGATTTTGATTTTTTTATGACAATTTTCATTGATTTTTTATTTACATGATAAAATGAGTCATTTTAATAGAAACTTAAAAATTTCATGATTTTTAATTAACATTTTCATATCAAGAAAACAATTTTTTTCTATGAAACTTGAGTTAATCACTTTATTTCATTTTCCAAATTACACTTTTGTTCTTGTACTGAATTGCAAAAATCATAACTTTCCAAATTGAGAATGTGATACATATATGGATAGATCAGTGAGTTCTTTATGTTGTTTCAAAATTTCATAAACTTTTAGTGATAACTCAAATTATGGTGAATTTTATGTCAATACTGCTCAAAACAAGACTTTTTTTCAATTTGTTCTTTGAAATCCAACTTATTGAACTTAGTTTGAAATGAATTTTGGTATGAAAATTCTAGACTGGAAATTTTCACTTGAATTAGACATTTTTAAGACCATTTTTGGTTTGTTTTCTTAACTGAAAAGAAAATCAGTTTTCTGGAATTTAGTGATTTACATGAACGGTTTTGTAAAAATGATGTAAATTTATATAGAATTCATATGAACATGATTTTTATATTTTTGGAAATCCACTGATGTTTTCTTTAAACTTGATATTTTTAGTTTTATCGAAATTATTTTATTTTGAACTTTATTGACAGAATAAGCTTAGGTGGTACTGGACAAAGTCAGTTTTGCACAACAAAGTTGTATGATTTTTAGTTATTTGTAAGAAATTCGGTTTTTTAGAAATTCCAAAGCCCAGTTGCTGGAAAGATCTTGAGTTGCATAGGAAAAATATTAAATCCTACAAAATATTCTGATAATACAGACGAAAAAATAAAATCAAGTCCAAAATTAAAACTGATTATAATTACAGCATCACATTTTCTTTTTATGGAGATGTTTATGCACAATTTGTTTTGAATTTTTTAATGAAAACATTTTTTGGTGATGAACAACAACTTGATTAAGGAAAATCACATAATCAAATTATTTCCTAAGAGTCACCCCATTAGAGGTGACTATTCTAGGTGGGGTGATTTAAGGTTGGGAACCTATTAGGACTTCCTCATACCCAAATCACTCCAAAATTAAAAAAAATGGTAAGAAGAAACAAAGAAAAAAGTTAGTAGATGATTGAGGAGATAATAAAAAAATAATAAAACCTTCAACTTTACCTTGCTAGTTCAATGATGCACTTCCTTTTGCAAAATTTTCTACTTCTTTGTGATTTTCTTAATTTCTAGGTGAGTTTCTTAATCCTCTTAATTGCTACCTTAAACCCTTTATTTATGTTTTTTCCTTCTTTTGATGAACTTTTTTACTTAGTAATTATCTTACTAACTTTTACTTTCTTTTCTTAAGTGTGATTTTTTTAGAGGAAAGGAGTAGAGAAGATGCAAGAAGTAGTGAAATTAAGTTGAATTTTTTTCAACTTCCTTACTTACTAATTATGACTTTTGCTTAGATGGAAAGATTAAGGAGGAGAAGAGTAGTAGAGAAGATGAGAGTGAAGTTGAGTTGTGTTTTTTTCAACTTTGTTTTGAAGTGGAAAAAGGAGGGTATTTATAGAGAAATGAAGGAGGTGAACTAAAAGAAGTAGAAAATATGAATTTTCACCTAAAAAATATGATTTTCTTCATCCTTAATCACCCTAATGACATCACTCTAATGACCTCACCCTACTGACATAATGAAATCTCTTTGGAAACACAAATATTCTTATTCTTTTTTGGATTTTCTCATAAACGAGACAAAATCAGATATTTAGAAAATATTATTCCCTAAACATTTTAATACAAAAAAAAATGCATCGAAAAACGGGCAAACAAAACTGATTAGGACGCTGCGCCAAACATTTTAATCACTATAGGCGCAAGGCTCTACGTATGGCGCAGAGAATTCTTGTGCGCTAGGTGCACAATCATGCGTCTAGCGCACGATTGTGTCCTTGGCGCACGCTCGATTCTTCAGGAAAAAATCTGGATTCCCCCCTCTTATACATGGGATTTGATTCTTATTCTCACATCTTTTCATGATTGTTATTCTCTAACTAATGGATAAAGGATGTGATTAATGGATAAAGAATATATTCTTATTCTTTATCCAATGAACAATGACTTGACCATCAAGAAAACTGATTATTACCGGTTTTGGGATACGACTAAAATCCCGACGCTTAATCGCGACTCGTTTTTCGTTTTTTCGAAAGACTTACTTAAAACAATTAACGAAAACTCGTCAAATTAATAAAAACGAGCATGATTATACTACGAATCATTTTATTAAAACGGTGGTTGTAGTTATTGACTACGACTCACGGAAATTATATTTCTAAGCCAAAACCGCATTACCAATACGCAAAAATGGAAAACTGTACGGCAAAATGAGACTCGTGCTCGGGCATGAAACATGCATTTTAAGGGGCACGTGTTCCACGATGCATGGCACTTATCTTTATTTTTATTTCTTTCAAAATCCTTATTCATCTGAAAAAGGGGTTCAAAATTTGGTGTCTGCAGTTATTTGGCAATCAATGTAAAGGAAACCTAGCAGGTTGTTCAAATTAATCTAATTAATATTAGAACAGTTCTTTAGGTCTTTGATTAGCGAAAATAACATGTGGGTGATAAAAACAATAAAGTAGGGACAATCATATAATATGCACAGAGTGATCAGGCAAGCATATAATATACAAAGGCAAGAATAATATAAACATAAAATAAAGTATAGAAAAGAGGTTATAATATACAGTAGAGCGATTATTGCCTAAAGATCTACATCATCAAATAAATTGTTAGTAACTTCAAAGCAATAAATATAGTTGATTATTCAAGGATCCTATGCGGCTTAGATTGAAGAGGGCAACGATCTTTAGGCGGAGCAATCGTGGAACGAAGAGTATAATATGATCAGAAACAGGAATTGATTTGAAAGTGTTTGAGTGTTTTAGTATTCGAAGTGTATTTCGGAGTATTCGAGAAAATTTTGTGTCCGTAAAAATAATAATTCGAATCCTGTCTGTAATTGAGGAAATTGAGGATATTTATAGGCGAAAGGCAGCGTGCGCTTCACACAAGCCCTGCGCCAGGCGCAGGCCTACTTTGCAGGTGCAGTGCCACGCGTCAGGCGCACATTGGTGTGTTTGACGCAGCCAGTCTAATCAGATTTAGGCACGTGTAAACGCGTTTTGAAAAGATAGAAAAGAAAGTTGCGTCGCACACAAAACTTGCGTTAAACGCAGGACTCTGTGTGAGTCACAAAACCTACGTGTCAGGCGCTCATTAGCGCGCCTGACGCGATACGACCAATGTGCTGGACGCACGTGGCGCGCTGAGCGTAGCCCCCCGCATCCGGTGTATATTCTGGAATATCCGAGCATATTCGCTTTTGATTCTGCGCGTCTTTCGAAGATACCTTTTTTATCCCTAAAATTCCGGAGATGAAATTTTACGGTTTAAAAATCTGATTTATTTATCAAAGATAATAAAAATATTTATGAAAAATATCTATTAACATAATAAATATTTGATTGGGCTTTTAAAATGGACTTAAAATATTTTAAGGGCTTAAAATACAATTAATCATCATGGCCAATTAGTTGGGCTTTAGAATATCATTTCAAAACACAATTTCGATTGGTTTTTTAGATTGCTCTTCCATTGGGTCGCACCAACTAATGCCGCGGTATATTTCATCATTGGATCCTTAAATGGGGAGACATGATTATGTGTCTACAGAAGCCCCCACTTTGACTGAGGTTCAGGAAACCGATAGTCAAAGTATATGCTGTCGGGATGGAGAACGATTTTAAACGCTATGCAGTTTAGCACTGATCTATTTTCTTCGGTCTCTGCAAAACAAATTTAGTATTCAGGACAATAACTTCAAGCAATCTGATTACCCGCAGAAGATGGAGATATGTAGAATGATTAGAAATAGATTGGATGATTTTCGAAAATCGTTTTTTACAAATAATCGGGGTCCGTAAACGAGGTCCACGTATTACAACGCTTCGAGAGTTTGATTCGACTTGGAAGCACCACCACATATAGGAAGCCCCACTTTGGGTGAGCTTGCCTTGAATTAGGCATTATGAGCCTTGATTGAAATGTACTTGATCTGATATTGAAATGTAGTTGATCTGTCTTGAACTTTGAAAGTTGTCGCTGGGGATTCTTTATTGGGAGGTTGATATAGGCAAAGTCAAATATTGCCAGAAACCATGGAATCATCGGAGAGTCCTTTAGGGACAAGGAGAGCTTGGATAAAAAGGTTCAAATTTGTGACTCAAATGAATGTAGGTGGTAAAGGCTTTAACGAGGCTAGGTGCAGACTCGAGTCTATGTCGGGATCTAGAGAAAGTATGCTCCTAAATTATAGAAAGTCAAATCATGACTAATTTTATTTTATTGAAGCGGTCGGACCTCGAAATGAGGATTCCTACGTATCCTTGCGGAATCAGACCATTCGTAGTTCTGGATCTGATTTTTTTTCCTTTTTTATTTTTTATTTTTTGGCGCTCTAACTTTTACCTGGGTCGCCTTTTCGGGTTTTCAACCTAGCGGGTTTGGACATACCTTGAAAAAGGAGTCAAGGTTGATGAAAGGTTGAAAAGTTTAAGGCTTAGATGAAGGTTGAATTGGTTTGAGAAATGAAGGGTCATGGATTTGGATTAAAGGTTAAGGGTTTTGATGGATTGAAGAATTTGAATGAGGGGTAGAACTTGTGTGCAAGCCCCCTAGCTTGATATTTTATTTTGCCTTTGGCTTTTTCTTTTTGAATCTTTTCTTTTTGTCCTGTGCGTTTATTCTGCACTTTGAATTTATCCACTTTTTTATTTTGCCTGGCATTGATATTTTTTTTTTATGTATAGTAAGGCTTGCGCACAAGTTATTGGTTTGGGGTATTGGAAGGCTTGAAGGCTATTTGTGGAGCTTTGATGTTGAAGGGATTGTTTGGCTAAGTATCATGGAGATGATGGTTTAAAGGATTTTTGTTTTTCCTTGGTTGTATGAGGATGGCTTATGAAAGATAATGGAAGGGTGATGGGAATAACTCCTAATCCAAAGTATGTCTTATTTTTTTATTTTTCAGATCTTTTTTATTATTATTAGTCAAGTTCATTATGTGATTTAAGTTTCATCATTGAATTAGAAGCATAAATGAAATGATGGAAGGCCAATGAAAATGAAAATGCAATTATTTTATTAATTAAAAAGAATGAATGAAACAAGGCTGATAAACATTATAGTCCTAAAGGACATAGACTCGACGGGAAAGGAAATGAAGGAGCTAGGGAAGGGACTCTCCGATTCAACCTAGAAAACTAGCGTTAAATGACCACGTCCCGGCGTTATTAGGCGTTGCCTAAGGGGTTGCCGCTATTGCTGACCTTTGCTGCAGGCAAAATTGGCAATCTACCGTCTTCGACCATATCTGGCATATGATTTTTTAAGGTCCAACACGCAGACGTTGGGTGTCCATTCCCTTGGTGGTACTTGCAGTAGGCATTAGGATCCCACCTCTTGGATCTATTCTCGGGAGAAGGGTATGGAGTAGGGCTGAGAGGCTGAAGCGCCCCTTTTGCATGAAGCCAAGTGAAGGCTTCTTCTAGGGACATGCCTAAAGGTGTGAATGTTCTTTGAGGTTTTTGATAACCTCTCTTTTCAGTAGCTAGGGTATGGACCTCATTGCTTTTGGAGCTAGAAGGGTTATTGTTACTCTTCTTGAAAGAGTTGTTGTGGGAGCCTTTGATCTTGTTGGCTTGTATCTCCTCCTCAATCAGCAGGCCTACCTTATCGAGCTTCGTGAAAGACTCTTTGGGTTGGTATTTAATATGGTCCCCATATGTCGGCTGCAGGTTACAGATCACCAGTCGGACTTGATCCTCCTGATATGGCCTGTTTATCATTTGTGCAGCTTTATCCATCCATCTATTAAGGAAGGTGAAGAAGTCTTCGTTATAGTTTTGCTTAGTTAACTCCAACTCACGAAGGCCAATAGGAAGCTGAGTTTTGTATATATATTATTTTTGGAACTCTTCTCTGATGTAGTCCTAGTCATTCAACTTGGCTTTGTTTAGTGATCTGAACCACTTGGATGGATGTGCATCCAAGGTTAAAGGAAAGACATAAGCAAACAAGTCCTTACTCATGCCCTTGAGAGCCATAGAAATGGAAAAAGCTCTCAAGTGGTCATCTGGGTCTTCGACCCCGTTGAATTTTGGGAGGTCACCCAATGTTACCTTTTTAGGGAGTTTTTCCCTTAGTTTAGGATCAATGATGTCATGGCCATGAGCCTGACCCTCGAGCGCAGGAATTGACTGGATCAATTGCTCGAGTTTTTCAAATCTCAATTATGTGTTGGTCTTGATTTGTGGTGGAGTGTTGCCTTGCTCATCTTCTTCAGTTAGCTTCTCCCTTAGTGCCTTAATCTCTTTGTCTTGTTCCTCAAGACGAGAGTTCATCAGTGTGAGTTGAGCCATAATGGCACTAAGCTGTTTATTAGTGTCTCCCATTTCAGATGATGATTCAAATTAGTCGGTGGATTCGTCTGAAAAAGTTAGGATGCGCTTGACGAGTCTGGGAGTAGGTTGACCTTGTATCCTCTCTGTCAGACGTTCCCAAGTTATAATCTCGCGACCAGTCCTGAACAGAAATCGAATGGACCTCGTGAATTTTAAGAAATAATGTTTTTGAAATGAGAAATGGAGATGAGAAATGGAAATAGGAGATGATAAAAGAGAAGTGGAAATGGAAATGGGGATTGAAAATGGGAAATGAAAATGGAAAATGATTTTGAAATGGAAATGGAAATGGTTATAGGTTTTGGACTAGTATGGACTTACCATGATGGAGACATTGGCCTAACTATATGCAAATGCAGACATAGACTGGACCGGACTATGCAAGCAGACTGGGCACCACGATTGGGTTTAGGAGAGACTAGACTTTGAACTTACGGGTGAGTAAGTAGGCTAGGCTTTTAGGAAGACTGGACAATAAGTTAGACTAGACTCTTAACTTAAGGCAAGCAGGCTAGGCAATTAGACTTTGAACTTACGGGTGAGCAAGCAGGCTAGACAACTAGACATCGAAACTTACATTACACTAAGCAGGCTAGACTAAAAAATTGCCTATGTGGACTTATGGAATGCTAGACGTTGAACTTACGGGTGAGCAAGTAGGCTAGACATTAAGGGAGGCTGGACAATAACGGGACCAAACTCTTAACTTTAGGCAAGCAGGCTAGGCAACTAGACTTTGGACTTACGGGTGAGCAAGCAGGCTAGACAACTAGACTTCGAAACTAAACTAAGCAGGCTAGACAACTAGACTTCGAAACTAAACTAAGCAGGCTAGACTCATATGGACTTAAGGAATGCTAGACCTTGAACTTACGGGTGAGCAAGCAGGCTAGACACAAAAATTGCCAATGGACTTAAGGAATGCTAGACCTTGAACTTACAGGTGAGCAAGCAGGCTAGACCCAAAATTTGTCTATAGACTTAAGGAATGCTAGACCTTGAACTTACGGGTGAGCAAGCAGGCTAGACTTTAAGGGATGAACTTTTATAGTCCTAAGACTCGATTTTTATAGTCTGAAGACTAACTAGGGCTTACTTGGAGATGCAAACTAGACCTAGGATATGAATTGACATTTAGGTTTGACTTGGACTGAGAGATGCACATAAGCTTGACATTGGAGATGGAGTAATATTGGACTTAGAATGAAATAGACTGGGACTAGACTTGGACTGGGCTTGACATAGACTAGGGTTCACATAGAGATGCAAATGGGCCTAGCTTTGACTTGAACTAGACTTATATGGGCCTAAGATCGACTCTAGTGCTAGTGAATGTATGGACTCAAATTAGACGGGCCTAGGATGAATGCAAAATGGACTCTAATGCATATGGGCCTAAAAAATGAATGCAAATGGATTGGATTGATTGGATTGGATTGAATGAAGGTGTATGGACTGGGCTTAGCATTTTTTGAAATTCATTTTCGAAAGGAACCCCTTGTTTTTATCTTTTATTAGGAAAAAATGATGAATTAATTTTGAAAATATTTTTTTTTGAAATGTCGTGTTATGATGATGATTAGTAAATTCTTTTTAAAAAGGGTAGAATAGAATAGGATGCAGGATTGATTTTGAAAAGATGTAAGCCTTATTTTTTTTTGAAATCGATTGAGTATGGTAAGGTTAGGATTGATATGGTAAGGTTATGATTGATAGGAGAGATTAGGAAAAAGGAATAGCTGGGAGAAAATGGGAGGAGGTAGACATGCATGACAACTCTAACTCTATAATGACCAGTTTCTAGATGCACCTTTTAGGACAGTCTCGGCATTGCATGAAAAGACTGACCCTTTTTTTACTATGTTACTGATGCAAACTTGTTATCTTAGACTTCAATAAAGGTCAAACGACCATTAAACATGGGACGAATAGACTGCGTACAACAAAACTGGTGCACGTGGCGCGCAGTCTATGCGTCTGGCGCAGGAGCGTTGCGCCAGGCGTAAATTAATGTGTTTGGCGCAATGCTCTGCGGCACGCGTATTGATTAATTGACGAAGGTTCGGGTGAAAACGACGATTTGTTTTAGACGCGAATTGCAATAATTTCAAGCACAAAGCATATTAGCAGGCAAAAATTGCAATCACACATAAATGTCAGGTAACATGGATGCAAAAGTTCTCAACCTAAAGTCCAGTTCTACATTCAACTATTGGTCAGGTTTAGGTTAAGGCTGAAAAGGATCCATGACTAAGAGATTGATCCCACGCTTCGTACCCCTTCTTAAAGAGGTGGCCACGTGTAAGACGCACTCCAGTTCTCAAGTCAGGAACAAGAGAACAATGCCATGGTTGGGTAGGTTTGCTTATGACTAAGATCCAATACTATCGCTCAGGATGCTTTTTGGAAGGACAAAGCGCAAACCCCCTGGGGGTGACCTCACACATAGAACATGCATATGCAAAACCGTATATTATTCTAAAGCATAAAAATAAGAATGAATCGTATTTTTCAAGTTTCACCCACTCATTTTAAAAAAATTAATTTTTTAAAAAATCCTCCCCAGTGAAGTTGCCAAATTATATGCTTGTTTTTATTTCGCCTACGCGGTGTGAGCGCTTGTCAGATTTGACTACCCCACTGTAAAGGTTTTATTGACTATTGTTTTGAAAGAAGTCGTCAACAATTCTTTTTAGAAAGAATCATAAACCTAATTATTGGATATGGGAAAATCATAGGGACAAATTATCCAATGTAGATTTCCCTGTACTGACTCCATAGATGGTCAAAGTGAACCAAAGATTGAGTTCGGAGGTGAGGGTACAATATAGTCGGGAACTATATTGCCCATTGTTGGCCTCTACTAAATATCAATTCATTACAGATTTTATGCCAAAGAATAATCATATAATGTTTTAAACACCTTAAAAATATTCAGTCTAAATTGGTTCAGGAGACACATAAAAAGACTATTTTTTAGTGACATGTTATTAGGCAATCAATGTTACAGGGAACCTAGCAGCTTGTTCAAATTAATCTGATTAATATTAGAACATATCTTTAGTTCTTTGATTAGCAAAAATAACATGTGGGTGATAAAAACAATAAAGCAAGGACAGTCATATAATATGCACAAAGTGATCAGGCAAGCATATAATATACAAAGGCAAGAATAATATAAACAAAAAATAAAGTATAGAAAAGAGGTTATAATATATACAGTAGAGCGATTATTAGTTAAAATTCTACATCATGAAATAAATTGTTAGTAACTTCAAAGCAATAAATATAATTGATTATTCAAGGATCCTCAGGGATTATACCTATGCGACTTAGATTGAAGGGCGCAACGATCTTTAGGCGGAGCAGTCGTGGAACCAAGAGTATAATATGATCAGAAACAAGAATTGATTTGAAAGTGTTTGAGTGTTTTAGTATTCGAAGTGTATTTCGGAGTATTCGAGAGAACTTTGTGTGTGTAAAAGCAGGTCTATAATTCGGGAAATTATGGATATTATAGGCGAAAGGTAGCGTGCGCCTCACGCAAGCCCTGCGCCAGGCGCAGGCCTACGTTGCACGCGCAGTGCCACGCGTCAGGCACACATTGGTGTGCCTGACGCAGTTCGGCCAATCAGATTTAGGTACATGTAAATGCTTTTTGAAAAGATAGAAAAGAAAGTTACGTCTCACACAGAACTTGCGTCAGACGCAGGACTCTATGTGAGTCACAAAACCTACGTGTCAGGCGCTCATTGGCGCGCCTGACGCGATACGGCTAATGTGCTAGACGCACGTGGCACGCTGAGCGCAGCCCCCCGCATCAGGCGCATATCCGGGAATATTAGAGCATATTCGCTTTTGATTCTGCCCGTCTTTCAAAGATACCTTTTTTATCCCTAAAATTCTGGAGATGGAATTTTACGGATTAAAAACCTGATTTGTTTATCAAAGATAATTAAAATATTTCTGAAAAATATCTATTGAAATAATAAATATTTGATTTGGCTTTTAAAATGGACTTAAAACATTTTATGGGCTTAAAATACAATTAATCATCATGGACAATTAATTGGGCTTTAGAATATCATTTTAAAACACATTTTGGATTGGTTCTTTAGATTGCTCTTCCATTGGGTCGCGCCAACTAATGACGCAGTATATTTCATCATTGGATCCTTAAATAGGGAGACACAATTATGTGTCTATAGGTACCACGAGCACAAGTAATCTGTTCCCACCAAATACCTAAGTATTCTTCTAAAAACCTTTAAATGAGACTCCTTAGAATTGCTTTGAAATCTAGCACACGCTCCTACAAAGAACACGATATCAGGTCTACTAGCTGTTAGGTACAATAAGAAACCAATCATACTTCTATACAGTGTAGCTTTCACATCCTTTCCCTTTGAATCAACATCAATTTTTGTGGAAGTGGGAACAAGAGTGTCATAAGCTTTACTGTTCTCCAAATACTGCTTAAGAAGCTCTCTAAGGTACTTTTACTGGTGGATCATAATTCCATCAGCTTTTTGCTTAACCTTTAAGCCTAAGAAAAAGCCAAGTTCTCCCATCATTCTCAGTTCAAACTCACTCTATATAAGATTAGCAAACTCATCACATAGCAACTGATTAGGAGCTCCAATAATGATATCATAAACATAAATTTGAACTACTAGCAAATGTTTCCCCTGGTCTTGATAAACAAAGTTTTGTAAATTGTTCCCCTCTTGTATTCATTTTTCATCTAAAACTTTGACAATCTCTCGTACCAAGTTCTTGGTGCTTGTTTAAGAACGTACAAAGCTTTATCAAGTTTGAATACATAGTTGGGAAACAACTGCTCAACAAAACCAGCTGGTTGTTCTACATATACCACATCCTTCAAATAGCCATTCAAGAATGTTGTTTTCAATTCCATCTAAAACAATTTCATATTCATAACAAATGCAATGAGGATTCTAATAGCCTCTGACCTAGCAAAAGGTGCAAATGTCTCATCATAATCGATGCCTTCTTGTTGATTGTAGCCTTACAGCATAAGCCTTACTTTGTTGCGGACTATTGTGCCAAGATCATCCAACTTATTTCTGAAAACCCATCTAGTGGCAATGACTTACTATCTCTTGGTCTTGGCTCAAGGTGCCATGCTTGGTTCCTTTCAAATTGATTTAACTCGTCTTGCAGGCCAACACCCAATCTGGATCATTCAATGCCATCTTGTAATTAGCTAGTTCTATGCTGGACAAGAAAGATAAAAGGTACAAAAGTTTTCATAAACAGTTCTTCTTGGTTAAATTCCTTATCAATATCACTAATGATTTGATCAGAGGGACGAGAAGTCTGACTGGAACCAGCTTGCATTCCAGCATCATCTATGTTAATTCTCTCAAATGCTCTTAGATGTAAAGTGGTTCCCTGCTCATTCCTTACCTGTTCCTCATTCGGGTTACCACCATCTTGTGTGTTGGTTCCCCCTGAGGTGTTTACGTTTTTATCTCCATGGGAACCATCAGTATTTGGTTCCCCCTCAGACAAATCCTCATTATTCTCTTATCTTTCTAGATCAGGTCCTCCACAATCAGTATATGGTGAATCAGTAGGTAGACATGTCTCCTCTTCTGGTACCTGAGCGGAACGAGCTAGTTGTTGCCCTGTAAACCCAAGTGTCCAATAATATCTTCTGGTTTAACCTGTGCAATCTCAGAAGACATATTAAACTCATCAAAAAATCACATGAACATTTTCCTCAACACACAAGGTTCTCTTGTTGAACACCTTGTAAGCTTTACAATAAGGAGAATAAACAAGAAAGATTGCCTCATCACTCCTAGGGTTGAACTTATCGAGCTGGTTCTTCCCATTATTGTGCATAAAGCACTTGCATCTAAAGATGCGAGAGTGTGCAATATTGTGCTTTCTACCCTTTAGGAGTTCATATGGGGTCTTATTCAATTTAGGTCTAATGAGAGAATGATTCAAGATATAGCATGCAGTGTTCACAGCTTCTCCTGAAAAACTCTTATTAAGACCACTTTCAATAAGCATCGTCCTCGCCATCTCCTCTAGAGTTCTATTCTTTCTTTCCATAATACCATTATTGAGGTGTTCTAGGTAAGAGAAGTTGTGACTCACTCCATGCTCTCTATAAAAATCAATGAAACTTAAATTATCAAACTCATAACCATGGACAGATCTTACCGCAACCAGCTGATGATTTCGCTTGTTCTGTACCTATTTCACTAAGGCAACAAACTGATTTAATGTTTCATCTTTTGAGTTCAAAAAGATAACTTAAGTAAACCTTGAAAAATCATCAACCATAACACAAACAAAACCTATGGCCATTTCGACTTTGTACACGCATGGGGCCACATAAATCAATATGGACAAGTTCGAAAGGTCTGCTGGTACTCATGACACTTTTTGGTTTGAAAGAGGATTTTACATGTTTCTCCTTGGCACATTCTTAATAAACTTTATCAATCTGATACTTAATTTTTGGAAGTCTAATCAGCAAGTCACGAGACCTAAGCTTATTCAATAGTGTTAAGCTAGCATGTCCAAACCTCTTATGCCAAACCCATTGATTTGACTCGGAA
This sequence comes from Beta lomatogona, assembly GCA_947646795.1. NCBI lineage: Eukaryota > Viridiplantae > Streptophyta > Magnoliopsida > Caryophyllales > Amaranthaceae > Beta > Beta lomatogona. Next base: position 3,968,116 of record CANSNZ010000020.1, on the reverse strand, counting down.
ACATCTCTTAAACAGATGGACTTGTTCTTCGGAACTTCATCTGGTAAAGTGATGTAGATATCATCTTTCCTGGTTCCCTCACAGACAAGTTCACCTATTTGTGAATTAACTATGTGATAAAGGTCAACTTGAAACTCAACTCGATTACCTTTATCACATAATTGAGAAATGCTCAAAAGATTATGTTGCAAGCCATCAACATAATACACGTCATCAATAGCTTGTGAAAGTGACTTACCAACTTTTCCTATGGCAACAATAGATCCTTTAATGTTGTCTCGAAAGGTGACATTTCCACGATCATAGGATGTGAGTGAGAGAAATTGCTTCTTATCCCCAGACATGTGTCTTGAGCAACCACTGTCCTAATACCAAAAGGTACTATCTCTCACTTTAGCCTGCATGAAACAATCAAACATTAGACTTAGGAACCCAAACATTAGACTTAGGAACCCAAACATTAGACTCTAGCTGGTCCTTTCTCATCTTGACCTGCTTAATATGTTTGTTGTTTCTTTCAACATTTTTCTTCCTCGCTGGATAATTAACAATAGTGGAAAAAAACTTATGTCACTTAGTAACAGTTTCGGTTTTTACAAAACCGCATCCGAAAATCATTCAAAAAATTGGGAGGGAAAGCTGGGCGGAAAATCTGATCTGGTCCTTTAGTGAACCTGATCATATTTTAGAAACCGATCCGGTTTTCTAAAATCTGATCCGGTTCACAAGACTGAATAAGATTTTCCATTATTTTTTCTTAAACAAAAAACCTGCGTTTTCCTTCACCCAAAATGGCAGGCCCAAAAAACGAGCTCAATCGCAAAAAAAATGCGCCTCTATAAGAGGTCCAGGCCCAAAGCATGAATAAAATGTTTTTAGTGACCAACGCGCCTCTTTTTAGGCTCCCCAAGCTGAACTCTCTCTCCATCCTCCTGTCTACTCCTTCCTCTCTACTCCTCCTTAACACACGCCGGCAGATCCCTAAGCTCCTTCCTCTCTCCTCTCACAAACGCCACCACCTCAGTCTCACCTCTCTTTCTCCTCTCTACTCCTCACGAAACGAAGAACGAAGAAGCGAAATAAAGAGCGAAAATGAAGAGCGAAGCGATTTCGTCTCCTCTCTCAATATTCGTCGCTCGTTATTCCAGATATGAGGTTTTTCGTTTTTTAATCTAGTTGTAATATTATATCTCATTGTTATTTTTTCGTTTTTTTCAATTTTTTCAAATCTGAAGCCCTCTCGTAATTTTTGTTTTTTTATTTACGTTTTTCTATTTTCGTTTTTTGGGATAGTTCGTTTTCTTAACTTTGTGTAATTTACATCCCTCTCTCTTTATCCCTCTCATGGTGGGCTCAAATTCAAGGTTTTTCTTATTTGAGTTCACTCAGTTAATTGATTAATTTTTACATCCGTTGAAGTTGATATCAATTGCGCATTTTTAGATTTAGAGAAATTTCATATTTTATTTTTGGTTAGTTTCACGTTCTTAGGGTTTCTTCAAAAGTTAGAAGTGTTGAAACCCATTGATTCGTGGATGACCTTTGTTGACTCATCTCTAAAGTATTTTTGGCGTCCTTTTGGTTTTTGCTGCACTGTAATTCACTTATAGAACAAGTTGGTCAAGATTACTTTCGTTGATTTGATAGGTTATGAATTATAATTGTTTAATCATTTTGTGATACTAACTACCTTTTATGTTCCTCAATTTGAGGCACCGCTTTGTCTTTTTATTCATGAGTATTGTTGATTTCTGATTTATCTACAGCTTTACACCGCTTATATATTTGTATTTGATATCAATTTCTTTTAAAGTTCATGGTTCATTTCCCTTCTATACAATTTTGAATTATGATTTATTTTGACAACCTAGGTTCTCTTTGTTTGATATTGATCTTTTTTAGGTTCGAGGTTTAATTTTGTTTTCGTCTTTGCAATTTAAATTTTCTGACTGCTATGATAAAGATCCAGCATAGATGATTATATGTACATATTAGATTTTGCTATGTATCCTGTTACTTCACAAGGAGCCTGACCAATTCACTTGATTCTGGAGGTGATAAACACGTGTAGAATGTCCTCTTGCTGTGTTAATTTTTCATGAATTCCTTGTTTTAGTCCGTCTTTTATCATGTGATTCAGTTTGTATACGTTAATGGATTCCAAGTTAGAAAATGAGCAGATGTGTGAGAGAGTGGGTGACTGTGTGTGTGTAGGGTGGGGAAGGCTTAGAATGCTTAAGCCTCAACAGGTTTAGGCTAAGTTGAGCTCATTTGGTTTTTCTTTTTATGGTATTACATCATTCTTTTATGGAATCCGTTATCTTGTTGCAAAGCTGGCACTTTGTGACTTGTTACTAGTAGCGTACCAAAGAAAATGTATATTAGCTATTTGTTCCTAGTCGCACTGTGTGGTGAGAATGCGTGAAATATAGAATTTTTCTTCTGAAGGATGTGAATATGTATTATTTTTCCTTTGTTCGAGGAGGGTATAAACTATGCTCTTAATCTATATGTTTTTTCTTGACAGGTTTTGCCGATATTATATTTAGTTTAAGTATGACTGATCACTATGTGGAGCATGATCTGAACATTCTGGCAGATAAATGTTGGCTATCTTGGAGGTAAAACTCTTGATTCACTGGTTTTTTGTTATTATTAGCAATACTTGATGTTAGTTAGTATGTTATATCCGTGGTTTGATATGTTATCATTATGCTCTTTAATTAGTAGTACAGTGCATCTTATAGAAAAATATAAACATTGTGAAATTTGTGCTCTTACCTGCTGGATTTGATGTTTTCTCATCCAATTGCGTGTTTTTGAAGTGCCTTTCAATCTTTGAACTTACATGAATTTTTCAGAGCTTTAGTTTTGTGCTCATGAATTGTTTTCTTGAGTTAGGTGAATGTTGATGGATTGTGTAGCTATTAGATTGAAATTCAGATGCACACATGATCACTGAGAGTAGGGAAGTGGGATTGTGGGAGGGAGAGGAAAGCTACTTCTTGCACACATCTGCAGTTTAGTTCATGTCGTTTCTCATTCAATTGCATCTCTTTAATTCATTATATTGGGACATAGTTTTGTATTTTTTATCTTTTTAGTTTTGTATTTTATCTTGTTTATTTGCACACTTAAACAAAACAAACTGGAGTTTGATCCTTTAATGGGTAGCTTGCTGTGACTAGTGGACAAAGAGGTCTAAGAGGGTGGCTACAGTGGAGTTTGATCGCTTTCGCAAGTCTATGAGTGTCATTGTCCAGGAGCCAACCGGGCAAACTGTGTACTAGTGAAGGTGACATTTTTCTAAGGTGCTAAGTAAATTTTCATTTGTGTTATAGTCTCCTGTGACTAAAAGGTTGGAGTTTACAGGGTGCTGTTGAGAGTTTATTGGAGCGCACTTCACATGTGCAATTGGCAAATGGAATTTCAATGGGAATTGCTGGAACTGAGGTAGACATGTCCATATCCATGAATTTTATTTCACTTGTTTTTTGATAGAGTCGTTTTTTAAGTAAAGAAAGTTAAGAGACTAGGCTAATCCTAGAACTACTACTTGAACTCATCCTTGCTGTTTGCTCAGATTCATTCATGCTTTATATATCTTGTAGTCAATGTACTTACTACATAGTTTGTATCATTGCTTGTTGATACAATGTTGACTGTCGCATCGACTAGAAATTTTTTTTCCCACATAATACTGCTTGAGTTCTTGTTGGTTGTAATTAGCAAAATTTGTCCGTTCTTCTTGCTAACTATAGTCATGATGAAATGCCATGTTTAGATCTTAAGTGGTTGTTGTGGACTGGCCAAGGGAAGGTATGATGGAGGTGTCTTTTGATTCATCTAGGAGTAAATTGAGGAAGAAGTGCATGTTTAATTGAGGCGAGTAAGAACGGAATACAAAAGTACATAACTGTCTTTTGATTCAGCTAGGAGTAAATTGAGGAAGAATTGTCTTTTCTAGTTTTATGGTGCTGGTTTATGTGGGAGAACTATATCTTCTGGAATTGTGAAACGGTGGAATTGTAAAATGGTGGCTGTATATTTCACTTGTTGATTTTTATCTGTTCATGCTGATAAACTTGTGTGTTACCATGGCAGGAAGAAGATGGCGAAGAGGGGTGCTTGGTTCAGCGAGTTACACAATCAACAGAGGATGCAGAAGAAAGTGACATGGAGGCTGTAAATGATACTGGAGAAGGTGAGGAAGTTGAAGATGATAGAAAAGTTGATTATAAATAAACAGGGAGGCAATGTTGTAACCAAAGCTGACATGGAGGCAATTGATTGTAAATGAACAAAAGAAAGTGACATGGAGGCATGTAACAAAAGCCGGCAATTGATTTTTTTTTTTAATTCAGATTACAAGTTGTTAGTGGCAGACTACTTTTTATGAAGATACTAATTGCAATTGATTTTTTTTTTAGGTGAGATAACTAGCAACTGGTCCGGTTCCTGTAGAAAATCGGATCAGATTGTTTGGCTTGAATTAACTGCTCCGGTTTTCCTTTATAATCGGATCAGTAAATGATTAACTGATCCGGTTTATGACCGGATCAGTTAATCTTTACAAACTGCTGCGAGCCCACCCATTCCAGGCCAAAACCGGATCGGTAAGCCCGATTTTGACCGGATTCGATGGGCTTTTTTCCACTAGTGTAAAGATCTTATGTCCATTTATACCACAGTGATAGCACACATGCATGTCCTTTGCAAGGACATACTTTCCTCTTTTGAATTCCTCGATCCAAGTGGTTCCCCTAGGGTGCAAGTTAGTCGTGGTCCTTGTTCTGGAATAACCAAGATCACCAGCTGTTTATCCTTGGTATCAATAACTCTCATTAGAAAGACATTTTTCTCATCCATAGCTTTAAAATCTCATTTGATTTTCTCAAGATCAAACTCGTGTTTTGAAATTAGTGAATCATTTGGCACGTTGACAACCACTTTCTGCTTACCTTTACTCAATTACTCCTTCCGTCCCAGAAAGATCTGAACACTTGTTGGGACACGTAGTTTAAGGTGATAAGTTGTGGTGTGGTTATCAAATGTTATTTTATTCTAAAAGTAGATGTGTTAGGAGTTGGTGGGGTCTTTTTTATTAGAGGAGAGAAAAAAATGGGTAACTTTTTATTGATAAAAGGTAGAGTGTGGGCCAAAGATGTGTAAAAGAAATAATATATATTAATGGTGGGACCATGCCAAGAATGGAAGTGTTCAAACTAATATGGGACAAACATAAAAGCAAAGTGTTCAGACTATTCTGGGACGGAGGTAGTAATTGATTTCAGCATACAAATCACATAGTTGACCTTCATACCTCATCATTTCATCTTACTAACTTCAGCACACAGATCTGTAGGGGAAACAGTTAGCTAGGCAGTCTTGAGCGTAACAAACTCTCTATGCAATTCCTCTACATCATCAACCAAAAGGTTAAATGCATGCATTAAATTGACTCTTAAAAGTCACAAAATTTGGGGGAACAACTAGGTTAAACAAATCATGTAAAGGGGGACACATTTATGTTTTCTTCACTATCACTAGGATCATCCTCATCCTTTTCTAGCAAAGAAAACTTAGCTGTTTCTAACTCGACCTTGCACTTGTCAAGTGCAACTTCAAGCTCAGCCACTTGATTCTTTAACTCGATAAACACTTGCTCTAAGTGATCACAACCAGCAATAGCAATATCCCAATTATGTGAGCTTCACTTAGTTTAAGACATTCATCTAACAAAGAATCAATACATTCAAGCATATTATCTCTATCATAATGATGCATGTCTTCACGAATTTGTTCTAAATTTACCTTGTATTAAGCATATCTTTCTTTGCCATAAGATATAAATTTGATGTAATGTTCCCTTTTTATTTTCATCAGCTATGTTGTTTCCTCCTTGATCCATAATAGCAGTCATGCAAGTTTCATGATTAGGTGACTCTTCATCATCTACTGATCTAGAATCGGAGTCACACCCACATGGCTGCTATTATAGCCCCCTTGAACGCTTTCTTATCATTGCTCTTAGACAACTTATTCTTCTACGTTGGACAATCACGAATGATGTGACCTAAATCTTCACACTTGAAGCAACCTACACTAGGGTTAGTTTTCTTAAAATTCTTACCTTTGAAATTCTTACGTTGATCTCTGAAAATGCCTCTCAATACGCTTAGCCATCATAATTATATCTTCTTCTTCTTCTTCTTCTTCTTCTTCTTCAAACTGTTCCCTTCAAGGCAACGCCTCTGACTGGTCCATTGTCACTCTTAGACTCAACCAACATTTCATGAATCATGAGGGAACCAATCAGCTGTTCCAGACTCAGCACTGTGAGATATTTTTCTCTATAGATAGCAGTTATCTTAGCCGTCCATAAATCTGTTAAGCTTCTCAACATTTTTCTAACCAAATCTTCGTCAGAAAAACTTTTGCGAAGAGATTTTAAATCATTTACTCTAGTCATAGATCTACTAAAGCAGTCATTAATTTTTTGATCTTTATACATGTTGAAAGCTTCGTATTTAGACATAAGTAAATCGATTTTAGACCTTTTTACCTCGCTAGTTCCCTCATAGGAAAGTTCGATGGTATCCCAGATCTTTTTTTATGCAGAGATACAAGCAGAGATTATGTTTGTCTCATTCTCTCCAATAGCCTGTCGCAATATGGATATGGCTTTGGCATTCTTCTCCAGTTTCTTGTAATCTGTAGAAGTGTATTCTTTTTCCTTCTTTGTTACTGAGGAAGCATTAACCTCCTTGGTGATCTCTAATGGTCCGTTCTTAACAACCAACCAACATTCGTAGTCAATGCCAATGATGATGTTCTTTAATATATTGTTCCACCAAACACAGTTTTTCCCATTCAATTTAGGAGTCTTGTATTCGTATCCCATATCATTCCTTTCTTAAGTACTCATGATCTATTTCTCTAGGTGTTACCCTATTAAGAAGAACCTGCTCTTATACCAATTGAAGGTTTGCAATGTACTCAAGAAGGAGGGGGGGAATTGAGTACTGAAACGATCTGATGACAAATTCAAATTCTTTCGATTTAAGGGCGAATGCGTTGGGGTGGTTCCTGACAGTGGAAACACTAAAACTTCAAAGTAATAACGAACACACAAAATTTAACGAGGTTCAGCCAAACAAAGGCCTATGTTCTTATACTATAGTCTTCTTATAAATCAACTCTAAAAAAAACAAGAATACTCTCGCACTATCATGTTTCCCTTACTCAAGGGAAACGACACACCCCACACTAACTCTAGTGTGCTACTTTGCCCTTGAACTCACAAGCACTCACGAATGAACTCGCAAACACTGCCCAATCTCCAACCCCTTTATTAGAGATTCAATACAATCAATTTCTCGTAACTCACGCTTTCTTACAAAGTAAACAAAGAGTAATATGAAGCTCTATGAGATGCGTACTCCATTTTAGGAAATTGTTTTAGTTGTTTTCTATGTGAAGGCTCTCGAAAATGCTCAATAAAATCCGTAAGAGCATCAAGGGTGAAGGAGAATCATGATTTAATATTTATATACCTAGGTCTAGCCTTTGAGCGTGCCCTAAGTGAAGATACCAAATATATGATAATCTGAAGTTATGGAAAGTATATATCTTGAACAATATCTTTCTCGGAGGAAAGATATTATCTAAGATATAAACACGCTTTAAGGCATGTAAATACTGAATGATGATTCTAAAGGTGGCAAACATGTCTTATGGAAAGCATATGAGAAAATATTTTTCCATAAAATCTTTTCTAAAACAGCCAGCTCAATCAGCCGGTAAAGTAAATGATACCCAGACCTGTTACCCTACTTAGTAGTCAACTGAATATGTAACCAACTGGTTCGATATTCAAAACCCTACTCTTTCACGCTTAAGAACAACAAAAACAATTCCACTAGAAATATCATACGCAAATATTGCATGAAGACCTTAGATAAACCAATTAAAGAATCCTATACTATCTTCATGCACTTCAAGCCTTGAAGCTACCGCTGAACTAATAATGAAGAACTTTGTCTTTTCTTCGAAGAACTTAGAGAGGGCTTCTTAGCTTCAAGTCTTGGAATATCATGTTTGCTACACAAGAACACGTCATAGCATACCAAATATTCTTTTGATTGTTTCATTAAACAGTCTGGAACCGTTGGATACTCAGTTGTTTCCTAATAGCTTATAACCACCTGTAAAAACATCTGTTCCCTGCAGCTGTTTGTCATCATTCAAATCCTAGGGGAATCAACAATGATCCTCAAAGAAAATCTTATAGGTTCTATGTAATAGACGAAAACGATGGTTGGTCAATTCACACTATTCTGGAGTCAAGAGATGCAATATTTGATGAAAATCCTAGACCAAAGGATATTACTCCTAATAGCAATGTTCAAGAAATTGATCAAACAAACATTAATTAATAAGTTGATGAACAAACTCTTGATGAGAATTGTTCCGATTGTAGAACGGTTGACGGTCTTGAGAAGAATCTGCCAAGAGATGGAGTTAGCGTCCGCTGGTGAATAGCTGTAAGGAAGCGAACGTAAACTACCCTCAGTGGGATGCAAGGAAACCCCCTCTGATGCTCAAGTCAGTACGTGTCCACTTAGGATTGAAAGAGAGAGAGATAGGAAATAGGTGTGAGAGAGTGTTCCTGCAGAATAGTACTAGTGAGCAATTTATAGAAGTATTGTTCCTCTGACAGGGTGTGTAATCCTTTTACACGTGTATGGCTGTGATGTGCCTGACATAAGGGAAGATTCCTCTATTTTGTGTTGTTAGGCAACCGCCAACGACGTTGTCGGACCAAATTGAGGAACTGACTTCCTAAGATGTGGATGACGTCTCCATGCTCGCGACCTGCATTATGTCCGCGATCTCAGGGATCTGGTCCGCTAACGTACTTGGGTTCTACCTATACAACTAGCCCCCTAACAACTTTTGGGGTCTTGATCGCTAAGGATACTTGTCTGGGACGCGAGGAGCGTTGTCGTATTTGATGCTTTTGAAGAAGTTAATCCGTTGGGTGCCACGTGTCGCTTCAGGTTGTTGAAGAATTTCGAAAAATTAATGCTTACCCTCTTCGAAAATCATGCCCATTACTTTATTAGGGTTTACCCGTGTTTGACACATGGCAGAGTTCGAAGATGGGAGTTGAGAAGTTTTTTAATCCTGACCATTTATTCGGCCGTATATAGGACTCCTTTTTATTTTCTGATTTTTGATCTTATTTCCTCATTCCTCCATACCCGAAACTTTGTTTGCTTGAAAACTGGTCCTCCTTTTCTCGAATCACTCTAAAACGTTGCCCAACACTTTCATATGCAATTTCCGGTATTGTTGCACTGAGAATTTTCACTTTTCCCGACGACTTCTTGTGGGTCTTTTTGGGGTTTTTAGGCCTCATTTTTTCCGGTGAGGTTCTGGGTCAAGCTGCCATCTTTTCGCGCTTTCTTGCTCTTGGGTATCTTGTTCGACTGTTTCTGGTGACTGTTTTCACTTGTTCTTGCTTTTTCCAGGTATTTTTCCGATTGCCCCTATTTTTTTTTCTTTAAGTCCTTTCTTTGCTTTCATCATGTCGGATCACTATGATAGCCAGAACACATTAAGTGATGTTTTTATGATCTAGAGTGAACCATCTTCCCATATGTCTACGAACAAAAATCCAACTTATTCTGATTCTAGCTTAGGAGAGAAAAACACTAGACTGTTAGCGGACATACTACTCACGGTCGAGAGGGAGAGTGAACATAGGTCTAAGTTTCTTAAGGACCCTTCCACTCCTGACGAGCATAATCTGACGATGAGATATTTTGCCGCTAGCCAAAGTCACGACAAACAAACACTCCGAGAACTGAGACATCAGATTATCGCTAGAAAGATTGCTAGGAATCCTCCTTCTGATGCTGTTCCCGTGCTTGATGTGACTCCTTTTGTTGTATTCGATGTTTTGACGATGCCAAATACTTAGGTTAATTTTATTATATAGTTTTTATTTTAACGAAAATTATAAAATACCAGAAATAATGTATTGTTTACGTTTACATTTATATCTTGTGGAGAAAGATTAATTATTTAATCTAAGCCAAGATATTTAATTTATACACTTTGAATTTTTATCATATGGTATGTTTAATATTCTAGTAACTTAGAATCTTTGTGTAAAAGATTCTTTAAATTAGTAGATATTTTTTGTTGCTGTTGTAGTGCTTGAAAATCAGTTGGAATTGGCGTGGCATATTTTATGGAACCACCCCCATGAAGCTAGCGAACTGACTCCAACAAACTCGCTGGAGATACACCCACTAACGACTAATGGAGGTAGTTTATTTCCGTTGCAAAAAATGTGGAGAAAGTGCAACGAAAAACAGGCCATGATTTCCATAACACTACAAGCTCACATCATGGAAAACGTGGAGCATTACCTATCCAAATGAAGGAAGAATTGCAGCAGCTATATATAGAAGAAATTAATTGAAGAAAAACTTAAGAACTTTCAAGCGAAAAAAGTCAATCATTACTTAGAAAGTTTTTCTTGTAATTTCCTCTTTATTCAACATACTCATTATTGTAATATTCATAGTGTGTAGGTGAAAGAAAATTCAGAGAATATGCTTGTATTCAAGAGAGAGAAAGAAAGAGAGAAGACTTCAGTGAAGTCAATAGTGAGTGTCATCAGTTCAGGGGGAACTGAGTGATTGGGGAACAAGTTCCTAGAGGAACAGAGAAGGTCCAATATTAGGTTGTACAAAAGAGAGTCTTTTGGCCTAGTATATTAAAGAGAGTTTGAGTCAGAATCCCTCGTGGTCAAGGTTTTTCTTCTTATTGGGCCTAGGAAGTTTTCCTTGTAAAAATCTTGTGTGCTTGTCTCTTTCTTATTTCAAGTTTGTTTTAATTCCGCATTACAAATGGAAAATCTCTCCTCAACTATAAATTTCTCCTCAACTACAATTCACCCCCCTCTTGTAGTTGGTCTAGTGTTCATACTAGAATAACAATTGGTATCAGAGCCTAGTACCTCCAGAATCATCTAACACAGAGGAGATTGTACCTGGAACAATGAACACAATGGGAGAAAAGCTTGATGAAGGGTATTCAACTCAACGCCTACCCATGATCAATGGCAAACATTATCCATACTGGAAGAATCGTATGGAGATATTTATTAAAGCTGAAAATTACCAAGTGTAGAAGGTAATTGAAATCGGTGACTTTAAAGTCACAACAAAGAACGAGAAAGGGGAGCTGGTTCCTAAACCCCTTGCCGAATTCGACAAAGAGGACTTTGACAAAATGGAGATAAACAACATGGCCAAGAAGCTACTCCATTGCGGTCTTGGTCCCCATGAACACAATAGAGTCATGGGATGCAAGACTGCAAAGCAAATGTAGGAACTCCTTCAAATTACTCATGAAGGAACAAGTGAAGTGAAACGATCAAAGATCGATATGCTTATGCATAAGTATGAATTGTTTCACATTAAACAAAATGAGTCTATTCAAGATATGCTCACTTGCTTCTCAAACATTATAAATGAACTTGAATCTCTGGGAAAGTTAATCTCTCAGATGAACAGGTCCGGAAGGTACTAAGGAGTCTACAACAAGATGAAAAATGGATGGCCAAGACAACAACACAGTTGGAAACCAAGGACTTCACAACAATCAACATTAAACAACTTGGTGGTTCCTTGATGACCCATGAGTTACATCTCGAAACTCATGAAAATGAATCATCAAAGCCTAAGGCTCTGGCCCTCAGGTCTGAGGAACAAGAAGACTCAGAAACCGATGATGAAGAAGCAGCAATGATTGTTAGAAGATTCAAGAAGTTCTTCAACAAGAACTACAAAGGAAAGGTTACCAAGAAACCAACGAAGCTAAGCTGTCACAAGTGTGGATGCCTTGATCATTTCATCAAGGAATGTCCTCAATGGGAAAACGAGAAAGCTAAAGGAAGATACAAACAGAAGGGCAAGAAACAACACAGATCATTTTCGAAATATGATATGAAGAGAGCCATGGTAGCAGCATGGGGAGTGTCTGACTCAGAGGAGGAGCAGTAACAAACTGAGGAAGAAACTGCCAATATATGTCTCATGGCAAATATCGAAGAAAAAGTGGAATCATCTAACCCCAAGGTAAGCTTTAATGCCATTGAAGAGGAACTTACAGAATTGAATAAAAGCCAATTAATAAAACTTTTGCTAGAAATCTTAGATGATTACAAGGATGTATGTGCAAAAAGAGGTCAATTAACTAATGCCTTGAAAATCACTAAGAATCATTCAAATTGGCTTAACTCACTAAAAAGTGACACTGAAAAAAGATTCTTTAAAGTTTTTGACAAGAGTAGAGCTTATCAAGATGCTTTTGAAAAAGTCAAAAATGAAAATTATCTTTTGATTTTGGAACTGGCAGAAATGAAAATGTTTATTCCTGAAGGAACAGTCTCTTCATCTAATACCAGAAAAATTGCTGAAATTTTGAAAAACGATTTTGATAATAGTTTTTAAGAAAATATGGTATTAAAGAAGAAACTAGAGCCCTCAAGGAGCAAACTTCCTAAACCCAGTCTCATGGATACAAAAATTTCAAAACAAAGGGAGAGACAGTCTAGGTTTCAATCAAAAACAGAAGCACAAAAAGAAAAAACATGTTGATCTACCAAGTAGTAAAATATGTTCTTACTCTGGGAACAGTGGTCACATTGTGTCTGACTGTTCCACCAGAGAAGAACGTATTGAGAGGAACACGTACCTAGTGAAACAGGTTTGGAAAATTAAGAAAGGCTTAAGTCCAACAATGGAACCCAAGCTAGACAGGGTTCCTACAACTAACTAGTTTGCTATGGTACAGGCTGAAGTGAGGGGAAACAACTTGTGGTACCTCGATAGCGGTTGTTCTAAGCACATGACAGGAGATAGATCAAAATTTCTCTCACTTTCAGTCTTCAATGGAGGAACTGTGACCTTTGGAGACAATCTTACAATAAACATTGTAGTAGTTGGTAAGATTGGTAAATCTCAGTCACATTCCATAGATAATGTATTTTTGGTCGAGGGTTTAGAACATAGTTTACTTAGTAAATCTCAGTTTTGTGATAAGGGAAATACAGTGAAGTTTACTAATGAGTCTTGTGTAGTCAGCAATGAAAGTACAGGAACCAAGATCCTTGAGGGAACGAGGAAAGGGAACACCTATATGGTTGACCTGAACCTTGTTCCTAGGAATAAACTCACATGCTTATGTGTGATCGAAGTTGATCCTTTTCTGTGGCACAAACGATGTGGTCATGCAAGCCTGTCCCTACTGCATAAATTATGTGGGAAGGACTTGGTGGTTGGTCTACCAACTATTAAGTCACTAAACCACGATGTTTGTGATTCATGTGTTAAAGGCAAGCAAGTGAGATCCTCATTCAAATCCAAGAAAATGGTAAGCACACAAAGTCCATTAGAACTTCTTCACATAGACTTATGTGGCCCTGTACGCATCCAAAGCCGATCCGGTGAGAAATATGTATTAGTCATAGTAGATGATTTTTCAAGATACACATGGGTTATTTTTCTTCATAGTAAGGATGAAACGTTTGATGAATTTCAAACCTTTGCTAAAAAGATTCAAAGAACGAGTGTTTTTAAATTAAAGCATTTAAGATCTGACCATGGTACGGAGTTTGAAAACTCCAAGTTTGATGAATTTTGTAGCAATGAAGGTTTAGATCATAATTTCTCAGCTCCAAGAACACCACAACAGAATGGTGTAGTCGAAAGGAAGAACCGAACTCTTGAGGATATGGCAAGGACGATGATAATTGCAAGCGGTCTTAAGAATTTTTGGGCTGAAGTAGTGAACATGGCATGCTACATCATCAATCGTGTCATGCTAAGGCCAATCACCATGAAGACTCCTTATGAGCTCCTTAGAGGAAGAAAACCTAATATTTCTTATTTTCGTGTTTTTGGATGTAAATGTTTTGTACTTAACAATGGAAAGGTTAACTTAGGAAAGTTTGATGCTAGAAGTAATGAGGCTACTTTTCTAGGATATGCCTTAAGTAGTAAGGCTTATCGTGTCTACAATAAGCGAACAATGTGTGTCGAGGAAAGTGTCCATGTTATTTTTGATGAGACTAACTCCCTGTAGGAACAGAGTCACAATGATAACGTTGAAATTGGATTAACTTGTCCTGATGAGTTTAATCAAAATGATGAGGAACTAACCCCTGCAGGAAAAGAGAATAAGCAAGTTCCTGATCCTGATAACCCTGTGCCTGATCCCCTTGAGGAACAAGCAACATAAGGAACTCAGGAGGATCAAGGAACTCCTGATCCAGAAGACGATCAAGTGAATCAATCACCTCAAGAAACTCAAGAAGCAACTAGGAGATTTGATCCAAAGTCTTAGAAACACCAAAATTCTCATCCTTTAGAATTGATAATAAGTGACATTGAAAAGGGAACTCAAACGAGATCCTAATTGAAGAATTTTGGTGCTTTTCATGCTTTCTTATCTATGACATAACCTAAGGACCATATGGAAGCGCTCAAGGAGGCTGATTGGATCAACGCTATGCAAGAGGAGCTAAATGAGTTCCAGAGGAACAAGGTATGGCACCTAGAGACAAAACCAAAGAACCAGAAGGTTATAGGACTAAAATGGGTCTTCAGGTTCAAGCTTGATGAACATGGAACTGTGGTAAGGAACAAGGCTAGACTTGTTGCCAAATGTTATAATCAACAAAAACGTATTGATTTTGACGAAACCTTTGCTCCTGTTGCTAGAATAGAAGTAATTAGAATTTTGATTGCCTTTGCTGCCTTTATGGGATTTAAGTGGTACCAAATGGACGTCAAGTGTGCATTTCTAAATGGTTTTTTAATTGAAGACGTCTATGTGGAACAACCTCCTGGATTTGAAAATCCGAAACTTCCAAATCAAGTCTATAAGCTTGATAAAGCTCTTTATGTGCTGAAACAAGCTCCTAGATCATGGTATGAAAGGTTGTCAAGATTCCTGCTTTCACATGATTTCATAAGAGGTAAGGTTGATAGAACCTTGTTCCTTCGATCAAAAGGAACATACATATTAGTAGTCCAGATTTATGTTGATGATATAATTTTCGGTGCTACTAATGATCTTCTTTGTAAGAAGTTTGCTGATCTTATGAGTAGTGAATTCGAAATGAGTATGATGGGAGAGTTGAACTTATTTTTGGGATTGTAAATTAAGCAAACTAAAAGGGGAACAATGATCCATCAACAAAAATATGTCTAGGAACTGCTCAAGAAATATGGACTGGAACATTCAAAAACCAACCACACTCCCATAGCAACAGGAACAAGGTTAGATGAAGATTCAAATGGTAAGTGTGTAAATGAGAAGCAATATCGAGGTATGATTGGTTCATTACTATTCTTAACTGCAAGTAGACCATATATTTCTTTTAGTGTTGGTTTATGTGCTCGGTTCTAATCAAATCCCAAAGAATCTCACTTAACATCAGTTCAGAGAATTCTAAGGTATTTGAAAGGAAGCGATGACTTATGTTTGTTCTATCCTCGAAATGATGTGTTTGACCTAGTAAGCTATTCGGATGCGGATTATGATGGAGACTTGGTTAACCACAAGAGCACATCAGGCATTGTCGAGTACCTAGGATCAAGCTTGGTGTCATGGAGCTCAAAGAAGCAGAATACTATTGCCTTATCCACATCAGAGGCAGAGTATGTGACTGCTGCTGCATGCTGTTCCCAGGTTCTTTGGATCAAGCAACAAGTAAGAGATTTTGGCATTAAGTTTAAGTGTGTTCCTATCTACTGTGATAATACTAGTGCTATTTGTATCTCTAAGGACCCAGTTCATCATTCAAGGGTCAAGCATATTCACATTAGACATCATTTCCTTAAGGATAATGTAGGAAAAGGTCTTGTCAAACTTGAATTTTGTCCAACTGAAAATCAAATAGCTGACATTTTGACTAAACCACTTCCTAGAGAAAAATTCGAGAAAATTCGCTTAGAGCTAAGGATGATTAGAATTCATTGAGTGTGCTACTTCAAATCAAACCCTTAGTTACAAGATTACACTAAGTGGCCAACAACATTTTGTGAATTTAGTCACTCATGATACAGTCATTGTAAAGGACTCACATTAGTCTTCATAATACTCCCTTTATTGTCCATGCATATAGTTGAGTAAAAATAGAAAGGTTGTTGTACATATATAATGAACATGTTACATGCATGAGTTCACACTTTCTACTATTTTCTTTCTTTCCACGTAAATATTATCTTTATTTTATTTTATTTTCTCTTCTTCCATTTATTATCCTCTTTCATTCATCCCCACAAATATTTTTTTTAATGGCAACGCTTCACCAGCGTTCATGTAAAAATTAAAACTAAAATCATTCACCGGATTTAAAGAAGGAAGGGAAAAGCCACATTTAATTCCTCTTCACAATTCCCATAAATTCCGCCCCAAAATAATAACCCATCAAATCAAACCAAAATTTACACGACAATTTATCCCATTTACCCCAAAACCATTACCTCTGCAAAACCGCCTTTCTCTATCTCTCTCTACACAAATCTGCCATCTTCATCTTCCTCAACTAAAACGCTAAATGGCTCCCAAACGAAAAACCTCCGAAGATACCGAAATTCTTCGGCTGAAAAATCTTCACCCCTCATGGATTATAACGAAAGCGAGAATGAATCTTCTAACTCAAATGAAGATTCTCTGGGTTCTCAAGCAAATTCGGCGGAAAATGAAGTGCTCTTTCCAAAGAAAAAAGAAGATTTGGATGATGCTGAAACAGAGCAAGAAAAAGAAATCTTGGTACCTACCAAAAGGGGTAAGAAATCAAAATCCTCTAAGTATATCATTGGGTTTTGTGTCGATTTCACCTGGTGCAAGAAAATTAAGTGGAGTCAGAATCTTGATCTTGTTAAGTTTCAAAAATAGGTCAAAGTTTTGAGTTTTGATGAGGGTCTTTATGAGAGTGAGATGAGTGACTGTGTTGCTAAGTTTGAAAATAACGAGGGTTTATGCATAAGTGTGGTCACTAGAAAATTGGTTAAATTTAATGAAAAGAAATTAGGGGAATGGTTTGATGTACCAACTGAGGGGTACAAGGAATATGTGAAGGGTAGGGCTAAGTTAAATGTGAATGGGGCTTCAAACGCTACTATTTTGAGTTACTTTGGGGGTAAGGAGTCTGACCAGTCCCTAGATCAGAAAGATCTCTCTCCTTTCCACAAATTTTGTTTCACTTAGTTTGGCGCTTTATTCTGCCTAGGACTTCCAAGAGGACTCAAGCGAGGCTCATGGATCTTTCCTTGATGTTTTTCCTTGCTAAGAACATAAAAATAAACTTCCCTGCTTTAACGATTTCTCATCTTTCCTACTGCATCTCCCACAACACCAATTGGGGTATGCAAACCTGATTTCTGTTATCCTCAAGAAGAATCACATTAAACTGTCTTCTAGTACCTCTTTTGATCTAGAGCCTGATAATTATTTGACCAAGGAGACCTTATCCAGGCTGTCTCTCAGGGTACAGGGTGGGATGTTAGACTTTGAGGTAGCAGAAACTAAGGGGAAGGTTGAAACTAGGATTATGAGGATGTCTGAGGAGGAGGTCAGTGCTGAAGGACCTAAGTTTGTGCGCAAGAGTCAGATCATTACTGAGACCAAGGCTCCCAAGGAACAGGGTCCAGGAGCAGTGCATATTGATCTTGAGGAGGATCAAGCTCCTTCAGGATCGAGGACTGTTGATTTTCCTCTTCTCTCTACCACTGGTCTTCATGGTATACTTCATACACTTCAGGAGTCTCTGTCTCTCCTGCACACCAGAGTCCAGGGTCTTGAAGCAAGGGTTGCCCGTGTTGATCCTCAGCAGGAGCAGATCCTCTCAAGTGTGCAAAGAGGAGAAACAGCTGTTCGGGAGAAGATTGATACTGTGGTCGGTGCTTTCCTTGTCCGCCCCAAGCCCTCCAATCCCTAATCCCCTTCCCTTCTATTTAATCTGATGAAACAATATTTGTTTTGGTTGGTTGGTTTGTATTAAAACAATGGTGACTAGTTGTTACTCTCTTTTATCACCCATCGCTTTTTGGTGATAAAATGTTTTGGTTTTTATCTTTTCTTTTATTATTTATCTTTCTTCGTGCTTTCTTCTCTTTTTCTTGTCTTCATCTTGAACTCAGTTTGTGCATTTTTCATGACTATGTGCTTTAATCTCATCTTCATATGCTCATTTACATGTTTGGATGGCTAGTATTATTAGATGAGTGTTTGAGCTACTAAGCATTGACATTGTTGTATATGATTCACTCTTAGAGTACTGCTGGGTACTTATTGTTTTTGATGATGACAAAAGGGGGAAGAAGTAGAGTGGCACATAAAAATCACATTCTAGTCCTCTTTGGTTCTAGGTGATGCTTTTTGGATTTTTCTTACTTTTTGGATTTTTCTTATTCAAGACTGATTTATGTTAGTTTTCTGTTAGTTTAGTATTCCTTTTCTGTTACTTTTCCTTTTTAAAGTCATTAGCTCTTGATTCTTTTGCTCTAGGTTATTTTATTTTTCTTATTTCGTTTTTATATGCCTTATATTTGCCATCATAAAAAGGGGGAATATTGTTGTATTTGATATTTTGATGATGCCAAATACTTAGGTTAATTTTATTATATAGTTTTTATTTTAACGAAAATTATAAAATACCAGAAATAATGTATTGTTTACGTTTACATTTATATCTTGTGGAGAAAGATTAATTATTTAATCTAAGTCAAGATATTTAATTTATACACTTTGAATTTTTATCATATGGTATGTTTAATATTCTAGTAACTTAGAATCTTTGTATAAAAGATTCTTTAAGTTAGTATATATTTTTTGTTGCTGTTGTAGTGCTTGAAAATCAGTTGGAATAGGCATGGCATATTTTGTGGAACCACCCCCATGAAGCTAGCGAACTGACTCAAACAAACTCGCTGGAGATACTCCCACTAACGGCTAATGGAGGTAGTTTATTTCCGTTGCAAAAAATGTGGAGAAAGTGCAGCGAAAAACAGGCCACGATTTCCACAACGCTACAAGCTCACATCATGGAGAACGTGGAGCATTACCTATCCAAATGAACGAAGAATTGCAGCAACTATATAAGGAAGAAATTATTTGAAGAAAAAGTTAAGAAGTTTCAAGCAAAAAAAGTCAATCATTACTTAGAAAGTTTTTCTTGTAATTTCCCCTTTATTCAACATACTCATTATTGTAATATTCATAGTGTGTGGGTGAGAGAAAATTCAGA
Source organism: Beta lomatogona (assembly GCA_947646795.1). Lineage (NCBI taxonomy): Eukaryota > Viridiplantae > Streptophyta > Magnoliopsida > Caryophyllales > Amaranthaceae > Beta > Beta lomatogona. The sequence continues at coordinate 3,948,777 of CANSNZ010000020.1, read as the reverse complement.
GAATATCCTTGTATTTAAGAGAGAGAAAGAAAGAGAGAAGACTTCGAGTGAAGTCAATAGTGAGTGTCATCAGTTCAGGGGGAACTGAGTGATTGGGGAACAAGTTCCTAGAGGAACAGAGAAGTTCCAATATTAGGTTGTACAAAAGAGAGTCTTTTGGCCTAGTATATTAAAGAGAGTTTGTGTCAAAATCCCTTGTGGTCAAGGTTTTTCTTCCTATTGGGCCTAGGAAGTTTTCCTTGTAAAAATCTTGTGTGCTTGTCTCTTTCTTATTTCAAGTTTGTTTTAATTCCGCATTACAAATTGAAAATTTCTCCTCAACTACAATTCACCCCCCCTCTTGTAGTTGGTATAGTGTTCATACTAGAATAACACCTCTTATAGAACATGCTTGGCAAGATAGTTTAGTGGATGTTGGGGTTGAGGTGTCCGCTGGTTTTTATGATCGCTTGAATGAGTCTGTGGCCCCCACTTACCCTCCTCTTATTGATTTAGGTGACGACAACGATTCCATAGAGACCATTATGGCCAATCAAAAGTTTGTATACCAGCATCGGACAACTACTGTCGGTCTTGCTACCACGAACGCGAATGATACCACGAATGCGAACATTGGCACTAGTATGCCCTTGTTCGAGAAGGTGGTTGGGGAGAGCTCTCAGGCCGTCGAGTGGTGGGCCGACACCTCCAATGAGATGGAGGAGGACGATGTTGACGGGCCGGGTTCTGACGCCTTTTGGCTACCGGAGGAATTCAGTGCCGATCCTCTAAGCTTGGAGATCGACTTGCTTTCCATTCAGGATGCTCTCGGCCTTGGATATCCTAAGCTTGTGAATAAATTGTATCAATTCCCTGTGGGTCATCGGCTGGTAGTACCACCAGAGGGATCTATTGTGGCGGAGTGTCCTCCCGGCTATGTAGCCGTATATACCCATCATTTCGAGTTTGGTATCCGCTTCCCTTTGGATTCTTTCTTGGTGAGATTCTTGAACGCTTTTAATGAGTGCCTAGCCCAATTCACTCCCTTGGCTGTCCGTAATATGATCATTTACATTTGGACTATTCGATTTTTGGATTTCTCGAAAACTTTGAACTTGTTCCGGCATCTTCATTGGCTTAAGAAGAACGCATCTGCTCGCTACCCTGGGTGGTGGTCGCTAACCATTGCCGATAATAGGTTAACGGTCCACCGCAAGATGACTGGTTTAAAGGGTTGGCAGGATGCCTTTTTCTTGCTGCAAGTTCCCGAAGATTTCCCTGTCCTGCGCCACTTTACTTTTTCTCGTCCTCACATGGAGCATTAGCCCATGGTTCCGCTAACCAAGGAAGAGTTAACAACCTATGACTATTTTGAGGGGGTAGATTATCAATAACTGCTGAGGACAGGAAGAAGACTATTGTTAAGAAACCTAAGACTTGGCTTCCTAACACCAAGTACATTCTTGGAAACCTGCCTTTATCGGCCATGCTACTCTGCGACACCCATGATAATGGTAAGTCTGCTATCGGATTGGACCGTCTATTAATGTTATTGCTTTCGTTTACTAATAATTTTGCTATGCTATTTTTAAGTCCTTCCAACCTTGATTTTGAAGAGCTTGGTATTAGCGACAACATGGAACCGACAACAAACATGCCCCTTGCTCCTTCAGCAAATTACGAGACCATGCATGGGATCTCCAATGGTCGGCGAGGAGGAAACCGTAACGGTCCTCAGTCCGTGCACCCTGTTGTTCGCGGGGGCAGGAACGCGAGTTGACTCCAGGTCGAGGTGTGCCTCGAGGCGGCTCAACTTTCGCGGCCGCTAGCTCTGCCCGCGTTAGAGCATCTGTGTCACATTCTCATCATGCTGTCGTTAGAGGTGAATGAACTAGGAGGAGGGCCCAGGATCATACTAAGGCAGATACGACCGCTAACAAGAGGCTGGAAATAGAAGATCCTTCTACTTCTGTTCCTACCAGGGAGATTGTCCAGATTGAGGATTTGACGTTAACGCTCCTTTGGAGGATCAGCATGAGCAGGTTGAGGTTGCTAACCCTAGTAGTCAGCAGAATACTGTTGCGACTTGGCTTTCGGGCTCTTATTCCACGATTCGCAAGATTTTGAGGGAATTGATCACCACCTCCAGCTTCCTATCGGACCTTTCTCCAGTATTTTTTCTCGGTTCCAGGAGTAGATCAAGAAAAAATGAAGTGGTCCTTAGTGAGATGGTGGCAGCCGCTTTCGCTCGACGGCCTGTCGTTCCTGGTAGGATTTATCAACCTGACTGGGACGTCAGAGAGGATGAGTCTCTCCACGCTGACATTCCCGAGAATGGTGGCATCCTTGCTTATCGGATCTTGAAGGGTATGCAGCTGCCTTATCACCCCTACTGCCAGGCTGCCTCAAGACCAACTTGTGCTATATTTTTTTTTTTGATGACCTTTTTCATTTACAGGCCAACAAAGCTGATTGAGCAGTATGCATACCAAAGGTTGGTGGAATAGGCATGGCATATTTTGTGGAACCACCCCCATGAAGCTAGCGAACTGACTCAAACAAACTCGCTGGAGATACTCCCACTAACGGCTAATGGAGGTAGTTTATTTCCGTTGCAAAAAATGTGGAGAAAGTGCAGCGAAAAACAGGCCATGATTTCCACAACGCTACAAGCTCACATCATGGAGAACGTGGAGCATTACCTATCCAAATGAACGAAGAATTGCAGCAGCTATATAAGGAAGAAATTATTTGAAGAAAAAGATAAGAAGTTTCAAGCGAAAAAAGTCAATCATTACTTAGAAAGTTTTTCTTGTAATTTCCTCTTTATTCAACATACTCATTATTGTAATATTCATAGTGTGTGGGTGAGAGAAAATTCAGAGAATATCCTTGTATTTAAGAGAGAGAAAGAAAGAGAGAAGACTTCGAGTGAAGTCAATAGTGAGTGTCATCAGTTCAGGGGGAATTGAGTGATTGGGGAACAAGTTCCTAGAGGAACAGAGAAGTTCCAATATTAGGTTGTACAAAAGAGAGTCTTTTGGCCAAGTATATTAAAGAGAGTTTGTGTCAAAATCCCTTGTGGTCAAGGTTTTTCTTCCTTTTGGGCCTAGGAAGTTTTCCTTGTAAAAATCTTGTGTGCTTGTCTCTTTCTTATTTCAAGTTTGTTTTAATTCCACATTACAAATCGAAAATTTCTCCTCAACTACAATTCACCCCCCCTCTTGTAGTTGGTATAGTGTTCATACTAGAATAACACCTCTTATAGAACATGCTTGGCAAAATAGTTTAGTGGATGTTGGGGTTGAGGTGTCCACTGGTTTTTATGATCGCTTGAATGAGTCTGTGGCCCCCACTTACCCTCCTCTTATTGATTTAGGTGACGACAACGATTCCATAGAGACCATTATGGCCAATCAAAAGTTTGTATACCAGCATCGGACAACTACTGTCGGTCTTGCTACCACGAACGCGAATGATACCACGAATGCGAACATTGGCACTAGTATGCCCTTGTCCGAGAAGGTGGTTGGGGAGAGCTCTCAGGCCGTCGAGTGGAGGGCCGACACCTCCAATGAGATGGAGGAGGACGATGTTGACGGGCCGGGTTCTGACGCCTTTTGGCTACCGGAGGAATTCAGTGCCGATCCTCTAAGCTTGGAGATCGACTTGCTTTCCAGTCAGGATGCTCTCGGCCTTGGATATCCTAAGCTTGTGAATAAATTGTATCAATTCCCTGTGGGTCATCGGCTGGTAGTACCACCAGAGGGATCTATTGTGGCGGAGTGTCCTCCCGGTTATGTAGCCGTATATACCCATCATTTCGAGTTTGGTCTCCGCTTCCCTTTGGATTCTTTCTTGGTGAGAATCTTGAACGCTTTTAATGAGTGCCTAGCCCAACTCACTCCTTTGGCTGTCCGTAATATGATCATTTACATTTGGCCTATTCGATTTTTGGATTTCTCGAAAACTTTGAACTTGTTCCGGCATCTTCATTGGCTTAAGAAGAACGCATCTGCTCGCTACCCTGGGTGGTGGTCACTAACCATTGCCGATAATAGGTTAACGGTCCACCGCAAGATGACTGGTTTAAAGGGTTGGCAGGATGCCTTTTTCTTGCTGCAAGTTCCCGAAGATTTCCCTGTGCTGCGCCACTTTACTTGTTCTCGTCCTCACATGGAGCATTAGCCCATGGTTCCGCTAACCAAGGAAGAGTTAACAACCTATGACTATTTTGAGGGGGTAGATTATCAATAACTGCTGAGGACAGGAAGAAGACTATCGTTAAGAAACCTAAGACTTGGCTTCCTAACACCAAGTACATTCTTGGGAACCTGCCTTTATCGGCCATGCTACTCTGTGACACCCATGATAATGGTAAGTCTGCTATCGGATTGGACCGTCTATTAATGTTATTGCTTCCGTTTACTAATTATTTTGCTATGCTATTTTTAGGTCCTTCCAACCTTGATTTTGAAGAGCTTGGTATTAGCGACAACATGGAACCGACAACAAACATGCCCCTTGCTCCTTCAGCAAATTACGAGACCATGCATGGGATCTCCAATGGTCGGCGAGGAGGAAACCGTAACGGTCCTCAGTCCGTGCACCCTGTTGTTCGCGGGGGCAGGAACGCGGGTTGACTCCAGGTCGAGGTGTGCCTCGAGGCGGCTCTACTTTCGCGGCCGCTAGCTCTGCCCGCGTTAGGGCATCTGTGTCACATTCTCATCATGCTGTCGTTAGAGGTGAATGAACTAGGAGGAGGGCCCAGGATCATACTAAGGCAGATACGACCGCTAACAAGAGGCTGGAAATAGAAGATCCTTCTACTTCTGTTCCTACCAGGGAGATAGTCCAGATTGAGGATTTGGACGTTAACGCTCCTTTGGAGGATCAGCATGAGCAGGTTGAGGTTGCTAACCCTAGTTGTCAGCAGAATACTGCTGCGACTTGGCTTTCGGGCTCTTATTCCACGATTCGCAAGATTTTGAGGGAATTGATCACCACCTCCAGCTTCCTATCGGACCTTTCTCCAGTATTTTTTCTCGGTTCCAGGAGTAGATCAAGAAAAAATGAAGTGGTCCTTAGTGAGACGGTGGCAGCCGCTTTCGCTCGACGGCCTGTCGTTCCTGGTAGGATTTATCAACCTGACTGGGACGTCAGAGAGGATGAGTCTCTCTACGCTGACATTCCCGAGAATGGTGGCATCCTTGCTTATTGGATCTTGAAGGGTATGCAGCTGCCTTATCACCCCTACTGCCAGGCTGCCTCAAGACCAACTTGTGCTACATTTTTTTTTGACGACCTTTTTCATTTACAGGCCAACAAAGCTGATTAAGCAGTATGCATACCAAAGGTTGGTGGACAGTTAAGGAAGGCTGAAGCTGATCTGGCAGCCAAGATTGTGGTGCAGGCTCTTTTGGAGGATGAGCTGAATGCGTTAAGGATGCGAGCGACTTTACTGGAAGAGACTGAGGCCAATGTCGAAACTCTGACGGCTCCTTTAGAGGTTGCGAAGAATGAGAAGGATGTTGTGGTCTAGGAAACCAGAGTTGAAGCCGAGGCTAGGGGACCGTGAAGGAAGTTGCTTATTTCAAAAGGTATGAGGAATTTTGGTCGGCCCTACAAAAGAGGTATGATGGTGGATGGGCTGCTGCCATGAGGTGCGTTTGTAAAATGGATCCTCTGTTTGGCTTAAACGTCACTGAGACTGCTCATGCTGACGCCAACACCTCACGCCCTTTGAGGGGGATCCGCTTTTTGCCGATGAGGAGGCTATTGCCAATGCGGATCCCCGGTCAGCTCCGAAAGATCAAGAAAATCAGGATGGTCCCCCCTCCTGAAGCTTTTGGAGGCCATCTACCAGCTCTTCTGTGTCTTCAAATAGTTTTTAATATGTAAACTTTAGATATTTTAGTTAACTTTGAATTCGGCACATGTTGGCATCTGTAAACAATGATCTATCAAATTCTTGAGTAGCAAGTACTTTATTTCAACTTTGAAAGCTTTTTTGTTGGCTACGATCCTATTTTCTTGTGATTGGTCTGTTATATGGCCGCTAGCATACTTAGCATGTTATATGGCTTTAATTTTGTACTAGGCCTGTTATATGATCGTTAACTTACTTAGCCTGTTATATGGCATCTATTTGTGCTTGGTCTGTTATATGACCGTGAATGCATTTAGCTTGTTATATGGCTTTTATTTGTGCTAGGTATGTTATATGACCGCGAATGCACTTTGCCTATTATGTGGCTTTTATTTGTGTTGGGTCTGTTATATGACCGCGAATGCACTTAACCTGTTATATGGCTTTTATTTGTACTAGGCCTATCATGTGGCCGTTATCATACTTAAATAAATCATGAAAAAAGAACGAATATTTGTATACAAAATTTTCGGAGGCTAACGTTTGATTTGTATTATCCCATTAACAAAAAGTTGCTCTCGGCCCATTACATTTGCAATTCAGACATAATACTTTATGAGTACGCTAGCATTCCAACAATTCTTTAGCTCCATATCATCCATGCCCTTCATAATGAAAGAGCCGGGAGCAAGTTTCTTAGCTATGACATACGGTCCTTCCTAATTAGCAGTTAATTTTCCTTATGCGTGGGTTTTGCCAATTTCTATCCACTACTACAAAATAGGGCTATAGCAAAGCCTTTTTATGCAACAGTTTTACTAGCGTTGCTATATCATAGCTATTGCAACAGTTAAATAATTTTTAATTTGAGTAGACTTTGACTTTGAAAAAACGTTGCTATAGAAAAACTATTGCAACAATTATATATTATGACTATATTATTGCAACAGTTTTTAGTCTTTTAATATTTTGATGAGATATTGCAACGGTTTTTCTGTCAAGCCTCTAAAAAAAGTTTTAAATAATAGGTTGATAATTTTTTTTTAATAGATCGCTATTTTTTTTGGTTTTCCTCCCAACTTTCCCAAATTCTTAAGAGTGTTTTAATTATCATAACTAGCCAAAATTATATATTAAATATTCTTATTATATTTAAGTTGGAACTAATGATCTTCTATTGTTATTTTGGTGTTGATATTATGTGTTATTTATTTGTAGCAGGTAATATTTTAGTGCACATTTAACCGTAAGTTAATTATTTTATTAGCTTAATTATACTACTTCTAACAACGAGTTTGAATAACTTGGATTTCGATTGGATATAGTTTTATTTCAGGGAACATTGAGATATAATTATATGGTAGTATATTATATTTGCAAACATTTACATAATTAAGTTAGTAAGTTGTGTTGAAGACATCTTGGATTTTCATGGAAAAGAAAACCCGAAAATCATAAACCCATGTCGATTAATTGGAGACCTTAAAAACCCCAGGCCCCTCGACCCTCACCTCTCTCTTGAGTTCCATTTTTCCCCAAAACCCCTAACCCTCGTTTCTCCCTCCCCGTGGTTCCCTCACACTCTCTCTCGTGCTTCGATCTTCCGGTTCCCCTGCAGCTAATCCTATCATGGTAGCGCAACTGTGAGCCACAAAGCTTGCCGTTTTGTTTTCCTCCCTCCTCTTGATCATTGCTGCAATGTGATTGATGCCGCTGCTTCTTCGAAGCCCTAAATGTGCCCCTGTGCTCGCGCATCAATCTTTCTCTCACTAATTTGTCAAAGCTCGAAGCTCCTGTCTTCTCTTCGCCAAATTCGCTTAGTGTCCTTGAGACACCACATGAGGTGCCACACTCACCCTTTTCTTTTCTTTATTTTTTCTTTTGATTTTTGATGAGGTTATGGTTTTGATTTCTGATGTATTCATGATTTATTGTTTGTTGCTTATATTGTTGAGTAATTGTGAGTACATAAAAATCAGAGGTGTTGTTATACTTTTGAAATCTAGTAAAATTTAATTCAGTATGAGTTCTGTAGAGAAATTCTTGGTCCTGAAATTCTGGATTTTATGTGTAAATTATAGATGTCGGAATTATTGAATTACTATAGGTCTTTAGATTAGTTAAATTTTGGATATTATCTTCAATCCATTTAAAGGTTTAGAATAAGCATGGCATGTTCAAAGTGTACATTTATATTCTCTGAACATATTGAACTTGGTAATGGTTAATGGAGAGAGTTTTTAATATCGACGACCTTGAAATTATACAAGTCTATGACTATAAAAGTATGTGTTTAATTATTTGAAATGATGTATGGATTTGAGGATGAATCGAGTATTATGTGATATATTATGTGTTTAAGAATTAGCCAGCGAGACTATAAGTTCCAGCAACATTTTGACTGTCTATATGTGCGTAATAGAGATTCCTGGGCCTCCTGCACCAAAGGCTCCTGGAACTCAAGCATCTGCACTTCCTGGGCCTCCTCCACCACCTGCACCTAAGGATTCAGGTGCACCACCTCCTCCACAGTCTGTTGAAGGGGAAAACTACATTAGGGATGGTTAGTTCAAGAAGTAGAGGTGCTTCTTCAATGACAAAGAAAGCTTCTTTAAAACCTTTGCATTGGGTGAAGGTTACTCGAGCAGTAAAGGGAAGTTTATGGGCTGATACACAGAAGTAGGAGACTCGGATTGGTATGTACTCGACCCCGTTCCTTCACTAGTTCATCTCTAAATTATCATGATCATAGCTATCGTTTGCTCATGTGTTATTAAATTGCTTCTTCATTTTCTCTCTTGTCCTCTGTGTGTGTGTGTGAGACTGTGTGTGTGCGCCCTTCCCCGTCTAAAAATGTTGAATTTATAAGGGTACAGCTGTTCCTAGGGTGGTGTGACCTTGAAATTGCCAAGTGTTTTCTTTTTTACCTTCTTATTGCAGGCACCTGTTCATATTGACTAACGTCTCTGCAGTGTTCTATGTTTTTTGGTTTTGTTTTCAATGTTTTGTGAAATTTGGAAGGGCCTCTGAGATAGATATATCGGAACTTGAAAGCTTGTTCTCTGCTAATACTGATGCAAGTGGTGGGGGGGTTAATGTAGCAGCCAGACGTGGCCCTAACATTAACAAACCAGAAAAAGTGCAATTGGTATGTGATCATGGTCCGTATATAACTTGTATGTGCTGATAGATGTTAGAATGTGTTCTACTTTGTGTCGCTTGACTGGGAACATCAGAACTAGTTGAGTTATCTAAGATTCAACCATTTCTCATGGTATCCTAATCTTGTATACATAATTATCTTTTGATTGTCTATATGTGCGTAATATAGATTAAAAACTTGATTGATTTTTTTGTGATGTATATTTATTAACAGATGAAGATGGGTCAGATTCAGCAATCTTCTTCACAGCAACAAGACCAGTTATAGCAGCAACAAGACCAGTTACAGGAGCAACAACTACAACAGGTTGTCCATTGTCTCATAAGCTAATTACTAGACCCTATGCACCCTTTTATTTTTTTTTCACCCCACCAGCCTTCTGATGGTTCACTTTAAACCAACACTTGAATGTCTTTTGTTCTCCCTCCCTGCATGACCCTATCTAGTTGTAACTTATCCATATGTCATACAGTTCACCTCACCGTATGAGATATAGAGATTATTTAGAATGAGAAACTTTAAATTGGGAAAACCACCTATAAGCTAACATGTAGCCTATATAAAGTTAAGATTTTTGTTTCACAAAATGCTGAATCACACAGTATCATAACATGGAAACTAGTTTCATTGCGAGTCTGATCTTTTGACTGAACTACTGCATGATACACTTCAAATGAACAACATTGTTGCACTATTGTATCATAACATAGAAGGAAAATTGACTATTATTTTTCTGTTTACAGGATGGTAGATAAAAGGAGAAAGGTAGATACAAGGATGGCAGGAAGAGCATAAATTCAAGGTCTTTTGGATTGATTTTGAACAAATAAATTTAATACTATATAGGTTCTAGAATGCTTGTACTATTAGTTCTCTCTGGAGATTCATTAGTTTTCTGAATTAATGTATTCATATTATAACAATGGTTTTCGTCATTGGAATGATCATTATGGATATTTTATTGTAATAGTAAGTGAAATTTAATTTGAAATGAATGTTTTCTTTTTATAGTAGTTGGATATTTTGGTATAATATTTAATTTTAATGAGCTACTAAATAATTGCGTATGAAATTGTTGCTATAAGCTCACATTAAAGTACGATAGTTGTATCAAGAAACGTTGTTATAAACTCACATAAGAATGTCGCAATAGTGTAGCGAGAAAAGTTGCTATAGACTTTAGGAAAAAGTGTCGCAATAGTTGTATCAAGAAATGTTGTTATAAACTACAAAAGTGTTGCAATATTAGAGCAATACATGTTGCCATAGACGGTTGATAGTGCTGCTATAGATAATAAAAGTGTTAGCCTAAATGCTAAAAATGTTGCTTTAAATCCAAAATAATTGTTACTAAAACTTAATAGTTGTCGCCTTAGATATAATAAAACTGTTGGCAAAAGTTAAAAATTGTTGCCTAAGAAAAGCGTTGCTAATGATATCTATGGCAACAGTTTTATAAATTTGTTGCCTAAGGCATTATAAGTGTTGCTATAGAGTTATAGTAGCGCCACCTATTGGCAACGCCATATAAACTGCTGCTATAAGTCTATGGCAACATTTAATGGATCTTTGCTAACACATTTAGGCCGTTGCTAAAGCCCTATTTTGTAGTAGTGATCGTTCTTTTTAGAACTAGGTCGCCAACATCTAGGCCTTTCCAAGACATTCTTATTGTAGACTCGGCTGAGTTTATCTTTATAGGTATCCGCTTTCAATTCCGCCATGAGCCTTATTTCTGGCAGTAAATCCAGGTTCTCCCTGAGTGCTTGATCATTTTTCTCGAGATCATGATGCTTGATCTGATAAGAGGGCAAACCCACCTCTACCTGTAATATAACCTCTGCACCAGAAGCCAGCTTAAACGGCTTTCTCCCGTTGCCTATTTTTAGTCGTCCTGTTTGCCAAGAGTACAACTGGTACCATGTCGGCGCAGCCCCCCTTGAATTCATCTAGCTTGTTTTTTAAAGCGTTCAAAATTTTCTTGCTCGCGGCCACGGCTTGTCCATTGCTCTAAGGGTGACAGACAGCCGAGTACGTAAACTTTACTTTGAATTATGATAAGAATGCTTGAATGGGACGACAATCAAACTGAACGCCATGGTCGAAAACAATTGCCATCAGGATCCCGTATCTGGTCATGATATTCTGCCAAATAAATTTTTGACCTAGTTTACTTTAATTTTGGTTGTTGGCTCTGCCTCTATCCACTTGGCCAATAACTTCATGCTTCCTGTTGCTGTAGTAAACGACCCTAACATACATGGCCAATAAAACCTTGCTCTCAATGCTTTCAACGCCAATGATTTTCCGCCGATGTGATTACCGCAAATTCCCTCATGAATCTCGTCAAGTATTTTAGCGTATTCCCATGTTGTTCCACATTTTAGTAACGGTATGCTGAAAGACTTCTTGTGCAACTCATCTTGATATATAATGTACCAACTTGCTTGCCGTTTCAGCTTGTTAGCAGATGTTGGATTATCGGGAAGTTCCTTGTGAACTTGTATGCCACCAACTCACTAAACCATTCTCCTTGCTGGTTTATGCTGTTGATGATCACAATTTTCTCTGTGATGCTCTTCTCTTTCAGAATATCCACAATGATAGACCGTTCAATGTTGAATGAATGAGAGCTAGCTAATTTAGACAATGCGTCTGATTTTATGTTCTCAGCCCTCGGAATTGCTTGAACCTCAGAATGATTCAGTTGAGTAATGATTTCCTTGGCTTTCTCGACATATTTTTTCATGTTAGCTTCTCTGGGCTCAAATTCCCCTTTTTAGTTGCCCGGTAACCAGCTGTGAGTCTGTTTTCAGAGATACACTTCTAGCCCCTGCCGCTATGCACATTCTCAGACCGATAATAGCTGCTTCATACTCAGCCTCGTTATTTGATGCCGGAAAAGCGAACTTGATGGCATACTCGTAGATGTTTCCTTCTGGGCTAGTCATAACAATTCCAGCCCCAGATCCGCTAACAGTAGAGGAGCCGTTGACTTCCAACAACCAAGTTTCTTTTTCTTTCACCTCTTCCTCTTCATATGAAACTTCCACAATGAAATCTGCCAGAGCCTGTGCCTTGATAGCGGTCCTGGGCTTGTATTGTATATCATATTCTGACAACTCAACGACCCATTTAAGCAAACGGCCTGAGCTATCCATTTTCTGTAAAGCTTTCTCTAATGGCTGGTTCGTTATAACCTGAATAGGATGACAGTCAAAATAAGGCCTGAGCTTTCTTGGAGCAATTACCACAGCTAATGCCATCTTCTTGACCAGTTGATAACGACTTTCGGGGCCACTAAGAATGTGCCTGACAAAATATACGGGTTGTTGCCTCTTCTCCTTCTCAACCAATAAAATGTTCGCGACCGTTTTGGGCGAGGCCGAGATGTACAATTGCAATGTGTCCCCACTCTAGGCCTTGTGATGGTTAGCTAGCTTTTCAAATGCTCTTTGACTGTTAAGAAAGCTTTGCTCTGCTCCTCACCCCACTAGAATTTTTTGTTTCCTCTTAGCAGCGCAAAGAAAGGCAAGGCCTTGTCCGCTGACTTGGAGATGAATCTAGTAAGGGTCGGCATTCTTTTTGTCAGCCTTTGAATATCCTTAACGCTTTTTGGTTCAGGTAGATCCGTGATGGCACGAACCTTATTAGGATTTGCGTCAATCCCTCTTTTGCTTACCATAAACCCCAAAAAATTCTCAGCTCTTACTCCAAAAACACATTTCTTTGGGTTGAACTTCATCTTGTACTTTCTCAGAGTGCTGAAAGTTTCTACCAGGTTGCATAGGTGTTCGCGGTCAGTTTTGCTTTTGACGATAGAGTCGTCAACATACTCTTCTATATTTCTCCCCTTTTGATCCGCGAAGACCTTATCGACCAACTTCTGATACGTTGCTCCTCCATTGCGAAGCCCAACTGGCATTGCCTTGTAGTTGTAAACACTACAATCCGTGTTGAATGCTGCTTTCTTCCTATCGGCCTCCAATATATTGATCTGGTGATAGCCCGAGAATGCATATATGAAACTCAATTGTGCATGACCGCTAGTACAGTACCAGCTGGTCTATCCTTGGAAGAGGATAACAATCTTTTGGGCAGGCTTTATTCAAATCCATGAAATCCACGCATATTCTCCATTGGTCGTTAGCCTTTTTCACCATGACCACATTGGCCAACCACTCAGGATAATCAAAAGTTTCAATAAAGTCAGCTGCCAACAGTTAGTCTACTTCATCCTTGATGGCTTTGTTTTTTTCAATTGAAAAATTCCTTTTTTTCTATTTGACAGTTGTCCACGTTCAGATGATGTACCATCACGGTCGGGTCTATTCCTGACATCTCATCTGCCGAGAAAGCGAAGATGTTAGCGTTTTCTCGAAGGAGAGTCACCAAGTTGACCTTCACCTTTGGGTCCATATCTGTCCCCACAACGACCGTCCTTGTCAGATCATCAGCTAGCATCTCCTGCTTTTATTCTCCATCTAATTTAGGCCTTGGCGTATTGTAGACACATAATCGTGTCTCCCCATTTAAGGGTCCAATGATGAAATATACCAGGCCATATGTGTTTTGAAATAATATTAAAAAAGCCCAATTAATTATCCATGATGATTAATTGTAATCTGAACCCGTAAAATATTTTTAAGTCCATTTTTAAAAAAAAGCCCAATTAAGTATTTATTATTTTAATAAATATTTTTACAAAAGCTTTTACTATTGTCTTTAGAGCATAAATCAGATTTTTAACCCGTAAAATTCGATCTCCGGATTTCTAGCAATATTCCGGAATATGCGCCTGACGTGACGGCTGCGCTCAGCGCGCCACGTGCGTCAAGCACATTGGTCAGATTGCGTCAGGCACGCCAATGAGCACCTGACACGTGTACTTGTGACTCACACATAGTCCTGCGCCTTGGCGCAAGTCTTGTGTGAGACGCAATATACTTTTTTATCTTTTCTAAAACGCGTTTCCACGTGTAGATTTAGGCCAACAAGCGCCTCAAACGTGTACTTGTGACTTTTTTATCAGCGCCTGACGCGTGTCCTCGCGCCTGCCACGTAGGCCAGCGCTTGGCGCAGGGCTTGCGTGGAGAGCATGTTTTTGTTTGCCTATAAATACGGGCTGATTTCCCGAAATTGACACGGCTTCGAATTATTATTTTACACATACAAATTCTCTCGAATATTTCTGAAACACACTTCGACTCTCCAAATACTCAAACACTTTCAATCTTTCTAATCAATTCTTATTCCTGATCATATTATATTCCTGGTTTCACGATTGCTTCGCCTGAAGGTCGTTATGCTCTCCGATCTAAGCCGAATAGGTATAATCTTGAGGATCCTTGAATAATTAAATTATATTTTGTTTTATTGAAGTTACTATCCTTTTCTTGTCATGATGTAGATTTTCAATTAATAATCGCGTCTCTTTGTGGCGGCCAAAAATGGGCAATATAGTTCCTGACTATATTGTACCTTCACCCCCGAACTTAATTTTAGGTTCCCGACCATCTATGGAGTCATGATGGGGAAATCTACATTGGATAATTCCCTAAGATGTTCCTTCCGTTTCAAAATCCAATTAGGTTTATGATTCTTCCTCTAAAGAATTGTTGGCGACTTCAAAATGTATTTTTAATAAAACCTTAACAATGGGGTAGCCAAATAAACGCGCTCACACCGCGTGTAGGCATTAAAGGAATTAAAAATCCACACCTACAATTTGGCGACTTCACTGTGAGGATTTTAAAAAATTAATTTTTTAAAATGAGTGGGTGAAACATGAAAAATACGATTCATTCTTCTTTTTATGCCTTAGAATAACATATTGTTTTGCATGTGCATGGCTATTGTTCAGCCACCATAAGGACAATCTACCTTGCCTCATTAGCACATGTTCTATGTGTGAGGTCACCCCCAGGGGGTTTGCGCTTTTTCCTTCCAAAAATCTTCCTGAGCGATAGTGTTGCATCTTAGCCATAAGCAAATCTACCCAACCATGGCATTTTTATTTTGTTCCTGACTTGAGACTGGAGTGCGTCTTACACGTGGCCACCTCTTTAAGCAGGGGCACGAAGCCTGAGATCAATCTCTTAGTCATGGACCCTTTCAGCCATAACCTAAACCTGACTAATAATTGAATGTAGAAGTAGGCTTCAGGTTGAGAACTTTTGCATCCATGTTACTTGACATTTATGTGTGATTGCAATTTTTAGCTGCTCATATTTTATGAACATGTTGATATGTATTGCGCCTAAAAAATAATGCAACTCCCGTCTAAAAATTGTCGTCGTTTTCGCCCAAACATTCGTCAATTTACCAATATGCATGCAGCAGAGCATTACGCCAAACGCATTAAGTTGCGCATGGCGCAAGGCTCCTGCGCCAGACGCAAAGTCCGAGTGCCGTGCACATATGTCGCGCGACACGTACTATTATCGTCCAATTCTATTTAGTATTTTGACCACTGTTCGCGTCAACACTTTGCGTCAATTAGTGTGTCTTAAATTTAGTGCGTCCTAAGTTGTCGATGTAATTACTGCATCGGTCTTCGCGTCCTGAAATTATACCAAATTTATCAAAGCATCGCCTAAACTGCCACGAAAACGAGGGTGGGATCAGCACGCTAGACGCATGAAGATGCACCTGACGCGGTGGTCGTTCGCCAGACGCGCCATACTACGCCAAACGCAGAGTTGCTACGTGGCGTATTCTTGTGCATCTCTCGTTTTCCGTCACTTTAGGCAATGGTGACCAATTCCATATAATTTTCTTGTATTTGAGTCATTGACTATTCAAAACATCTCTTGTCTAACTTCAGCTAAAACAAAAGAGAATCTTTATTTTCTTTTAGAGTTCTATCATCATTAGGTCTCATTTAGGTGCATGGTCATGTTTTGGGTTTTTTTTTTTTGTTTTTTGGAGAAAGTCGGGTAATCCTATCCTCCCAACAACTTACCCCATCATTTTTACGTAAAAAACAATTTTTCATCTTTCCTATTTTTTCTTAAACTGCATTTTTATTGTTGACAAACTCTTGCCAAGATATCATTATCAATTTCCCTCCACAAAATAAATTCATTTCCATAAATATCCATAACCCCCAATATATCATTATCCATTTCCCTTCACAAAATAAATTCATTTCCATAAATATCCATAACATCCAATATACCATTATCCATTTCCTCCACAAAATAGACTTCCTTCCATAAATATCCTCTCCTTTTAGCAGGAGTTTCGAACAAATTAAAATGATCTTTTCGAAAACGTTTTTGCTCCTCCTTCATTTTCATTCCTTACCCTATCCGTTTGTGGAGTGTTTCCTAAGTCAATGTGTCCTTGTCGAATAGGGTAATTGAGAAAACCTTTCTGATAGCTCGTCCACGTGCGCGAATAGCTAGATCTGTTCCACATGCTAAAAAACGGTTAACTGTTGAAGTAAGGATGGGTGATAAAAAGGTTACCGAGTTGACTAATATCATTAAATGACTGGCTAAGAACTTGGAGGAGGTCACTCTCCGTCTGCACCAAGTTGAAAATGGTGAAAATCCTGGATTCGCCAAACAAATGGAAAATGTTGTTTAAAAAGTCACCAATAAGGAGTCCTACTTCGATTTGGATGAGAGCAACAAATTTAAGGGAAACCTACCTGATTTCCACGAGTGACTTTCCTAAGTTCAAGCCCACTGACAATCGCAAGTATCACTTGAGGAGCTTCAAGGCCACTATGATCATTAAGTTTGTGGTCCATGAACTTTATCCAACGGTATTCCCGATGTCGTTGGACCCTACCTGTCAAAACTGTTTCTACTTCTTAGACCCCAAACATGTTGAAACATGGGGTGCTATCACTAGAGAGTTCATGAAGCAATATGAACATAACACTGTAATCCAAATCTCATTAAGGGAGTTGGAAGTGTTGAAGCAGGATAATAATGAGGGCTTTACCACCTACCTTAATAGGTGGAGGGAAAAGTCTACTTATATGGTCTCCAGACCTACCGAAAAAGACCTTGTCCGTATATTCGTCAATAACTTGTTGCCTAAATACAAGACTCATCTCAAGTATTTAGGTATCGATAATTTCACTAGCTATACGACATAGGTGTGAAAATCGAAGATGACTTGTTGAAAAATGGCCAAAATGACAACAATCGTTATAAGTGCAATAATAACAACAAGAAGAATGATTACGGATCTACTTCTAAAGGTGGAGAGGTGAACCTTCTTGAGGCACCAAACAAAACCTCCCAGAGGAATTTAAGGAGGACATTCACTCCAATATGCATGACATATACCACTGCTTTCGATCGCCTTCACTCAAAAGGCGCATTGTTCCCCATTGGACTGACTCTTGATCCAGAAGAAAGTAAAATGAGTCAATATTGGGACAAAAATTCTTACTGCAAATACCATAGCGGGAATGATCACAAAACGGAGGAGTGTTTCAAACTGAAAAATGCCATTCAAGACATGATTGATGAGGGTAGACTTCCCATTCCTCCTGCAGGGAAGAAGCCTAACAATCAAGATAGGACATTAAACAAAGTTCTGGCTATCTCTGAATATTAATACTGCTATGATCCATCTCTCTTGATCGCACTGATAGGGGATCATGTCCCCACTATCATCATTGCCAGCACATCACCAAATATCAATGGTATCTGGGATAATGATGAAGAAGATGAGTATGTCACATAAGAAAGTGACTACATCCAGGGAACATGCATCCCTCCACTTCTAGGATTATATGACGACGATGAAGTCGTTAATCTTAAAACTGATCGCATTACTTTAGCGATGGATTGGTACAAAAGTGATAAAGAGGAAGCAGTACGAGTGCTTACCCGAACTGGAAGGATAACTCAACCTATTCAAGATAACCCTCCCACATCGTCCACATCTCCTGAAGGAGTTCTTCCCAAAGACAACTCTCTCATTCAATAACTCGTGAAAACAAAAGCTGACGTTAACATTTGGCAATTAATAGCTTCCTCTCATGGGCATCGCATGGCATTACTAAATGCCCTCACAAAGATGAATGTGTCATCTAACACCTCTCCAGAAGGATTGGTCAATTTCCTGACTGCTGATAAGCCAATCCAAGGAAATACTATTTCCTTTACTAATGATGACCTCCCTTTTGAAGGGAGTAAGCACAACAAGGCCCTACATTTTACTGTAGCATGCATGAGCATGAATGTCCCAATGACATTAGTGGACAATCGATCTGATATTAATGTGTCCATTACGAACTGCGCGCGGCCTAGGTTTCAAAGATGAGGATTTCAGTCCTTCTCATCAAGGCATCCGAGCATACGATAATTTCCTTCGTCAATCCTTGGGAACTATAGCCCTAAACATCTCTGAAAGGGTTATAGAAAAGTGCACGATTTTCCAGGTCATTGATATTAAGGCGTCATTTAACTTACTATTAGGACGACCATGGCTTCATGAGCTTGGTGCGGTCCCATCTTCCTTGCATCAAAACGTCCAGATGATTGTGGATGGTATTTCCATAACTCTTGATGCCTCTATAATGAAGGTACAAGTAATAGATAAACCTCTCATCCACATAGACCATGATGATGAGGATGAAGATCTTCAAGGGTTCGTTCCCGAAGAAGTAGCCCTCTTTGAAGTGGATTTAGCGCCATTTGACTTTGATTGCTTCTCCAATCTAGCAGTCAACTACATCATGCGCAAGAAAGGACATTTCCTAGGCACGCCACTGGATAGTAAGAAGTGTAGAGCACCTCCTGTCACTGACTCTAAATCAGTGGAAAATTTGTTTGGCTTAGATACAAGCCCACCAGGAAGGAGCTCAAAGAACGTATTGCACAACGCATGGCATACCGCAATACCAAAGACAAGGACACTATCCCTTTTCCTCCCTATCAACCCACTCTGAATGGGCAATTTCTGAGGGAAGGAGAAGATTATCCTTGCTATGAATTCCATGAACCATTATATCAGGCTCAGCAGGCAGTGATCTACCCCGGATTTGAAATATTTCTGGACTGTCACTTTCTGGAAGAAGGGATTCCTGATCCCAACATTAAACAGTTCACTGAAGACTGTTTAGACTACAAGGCATTGGGTCTTTTATTAGGTCAGGAACGAGGCAAATGCCCAAATGATACTTCTCGTATCCAGGCTGTCCTACAAAATAAGGACTTCGACCCTGCTATGTTGATAACTCCTGCAAGGGGCACCATGCAAGAATGGAGGAAGACTATCAAGCTGACTACCCTAGACGGAAAGAAGATGAGCTTCACCACCGGGGAAGGGACGATGTTTGAAGAGTCTGAGTAATCTGAGTCAGAGTCTGAGTCTAAGTCCGAGTCTGTTGAGTCTAGTGTCCCAGTTGGGACTATGTCTAAGCCTATTAATCCTAGTGTCCATGTAGAGCCTTTAATTTCTGCTGAGTCATTGTTCAACTTTATAATTTCCGATTTCAATAATATGAACTCATTTGCTTATGACTTGTGCAATATTTCTACTTCCTCTTCTCATTTTCCTTCTCATTGCAACAATGAATCTGAAAAAGAAATATTAAAGCAATGGAAGAACATGAAAATAAGACTCCAATCATCGAGGAAACAGAAAAAATTAATCTCTCAGATGATAATGAACCAAAGGAGGTAAGAATTGGATTAACTTTAAGCGAATGCGAGCGCTCTCAATTAAACAAAATGTTAGTTGAATATATCGACGTATTCGCATGGTCCTACCAGGACATGCTAGGCATTGATCGCGAAATTTCTCAGCATACCATTCCCCTAATCGAAGGGATGAAACTTGTCAAACAAAAGTTACGCAAAATGAAGCTAGATGTAGCTCTCAAAATCAAAGAAGAAGTCATTAAACAACTTATTGTAGGTTTTATTAAAATAGCTAACTATCCTGACTGGATTGCTAACGTTGTGCTTGTGCCTAAAAAGGATGGGAGAGTTAGAATGTGTGTTGACTATAGAGACCTCAATAAGGCAAGTCCAAAAGACGGCTTTCCCTTACCTCACATAAACATCCTAGTAGACAACACTGCCAATCATGCCCTTCTGTCTTTTATGGACGGGTATGCGGGGTATAATCTGGTAAAAATGGCCGAGGAAGATATGGAAAAGACTACCTTCATCACACTGTAGGGAACCTTTTGCTATACCGTTATGCCTTTCGGATTCAAAACGCTGGGGCCTCCATGACATGATGCATAAGGAGGTAGAAGTTTATGTAGATGACATGATAGTTAAGTCCAAAGATAGAGAGGGACACCATACCGCCCTTGAGAAGTTCTTCATGAGATTACGCAAATACAACATGAGACTTAATCCACAAAAATGCGCCTTTTGGGTCACTTTCGGGAAACTCCTAGGTTATGTCATCAGTTCTAGATGGATTGAAATTGATCCTACCAAAATAACGACCATCATGACCATGCCTTCACCTAAGAATGAAAACAAATAAGGGGTTCTTAGGTAAAATCCAGTACATCAGTAGATTCATCTCTAAATTGACCATGGTGTGTGAGCCCATCTTTAAAAAGCTAAATAAAAGTGTCGCTGCCGAATGGGATGAGGATTGCCAAAAAGCCTTTGACAAAATCAAAGAATATTTATCCAAGCCACCTGTCTTAGCACCTGCGTTGCTAAACATACCTTTAAGGCTTTATTTGACTGTGACTAAGACCGCAGTTGGGGCCATGTTGGCACAAGAGGTTGATTAGTAGAGCATTTGTAATTGTGAATAGGAATGTTGTCCTGATTGAGTGGTGATGTTTATGTACTGAAAAAAAAAGTTTCATATTTTGAAGGCTCTACGTACCAATGTTTTGGCATGGAAATACAAAAGTGAATTAGAAAAAAGTTGGAAACTCTCAAATCAAAATATGAAAAAGTTACTACAAGAAAAAAAAAGAAATTTGAACCCAAATATGTACGTGTGGTGTTTCTATCTTTTGTTTAGATAGCTCGAGTGAGTAGACTCGTTGGGTTATTTTCATGCCTAATGCCTTGGGCTAATTGGACCGTGAGTCACTAGTTGAAAATTCGTTACAAGAGCTACTTGACAAAGACAAAATATTTAGAGTCATGACACACAGTGAAATGGTGTATGAATTTAATAAAGTTGGTGTGTTTTTGTATTTGTTTGTGGTGCCGCTTCGCTCTACTAGTCTTAGAATTTTTACCACCACTTTCCTAAATATTTTCTACACCTTTCTTTACCTTAGCCCCATTACATCCATGATTAAAGTCTTAATGATCTTTGAGGTTATTTCACTACTATTCAGCAGACGTAACTTGCGATTGATTCATAAAATTTGTAAGTGGCCTTAAGAGTCCATTGAATGCATATATGCTGGTTTGATGCTATTGTTGGGTGTTATGGTGTGTTTGGCTGAAAGTCATCCCTTTGTCAAGAGTTGAACTTTCCTTCTATTTCATGTCTTTACTATTTGGGCTTATATTGTGAGAAATTAGAAGATCACATGATTGGGCTTGATAACATAATTTCCCACAAGACCAAAGAAAAAAAAACAGAAAGTTTAGGGATTTCAAGGAGGACAGGCAACGTTGAAATAAAAAAAAGGGGGAATGAATTAGAGGGAGCGGCTGCGAATTGTAGGAGTAGAAGAATAGCACTCAGCGGCACTAAATAAGAAGGCGCAACAAAGATTACAGAACGGCGCTGCAGATTACGGAGAACAAGCACAAAGCAGCGAATTAGAGAGGAAGAAGCTATTGTTCTTGGTAACTTCATCTTGAATTTGTGGTATTCTAATGTTTTGTTTTTACTTCTTTTTTGTTTCTAGTTCAATTCGTTTTTAGAATTATCAATTGTTTACAGTTTCTTTTGAATTATCAATTGTTTACAGTTTCTTTTGAATTATCAATTTGATTATGTATACATTGATTCTTATTATTATTTTTGTTCTTAGTATGTTAGGCTAAATCTCTTTAGGGTAGGGAGATATATTTAGTATTGGATTATTGAATTGTGAGAATGAAAAAGTTATGATCTTTCTTGTTGGATGATTATGTTTATGCTTTGATTGGATTTATAAACTTATTTTTATGGTGCTAACTTGTCAAATTATATTTTAGACTGGCCATCTTTAGTGTAATTTGTTAGTACACTTGCTAGGATTTTGGCTTGTGATACGTAATTGTCCTAGTTAAATCCGCTAGTAGCAATTAGGTGTTTGATTGGCGACTAAAGCTTGTCGTAATACCTATGGTTATTTAATCCTTTAAGTTGCATAATTCGAGCTTGTGTAATTATGGCTTAAGTTATCTTCTTTCTGGCATTCATGCTGCTAATTAATCGAGTCTAGAGAGCTTGTTCTAGATTGTTAGTTAGTTAGACAATATTCCAAGAGCTTGTTTAGTTTATTTGCAACTAAGGGAAGTTTAGAATACTTGTTTCTGTTCTAGGTTAACGTTAAGGTGTATGCATAGCTTGTCCAATTTTTATTCATGATTTAAGACTTTGATGATCGATTAATTGTCTAATACAGTTATATATCTCCCGATCGCTATTTTAGTATCTTTGATTATCTCTTTCTTAGTTTAATTATTTAGTAGGTATTTTATACTTAGTAGTTTATTTAGTTAATTGACATTTTATCAAAAACACGGGTTTTTAACTAACACAAGAAATAATAAGATAAATCCAATTCTGTGGGATCGACCCTGACTTACCCGACTACATTGCTAGAAGGTTATAGTTAGGTTATTTTTGGTAGGCACGCGATAGTCGCACCAGTAGGCAATGGCACGCAATCAACACAATCACAAAGAATTTAGCAGTTAAAACCCAGGTCGTGTTCCCAACCACCAATATAAAAATTTAAAGCCAAGCAACCTCAAACGATCATCTTCTTTCCTAAACTATTCTACAACTAAGCAAACAAGTAATTTAAAAGGGAGTTGGAACGATCTCACCCATCATTGAAACAATAAAGGCTAAATGCAATATCCGAAGCAAAAGAACATCTTCAAACCTTCATTTCATCTCCGGATACTTGCTATGAAAGATCATCCACTCAAAAGAGTGGTTAGTTCCAACAAGAGTGTAAACAAAAGGCAAAGAGAAATGAGTAATTACAAGTTTAAAACGTATTTAGCTCAACAACTACTTAAGCTGGCGATCCCCCTGAGCCATGACCCCTAAAATTACGCCCCTAGATCAAACACAATGCAAAGTACACCCCCTCCCCAACTTGAATGGAAAATCGACCCCGGTGAGACGAAGGATCGGGAAAATAAAAAAGAAAAAGGGGGAAGAGGAGAGAAGAATGGTAAGGTCTAATATCCACTTGGCCAGCCCTCATCCAGGCGGCGCCAATTATAATCAAGCTCGATCGAGGACCCATCCTCATGCTAGGGAGGGCCATGGGGTTCCCAACCACCATAAAAGTTGGAGGGAATCCCTTGTACCCCGTATAGAGTGGGTTATGGCTATGCTCCTGTTGGATGTACCTATAGGCGGGGTCGCCAAAGTAGTCACACCCCCCGGGCTGGGTATAGTCATACGGGGGAAAAGTGCGTCTCATCCCAGTTTAGGAGGATGGGCCTTGCCAATAGGGATAAATCGGTTCACGAGGAATGTGATCAATGTGCTCCTCTCCCCAACTCGGCACTGGCCTACGCACTGGAGGCCAATAGGGATGGTTAATCGGTGTCGCGATATGCCCTTGCTCCACGAAATGGTTGAAAAGCAAAGAATTTTGGAGCGACATCCCCTGGTTATTGGCCTCCAATTGTCCCACTTGCAAGCTTGAATTGGAAAAACCATTTTCAATGTTAAAACTAGAAGAGAAGGAACGGCTCATACCTCCCTCCTCTTAGGAGGGGTGACGTTGTTCATGCTCCACTCCCTATGCCAGTGGTTCTCGTCGTTGTTGTTGATGTTGCCGCCTTGCTTTATTTCTTGTTTCAATCTCATTTGGATCAAGCTCCTAAGTATCAATCTTCCCAAATGGTACTGTCCAAGGATTTGGGGTGTTTGTTGGGGGCTCGGTCATGAATCTGCTGGGGATCTTGCTCCAGATTGCACCCTTAGTCAACCTAAACGTAGCTCTAGATGTCTCTTTGATGAATTTCATGTTCTTGAGGCGATCTAAATTGAGAGCCGACCCATAGTTCTCCGGCTCCATCATTACAAGTTGATCCTTGTACTGGAGCTTATAAGCAAGCCATGTCACCATTCCTTCCAATTGGATGGGCCCTTTTATTATAGTGTCTTGCTTGATGGTGAGCATTCTCATGGAAAGCAAATACCCCAAGGTAACTTTGTTATAATCAAGCCATGTCACCATTCCTTCCAATTAGATGGGCCCTTTCATTATTGTGTCTTGCTTGAGGGTGAGCATTCTCATGGCAAGCAAATACCCCAAGCTAACTTTGTTCGCTGTGTTGCTTTGATCTAGGAACCTCCTTCCTTCACTTGTTCTCCATAACAAATGTAGTTCTTGGTCACTCATTTTTCCTAGATCTTGCCGAGAGAAGAAGCAAAACACCAACATCCGGTGGAAGTACCTCAATGCAGCATGATGAATTTCTGAGGCTTTGAATGAGTTAGAGAGGAAATCCCTAGAGCCATCTGTTATTCTCTTCCACTAATTTTGCATTTCATAACCTTCAACTCCATCCCCAAAACAATCAAATACCTTGGCTTTTATGGATCCCAACCAAAATATTCATTAAACTCTGCAAGGTCCATGGGATGCTGGTGGTTGAACATCCTGAGCTTAATCTCAAATGTGTCACCCGCCTCCGAAGATGCCTTCTTGAACTCAAAGCTAGCTAAGAATTCTAGAGCTAGAGTGCGGTATGTGAGGGGAGGTTGCTGGGGTGGTTGTAGGTAGCATATGAGGTAACCCAATTATTTGGGATGAGATTATTAAGAAATGGGGAGAAACCGAGCTCATGGGCAAGATCATGCACTTTATCATCGATCCCAAGGTGGAAGCAAGTGATATAATCATGGAAGAGGGTTTGTTTCACCTCCCTCTTATCAAGCTCCCGAGACCTTGCTTTGTGCTCGGGTTTTTGAAGGTTCACATTGTAGACGGTGGAGGTGCTAGCTTGAGTGCGAGGTCTTTTACCCATGATGTCGGCAACAACACTAACCAACAACAATATTCACAAACAACACACAATTAACCAATAATAAAAAAACAACAATACCCAAAAATTGTAAAATCCAAGGATTTTGCCTCAACAACCACTACAATTCCACAAGTATCACCAAAAATCAACACAATTAACCAATAATAATGCCACCATAATCCTCAAACCTCAACAATTAATCAATTCCGAAAACAAACTCAAGCCAAAAAACTTAATTTCGTCTAACACAAAATCTCCAAGTGAAGGTTTAGCAAAACCAAGCACAAATAATCAAATAAAGAAAAAATAACTTAATTAGGGGAGATTTTACCACAATTGCAACCAAATACTTCTTATAATTGCACAAAGGAGAGCAAACCCGAGTGAAACTCGAAGTGGCCCGAGCAAGAATCTCGAATTGTTGCTAAGAATTGAACATGGAGTGGGAGATTTTGAGTAGGAGTGAGAATGGGATGAATTTTGGTTGTTTTTTAGAGGAATTTGAGTGATGTTGATGAGTAAAAGTGGTAGATAGGGTTTGGGTGGTATGAGGGTGGTTTGAGGAGAGAGTGAGGGTTTGAGTGTTTGTGTTTTTGTGTGTTTGGGTTGGAGAATGGGAGAAAATGGGGGATGGTTAATTTTTTTTTCCAGAAAATCCGCCGAAGCTCCCGCTCCACAGTTCAAAGCGGTCGCTCTGACTAACCTAAAGCAGGCACTCTAGTATTTGTAGCGGGGGCTTCAAATTTTCGGCATTTCCATTGAGGATTTGTCTGAGCGGGTGCTCCATGGCCTGGAGCGTGAGCTCTAAATAATTCCAATAGTTAACCATTTTTTTTCCTTTTTGCTGGGGCGGGCACTCCAAGAAGCTGGAGCGGGGGCTTCAAATTTTCGGCATTTCCTCACAATTCAAAGCGGGATTTGCTAAAAGCTTCAGAGCGGACGCTCCAAGGTTTGGAGCGGGAGTTCTGAATCCAATACAATATGGGGGTTAAAATTAGCCCAAAGTGATATGTGAGACTTAGCTTGAAACTCGACTCAACTATTGGTTAGATGAGCCGAGAGGCCGTGCCTCGTACTTCTCAATCATACTAATGTCCACTCCCTCCCTTGGGGAAAAATCCTCCGGATTTTACAATCCAGCAAAACAAAACCAAAATTAAAGTTCAACAATAACAACATATAAACAATATATATAATGGTGCTTGATTTATGGTCTTAAGGTAAACCTCTTAATCCTTCTTAAATAGCATCGGGAGATGAGTCGGTCGGGACCGACTCGAGCATCAAACAACCAACTTTCCTAATTTGTTCCTTGTCGAAATACTTCTTGATCCTTTGGCCATTTACCATGAACCTAGCTCCATCTTTACCTTCCAATTCAAATGAGCCATAGGGAGTGACCTTGGGAATAGAGAATGGGCCGGATCACTTAGACTTCAACTTCCCGAGGAAGAGACAGAGCCGTGAGTTGAATAAGAGAACTTTGTCACCAACCTTGAAGTCACGATATTTGATTCTTTTGTCATGCCACTTCTTGGTTTGCTCTTTGTAAAGCCTAGATCTCTCATATGCATCGAACCTTAACTCTTCCAACTTATTGAATTTAAGCAACCTCTTCTTTCCGGCTAAGTCGGGGTCCATATTGAGCATTTTCACGGCCCACCATGCCTTGTACTCAACCTCAACCGGTAGATGACAACCTTTTCCATAGACGAGCCGGTATGGAGTAGTGCCAATAGGGGTCTTGTAGGCGGTCCTTAGAGCCCAAAGAGTATCATCCAACCGAAGAGACCAATCCTTCCTTGATTTATTTACCATCATCTCGAGCAAATTCTTTATTTCGCGATTTGAGACTTCCACTTGCCCTTGAGTTTGAGGGTGGTAGGGCAAACCGACCTTATGGTGCACATCATACTTCTTCAAGAGAGCTTCAAGTTGCTTTTTAGCAAAATGAGACCGTCCATCACTAATAAGACATCGGGGTACTCCAAATCGAGGGAATATGATCTTTTTGAGCAACTTCATCACTATCTTGTGATCATTGGTAGGTGAAGGGATGGCTTCTATCCACTTGGCCACATAATCCACGGCCACAAAAATATATTGGTTTCCACAAGAAGAAACGAAAGGACCCATAAAGTCCACACCCCATAGGTCAAAAGGCTCAACTTCAAGAATAAATTGTTGGGGCATTTCATTCCGCGTGGTTATCCCTCCCATTCTTTAGCATCGGTCACATCAAAGGATGAATATGTAAGCGTCTTTATGAAATGTTGGCCACCAAAGAAGACAATCAAGAATCTTTGCTACGGTCTTACCGACACCTCCATGGCCTCCACATGCAAGTGAGTGACAATGCTCCAAGACTCTTTCAATCTCGTGAGTAGGCACACATTTTCAAAATATACCATCACTACACCTCTTGTACAAATACGGATCATCCCAAAAATAGGGCTGATGGCTTTGTTGCTCATTAAGTACTTGACCGCAGCATGATCGGTGTAGACGATGGCTTTGTTGCATACAAGATATGGCCAAAATTTGTCAAATGCAAACACCACCACCAACATCTCTGTCTCCGTGGTTGAGTAATTCTTTTGCACATCATCTAGACGCGACTTGCATATGAGATCACGTTCAATTTCTTGTCCTTCCTTTGTCCAAGCACAGCACCAACTGCATAGTCACTCGCATCACACATTAGTTCAAATGAGAGTTCCTAATCCGGAGCTTGCACAATGGGCGCATTCACTAAAGCATTTCAAGGTCTCAAATGCCTTTGTGCAAGATTCATCAAACCGGAACTCCACGTGTTTTTGAAGAAGACTCGTCAAAGGTCTTACAATTTGTGAAAAATCTTTGATCAAACAGCGATAAAAGCCGGCATGCCCCATGAAGAAACGCACCACGGTCACCGAAGTGGGAGGGGGAAGCTTTTCAATCACCGCGACCTTTGCCGGGTCAACTTCAATTCCATTCTTTGAAATCTTATGGCCAAGGACAATAACGTCTTCAACCATAAAATGACACTTTTCTCAATTTAATACAAGGTTCGTTTCTTGACATCTTTTAAAGACTTTCTTAAGATATTTTAAGCACTTGTCAAAAGACGAACCGCAAACACTAAAATCATCCATAAAAACTTCAATTACATCTTCAAGCATGTCGGAAAAGGTGGCGGTCATGCACCTTTGGAAGGTAGATGGAGCATTGCACAAACCGAAAAGGCATTCTTTGGTATGCAAAAGTTCCATAAGGGAATGTAAAAGTTGTTTTATGTTCGTCATCCAGATGGATAGGAATTAGGAAGAATCCGAAGTAACCATCAAGAAAACAATAATGAGAATGCTTTACCAACCTCTCCAACATTTGGTCAATGAATGAACGGACAAGGGGAAATGATCCTTCGTAGTGGCTTTGTTTAGCCTCCTATAGTCAATGCACATCCTCCACCCGGTCACGGTACGGGTCGAGATGTCATTCCCCTTGTCATCATTGACAATGGTCATGCCACCTTTCTTAGGCACCACATGAACCGGACTCACCCATTTGCTATTCGAGATAGCATAGATGATGCCCGCTTCACGGAGCTTAAGAATCTCGTTTTTCACAACTTCCTTCAAAGTCGGAGTCAACCGCCTTTGAGGCTCAATAGAGGTGGCATGATCATCCTCAAAGTGGATGCGATGCATACACAAGCTAGGGCTAATACCCTTGATATCCTCAATACTATATCCTATGACACCCTTATATTTTTCTCAACAACTCAATCAGTTTTTGCAAGGAGGTGTCATAAAGGTTAGCATTGACAATAAAAGGATATTCAAAATCATTCTCAAGAAAAACATATTTGAGAGAGGGGGGAGGGGTTTCAACTCTACCTTGGGAGGAGGCTTAGAACTCTCCCCCTTGGCCACGGTTTGGATCAATGGGAGCTCATCCTTGCTTTCCTGGGCATCCGGATGAGCTTCATCAAGTTGAACTTCAATATCCATGGCCTCTCTTGATATTTCCACCCCTTCCATCTCCATGTCTCATGCTTTGTACTCTCTCATAATTAACAATCTCCGACTCCACCAAGTCTACTCTACACACCCTCTCCACCATAGGTTGCTTCAAGGTTTTCGAAAACTTAAACACAACTCTTTCATCGGCCACCTCACAAGTGATCGTGTTTTTCTTGAAATTAAGCACGGGTCCCATTGTTTTAAGAGCTTCTCTCCCAAGGATAAGAGGAGTATGAGGGTCCTCCTCCAAATCCATCACAACAAAATCACAAGGTACAAAGATATTACCAACTCTAATTGATATATCTTCAAGTTCTCCATAAGGTAGCTTAATCGAGCAGTCGGCCAATTGAATTGTCTTCCTTGAAGGCACCATCTCAAAATTGAGCAACTTTGCAATGGATAAGGGCATCAAGCTCACACTTACACCCAAATTGGCCAATGCTCCCTTGGTCTCAATATCTCCCAATTTCACCCGGAGAGTGAAGCTACCTAGATCTCGTTGCTTAGGTGGCATTTGGCGTTGTACAAGCGCACTCACTTGGTGAGGAAGAGTGATGCATTGTTCATTAAGCTTTTTCTTGTTGGAGAGAAGTTCCTTGAGGAATTTTGCATAGGATGGCATTTGTGACGTAGCCTCGAGGAAGGGAATGTTGATTTGAAGACCCTTCGACATGTTCATGAACTTGTTGTACTTTTCATTCAACTTTCTCTGAACTATCCTTTCCGGAAATGGTGGGGGAGGATCGAATCTTGATGGTTAGACATTTGTTGATGCTTGCTTTTCTACCTCAACCTCTTTCTCTCTTTCTCAACACCCTCTTTTTGGATTTCATTTTCTCCTTTCTCAACAACTTGTTCTTCTTTCTCCTTATCCTCCTCTTGTTGCACATTTTTAGGTCCTTATAGGATCTTCCGGACCTTAGGGAAATGGCCTTCACATGGTGGGAATTTACGGGATTCGGAGTGTGTTGATCGAGAAGCTTCTCATTTGAGAGTTGAGAAACCCTCTCACCTAGTTGGGCAACTTGATTGTCAAGGATATTTTGGTGAGAACTGGTTTCTTGGAATTTTTAGTCTACTTTTCAATCAAGGTCGCTCACCTTTTTTTCAAATTGTTGAGAGATATTTTTGATGTTGTCTAGGATAAGAAGGGTCCGGAGATGGCCCACCTTGAGGGTTTGAGATTTTTGGGAAAGTGGTTGGGGGTTGGTTTGAGAATTGATTTTGTGGATGGGGCTTGTTGAAGTTGTTTCTAGCATTTGGATGTAAATAAGGAGCTCCTTGGTTCGCTTGATTGTTGAAATTGGTTGGGCCACCATAGTCATTGAACCTCAGATTAAGATTCGGGTTAGGGCCTCTCCAATTATCCCTTTGATCTCTTTGATTGTTGAGATAGCCCATAGCCGCCACATGCTCGGGGTCCTTACCACCATAATAAGAGGTGTCGTGGTTGGTACCCCTACAAATTTCACATGAGAATGAGTTTACTTGCCAAGATGATGAAGAAGAAGCTTGCTTCTTCCCTAGCTTCTTGTCAAGAAGTTGCTCCATGATAGCTTTGAGGGACTCTTGGTCAAGCTCAAATTTCCCATTAGCTTTTCCTTGGTTTCTTCTCTTACCACCCCATGAATAGTTGCGAATTGCATCCTCAATTGTATCTTTGAGTTGAGCTTACGGAATTTTCTCAATTGGCCTATGGCTCCCGCATCAAGATTGGCTCTACTAATGGGATCAAGAGCATCATAGAAGAATCTAATAAATAGAGGCTCACTATACTCATGATGGGGGCAAGCTCTAACGCACTCAGTGAATCGTTCCCAAGCTTCACCAAGAGACTAATCCGGTTCTTGTTGGAAGTTGGAGATCTTCCTTCTCATCTCCGCGGTCTTCTCCTCCGATATAAACTTCTTTAGGAAAGCTTTGGCTACCTTCTTCCATGTGGTCAAGGAGTTTGGCTTGAGATTCTTGAGCCACGTATAAGCTTTTCCCGCCAAAGATTGTCGAAAGAGATGCATACGGATGTATTCTTGAGAGACTTGGTTCCTTTGGACCATAGCGCACAACTCAAGGAATCTATCAAGATGCTCAATTGGATTCTCATGAAGCGGCTCCGGAAAATTGCTTCTTAAGCACCATTTGAGTATATTGTGGATGAATGGTGAAGTTTGTAGTGGTGGTGGGGAGCAAAATTCCGCCGGTGAGCTCCTAGTCCTCCGGATTACCAAAGTCTTGATCAAATAGAGGGTTGTCATCCTCGGTCATGGCTTCACTTGCCTCACTTGAGGAGTCCGAAAATATTTCCTCCTCCCCGGTTTAATGTTAACCTTCGAACTTGCCTCAAAGTACGATCGATTTCCAGGTCAAGAGGAGTTGTAGGGACACCCTGGGATCTCCTTATCATTCAACAAAGCTAAGAACACGGTTATCAATGACAACACAATATCAAAAATGAAAATAAAAAGCAATTGATAGGCAATGAACTAATATTAAACAACACGTTGCTTCCCCGGCAACGGCGCCAAAACTTGATCGGTCCCCTAGGTGTCGTTATTTCCTATGGTTCCGAGTCAAGAATAAAATTACCCTAGCCTAACTAACTAGCCGAAGAAGGTAGTGTAGCGTAGTAAGGGGTCGTATCCACGGAGAAGCAAGGGGTTTTACACTTAGCTCGAGATGCAAATCAATCGACGGGAGTAAAAGGGGCTTTAAATAAACAACTAGACTAACTAAGACAAGTAGAATAAGAAAGATTAATGAAAGAGACAAACATTAGGGATAGGGGGGATCATGGAACTCACAATAACAATTTCAACAACATTGATAGGCAATGGTTCAAGTCTATTGAGGGTCTTGGTCCAACATCAAGAGGTCACTCTCTCACACCTCCCGACACCGCCTACCCAACCCCGCTATAAGGTCGTGGTCTACCCATCATCAAGTCATCACTAATATCAAGCTTGCTCTAACACAACCCAACATTAGCACAAAATTCAAGCACAAAGGTGATCAAGTTTCATGCTGTAACAATAGAATACCTTGATTTGAGTGCCAAAAAAACAATCACCAAAACCAACCAAACATCATTCAAAATCATCACAAAGACCCATTATCCCCCTTCCCTAGCTTGGAAGGAGATAAAACATAGTAAGACTAATGAAAGCAACAATAAAAGGAGCAAACTTACTAAAACTACTAAACATGATTAGCGAAAACAAGAAAGATTAAACTTTGAACAATAGACTACTAAGACTAATCTAGGCAAGCATAAAACTAAACAAGCAACAAAAGTAAGCCAGGAAATAAGGATTATAGACTAGAAATTACCAAAAGATTGATGCTTTGATTGATGAAAATGAAGAACAAATGTTGAGTTACAACTTTCTCTATCCTAACAATGTGTTTTCTTTTCCAATTAACCTAGAAGAATGTGCTAATAACCTAAGATCCTTTTTCTGGAATTGGAGGCCCTTTCTAATTGTGTTCAGATTTATACACCCCACAAATACAATTTAAAGTAAGGGTAAAAATCGAAAAAAACGAAAGCTGAACAATTCAGAGCTCCCGCTCCATGCATAGAGAGTGCAATCTGAGCCTGGTGTGAGATTTTGGGACTTTTCTGGACCGCTAGCTTCAAATTCTCGCTAGAATTGCCTATACACAGGGGAACTCGGAGCTCCCGCTCCACGTGCTGGATCGCCAGCTTTGACTGTGCTTCTTCTCTTCTTTGCAATTTGAAGCTCCCTCTCTTCATCCAGAGGCTCCCTTTTGTCATTCCAAGCTTTGGTAATCTCGATTAGGCCTCTACGGAATCTAAAAGAAGATAAGAACAAGTCACAGCATAGGGTGTTCACAACATCCAATATTCGCATGAATAGAAAACAACCTAGAACTCACTAAAAAAACTCAAAATGCATGAAACTAATAGAATCACTAACATTGAACAAAGTTAAGCTAAATAAGCCTAAAATGTACTGATCAAGGGCTTAATTAGGGTGCAATGAGGTCATAAAAGCTCGGGGATACTTGGTGAAAAAAGGGTAAAAATAATTTTGTCTAGGTTGGTTCAAGAAACACATAAAAGACTATTTTTTAGTGATAGGTTATTAAGGAATCAAAATTACAGGGAACCTATCAGGTTGTCCATTAGAACAATTCTTTTATGTCTTGATTAGCAATAAATAACATTTGAGGTGATGAAAACATTAAAATCAAACAATCACATAACATACATAGGAATATATAAAAATAAATAAAAAGGAAAGAAAGATTAGAATGTACAAAAGTGCGCTTTTATATTAAAGATCTACATCATCAAAAGAAATTGTTAGTAACTTCATTATAAAAAATATTTATTCAAGGACCCTCATGATTATACAGTGGCTTGGATCTAAGAAATTGACAACCTTCAAGGCAAGAAATCGTGAAGCTTGAAGATCTAAACTTGTATATATGTAGGAAAGTATTTGTTTGTATGTGTTTTGTGTTGAAAAGTCTGAGTTTTGTAGAGAGAATTCTTGAGTATTCGTAAAGTATAAAAGATATAAAAGTCGAAGTGTTGTATGGAAAAACCGTATTTTAATTCGGAAATTGAAGCCTATTTATAAGGAAAACGAAATTGCGCATCACGCGCTGGGTGCACCAAGCGCAACACCCTATGTGACGTACAATCACACGACACACCCAATCACTTGCGTACTCTTGGTCCACGATTTGAAAGAAAGATAGAAAAGAACATTGAGCGTGACTCAAAGGAGTGCGCCAAGCGCAAGACTCTGTGTGACACATAATGCCACGTGTTAGGTACAAATTGGTGTGTTTGACGCAGCTGGACAATGGTGCGTCTGACACACTGTGCTGGACTAGGCGCACAACCTTGCTTTTTGACACGCTTTGACAGCTTTTTTTTTATAAAACGCGTTTTAATGATTTTCTTTTATCTTTTGACTTCGAATATCTGATTTTACGGGATAAAATCAGATTTTAATTATAAAAATATCTTTGCAAATATTTATTTTATTTAAATAAAACAATTTATTATTTAACAATTAATTAGGCTTTTTCAAAGAGTTGGGCTCAAAATACAATCAATTATCATGAATAATCAAGTGGGCTTAAAAATACAAATTTTGGATCATTGAAATACGCTTTAACACTTTTTGAAATACTTTTGGCTATTCCGACTGCTCTGCCCTTGGGTCGGACCAATTAAGACCGCGGTATGTTTCATCATTGGATCCTTAAATGGGGTGACACGATTATGTGTCTACAGAAGCCCCCATTTTCACTGAAGTTTAGGAAACCGATAGACAAAGTATACAGTGTCGCGACGGTGAATGATTCTAAACGCTCTGCGATTTAGAGCTGATTTATATACGCCGGTCTCTGCAAAACAAATTTAGTATGCAGGACAATAACTACAAGTAATTTGATTACCTACAGAAGAAAGATGTTAGCAGATAGGTGCAAACAACTTAAATAAGGCACATAATGATGCAAATAATGCAAACTTACTCTCTAAGGATGCATGAGACGCTATGCAAGGATCAAGGTTACGCAAAGCTAAGTAAGATGACACGTCATGCAAGGTCAGGGTTATGCAAGACTAGGATGTGTGAAATGTAATGCAAGGTCAAGGTTTTGCAACGTTAGAAGATCTGGATATATAGAATGATGGGATGATCAGATATAGATAGAATGATTTTCGAAAAAAACTAATTTTAGCAAATAATCGGGGTCCGTAAACGAGGTCCGCAGATTACAAATCTTCGGGAGTTTGATTTGGAGGAACCACCACATATATAGGAAGCCCCCATTTTGGGTGAGCTTGTCTTGAATTAGGATTGAGCCTTGATTAAAATGTAGTTGATTTGTCTTGAGCACTCAGAGTTCTTTGCTGGGGATTCTTCTTCGGGGAATTAATACAGGCAAAGTCAAATATCGCTGGAAACCATGGAAGTGTCGGAGAGTCCTTTAGGGACAAGGAGAGGTTGTTTTGGAAAATAAGAAGTTTAATTTGTGACTTAAATAAATATGGGTGGGAAAAGGCTTTGACGTGGCTAGGTTTAGACTCGAATCTATGTCGATTTCTAGAAAGTTAAATCATTATGCCATGACTAATTTTATTTTATTTAAGCGGTTGGACCTCGTGATGAGGATTCCTACATATCCTAGGCTGCCCTTTTGGGTTTTCAACCTAGCGGACTTGGACATACCTTGAAAGGTTGAAAGATTTGAGGTTTGAGGCTCTGATGAAAGTTTGGCTGGGCTAAGGTAGGATCATAGTTTTAGGTTATATGCGTTAAAGTTTAAATGAAGGATAGAACTTGTGTGCAAGCCCCCTAGCTTGACTTTTTTTTGCCTTTGCATTTTTTTCTTTTTGTCCTGTGCGTTTTCTTTTGCTTTTGCATATATTTTTTTAGCACTTTGAATTTTTTTTCACTTTTTTTTATTTTGCCTGCCGTTGAATTTACTTATTTTTGTAATGAGGCTTGCACACAAGTTTTTTATGGTTTTGGGTATTGGAAGGCTTGAAGGATATATGTGGAACTTTGAGTTGAAAGGATTATTTGGCTAATGAAGATCATGGTTTAATGGATTTTTTTTATTTTTTTTCTTGGTTGCATGAGGATGGTTTATGGAAGGGAGAGGGGAATAACTCTTAATCCAAAGTATGTCCATTATTATTTTTTTGGATTTTCTATATTTTTTATTTTTTTAATTAGTCAAGATCATTAGGTGATTTAGGTTTCATCATTGAATTAGCAGCATAAAAATGATGGAAGGCCAATGAAAATAAAAAGAAATTGAGATTATTTTATTGATTAGAAATAAAATGGAACAAGGCTTATAAATACTAAAGTCCTAAAGGAAACAAACTCGACAAGGAAAGGAAATAAAGGAGTTAGGGGAGGGACTCTTCGACTCAACCTAGAAAACTAGCATTAAATGACCATGCCCCGACATTATTTAAGCACTGCCCAAGGGGTTAATGTTGTTGCTGACTTTTGCTGCAGGCGGAACTGGTTGTCTACCATCTTCAACCATGTCGTGTAGAGCAGGCTTCAAAGTTCAGCACTGTGATGTGATATGCCCATTTCCTTGATGGCACTTGCAGTAAGCATTAAGATTCCACTTCCTGGATCGATTCTCAGGAGTAGGGTCTGGAGTAGGGCCGAGAGGCTGAAGTCCTCCTTTTGCATGAAGCCTAGTGAAGGCTTCTTCTAGAGACATGCCTAAAGGAGTGAATGTTCTTTGAGGCTTTTGATAACCTCTCTTTTCAGTAGTTAGGGCATTAACGTCGTTCCTTTTGGAGTGAAAAGGGTTGTTATCACTCTTCTTAAAAGAGTTGTTATTTTACAACCCTTGTTCTTGTTGGCTTGCACTTCTTCCTGAATTAGTAGACCAACTTTGTAGAGCTTCGTGAAAGACTCTATAATTTAATATGTTCTTCGTATTTAGACTAGAGATTACGGATCACCATTCGGACTTGGTCCTCTTCAGATGGCCTATTGGTCATTTGTGCAGCCTTTTCCCTCCATCGGTTAACGAAGGTGATAAAATCTTTATTGCACTAGTGGAAAAAAGGTTATATGTCACAACATAACAGATCCCCTTTTTTTAAAACCGGATCCGTAAATCGACAAATATTTGGGCCTCAAAGCTGGGCTGATTAACTGATCCGGTCCAGTAGTGAACCGCATCAATTACTGAATTGTCATTACCCCGCGTTGTTTTCGTTAGCTCATTTCATTACTCCTTCTCCTTCCTCATTTTCATTTCTCCCTCTCACCAGGAAAATAATTAGGGTTTCTCTCTCTTTCTCTTCTCTTTCACCCGGTATCTCTCTCCCTCTTCCCTTCTCTTTTGCACACCAACGCCAATGGTCATCATCGCCAAAGAGAAAAATTAACGAAGTGCTGCTGCCAAAGCTTCAATTCAGGGTTTCTTGCATTCAAATTTTTGCCCCGTTCTAATCTAAAACAAGTTAATAGCTCGAAATATTTTTTTTTGATTGATTTGGTTCTAAAACTTGAACCCCAGGTTTCGAATTAGGGCTTTTCGATTTTACCTCTTTTACTCGAATTTTACCCCGTTCTAAACTAAAACAAGCCTGGCTTTTCGATTTGGTTCGAAAACTTGAACCTTAGAAATCGAAATCATTTGAATTGTCGGAATCAAGATCACTGCTTCGAATTATTGAAGTTCGTATTCATTGATGAGAGGTTCAATCAAATTTTCTTGCTGTAAGTCATTTGTAAGAAATTCCTTCATTACGCACATAAATTTCTTTTCTCAATTTCTTTTTTTAGAATACATATTTCATTTCATTGCTTTCGCTTGATTTTTCTTATTACTGAACCAAATTTTTTGTTGTTGTTGACGAATTATCCATATCATTACCTAAAACTTTCTGATTCGCTTATCTTTCGTTTTTTTTAGGCATTCAAATTTACTCTCATGCGCTCGACTTATCATTCTTTGAAATTTGATGGTTAATTATACTAGAATTTATGAATCAATCTTCTGTATTCTTTGATTTGCTAATTTTTTATTTTGATTACAATAACATTATTTGCTATTTTTGCTAAATACTAGGAATAATTCTATACAATTTTGAGTAATTACTATTAGTTGTATAGAAATAGGGCGGTATTATATTATTTTGAAGGCATTGTTGTTTTTTGTGTTAATGGTATAGAGGTTGATAGATTTGAAACCATGGGAAAATAATTGATTGTACCTGGTGTTTAAGTACATGGACACTGGTCTTAAGAAATACACATTTGTATTAGTCCCTCCTCACATTTTCGATGTATTAGCCAATGCAAACTGCAGAAAAATGCATATCCTAGTTTAGCTAGTTATGCTTTTGAATAAACTAAATGGTTTTTGATTGAGAATTCTTTATGTTTTTTGGGTTATTGTAGAGTCTATTGTACCAACTGCAGGAAGTTGTTGCTCTCTGTGATGATCATAGAGTCACTCACAGTAGTGAAATCTTCCTGCCTTGTTCCTCGTAGTGAAATTCTATTGTCATAATATGATACACTCATTTATACACCCATAGAATAGGAGCGCTTTACCCCTGCTTCCAATCTTGCTGCATTTTAATGTTAATAATTTTGCTGTAATCAATTAATGTCATCTCGCAAAGTAATTTTGCTGCATTTTGGTGATTAGTTCTGGTGTTACTAAATGAATTGTGATGTATTTTGGTGTTAGTTTTGGTTTTACGAGATGAATTTCTTCATGATAATGGTTTAGGATAGGATTACTTTGATACGAAGGGATGAAATTCAAACTAATTTGATTTTATGAGCTTATTTTTGCATCTAATACAATATTTATTGAATATTGCATGCTGAAATCTGTTTTATTGATTGAAATATTGTATGCTAAATTATTATTTTCTTTTCTTAACATTTTGTAATGCTTTCCTAACTACTTCATTACATATCGTCGGCACTTGTTTTCTTACTCAATGAGGAAAGAGACATTCTAAAGAACTTTATGTTTCATACATTGCAATTGCAGGTAATCTCTTGTTATTCTACAATAGTAGAAGCTATCCTTGGCACTTCTGTTTATACTTTCAGCTCTTTGGTAGTCTGTTGGATGTTGTATTCTTCTATTTTTACTCTTATACTTTAAACTTTCCCTACATGCATCATCTACGTCATTTTTTTTCCCACCACCTAGATGTATCTTGATTTTCTTCATTTTATCTCCATTCCCCCCCCCTTTCAACGCTCGATCCAAGCATGCCTTAAGGTAACTACCCAATTTCGGCTGACAGCTGCCTCACAGTAGGGCCTAACATTCACATGTTGTGTTAATACTACATCTTTATTTGTCTTTGAACCATTTTTTTATATTTTAGAGTAGGTGTACATTACCTCAAAAAGAAGAAAAGAAAATAAGAATAGGGTGTACATTGGCTCCTTATTAGATAGACTCCGCATATTTCTAGAGTTAGGTAGAAATATTTGTCCTTTTTTAGTAGTGTTATGTTCTGTAATAATCAATTAATGATCAAACTTGAAATATTTGACTACAAAATTGTTGCAGTGGAGAAACGAGCTGGAGTCACAAGTTGCACCACCCGGGTATGATCCCAGAACTAGAACGGAGGGAAAAACAAACAAGTCTGTTAAGAGGAATGAAAGAAAGAAAGAAAAGAGACAACAGGTGCTTTGTTTAACCTTTTTTTTTCCTACGAAATCCTTATGTGCTTTATACTTCATATGTCTTAGGTGTTTACTAAAGTGATGGAGCAATCAATTTATAACCTGATCCTTCCAGCCTTGGTGTAAACTAAACACTAGCTTTTATCACAAGCTGTAACCACTAGCTTAAATATTGTAGCTCTCCCTTACTCTAGTATTCATTCAGTTGTATTTTGTTTTCCTCAATAATAAAACTTACCTCTCTAGATTTCTTTCAAAATCATTACACTGAGATTGTTAACAGAACACTATTTGAGAAAGCCTTGGTGTACAACTGAACAATATTTGAGAATTGAGAAATTAAAGATCATTGTGAGGGTTTGATTTTAGTAATAGAGAGAAAGTTAGGAAACCTCTTATATATGTTGGGCAGAGCCTGAAGAAGTATGCCCGAAGTATATTTTATATTAGACATCAAACATGAAGTATATCTTTTGGTGATGAACTTTTACTTCAATCACCCAATTAAGAAATGAGAACAGTTCTTATTTATTGTTACACATACAGTCATACACACACGAGTATTTCATTCTATATCTAATTTTGGTTATGTGGAGAGGATGAGTAGTAATAGTATGCTATTTGGTAAGAGATAATAACATTTTTCTTGGATATACCAGGGGTTTGCGATTTAGTCAACCGTCTGTTTATGATATTGTTGCATGAACAATTTTGTGCTTATTGTGTGGCATTGTGCATTTATTTTTCTATACATTTATTTTTCATTCGATATAAGATTGCAGTCTAAAAATACTCATCGCTCTGAGTTTGTTGTTGTGATCTTCAGGATAGCAACAAGAAGCCAGTTGTTGTTGGGCCAAGGGGCGGTCAAAGTGGATCTACTTGGGATGATGGGGCATACACAACTGTAAGGCGAATACTAATAACACATGGAACAGGTATTGACTCCATTCATATCGAATGTACTAACTTTTATCATATACATTCTTATTTCAGTTCATGAAAGAATTGATCTCTTTCTCTTTAGACCATCGTTTTGCATTTAACAAAGCTATCACATGCCTTACAGGTAAAAATCGGGAAGTTAGTACTGAGATTGAACTGTGGTTTGCTGTCACTAGGAACATGCCGAACATATGTTTACTTCTGCTTCTGCATCTTATGTGTGCTATAGGTTTTCTTTTTGAATGTTTTTGAAGGTTTAGATTGACAAAACAATCTGATTAATTCCTTCGGTTATTGGGATCTATTTTTTGAATTAGGTCAGGTGATCCAACTGCAAGGTCATCAGTGGAAAAATGTGTCAACCTTCCTGGTTCAGTTATAGTCTATAGTTGGACACATACATATATCTAATTATGTTTGTAACACCCCAAAAATCCATACACGGCTAAACTACGTTGCATCGACTTTGAGAGTGTTATCGTCGCGGTGAAACGCAACGCTTATTGAATTAAAACATTAACTTACTCCTTATCATGAAAACTAAATTGCAGCGGAAATAAAATGTTAACTACAACTCGGGAATCATTATTGACCCCTTTTTATTTAAAACCATTAACTAAGTACTTCATAAACAAACTCTAGAAGGTTCAATTAAAACACTTAAAAAGTTTATAAAACAAAGAGTATCCCCGATATGCCAAAACTCTTGCAGCATCATCAGCATACCTAATCTGCTCCCCATTGAATATCAATGGTTCATCACAGGTCAACAAACAAAACACAAATATCAAACAATCAGATATGTTGAGTACGTACTGAAACAGTTAAATCATATACTAAGCATAATCAAAATAATAAGAATCATTCCTAGACATGATTCTACGAGAGTATTACATTTCCTTTTTATAGTTTAATTGGCAACGAACGGGCACTGTCATCTTTCTAGAATCATACGGGCTACTTAATCCTTTATAGACAACTTGGGCTATTAGTTGGAGTACAAATGCGGTTTCGTTCTGCTTCACACCCATCACCTTAGTATGCATACCCCCAAGATCGTATGGATCCTTCCGCCTACTTGAGTTATAAAAATTAATAAGGACACTATTGTCGTCACAGTAGGCCTGCGTAGGAGTGTAGAACAAGTCCCACACTCCCCCCATTGTTCACTACTTGTAGGGATTCCAACTACAAGTTTATTGCCAAAATCCTTCTTAGTGATATTCATTCATATTACATTAAACATATAATCATTTAATTTTTTTTCTTAGGTACATTGCTTAATTCTTTAGTTTAGGCAACCTCTTGTAACAGCCTTGCTACAACAATAAACCATAGGATTCCAATCCAATTCTCATTTCATGCTTGTGATATGATAGAATTACGCATAACAATAATAATTCCTTCAACTCACAAGTCATACAACAAGGAAATACATACAGATTTCCAACTAATTTCATATTACCAAACAATCTCATCAATCATAACCAATAATCGTTCCCTATCATGATTCTAGGTTCCAATAAAACAATTCATAACTTAACATGATACTAACGTATCTAATTGAACTAGTATGCGTACGTACCTTGTAACAGAGAATCTTCGCTGACTACTTAAAACGTTCCACTTATGAAATTGGGACCTAATCGAATAATAAAAGTATTTCAGTGCTAAGTCCTTGATATTATTAAATAAAAATCAGCTTATCTAACTATGTAAAATATGATGTTTTGAATAATAAAAATAATCAAACTTGTTGTTTAAACTTTCTTTTCATAAACTTTATTGAAACTAACATACTTAGGACTTAATAATATGCTTGTAAATCTGATTTCTTTTAACTTTAATTATACTTGTTCATAACCACAACTTAAACAACGATATATATAAGTATTATAAAATCAGAATTAAGAATTAATGTCATCATAAGAACTACTAATACACTTGTAAATCTGATTTCTTTTAACTTTTATTATACTTTATTTACAACAACAAAACTTAAACAATTATATATACAAGTATTATATAAATCAGATTTGAGAAATAAAGTTATCATTAGAACTAAAACATAATTATAATTCAGATTTCTTTTACTAATTCTATACTTTATTTATAATTACAAAACTTAATCAAAGATACAAAAGAACAACAAAATCAGATTTTATAATTTAATTTAAAGAAGAAAAGAGAGAGAATGACCACCGGAAGAACACCGGCGACCACGACGACGCCGACCACCACTCAAACCTCCGACTGGTCGGCTGACCTACGCGACACAAGCACACTCGAACCACCACTTGAACAACCCAGCCACGAACCCTCGCGCGTGACAACAACTCGCACACCCCTCGACTCGACCCACGAACATATGTGCAGCACTAGGGAGAACTCCGACGGACAGCACCACTCGAATAACACACGCCTAGCCTCAGTTGATTGAGAATAACGTGGAAGAGGAGAGAAGTGGAGAGAGAAAAATTCTCTTGGGGGAAAAACGGGTGATTGAGAATAGGGTTTTTTTAACTTTTTTTATCTCTTTTTCTTATTTATAGCATAAGAAACCTAGGTTCAATAGGATTTGTTTCCAAATCAACTTCGGTTTCTTATTTTATTTATTTGGAAAATAAAAAAAAAACTGAATTAAAATATAATTAGGTACAAAAGTAGGTTATATATTTAAATTATAATTCTAGGCTTACCCAAGCTATATTTTATCTATAAATAATATTAAAATACTTTCAACTTCATTCTTTATATTTCTTATTTATAAAAGATTAACTCCCAAAAATACGGAGTCTTACAATGTTGCTCATATAAGAGAGGGTCTAGTTATGGTAGATTATCCTGACTTGGTTCTGTTGCTTTGCTTTGAAAAACAGAGCGCAATTCTTAGGATACAGGAAACTAAAGGCTCTGCAAACATATCACTGGAGTTGGCCATACTTAAGCATCACAAAGCAGAGCTGCTCATGGTTAATGCAGACTTAGCCATGTAATATATGCAGACATAGCCAAATTATAGTTGTTAAAATTTTTATGCATCTAATTATTTATGCTTATGCTTCAATTGAGCATAATATGCTTAATAAAATGAGTACTGATATATATTATTGATTTTGTATTGATTAATAATGAAAAAATGAAAAAAAAAAATATTTTTTGGTTTTTGGAGTGGTCAACTGCTACGGTTTTCACCCAAAACTGGAGCGGTAAATGATTAACTGATCCGGTTTAGGACCGGATCTGTTAATCATTGTTAACCGCTGCTATCCTACCCCATCCGGACCAAAACCGGAGCGGTAAGCCCGATTTTGACCGGATTGGATGGGATTTTTTCCACTACTGTTGGAATTTTGTTTAGTTAATTTCAACTCATGATGACTAATAGGAAGCTGAGTGTTACATATGTATTGTTTATAGAACTCTTCTTTCATGTAGTCCCAGTCATTCAGCTTTGTTTAATTCAGTGATCTGAACCACTTGGATGGATGTGCATCCAAGGTCAAGGGAAAAACATAGGCAAACATGTCCTTGCTCATGCCTTTGAGAGCCATAGAAATGGAGAAAGCTTTCAAATGATCATGTGGGTCTTCGACCCCCTTGAATTTTGGGAGGTCACCCAATGCAACCTTTTTAGAATGCTTTTACCTCATTTCTGGATCAATGATCTCATGGCCATGAGCCTGACTCTCGAGTGTAGGAATTGACTAGATTAATTGCTCGAGTTTTTCGAACCTCAAATTTGTCTTGGACTTGATAGGAGGTGGTGGTGGCAGAGTGTCATCATGCTCTTCTTCCATAGTTATCAGCTTTTCTCTCAGCGCCTTGATCTCTTTGTCTTGTCCTCAAGATGAGTGTTCATTAGT
This sequence comes from Beta lomatogona, assembly GCA_947646795.1. Lineage (NCBI taxonomy): Eukaryota > Viridiplantae > Streptophyta > Magnoliopsida > Caryophyllales > Amaranthaceae > Beta > Beta lomatogona. The sequence continues at coordinate 3,904,637 of CANSNZ010000020.1, read as the reverse complement.
TGGAGCTGAGCCATGATGGCATTGAATTGTTTGGAAGTGTCTCCCATCTCAAATGATGATTCAAAAGTTTCGGAAAACTCGTCTGGAAAGGTGAGCACTCGCTTGACGAGTCTAAGAGTAGGTTGACCTTGTATCCTCTCTGTCGGACGTTCCCAAGTTATAATCTCACGACCTGTCCTGAACATAAATTGAATGAACCTTGTAAATTTTAAGAAATGAATTTCGAAATGAGAAATTGAAATGAGGGATGGAGAAGAGAGAAACGATAAATGTGAAATGGAAAATGAAAATTTGAAATGGGAAATGGAAAATGATTTTGAAATGGAGGATTAGAAATGGTTATGGATTTTTGGAGTAGTATAGGCTTGACCATGTTGCTGACGTGGGCCTAACTATATGCAAATGCAGATATGGATTGGACCGGACTAGACTAAACAAGCAGATTGGACTCGATGACTGGGCTTTTATAACGATAAGGGATGCTAGTTTCACTAGACTTAATGGATTACCTTTATGGACTTTATGGGTGATTGGCTTCACCAGACTCGGTGATTTGGGGTTTTATGGATCTAAGATGGATTAGCTTCGCTAGACTGAAAGGTTTTGGGCCATTATGGACTTAGGGTAGACTAGCTTCACTAGGCTCGAGGATTTATATTGCTATAGATGTAAGGTAGGAGTAGCTTCGCTAAACTCAAAGGGTGCCTTTATGGTCTTAGGGATGGCTAGCTTCGCTAGGTCAAAGGGTGCCATTATGATCTTTAAGGAATACTAGATTCGCTCGATTTAATGGTTTGGACTTCGTCCTATATGGGTTTGGAAATGAACTGGATTAGACTTAGGATTTGAGTTGGGCCTTATATGGACCTAATTTTGGACTTAGTCCTATATTGATTTGAAATTAGACATGGAAATGCACGTAGGCTTGACATTGAAAATGGACAAGGATTGGACTTCGATTGGAATAGACTGGGATGAGACTTAGACTAGGGTTCACATAAAGTTGCAAATGGGTCTAGATTTTGACATGAGCTAGACTTATGTGGGCCTAAGATCAATTCTAGTGCTAGCGGGCCTAACATAAATGCATGGACTAAAATTTAGATGGACCTAATATGAATGCCAAATGGACTTTAATGCATATGGGCCTAAAATGAATGCAAGTGGGTTGGACTTGGTTGATTGTATTGGATTTCGAAATTCGTTTTTGAAAGAAACCCCTTATTTTTATCTTTTATTAGGAAAAGATGATGGATTAATTTTGAAAATATTTTTGTAAATGTCTTATATGATGATGATTATTAGATGCTTTTTGAAAAAGGTAGAATAGACATGGGTGTAAGATTGACTTTGAAAGATGTAAGTTATTTGAAATTGGTTGAATATGATTGGGTAGAATTGATAGGGAAGATTAGTTGGGTAGCAGGGAGAAGGTAGACATGCATGACGACTCTAACTCTACCATGACCACTTTTCTAGATGGACTTTTTAAGATAGACTCGACCTTGCATGAAAAGACTGATTTTTTTTTTAATTAGGTGAGACCTCTGGAATGACCAAAATTTTTACGCGAATGCAGACGGACCGAACATAGGATCGACCACCAAGATGACTAAATTGACGAAAACCATGCAATGCACAGACTGCGTGCCACGCAGCATTGCTGCACACGACGCACAACCATGCATCTGGCGAGGGAGTGGTTTTCCAGGCACAACTTAATGCGCTTGGCGCACTACTCCCCACCATGTGTTTTCGGGGATTTAAGCGAGTTTTTGGCCAATTCACAATCTTTTATTTGTTATTTAGACGCAATTTTTAGGCGCAATGTATAACAATGGTTTTGACAAAATAATAGCAGGCAAAAATTGCAATCACAAGCAAATGTCATATAACATGGATGCAAAAGTTCCAACCTAAAGTCTAGTTCTATGTTTGAAACTACATAGTTTTCACCAAATACCCCCGACAAATTTTTTTATTCATCATATACCTTTGATGTTTTCAAAATTCACTATATACCCCTCAATTTCTTCAAAATTCACCATATGTCCTTAATAAATATTGACCGTCAACTTTTTTAGTCATTAACCCCTAATTCCGTTATCAAACCCTAAATAACCCTTATGTAATTTGTTAACCTTAATTAACCACCATTAAAACACCACAAATGGCCCCTTTTATCCCTCTTCCTCCATAACTCTCTTCCTTCTTCTTTAGCCTTAGGTGTTATTTCATTGCTAATCTATTAGGTTAAATGAGTGAAATAGGTGTTAATTAAGGTTTAGTAATGGAATCAGGGGTTAATGATCAAAAACGTTGATAGTCGTTATTCATTAAGGGCACATGGTAAATTATCAAGAAACTGAGGGTGAGAAGGTGAATTTTGAAAACTTTGAGGGTATATAGTGAATAAAAAAAAATTGTCGGGGGTATATGGTGAAAAATCCGTTGAAACTATGGTCAGGTTTAGGTTATGTCTGAATAGGGTCCATGACTAAGAGATTGATCCCACACTTCGTACCTCTACTTAAAGAGGTGGCCACGTGTAAGACGCACTCTTATTATCAAGTAAGTAACAAGAGAACAATTTTGCTTACGGATTTTTCACCATATACCCCCGACAAATTTTTTTATTCACCATATACCCTCGATGTTTTCCAAATTCACCACATACCCCTCAATTTCTTAATAATTCACCATATGCCCTTCATAGTTAACGACTATCAACTTTTTTGATCATTAACCTCTAATTCCGTCACCAAACCTTAACTAACCCTTATTTTAGTAGTTAATCTTAATTTACTACCATTAAAACACCACAATGACCCTTTTTATCACTCTTCCTCCATAACTCACTTTCTTCGTCTTTGGTCTTAGGTGTTATTTCAATGCTAATTTGTTAGGGTAAATGAGTGAAGCAGGGATCAATTAAGGTTTAGTAACGAAATCAAGGGTTAATGATCCAAAAAGTTGATAGTGACTAATCATTAAGGGCACATGGTGAATTATCAAGAAACTTAGGGGTATGTGGTGAATTTTGAAAACATCGAGGGTATATGGTGAATAAAAAAAATTGTCGGGGGTATATGGTGAAAAATCTGTTTTGCTTATGAATAAGATCCAACACTATTGCTCAGGAAGCTTTTTGGAAGGACAAAGCACAAACCTGTAACAGCCTGAACTTTTAAGAAGGTTCGATTTTTTTGTAAGCTATATTAAGTCTTCATCAGGCTTTGGTCATTTAAGTAGTTAGAATTCTCTCCAACATCATACTAGGACAAAAATGGATAAGCACTATCATTCTTAGTTGTTAAGAAAGCTGAAAGTGGATAAGCACTATCATTCTTAGTGGTTAAGAAAGGTAAAAGTGGATAAGCACTATCATTCTTAGTGGTTAAGAAAGCTAAAAGAGGATAAGAACTATCATTCTTAGTGGTTAAGAAAGCTTTGAGAAGCAATAGTTAAGTTAGAAAGCCTTTGGGAGCCTCATTCCTTAAGATTATGAAAATTGCATAGAGACCAATTTATCATTAACAATGAACCTCCAGTTAAAGAGCCTTTTTGGGTTAAATCGGAGCTCAGAACCTAATCAAACTTGATATATGATATGTTTGGGGTGTCTTAAGGTTAAAATGGTCATTTGTTCCCAAATTATACGTGACTAAATAGTTACTTAGTAAAATATGGCCAGCTGAAAGATCAGTTAAAAGAAACCACCTTAGCAGCTGCTTGAGTGTCGATCTCTTAAAGATCTTTGCATGCATGAAAGCCAACACCTCAAACTAACACCTCCAACAAAAATCACCCTGAAACTCCAAGAAATCGACCTCACCCAAAAGAGGTTATCCCTCCCTTAGGGGTACCGCCAGAACAAGCCTATAAAAGGCTGTTTGGTTTTTCGACCCTTTCTCCTAAATTTTCTTCTTCAACACCTACTTCTATTTACATATAACTCTTCTAGACATAATTCCCCAGTATTTAAAGCTTTTGGTAGAGTTTTCAAGCCTTGGGAAGTTGAAGAATAATCCATAGGAACATAAAACACATTGTTGTAAGTACGACTTTGCATTTCTCTTGTACTTAGCTTAGTTATTTATGTTCTAAAAAACTTGTGTAAACTAATCCCTAGCACTTTACATAATCAGGGGAAGCTGTAGGAAGGGTAAAACACTGGGAATAAGGAGTTTAAGTGCATTAAGCAGCCTAAGTGAAGGTACACACTTAGTTTGGATTGTAACCTAGAGATTTTCCTACCTGTGGTTAAATGATTGTTTCTTTCTATTTTGAAGCATGATTGTGAAATGAAATCTCTTTTGATATGCATATAGTATGTGTGCTTTGAATATATGACATGGATTTTGCATGCTATGGTTCACTGGAGATGTTTTACTTATCCTAAGCTAGGCTCAGACACTAAATTGCCATGTTTATGCTTTTAAATGGAATTTGTTAAGTATATGGACTTGTATGGTAATGAAACACTAAATGTCTTGGATTTTAATCACGAAAGCGAGGCGTGAGCGTACACCCAGGTTAGGGCGGGTATTCCCTAACTGTTACCCAACCAGGAGGGGGAAATCCTGGCGGAAGTAGGACATGTCCGGGTTAAGTCTTGCAAGCAGAACAGTAAAAGGTGGGGTGACGACCCTCAATAGTTTGCTACACTCGTGGTCATATAAAAGATTGATCTTATGAAATCTCTAAGTAATTGAAGTGATTATGACTACTTGCTATTATGACTATGTGTTATCAATTAGTTTTCAAAATACACCGAAACTTGTATTTTCTATTACATAGTGTGTACTCAGCTTTGCTGATATTGTTGTCATTTCTGTGGCCTGTCACTTGGTGGGTGGCAGAGTCAAACTTTGTTGCAGGATTGTGTGGGAAGCCATAATCGAGTTGAGAGCAAAGTCCGAGATTTAAGTTTGTATATAGAGGAGTTTATTTAGAATTACTTACAATATAGATTATTCTTTCGCCATGGAATATGACATTGAATAACTATGTAATTGAAGTCTTATATAAAACATATTGTTTTGTGGGCCCATTACCAACAAGTCCAGGATCGTATATTTCAGGTTGATTCCACTACGAGTGTTATCTAATTCATAAGTGATGATTATTATTTTGGTGCTAATTGAGATTTGTGATTGCTAAGCGAGTTATGCTAGCAGCTCGGGAAGCGGGTTGTTACAAAACCCCCCGAGGGTGACCTCACGTATAGAACATGCGTTAATGAAGCAAGATAGATTGTCCTTATGGCGGCTGAAACAACAGACATGCATGTGCAAAACTGTAATGTCATTCTAAAGTATAAAAAGATTATGAATCGTATTTTTCGAGTTTCACCCACTCATTATTTTTAAAAAAAAAATTAAAATCCTCCCAGTGAAGTCGCCAAATTGTAGGCATGTATTTATTTCGGCTACGCGGTGTGAGCGCGTATTTGACTACCCCATTGTTAAGGTTTTATTGAAAAAGAAAATTGAAGTAGCCAACAAGTCTTTAAAGCAAGACTCATAAACATAATTGGATATTGGAAAATAGTAGGGACAAATTAGTTATACAATGTAGATTTCCCCGTCCTGACTCCATAGATGGTCAATGAACCATATATTGAGTTCGGGGGTGATGGTACCAACACGGTCATAATAAGTTACATTCGCCCATTACTGGCGTCTACTAAATATCGATTCATGTCATGTTTTATGCAATAGAATAACCAAATAATATTTTCATGCACCCTAAAAATAATTTAGTATCGGTTGATTCAGGAAACACATAAAAGACTATTTTTTAGTGATATGTTATTAAGCAATCAAAATTACAGGAAACCTAACAAGTTGTCCAGATTATCTGATTAATATTAGAACAATTCTTTAAGTATTGATTAGCAATAAATAACATGTGAGGTGATGAAAGCATTAAAATCATACAATCATATTACATGCATATGAATACATAAAAATAAATAAAAAGAAAATAAAGATTAGAATGTACAAAAGAGCGCGTTTATATTAAAGATCTACATCAAGAAAAAAATCGTTATTAACTTTAATATAAAAATAATATATTCAAGGACCCTCACGATTATACTGTGGCTTGGGTCTGAGAGATTGACAACCGTCGGGATGAGCAATCGTGAAGCCTGAAGATCTAAACTTGTATATATGAAAGTATTTAATTTGTTTGTATGTGTTTTGTGTTGAAAAGTATGAGTTTTGTAGAGAGAATTTGTGAGTGTTCGTAAAGTATTTAAGATATAAAAGTCGAAGTGTTGTATGGAAAAACCGTATTTTAATTTGGAAAATTGAAGCCTATTTATAGGGAAAACGAGACTGCGCGTCACGCCTAATCAGCTGCGTACACGTGGCACACGCTTTGAAGAAAGGTATAAAAGAACACTGCAAGTCAGGCAGAGGAGTGCGCCAAGCGCAAGACTCCGTGTGACACATAATGCCACGTGTCAGGCACAAACTGGTGTGCCTGACACAGTTGGACAATGGTGAGTATGACCCACGATGGTGCGCCAGGCGCATGGTGGTGTGTTAGGCGCACGATGGTGCATCAGGCGCACGACGGTGCATCAGGCACACGATGGTGCGTCAGACGCACATCATTGCTTTTTGACACGCTTTGATAGCTTTTTTAATTATAAAACGCATTTAAACGATTTTCTTTTATCTTTTGACTCTGGATATCTGATTTTACGGGATAAAATACGATTTTTAATTATAATTTTTTTTCTGAGAATATTTATTTTATTTAAATAAAAGAATTAATTATTATTAAATAATTAATTGGGCTTTTTCAAAGAGTTGCGCTCAAAATACAATAATTATCATGAATAATTAAGTGGACTTTAAAATACAATTTTGGATCATTAAAATACGCTTTAACACTTTTTAAAATAGTTTTGGCTCTTCAGACTGCTCTGCCCTTGGGTCGGACCAATCAAGACCGCGGTATGTTTCATCATTGGATCCTTAAATGGGGAGACACGATTATGTGTCTATATAGAGTATACTGATTTATTTCATGATATTTTATTTGAGTCTCTTGGTTATGGTGCCGTAACTTAAATAATAGGGATATTATCTCGCATAACCCTGACATATAGGCCTTTTTCCCAAATAACCCTGACATATATTTTTTTTCCCATATAACCCTAAACTTGTATTTTGCCATTAAACTTAATGGGATATCTAACAGTGTTAACTATTTTGACATTTATAATGAAAAATCGATTTTTTTTTAAAAAAAAAGAAAAACATTGATGTTTTTCATCCTCTTTCTTTTGTTCTTCATCAATCATGCCTTCATCTCTTTCTCTCTCTCCAAATCCAGATAAAGTTCAGCTCAACCTTCTCGCAACCAACAACAACTTATCAACCATTCAAACCCAAAAACCACGAAATCAACCATTGTTAATCCTCCATAATTATAACCTTGTTCATATTCTATCTTCTCTCTCACAAAACTGAAACTCAATCATACCCAGAAATGCCTCCAATTTAATGAAAACCACCAGTTACTGGAGAAACAACGGAGCAAGGTTCCGGCGAGGACGGTAGCATAATGCGCGGAAGAAGGCGGCGGTGGCGGCAGAAGCATTCTTTGCACTCGTCTCTCCTCTATCTCGCAATTGGGCCGAATATATTGTGGTGAGCGAGAACATCACGCAACAGAAACCAGAGAAGATGAAGATAAGACAACACGCACCAAGAAATAGGAGAACCGAGCGAGCAAGAAAGACAGAAACCAGACCAGAAGAACAATCAAGTAGACAGACCAATGTACACAATTTCAAGCAAGAAAAACAGTGATTTTGGGTTCGAATCTTCTACTGATTTTGGGTTGTTCAAATTTGGGGCTGTTGGGTTTGAATTGGGGCTACCGGGTTCGAATTCTCCAGCAAGAATTTTCCAATTATAGTGGTATTGGTGATGGTGGTGTGGAGATAAAGAACAAGAGAGGGAAGAAGATGAAGAATAAGAGAGGGAAGAAGATGAAAAGCAAGAGAGGCCAATTAATTTGAGTTGAATTAAAAAAAAAGTTAACACCGTTAGATATCCCATTAAATTTAATGACAAAATACAAGTTTAGGATTATCTCGGGAAAAAAAAATATGTCAGGGTTATTTGGGAAAAAGGCCTATATGTCAGGGTTATCTGAGATAATATCCCTAAATAATATATGATATATAATATGCTATGTGAATCGTAGTCTATATGCATAATTGTGTTGCATTATATGATTGTAGGCAGTGAGTAGCCCGCACCTCGTGAAGCCTGTCGCACCACGCAACTAGAAGTCACGCTGGCCAGCATTAAGCGAGAGCAAGTAAGGCAAAACGTGCTAGCAAGTCATGACCAAGGTCGCACCTCACGACCTGCTGGCTGCCCAGCTCGCGACTCGCGACGCTCGTCGCAACTCTCGATGTCTTCCTAATCTCGAGTTACTTTGCGTTGGTTCGCGTGTTTTGCAGGCGGTTTCTGAAGGCATCGTTTCGGTTTTCCTGAAACAGTATAACATTAATATAAATATGAAAGCACTCATATGAAGAAGGTTATGTTGAGGTTATCTTGAATAACTCTCTCACATGTTTTCACACAAATCCCTCAAGATCAAAATCAAAATTTCTTCATCATTTCAAATCTCTCAAACCTTGTTTCCATTTGATAGCGTTCATAGTTAGCGTGACCACTATTGTTTCTTCTTTGTATCTCGAAGGTGAATTCCGTGTAACCTGTATTATACCAATAAGGTCCGAATATTACTTTTGGGAAATTAAATCATACCTAGAAGATTGTTCTATCATGTGACCCATGATTTTCGTAATTTCCCTCACACATACAACACTCAATAAAAACTTCAAATAAGTTCAACCTTATATCTAAAATTTAACTAACAAAATAGATAATATAGTCAATTAATTTCATATTCAACACTCAAAATCCATAATCTTAAAAATATCAGACAAATCTCAAGAGCTAGAGAAAAGAGGAGGAAAATCTGGCAGTTCAAGGTTGGCCATGATAAAGTGCCTCCGCGCACAACAATGCTGGCGGGTTTGCCGGAACGATGAGAACAAAGGGGCCAACAACTACGAGGAGGAGGACCAAGGGTTAGGGGTGGATCACCACCACCAACAACAAAACAACAACAACGACACTAGGGGCGGCGGCCGCGTGATAGAGGAGAGAGAAAACGATAACAACAGTGCCACTTGATTGCAGCAGCGAGAGGAGGTGGATATTCGGCGAGATAAGTAAGACACCGACAGAGTCCCAATGCTCGAAGGCGATTCAGGCGTGAGAAAGGAAAATCGCAGGGAGAGAGAAAAAGTGAAATGAGGGTTTTGGGTTTTTGAGGAAAATGAAACACGAGAGAGAGAAGAGAAGTACAACAAAACGTTCACACAACACAATTTAGGTACTTGCAAATATGCTAATACAAGACATATATATAAATATATTCATCTGGTGCTTCATAATTGTATATGACTTTTTGTTATTGGACTAAAATGTTAATTTCATGAAACTTTCATGGTTTGAATACTCCCTCTATTTACAAATAATTGTTACACTTTAGTTTGTGGGGAGTACCAAGACAATTATAGAAAAAAGCATGAAAGAAGTACAACAAAAGCATTACTCAAAATTGTTAAATATAAAAGAACCATTAAGTTATTGGAGGAAAGAGAAATGTATGAGGTAGAAAAGTTTTCTGTAATGATTAATAAAATGGGTGATGGAGCATATGAGGTAGAAAAATGTAAAGTGGTTGTTTGGTATACAAGGACATTTAATTCCTACGGGAAGTTCCATTTCATATGAAATTATTTTCCTTATGTAATTCCAAAGAAATAACCTTAATATATTTGGTTGACATCAAAGAATTTGCACATCCCATGAATAGATGTGGGAATTCTAAATGACCAAGGGGAGGCTAGGTGGATAAATTCTCACGTTTTGTGGGAATTTCAATTTCCTAAGGAATTTTCATTTCCCCCATTTTCCCCACTTCCTATTGACCAAAAAACTAAATAGAAAATCATGGAAATTTTTATTGCCTACATAATTTCTTGTATACTAAACAACCATTACGTTAATGTGACGTGTTACCAAATAAGATAAAGTTAAAGTATAGCAATTAAATAGAAACAATCTAAAAATGACAGTGTAACAACTATTTGTTATTGATTGTAGTAAGTTTAAAAGAATTTATAGTAAGATTTAGTTCAAATTAGATAATTGGAATCCAATGCCAACAAGTTTTCCCTTTGGTCTTCTTTGCACCTCGACTTCACGATTCAAGTTGAAGTAGAGATATGAAAGATGATGGTGCAATCGCGGCTAGCCCCCTAATATCTTGAGCGTTTGAGATTTTTGTTTTTAAAAAAAAAAACTTTAATCTAAAAAGGAAAGTGTAACAACTATTTGTTAATGAATGTAATAGTTTAAAAGAATTTCTAGTAAGATTTAGTTCAAATTAAATTAGATAATTGAGATCCACTGCCAACAAGTTTTCCATTTGGTCTTCTTTGCTCCTGGACTTTGCAATTCGAGTTGAAGTAGATATATGAAAGTTGATGGTGCAATCGTGGCTAGCCCCCTAATATCTTGAGCGTTTGAGATTTTTGTTTTAAAAAAAAAAATTAAACTTTAGCACATAAGTATGAATTTTTTATTGATTATTTGTTTAAAAAATTTTTTGCTTCCGAATTGTTTAACCATGAAACCTCATATAAAAGTGGTAGAGTGTAATAGCCATGATTTCTACACCTTCTAATTTATCGTTAGTTATTATTATTAGCAAAATAATATATTAAACATTCTTGTTTTTTTTTGGTGAAGGGACACTCTTGTTTTATTTAGGTTGAAATATTAATTTTATATTTCTAACGATCTATTATTATGGTATTTTATTTATACGTAGTGAATAATATTTTTATGCGCGTTTGATTATAAATTAATTTATTAATACTAGCTTAATTATGCTATTATATTTCTGAAATCCGATCAAATAATTTGGACTCCAAATAATATTATTTATTAGTGTTATTATCATATTAGAAAGTTATTTATTAAAATAAATTTCCTAACTTATTAAGTAAATTTATTCAACTTTAATTAAATGAGTGTTTGAGTTAAGTGACTTAAGCCCGAATGCAAACGAAACAAGGGAACCCCCAATATATTCCTTTGCTCTCGACTCGTGGATACTTAATAATTGAGCTTCCACATTTTGCTCTTTTGTCGTGGCTTCATCTCCTTGTGTCGGGGTTTGTTCTTTTTCTTCTTCGTGCCTTCCTCAAATCAAGCCAAAGCAGTAATTTTTAGTTATCAATCTCATTAGTGTAAATATCTGAAAAGATATTTAGTGTCCAAAATTAGAGCTATGTAATTATGTTAAATAGGGTTCTTGTACTCTTGATATATATATTGGAATATATAAGCAATGCCTCCTAAGGGAGATTTCACAACCTCTTACATGATATCAAGCCTTATTGGCACGGTTGTTCTTCTTCCTCATCTTGTGGGCACTGTCAGTTTTTATTTTCTATTATGTATACATCTTTCTCCTTCCTTCACCATGACAGGGGACGTCACTCCTCCCCTTCCTCCTATGTCAATGATCCACGTGCGCCATGACTCATTTTCTTCAAGACCTAGTTCTATTAGGACTCTATTATGTAACTTCCTAGTTATAGTAGGATGCTATGTAATATAGTATTTTAATTGCTTTAGAAAACTTTTGCATGTAGGTTTTTACTATTCTACTTAGAATATGTTTTTCTTACTTTAAGCACTCTACGATTCTTGTTAGAGTATGAGGATAATTAGAGATAGGAGTGCAAAGGTATTACTTGGTGATCAAGTATTCTCTATCTAGTTTTTTATGTTTATTTATTAAGCTTTCATAGTTAGAGTAAGATTAGGTTTATTGATGTATAAATAGCTTATTTTCAGCATTAATAAAGTATTTTGAGATTGAGCAAAGTTAGTTCATTTGTGAATTAAAATTTTTCACCGAGAAGGCACCCAGTTTGGCCATGAAGGTATTGTTTTAGCTATGAAAACAAAAACCCTAGTTGATCTTCAACTTGGTTTAGTTAAATTTATTCATACCCTAGTTGTTATTAAGTCTTGTTAGGATTTAATAACTTCATATCCCTTTCATTATCGTCCAATTATAAAATACCAAAAATAATACCAAGAAAGCCAAGAAACGAATCAAGAAAACATAACTTGTGTCTAAGGGATTAAGATACGCATCAATTGGTATTAGAGCTAGTCTGGGAAAACAGTTCGTGTGGGCGTGTTACAAGTCTGTATTCAGATTTGTTTGGTTCTATGGATAGCTAACAAGGAGATATATCTTGTGTTAAAATTTTAGAATAATTAAAGCAGTAACGAAGTCGCAGCAATCGGAAACATATGCGTCAAAATCAAAGGAAAAATCGAAAATCAACCTATCGCTGTGTTTCTGGGAGGAAACCGCAGCAATAGATGTTAACGGGAATTTTTTCAAAATTTGTTGACTAGTTTGACCAAATCCATTGCTGCAGTTCCCACCCAGAACCACAGCAATAGATTAAAATATTGTTACAAAAATAATATTATAATCTATTGCTGCGGTTTCTTAAACCGCAGTAATAGGGTCATTAGGGTTTTTTATCCTTTTAGCAATAGTTATTAGGCGTCATTTCATCCTTCACCCCTCATTTTCATCAGTTCACCCTCACTACCTCTCTCACTCACTTTTCACGCTCCTCATTCTCACTCCTCTCTAGATCTCCTTCCTCCTCTATCACGCTCACCCTTCACCCTCCTTCCTCCTCTATCACGCTCACCCTTCATCGTCATCATCATTGTCGGCCGATTCTTCACTGTTCTTCTCCTTCGTCGGCCTTTTCCTTCGTCGGCCTTCTCCTTCGTCATCCTCGAGCTTCCTTCTCGTCCTCGTTACTTCAGTCTTCGTCGGCCGTTCTTCTCCTTCGTCGGCCGTTCACCAGACGAAGATTTTAATTTCTCAACGTCCTCGACATCGTCGTTCTTCGCTCGACCAGTCCTCGTCAGATCTAGACCTCGTCGGTTTTTTTTTTTTCACCAAACGTGCGTGTTTCACCAGACGAAGTAATTCAAGATTTCTGTATTTTTTATTTTCTTCATTTTTTTTTAGTTTAGATCTGACCTAAATTGTTGCTGACCTCCTGTAACTCTTTTATTTCGTTTCAATCTGTTCTTTAGTTAGTTTCATTTCCTCATTCTCTTTTTTTATTTCTTTTATTTTATCTTATGTATATTGTAATTGTTTTATTTTCATTATTTATGATTTTATACTTAATGCATGGAGTTATTGTGTTGTAACAGTGGGTTTTAGTTACTTTAAGTTTTTATTGCATTTTAACATTGAAAATAGTATAAAGATTTTAATTTCAAAAAAAAAATTTAAAAGTGCATCTATTGCTGCAGTTTTGGCCCAAAACACCAGCACTAGGTGCACTTTTTTAATATTAAAAAAAACATATTACTGCGGTTTTGGGAAGAAACCGCAGCAATATGTCAACTTATTGTTGCGGTTAAAAACCTCAGCAATAGGTAATTACCTATTGCTGCGCCCTTAATTGCGGCGCTGCTAAAACCGCAACAATAGACCACTTAATGACCGCCGCAATAAGCAATTATTCTACTTGTGAATTGACTTGGTGATCAAGTATTTTCTATCTAGTTTTTATGTTTATCTTTAAGCTTTCCGAGTTAGAGTAAGATTAGGTTTATTGATGTATAAATAGCTGATTTTCAGCATTAATAAAGTTAGTTCCTTATTGAATTAAAAGTTTTCACCGAGAAGACACCCGTTTTGGCCGTGAAGGCATCGTTTTTGCTGTGAAAGCACAACCCTAGTTTATCTTCAACTTGGACTAGTTGAATTTCTTCATATCCTATTTGTTATTAAGCCTTGGTCAGAATTTAATAACTTCATATCCCTTTTATTTTCGTTCAATATAATACAAAATACAAAAAAAATAATACAAATAAAGCCAAGAAACGAATCAAGAAAACATAACTCGTGTCTTAGGGATTAAGATACGCATAAGTCACACATGCATATCATCCTGCTTTGAGTGTTACAAATGTCAAAGCCTTGATTCCTTTGGTTATTGATGTTGACAAGGTTCAATATACCCCTTGGGAAACTCTCTTCCGCAATACCGCAAAAGAAACTCACGAACATAGATAAGGACTTATGCGACCGGTTGGATGCCATTATTTTTCCGGATGTATGGCACCTTTTCTACCGATCTTCTTCTTAAAATCTATGATAATAAGTCCACCGCCATGTAAGCATGGGAACGTTTGTGGAATATTTCCAAGAACAAGGGGACTCGTTTGGTGCACCTTGAGAATTATGGTCTTCTCTTGCTAATTATTGTCAAGCTCTTAAGACTCTCTCTACTCAACTTACTACTATTGATCATCTTATTTCCGAGGAATGTTTGGTTCTTCAATTGGTAGTCAAATTGAATTCCGATTATCGTATGGTTGCTACTCTTATACAACAATCTATTCCCCTTCAATCCTTTCACAAAGCATGTTCCATGCTTGATAGGATCAGGTGAGTCGCGAAAAAACTGAGGCCATCACACCCACCACTAACACGATGCTTCTAGCCGGTGATGGTGGCATCAGCAACACATCCTCTCAACCGGCTCCTGGTGGTAGCCACCGTTCCAATCATGGTAATGGTTAGAATTATGGGAATAATAAATGTAAAGGGATGTAAAAAGGAAAATATTATGGGAAAATTATGGCCAGCAGGGCAATGAGAATCAATGTCAACAAAGCCCACAAATGATCTTTCCTACTTGGGGTCATCCTTGGGCTCCACACATGATTTTCCTCCTTGCCCATATCTATTTCAATCCACTGGTCCGTGGAAATCAGGGCCCATTAAATAGTAAAGTTTATTGGGCCTGACGCCCATTCCTTCTCCGCAGGCCCAGTAGAAGGCCTTTCTGGCTCCAGACAGATTCTAGCCAACAAAATTGCCCACCTTCTTCAATGCATTGTCTCTTCAACCTTCGGGCTCTAATTGGTATATGGATACCGGTGCTACGTCTCATCTAATGAATAGTTCAGGTATTAATTCCTCTATTGTTGGTAGGCGTAATTTTAATTCACACATTATGGTTGGTGATGGTTCTAAAATATCAGTTAAGAGTTCGGGCACATCTTTCCTTACTTCCTCATCCTCTCCTCTCACTCTCAAAAATATTCTTTATGCTCCTAAAATCATTAAAAGTCTTGTGTCTGTTCGTCAATTCATATCAGATAACTCGTTGCATTTGACCCTTTTGAACTTTCCGTGAAAGACCTTTTGACGAGGAAAATCTTGACTAGGTGCAATAGTGTGGGCAACATTTATCCAATGTCTTCTACTTCACCATCATCTACGACGAATTGGTTTTCTTCTCGAGGATGGTAGGTGTATTGTATTTCAGGGATTGTTTTGGCGAGGACTTGTAGATGGGTTTGGTTTTGCAAAAGGCTTTCATTTCTAACTTTCCATCTCTTAGAAATTTGGTTGATGATTAGGATGAATCACCATATACTTTAAGTTTTTGAATGTCGAGGGATATTGCGGCCTGGAACCCTATGGTGCACGCTTCAGATTCAGTAGCGTTATTAGCAACATAGAAGTCGAGTTTAACAGATAGAGGGGTGTGTTTGCCTTCAAGAGATACCTAGAGTACTCTGACACCACATCCCTTTTGGTTTGAAGCACCATTGAAGTAGTGTGCCAAACTGTCATCTTCCGTCGTCAGAAGGTCTTCATCAGGAAACTCATATTCCTCGCGAGATTCGTCGACAGGAAAATCCGATAGGAAGTCTGAAACAGCGTTGCCTTTGATGGGTTTTTGAGTGATGAATTTTAAGTGAAATTCGGCAAGCATTACTACCCAGTGCGAGAGTTTACCATTAAGGGCTGACTTTTCGAATAAGAACTCGATTGGGTCTACTCAAGACATTATGTGTATGATGCGAGTGAGCATATAGTGCCTAAGCTTCTTAGTGGCCTTTACTAGTGCAAACAATACTTTTCTATAGGAGTGTAGCCTCATAGTCTAATAGTTTTTTTTTACTAAGGTAGTAGATGGCACGCTTTTTCCCATCAACCTCTTGTACTAACATGGCTTTAGTTGCGATCATGGGCACAATCATATAGGCTTTAAAGGTAAGTCAGGCAAGGTAGGTGCTAGGATAGGCGGATTGGATAAGTATTCTTTGATTTTTGTCAAAGCCTTTTTCGCAATCATCGTCACATTCAGTGACAACACTATTTTTAAGCTTTCGAAATATGGGCTCACACACCATGGTAAATTTAGAGATGAGTACTGATGTATTGGATCTTTCATAGGAACCCCTTTATTTGTTTTTCGTTCTTAGGTGGAGGCATGGTCATGATGGCTTTAATTTTGGGAGGGTCAATCTCAATCCCTCTAGAACTGATGATATATCCTATGAGTACCCCCGAAGTTACCCAAAGGCACATTTTTGTTGGTTAAGTCTCATGTTGTATTTTCAAAGTCTCATGAAGAACTTCTTAAGGGAAGTATGGTGTCCCCCTCTATCCTTGGACTTAACTATCGTGTCATCTACGTATACTTCTACTTCCTTATGCATCATGTCATGGAGAAGGGTAGTGACAGTTCTTTAGCATGTTGCCCGAGCGTTTTTAAGTTCGTAAGGCATAACAATATAGCAAAAGGTTCCCACGGTGTGATGAAGGTAGTCTTTTCCATATCTTCTTCTGCCATTTTAACCTGGTTATATCCCGCATACCCATCAATGAAGAACAAAAGGGCATGATTAGCAATATTATCCACTTGGACATCTATGTTAGGTAAAGGGAAACCATCTCTAGGACTTGCTTTGTTGAGGTCTCTATAGTCAACACACATCCTAACCCTCTGATCTTTTTTAGGCATATGAAGGACATTAGCTGTCCAGTTAGGGTAGTTAGTTACTTTAATAAAATCTACATTGAGTTGCTTGGCCACTTCTTCTTTAAATTTTAAGGCCACATCAGGTTTAATTCTGTGCAGTTTCTGCTTAATAAGTTTCATGCCTTCGATTAGAGGTATAGTATGCTGAGCGATTTCACGATCAATGTCTGGCATGTCCAAGTAGGACCATGCGAATACATCAATATATTCGATGAGTATTTTGATTAATTTAGCGTGTTCGTGATCATTTAGAGTTAATCCAATTCTTACCTCCTTTGGTTCATTATCAACATAAAGATAGATTTTTTTAGTTTCTTCGACGATTGAAGTCTTATTTTCATGTTCTTCTACTGCTTTGATTAATTCCTTTTCATATTCATTGTTGCAATCGGGAGAAGAAGTATAGATAGTACACAAGTCATAAGCAAAAGAGTTAATTTTATTAAAATCAGAAATCATAACATCAAACAAGGACTCGGCAGAAGACAAAGACTCTACTTGGACACTAGGATTTATAGACTCTTGACATATTCCCAACTGGGAGGCTAGACTCAAAACACCCACACTCGGTTCGGACTCAGACTCGGAAGACTACACTAGTGGAAAAAAGTTATTTTGCTACTTGTCAAATGCTCCGGTTGTTTCACACACATAGCACTTGGTGAGCTTTCTCAATATTTTAATAAAAGGTAAATTTTTTGAATCGAACTGAACCTTATTATACTACAATATTACTTATGGTTTCCTATTTAGTTATTTGAGTTAAAATCTATGCAATACTACATTCAAGTTTTATAACAAGTTACTGAAGAGACCTTTTTAGAGGCAATTCTTACTGATCCTAGTAACTCTTATTGTGCTATTAATTAGGTCCATTTCCTCTGGAACATTAGGGCCAAGACACGTGTTTTCCTCTTGATGACTCTCCTGGGTGTACCTGCAGCTTAATGCTACCAAATTTTCGTGTTCGTTTTGGTTTTCACCTAGTGCAAAATCATTGATTGACATAATCTTTTCACCTATAAAGAGTTTTCCAGCAAAATCATTGATTGGTGCCAACTTCTGCTTCTTGATGGCTTTCCAATATAAGTGGCAACTCTAGATACGATGCTGTAGTTTATGTCTAGTAACTTTTTGAATCCCTTACTATCAACCGACCTCCTGGCCTCAAAATTTTATCTAGTTTTGTGTTTAATGAGACAACGTTGCACCTGGTACTAGGAAAAGAAAATACTACTCCATCCGTCCCATAATATAGTGCTTGTTTCTCTCCTTGAGGTCAAACATTAAATTTTTTAGAAAATATTCCCATTAATAAATACAAAATTACATACTCATGTAGGATCTTATTAGGTTCGCCTTAATGTGTACTTTCATAATATCAACTTTTTATGATTTTTATCAATGCAGAATTGAAAATATTGAAGGTCAAAGGTATATCTTGGAGACTGTGCAAAAAGTAAACAAGCAGTATATTATGGGAAGGAGGGAGTATTAGGGAAGGTTGTGTTTAGTTAACAAACACATTAGGGAAGAGCACAAAGTTTTATCACCTGTTATCTGCATTATACTAAAATGATAGGCTATTTTTATATATTACTAAGACATGGACCTTAATGCTAGTCAGGGGCGAAGCTAAGCAGGGAGGGATGGGGAGGCCTCTTTAGCCTATTGTTTGGCTAAGCTCGCCCCCTTCTATTTTAGGATATAGACAATGGTTTTTTCACCAAGTACCCCCGAGTTTTCAGAAAAGTCATCCGGTACCCTCGCACATTTCAAAATTCACCAGGTACCCTTAAGTTTCTGTAACGCCCCGACTTTCATACATCCTTATCAAGTTAGTTAATCAGGATTAGCAGCGGAAGACCTAGCTTAGTCGGCGCGTTACCGCCGTACTTTCCACTATGGGAAAATACAAGGCGACCTTTGACATTAACTTACAGGGAAAATACCTTGATTTGTCACTCTTTAAAGAAACACTTTAATAATAGATTACTATTTTCTAGAAATTTCGGCAGAGTTTCCTTTGTAAATTGGACAACCCAGAATGGGAAAATGTTTGAAAAACCTGTTACAATAAAACATACCAAATCCGAAACTCAACGCTTTCGCGGAGTAGCAG
Organism: Beta lomatogona; assembly: GCA_947646795.1. Taxonomy (NCBI): domain Eukaryota; kingdom Viridiplantae; phylum Streptophyta; class Magnoliopsida; order Caryophyllales; family Amaranthaceae; genus Beta; species Beta lomatogona. The sequence goes on along the minus strand of CANSNZ010000020.1, from coordinate 3,885,492 downwards.
CTATAGAGAAACAGGAGCACTACTGCTCAACCAGAACTAGAAATAAAACTAAATCGTTACTTATTAACTAATACAAAGTGGAACGTCCTCGCCTCAAAAAAAACATAAAATAATCATAGCTGAGCTCTTAGTACGTAACTGCTTCTATCTTGGAAAAGATGCTCCAGAACTTCAACCTGAAACTATTGTAACACTGCCACCCACCAAGTGACAGGCCACAGTAGTGACAAAACAAAACATTGACAGACACGTTAGCACAACGCTGAGTACTAACCCATAAAACATTCTTAAAACATGCTTTGGTGTCTACGACTCTCACGTAATCAACATGTTCACATCGTTCATAACCATATCACAACAGCATAGCAATATTCACATAATCCATTATCACTCATCATGTTTCGTGACCTTTAAGTACTTTCAAAAATCATAGCAGAGTCGTAACATCATCGTAGTTCTTTCATATCAAAGCGGAAGACATGCTTTCATATCATTAGACAATAAACATTCATAAACATATACTTCAAGTCATACAGAATATCATAAATCATCATCATCTTTCATTTACTTAACTAGTAATGATCGTACTATCGTAATAACATAGTTCTTTCATAGCATTCGTTCAAAAACATCACTAATCATCATATTCATAAAACATTCCATATTTCCTAATCCAACATCGATAACATAATGTGTGAAATCATAAAACATAATCGCAATCATAATCATACTTTCGTAACATCAATGTCATCATACTTCATAGCATTAAATCATTTAATACATCATCTATATAGCATATATTTCATATCATATCATAAGCTTCATCACATCTTTCCATCTTACTTAAGTCATATTGGTAACTTGGCGAATACGACAGAAGGTAAGCCACGGAGAACCTTAGTTCGCCAACAGAAGGGGCATAACCGATTGCAAGTGCCACGGGAGACTTTTGTCGCCCAACAGAAGGTGGCTTGCCACGGGAGTTTTCATCCCCCAACAGAAGGTGGCATACGGAATACGGGTGCCACGGGAGATTATTATCCCCCAACAGAAGGTGGCATAGCCGTATGCGGGTGTCACAGGAGACTATGTCCCCCCACAGAAGGTGACAAGAACCGCCGGGATGGAACATGCACGACCAACATAAAATGCCACATGAGACTTTCGTCGCCCAACATAAGGTGGCATGCCACGGGAGATTTTCATCCCCCAACAGAAGGTGACAACACCGCTAGAATGGAACGTGCATGACCAACAGAACAAAATACTCAGCCAAGAACCATCTTTCACTTTTTTTTTATCATGTTTCGTTGGTTTTACACACCACAATTACATTACATAACCGTAATCGTAATCATGAAAAGTAATCATAAGCATAACATATTCATAATCATGTTCATAACATAATCATAATCATGCTCTTGTAGCATCATGGTTATTCCAAGAAATTCGTTCATAACATCGATAATCATTACATTCATAAAAACATTTCATATCTCTCAATTCATATATCGGTAGCATAATGTGTGAAATCATGAAACATAATCGAAATCATAGTCATACTTTCATAACATCAAAGTCGTCACACTTCATAATACCAAATCATTCAATAAACATCATTTACATAGCAAACATTTCATATCTTGGACACCATATATAACCTAGCCTAAACTTCGTACACTTTTGTATAATCGGAAATCGTAACATATCTTATAGCTTTATGTACTTTCCATAATACATAGCGGAAATGTCATCACATACCTTTCTTAGTTTCATATCACTTTCAAAATATAGCATAAGATCATTTTCATAACACATGGTTTCACAAATATCATTTCAGAGTATACATTTCACCGCTTGCAACTCATAATACACACAAGTCATCTTTACGTACTTCCAGATCATCTCAAGAAACATAAGACATACTTGTTCTTTAACGATGAGTCATTCAATGTGTATATCCTTAAGCTACTTTAAACCCAATAAAAGATTAACCACAATAATCACAGGTCTCTTGTTAGAGGTTATCTAACAAGAGTTAACTTTAACTTAGAAATCCAAAGTTCATTAAACGTACGCTAGTTTAAGGTTCATTCAGGTCGTTCGTAATAGTATCTTAAATAGTTGATTTGCATTGTCCATTGCATTCTAAAAAGAAACTAACAATGTAATTGCTAAGAGAACTCCAAGTCTTACCTTTAATGTTTATATTCCGGAAACAATAACGTTTCCTAAGTTAACTCAATAGAACAAACACACTAAACAGTTAAATAATGATTAATTACTAATCATACCTCAATGATTTACGTTAATACTAAATCATCAATCGAACTAAACAAACAATATTTGTGAAGTTAAGCTAAGAACTTGTAACTTAAATACTTCCCGAAATCTGCAAAGTAATACCTAAAATTATCACTTAACTCAACCTCACTTTGGGTTTACTACCAATAACTAGCAAACGTTCAACATCACCTTATTCATCACGTAATCACACACATCGTTATTCTATTCGAATCTTCAATTTACATGCAGCAACAAATTCAACAATACCAACCACATCACATCTAAAATCCATAATCAAATTACTACTCTCTATTCATAATTTGAAGAAAGAAAACCAATATCAAAGAAAGGAGGAAAAGGTGTAGTACCAACAAGAAACTGCCGGAGTAGCGGCGTCCTTGGTCCACGGTGGTCAGATCAGAGTAACGGCGGCAGCACCGCCTCGACGCAGCAGCAGCAGCAGCGAACGGAGGAGAGAGAGAGACCAGAACCACCACGAAGAGGAGAGAGAAGACGCCAGCAGGGAAGCGAAGCGCAGCAGCAGCAGCGCACGGGAGAAAGGAAGCTCCGACGAGCTTCAAGAACACCGGCGAGGGGTGGCCAACGAGGCAGCGGTGCAGGGGAGAAAGAGAGAGGCCTGGGGTTTCACGGGGAGGAGAGAGAAATGGGGTTTGGGGTTTCTTTCAAGAGAGAGAAATGGGGTTTGGGTTGAAAATATATCAAAAGAGAGAATGAATTTAAAATTCATTTGGTTATTTAAAAATCCAAAAATATATTATTCTTATCTTTATATAAAAAAATTGATTAATAAATACATTACAACATTTTAATTTACAACTCATATGCCAACTCAAATAAAATAAGAATTTTCAAAACATAATTAACTTTATAATTATAATTAACGCTAATTAAAACGCTCTTAAAAATCGGGGTATTACAGTTTCATGATAATACATCAAAATGCCCTTAATGACTAACAACGGTTAGCTCCGTTAGTCATTATCCCTAATCTATACTAATATATTAAAAGGCGTTCCTAAACAAGGAACGGTGCCACGTGGCGCTCTCCCTAAGGGCACTCCATGTAATCCACTTACAACAAAAAAAAAAATTAGAAATTGCATAGTATAGGGTTCGATCTCGTGACCTGAAGCTTATATACTAAAGTCTTAACCACTAGACCAAGTGATATTTAGTGTTATCATCTCCAAGTATAATATTAATAAATGAAAATTTTCCTTACCTGGGGCATAGCCCGGGCCTAATAAATAGTTTTCTTTTTCTAAAACCCTAATAAACCCCACTCTCTCTCTCTCCCTAACCCCTAACCCCTATCGTATTGGTACTCGTTTTGATGGGTTTCTCGAAATTCGTGCCCTTATAGGGTCGTCGGTGGCGTCCGGTTTTTTATTTTAAAAAAGTCGTTTTTTGGCGGTGTAATTGGTCTTTGAAGATCACCTTGGGAAGCGTACCTAGAATACCGTTGTATTGGACTTGTTTTGATGGGCTTCTCGAAATATGTTCCCTTAAAGGATCGTCGGTGGCGTCCATTTTTTTCTAATAAAGTGGATTTAGCGATGAAATCGGTCGTTTAAGATAGCTATTCAGATGACCTGAAGAGTACATTAAGTAGACATGATAGACCAATATTTTCTTGAAAATGGAACAAGAAGCGTGATTTAGAAGTCTCTTTAATGATGGGCAGCTATTAGAGGTTAATTGAGCTCCCAATTTCAACCTAAATAAGGTAAGTCTAACCGTCCTAATTCTTGTTTAAATTCGTATATTGATTGGGTAGATTAATAACCATAAAACCATTTTTTTGTGTAAGTTGAGGAGGAGGCAACCATTAATGGAAGAAGGAGAAAGTGAGAAGCCATGTTAATTCAACTCATTTACCCTGTAAAAACAAGGCAAGTTGATTCCACCTCTTCTTGAAAATTCTTCCCCAAAATTGATTATGGCATACAATTTGTACCCCGAGATTAGTGTTTATTTTCAATTGCTAAAATGTCAGCGTGTTGTTGGGTAAACGTGATTGGTTGTGAATTATGAATAGTCATTTCAGTGTCATATAATGTAAATTATATTATTATTTTAATAGTTCGGGTGATTATGCATCTTGTAAACCACGATTAGTCTCTATGTGATAGCAGACTTGTTAAAATTGGCGTATTATAATTAGAGCAAGCAGAATAAATTAACTTCGGTTGTTTTATGACAACCTGATCTCATAAATGTTACTTTAATATGTGGATGGTCTGGTGTCCGTGTCTTGGTGTTGTTTCTACAAAACACGCTGGTGACGAGAATTTATTGAATCACTGTTTGAAAGAGTTCAAACAGGTACCTTCTCGACGCAAAAATGTGATCTTTGAAGTAGACACTTGGTGAAAATTTTACAATAGCTTCTTAAGAAAAAGGCTATCATAATACTTTAATGTAAGCCAAGCATTTGTACACGTCATCATTATGTTATTTATGGTTAGATATTATAAAATAAGTTAAATAAGGTATATTCCTATTGTGTACTTAATTTAAAGCAGTTTTGACTTTTGAAAATTGGTTATAGATAATATCCTAAATTATACTCTATAAATTCTGAAATTAATGTTTTTTATACTAAATTTGATATGGTATGGAAAAATATCAATTATAATTTCTGAAATAAACTTTATAATATAAGAAATTTGTTTCTAATCGATGAAAAATATGACAATTTATTTGAACAATATTATCATTCTATGGAAAAAAATAAATAAATTTGAATTTACGAAAAAAAAAAATTCAACTCTTTTTTGGCCATATTCTTCAACAAAATTATCAACTTATTCCAAATAAATTTATTCCATGAAAAAAAATAATTAAGATTTAAAATAGAGTTACAATTTTTTGCATGTTTTGCTAATAACTTTGAAGTAAATTGTAATATTTTTTCTAAATTAAATACTAATTTCTTAAATTATAAAGTTTATTTTTAGTATTTAAATTTAATATTTTTTCGTATAATATAGACTAATTTCGTAAATTGCAATGTTTAATTTCCAAATTTATAATTGCTAATTTCATATATCATAAATCATAAATATCATTTTGAAATACCAAAAATATCAATTTCATAATTTATAAATTGCAATTTAAAATATAATCCATAACTTTTTTTTTTATAATTGAGGTTGTTATATTAATAAAGCCTTAAAGGCTGGCGTTACAATAGGAATTAGGAACATAACAACTTGCCCAAGAAGAGGAGGGCTATAAGAGATCACAGGGAGGAAGTAAAGTCCTAGGTGACAACGAACAGTTGTAATACCCCTCATGATTGCTTTAAAGGGATTTAGCAGGCTACTCATTCCAACAAGATGCATCTTTCTTTTAGGTAGTTCAATTCCTTAGTTACTTCACACTTAAGCGTGCTTAGCTGGGAGTAGTCCAGGGATGGCTGACCTCCTAGGAAGCTTCTCGGGGTGCGCATGAGTGAGGACAAAATGCGCCGGAAGAACTTGTGTTGGTTATAGAGGACAGTTAGTGGCCGTGGATGTGCATTGGTGACAATAGACTCGACTCCGGATGGGTCGGGTGTTACAAATGGTATCAGAGCAACCCTATGACCGCGTGCGTGTGGATAATTAATCCAGTGCTAGTCGCCTAGTGGGGGAGGATTTCTAGGGCTATATCACCGACTGTGTGTTGAATATGTGATTAGTTTCTAGGCTGGGGCGACCCACAGGCCGTATGCCGAATATGTGCGTCCTCAGGGGCAACGAGGGCGTTGTTGTTTTCAAGTGGGGGTGTATGTAATACCCCTCATGATTGCTTTAAAGGGAAAGCCCATGAATATCTCAAATCCGGGGTAGATCACTCCTTCTTGAGCCTTGTAAAAAGGTTAAGGAAACTCATAGCAAGGATAATCTTCTCCTTCCCTTATGAATTACCCATTTAAAGTGCGTTGATAGGGAGGAAAAGGGATATTGTCTCTATCCTTGTTGTTGCCGTAAGCTACACTTTGTGCAATGCGTTCTCTTAGCTCCCTCCTTACTGGCTCGTATCCTAAGCTAAACAGGTCTTCCACTGACTTAGAGTCAGGGACCAGTGGTGCTTTTGATTGGTAATTTCCTAATGTCATGCATGGGAAGTGTCCTTTCTTACGCATGATATAGTTGACTACTAAGTTGGACAAGTAGTTGAAGTCAAACGGCGCTAAGTCCTCTTTTATGAGGGCTACTTCTTCAGGGACAAATCCCCGATGATCTTCATCCTGTTCATCATGATCAATGTGGATGATAGGTTTGTTATCTACAATCACCTTGACTTTTTGGTGCAAAGAAGAGGGGAATGCACCAAGCTCATGATGCCATGGTCGTCCTAGTAGTAGGTTGAATGACACTTTGATGTCCATGACCTGGAATATGGTGCGCTTTTCAAGGATGTTTAGGGCTATAGTACCCAAGGATTAGCGACGAGAGTTGTCATATGCTGAATACCTTGGTGTAAAGGACTAAAGTCTGTTTTGTTGAAGCATAAACATCGCGTTGTTCGTAGTGAACATACATTGATTGCAGATCCATTATCTACCAAAGTCCTTGAGACATTCATGCCCATGCGTGCCACAGTAAGATGTAGAGATTTGTTGTGCTTGTTACCTTTAAATAGAAGGTCATCATCAGTGAATGAGATTATTTTTCCTTGGAGTGGCTTCTCAACAATGAGAAAGTTAAACAATCGTTTAGGAGTGTGTCAGACGACACATTTAGCTTTGTGAGGGTGTTCAATAGTGCCATGTGATGCTCGTGAGAATATGCAATTAGTTGCGAAACATTGATTTCAGGTTTTGTCCTCATGAGCTGTTGCTTATAGCATTCTCTTTACAAAGAAGCTCTTCAGGAGGTGCAGACAATTATGGAGTATTAATCTCTTCATTTTCAGTGTCAGATTGGCACCTCTTCCTAAACGATTATGTGTTTACTTTTTTTTTAATATACAGTCATCATCAATATTTAAATATAAAAAAACCAGTCTGCATTTCTTTTCTTCTTTTCTATCTCCATCTTTTTCCTTCTATCCACTATCTTTTTTGAAAATGCATATCCTATCTCTATAGAAAATTATATCCCTTATCTTTTTCGAAAATCCTATCACTATCTTTCAATCATCTTTTATCTCCTTTCTTTGATATCTTTCCATTCCATATTTCGATGTATATCATTTAGGATTTTTTATGTTAGTGTCCATCTTATTGTAAATAAACGTCCATTTAAGATTTCTAAGTCCATTAGAAGTCCATCTAGTCCAAGATGTCTAGGTTCATCTAGTTTCTCTCAATTTAGAATTTTTAACCTCGTCTAACTCCATCCATGTTAGGAGTAGTAGTCCATCTAACTAAGGAGTCTAGAGTCTATGTCCACTAGCTAGAATCCATCCATTCTAGAAGTCTAGGTGAGCCTCATGTAGATTTGGAATCTAGCGTCTTTAGAAGTCCATAAAGTCTAGGATTCCAAAGTCGGTAGAATCTCATGTCCATTAGGATTGCATTTATAATAGAGTCCTTTTCTCATTGCATAGTCAATCATCCATACACTTATTCCATAACCAGGGTTCTTAAGCATTTAGGAATCTCATTGCATACAAATTCATTAATTCAGTTAATGCATTTCACATTTAGCAATCCCGAACTACAAGCCAGTTGATTTCCTCTTTGTAGCCTTTATAGGTTCGAATGCATAGATAGAGTCATGCATCAAGTCTAGTTGCATTCATTCAAAAAAAGTCAAATAATAAAATTTCATACATACATACTACGAGTCTAAAGTTAGTAGAGTCTCATATCCTTTAGAACTAACTACATTTATCTAGGCAATCCATTGCATTACACAACCCATCGCCATACAAAATTCTATCCATCCTCAAACACTTTCATTCTCCATATTTCATAATACAAAATGGTTTTTGAAAACTTATAAGCTCAATCAAATCCATTTAGTCATATAGGCCCATCATGTATCCATGTTAGCCGGAGCCCATCATGCATCCATATAGGCCCAGTACAATTGAGTGTCCAGTCTGTTACATGCATCCATATATTCATGCATTTGCATCTATTTAAATCCGTCTCTCCTTCTTCTTAACCCATCTACAACTTCAGAAATACATTTTTGAAAATAAGTAAGTGGAGTCCAATACGATCTTCAATTTAAAATTGGGGTGCGAGATGGACCTGCAAAAGTGTCCGAAAGCAAGCAAAATCATTTTCATTCATCTTACAAGCCCAACTAGTCATCTTATCTATGGGCTCGTTTAAAAATAAGCTCACCTATCTCAATTCAAGCCATATTTCCACAAATAAGTCCAATAATGATAGAGGCCTAAGTCAATTTCGCTCTGGAAGGCATGGAGTCCTTCACCTAGCCAATTGGTTTCCCTTTGCAATTGAGTCTATGTCAATAAGATTAGCCCCTCAATTCTTTCATTCTATTTCTATTATGTTCATCATTTTCATTTTCTTTTACTAGCCCATCATTACCAGTAAAGCTTCGATTTCGATCATGAAACTCAATGACCACTCATTTTCAACTCAATGACCATTCATTTTCAGCTCAGTGACCTCTGATTCAAAAAGAAAAAGAAAAAATAAAAAGAAAAATAAAAATAAAATGGACATACATATCACCCAATCACCCAAAAGCGAGTAAGAACAGAGAGCCGAGAGAAAATAGGGGAGCAGTACCTTTTTTTTAGAAGGAGGGAGGGAAAAATAATGAAAAAAAGGACCGCAATCACATATGCTCTGATCAGCCGGAGCATTTGTAAATTTTTTTTATCAAAATATTGAAAAAACTAACCAAATGCTATGTTTGTGAAACAAACGGAGAAACAAAAGAACTTTGTCTAATAGTGTCTGTCCTTCAAACCCCAAACCGATTAAACCTTGCCCTCTTTTCCTTACATAAGAGTTCATGTCCAAGCCTTTAAAGAAAGAGTCAATGCCAGCCAAAGAAAGTGCGAAAAATAAAATTCATGGAAAAAATCAAAATGTATGGAAAATTCAAAAAGTCAAAATGAGATTGAAGGTCAAAGACATTTAAAATCAAACAAAAAAAAGAAGAGAAAAAGCCAAAGGCGAGTTTAAGGTCTTGCACACAAGTTTTGATCCAATTTGTATACCTTAACCTCATTATCTTTGCTACTCAAACAAAGGGCCAAAATACTTGCCTTGACCTTTTCCATGCACTTATAAACCACCATCCAACCTCCATTACAATTCCAATTACTCTCCACTTAAAATCAATCTTGAACTTTCATATGTTTAGCCTTAATACCTCCATTATAATATCAAATCATACACCATTGACTACAAAGCCTTTTCAACCGTCAATGACTAATCTCCAAACCATTTAAACCTTCAAGAAAAATCCTTAGCTTCTCCATGGTATGTCCAAACATGCTATATTGAATACCCGAAAAGGCTGCATAGGCAAAAGTTATGGCACAAAAAAATTTCAATAGCAAGAACTACGTTAAGGATACGTAGGAATCTTCACCTTGAGGTCCGACCGCTTCAATAACAAATCAAGGGTCATTTTAAAATGGTTGGCTTTCTGTAATATAGAAGCATACACTTTGTAGACCCCGACATAGACTCGGGTTCAAACCTAGATAAGTCAAAGCCTTTCTCCACCTACATCCTCACTCAGTCACAAATCGCAAAGATTTTTCTTTTCCAATCCAAGCTTTCTTTTCTCTTCAATTACTCCATGACTCGTCCAATATTCCTAGCGATAGTATATGAAGCCTCAACCAAGTTAGACAATCTCCTATATTCTGACACAAAATACCAATTCGAATTGAGTTTGCCAAAGTGGGGCTTCCTTCATCCAACATCCCTATGGTGGTGAATGGTTTCTCCTATATCCAAATCAAACCCCCCAAAGAGTTGTGATCTTTAGACTTTACTTATTGACCCCAATCTTTTCAAAATCAGTCTTCAAAAATCCAAACAACTTTAAGCCTTACATAAACAATACCTTGCACTGCATTGCATCACATACATACTTATAGGTCTAAGTTTGCATATACATACACCATTCATTGCATTATATTCATTATATGTAACATCCTACAAACTTTGAATCTAGCACTGCAAACATACCATCTTATATCCTTAGTCATATATGCTCCTTCCATCAGTCACAAAGTAAGATGTCACACACATCTGACACATGCAGCACTCTGCAGTCTAGTGTCATTTGTCTAGAGATAGCCTCGATCACTAGCATAAACTAAAATGTCATGTAAGACAGTGATGAAAACTCTAGTGGTCGCTTGAACAAGGACTTGATATTGTGAGTCCAATTCGTCTCTCTAACTCTTCCTTGTGTCAATGAGTAGAGCCTTGAAATGCTCCTAGTATCGAGTATACAAGGAGTTAATCAAACTTTTCAAGCTATTGTTAGAATGAGCAAGGTTCCTCGTGGGAGAGGTTCCATCTATGTCAATTCTACAACTTGGTATCCTTAAATCTTCTTGTGCCCGAGTGAACTCAAAATTCGTAGGAATCTCATTAAAAGAACTTGGATTATGAGTGGAAGGCTCTAGACTGTCGTCTCCATTATCCTCAGGTTCTCTGCTCTCTTTACCTCTTGTTGATTGATTATATTTCATTTTGATGTATCAAAAATATATAAAAAAAATTGGTTAGTCCTCCCACTATGGTCGCCAAGAACTTGTTGGAGCTAAAACTGCCACAATCACTGGACACCCTATTGTTTGTGGTCTAAAGTGCCTTGGGGGGTATGGCTCTGAAGGTTACCGACATCTAGGGAGGCCTTGTTAAATTCTTAGTAATAAATAATTTAAAAACATACTTAGCAAGAGGATTTAAAGAAGGAACTAATGAGAATTAAGAGAGCAACTTTCTGTCTAATCAAATTTAATTACATGATACAAAAAACAAAGATAATTAGACTAGACAATTGCAAAGAGTTACGTTAGTGGAAGACAATGTTACCTCCATCACAAGCTTCAACAATTAGAGAATTGCGAATAAAGTAGCTATGTAGAATAAACTATGCTAAACTTACTAGCCTCATAAGCCTATGTCCTAAGACGAAAGCTGAGAACTATGTTCTAAAGAGTACTTTGTGTTTGTTGATTATTGATTGCCTCTTCAAATTAATCAGTGGTCTTTAATATATATACTTCTTGCCTTTTGTGGTTGAGAAGAATTTTCGCTTCTTGTTGTTTGAATTTCCCCGCTCCTTTTACATATGCATAGTCTTCTACCCACGTTCATCTTTTTCCGCGCCCTTAATTATCCATCACTCTCCAACCGTTGCATCTAGAGTCGGGTCTTCTTTAGATCCGTTAGTGCCATCAGAAGGCATCATGTTGATAGGTTTTGGACGTCTGCATATAATTGTGGGCTAGGCGTGACATACGTGGAGTTTGTTATTTCACTAGGAACAATACAAGAGGGGGGGTGAATTGTATATGTAGAAATAAATGGAACTTTTTACGAAATTTTAAACTTAAACAAAGAAACAAGCTAAAGGAACACAAGGGATTTTTACGAGGAAAAACTTCTTGGGCCCAACAAGAAGAAACAACCTCGACCACTCGGGATTTTATTCTTTCACTAATTAGGCCAAACAACTTTGGTACAACCTAATTCTACTCACGGGCCACACCTTGAGTTCCTAAACTCAAGTTCCTGAACAACTGTTCCCTTAACAGCTGTTCCTCTTAACTTCACTTGAAGTTTTCTCACTTTAATTCGCTTCACTCAAAGCTTCTCTCTTACAGAACTTCACTCAAAGTCCCCTTACCCCAAACACCAAAATACAATTTATCAAATAAACTTAGTGGAATTAGAGTAAGAAGGCAAAGAACAAATGGCTTTTATGAGAGAATAAAGGCACTGACACTTTTCTTAGTTAAACTCACTAATTCACTTGGTCAGACACAAATTGAAACTTAATTAGACATTAGTATTTATAGTGGTAATAACTTAGAACGTGGGATTAAAACATGTGTTAGTGGTAAAATCATTATCCCATGATGTTCCTTACCCGGAGGAACACGTTCCTCATTCAACCCATGATATCCATCATCACTGTTAAACGTGGGAGATAATTATGTTACTGCTCCCTTAATTTTAACAACCACTTAAAGCATTATTCCGAAAATCTGATTTAGTTAAAAACTTTTGAATTATTAAAACCAAAATAAAATCCTTTTACCAAAAATATTATCTTTAAAATATTATTATCAAAACCGAAAAGGATTTTTATTATCTTTATAAAAATAAAATCTTTTCCTTAAATAGATTTTCCTTAAAATCAGTTTTTTCCTTAAATAAAACGGTTACCTAGAATCTAGGCATAAATTACTCAACTGACATAATTAAACCGTTGTAATGCTTCATCCTAAGTCTAGTTCCTTTTAATCGTTAGTTCCTTTAACTTATTAGTTCAGCGCCAGTGCGTTTGTTCCTTACAAAATAACAAATGCTCATTCTCATTCTAAGTTTCCATAGTTCCTTACCATTCTTACTCGTTCCTTTACAATGGAACTAGAAACAAAAAGCCTTGCTTTAGTCTTCATGCTCCAATGCTGCTCCAGTACCAAATTATGAAACATCTTCACTTAGTCTTCAAAATCCAAACTTGATTTCTTCCTTGACTTAGTATTCTCTTTGTTCCTTTCATTGATACCTTAAAATTCATTCACTTAAACAACTTGTTAGTCCAATACTTAGTTTGCATCTTTGTTCCTTTGTCATCATCAAAAATAGGGTTCAATAATTTCCCTCTTTTTGATGATGACAACAAAGTTACAAACTAAGGAAAACAACAAATAACATAAGAGAATGAAAAAAATAATAATTTATATAATTTAATTAAGGCAGATTAAAAATTTAATTTTCAATTTTTCATTTTGTCAACTTAGTTTGTTCCTTATCTTTTCCCCCTTTGTCATCATCAAAAAGATCAAACGCTTGGTGATTTTGAGAAGACTGATATGTATAAGACCTTGAGACCATTAACAAGGACCAAAAATGGTTAAGTTAGGAATTTCAAAGGTTAGACTTGCTCAAATATCAATCACATAATACTAGCCATTCCAAGTAAGAAATGATGCTCACAAATCATAAACGAAGACAAATATAGCAAAAGTCATCTATTTATAGCACTTGTTCCATTAAAGTACAAAAGAGAAAAAGAAGAAAAGAAAAGAAACAAAAGCTATGAATTCTTGTTCCTTTAAGAGAAACAAGAACTAGACATTTGGAAGGGAAGGGGAATGGTGTTCCTCGACGACTTCTTCCTCAACCACTTCTTACAACTTCTTCATCACATCTTCATGTTGCCCATCAAGTTGCTGCTTCAAACTATTAAGAGCTTGGGCCATCATCTCCATGTTCGTTTGTTGTTCAATCACGGTATCACTAAGGACTTTCATTAAACCCATCATTTTATTAGTTTTAGCATCTAAAGTCCAGTGAGGATGATTGTATAACTTAATCATATGTTGAGCAGGGAGACACACTTCATTAACCTAGCCAAATTCATCCGAAGGAACTTGTTCTGTTCCCTTAGAACCAGAGGCAGTGGATGGTTTAGGTGGTTGTGGTGGAAGGTCAGTGGATGTAGAGGATAAGGTTTGGTTTGTTCATCTCAACCTTCAACTGTTTAAAGCTGGAAGGAACAGAAAAGGATGAGGGAGAGATGGAAGGAATGGTGGTGAGGGTTACTGGTATTTTTGGTGAGGATGGAGTAGTAGGTTCCTTAGTTGAATTGTGATCATGTTCCTTTGCATCAAAGAGGACTAAAGGAGAGTCCTTATTAGAAGGAACAGGGACAGTTTTAGCAATTTTCAACCTAGTGTTATGTCTAACTCTTTTAGGAACAGGAGGGGAAGGCTTTTTGGCAACAGTTTTGCGCCTCTTGGGTTTCTGTTCCATTGGTTCTGTAGGAGCAGGAACTTGTTCCTCCAGTATGACTTCCACTGGTTCCTCTTCCACTGCCTTGGGCAGTTTTCTCTTGTGAGAGGAACTAGTAGCAATCCTCCCTTGAGTTAACACCCCCTCTTGGACAGAGAGGTCCAAACCATACAATGTTTTTTCATTGAGAATATTTCCTTGTTTTATCCCCAAGGTAGGCCAACCAGTAGTCTTCACTTTAAAGTGAGAGAGAAGAGAGGTGATCAATGCACCATAGCCAACCACACAATGATTTTTAGTGCAATGAGTTAGATGTTGGATAAAGAGAGAAGGGAAGGTTATTTGAATGTCGTGGTCAAGGCAAAACATGTAACACCTATCTAAGAGATCGACCTCATTCCTCTTTTCAGTTCGAGGAATGAGTGCTCTCCAAACAAGATTAAACAGAATTTTATGGACAGGAGAAAGAAGATTGTGATTTATTTTGTTTTGGCCAGCAATTCCCCCAAAAGATTCAACAATTTCATCTTGGGAGAAATTGGGAAAGGCGGTAGTTGCTTTCCTCTTAAAATACAGATCAGTTCCTTTGCAAGGAACTTCCCATATTTTTGCTAAAGTTTCTTGGGAAAATATTATTTTCTTCCCCCTAACTTCTGTAGTACATACTCCATCAGTGTTGATGAAGTTTGCACAAAATTCATCCATAGCTAAAGGAACTAAGGCATTGTTAAAAGCGGTTTCAAACAGGTATTCCATACACTGTTCCTTTAGTATGTCGGTTACTTCATTGAATCTAACTTTCTTGGCCCACTCCAAATCAACACAAAATCCTAAGACATACCTTGAATCACTTCTTTCCACTCATTTCTTGGAGGAAGAAGCAGCAGTTCCTTTGGAAGGAACAGGTGTAGCTTCTTCTTCCCCCTTAACTTGTTCCGGGGATTCTTCTTCATCATCTTCCCCAATTAGTTTTCTTCTTATCACACTTCTCCTAGGTGACTCCAATTTTTGCTCTTCTACCGCCATTGTTGTTTCGTGAGATTTTTCGATTTCTAGGGTTTTGGATGGAGAGGAGGGGTTTTCCATTTGAAAGGTTTTGGGAGTTTTTGATTTTTGGAAAAGGTGAATTGAGTGAGGTTTTTGCCATTTGGTGAAAAGAATTTGAGGTTTTATGTCGTGCGAAGAGGTGTGAAGGAGATGAATACTGGTGAAGTTGAAGCGTTTAAGGAACACGGTTTTGGGATGGAAGAAAGAGGAAGATGCATGTAACAGTAAATGAGGAGTTACACGCGTAAAAATTAAAAGGATAAAAATAAAAGATAAAAGATAAAAATTAATGAAAAGATAAAAAGAAATCACGACTTGATTAAATCTGATTCCTATATTTTTGGGATTTTTGGAATTTTTATTTTTATGGACCTTTTAATTTATGGAAAGAAAATAAATTCTAAGGAACTTGTGCTATAGGAACAACTTATGCTAAAAGTCAACATTCTTCTTATCATGCATGTTTCTTTAACTTAGGAACAATAAGGGGAGTATTATGTGACATTTGTGAGTTGTTTTATTCCTTTGAATCCATGTACATGTTTTGAACATCTTAATTTGCAATGGTCTTAGGCAATTAACCACAGTCACTTAATATCACATGGAATAAGACAAATCAATTCAAACATGGGGGATTGGAATAGGAACAATTACTTATGTTTTATTAAACCTAACTCAAGCCTTAATTTTTCATATCTATCTCTTTGTAGAGGCTTAGTTAGTATATCAACAATTTGATTTTCTGTTTGACAAAACTCAAGTTTAATCAAACCTTTTTCCACATTTTCTTTTAAAAAGTGATGTCTGATATGTATATGCTTAACTCTTGAATGATGCACTGGATCTTTTGAAATACTAATGGCACTAGTATTGTCACAGTAAATAGGAACACAATTAAAGATTATTCCATAGTCACAAAGTTGGTGTTTTATCCAAAGCATTTGAGAGCAACATGCAGCAGCAACTACAAATTCTGCTTCAGCAGTGGATAAAGCAAATGTGTTTTGTTTCTTGGTGCTCCAAGAAACTAAACTCTGACTAAGAAATTGAACCATACATGAGGTACTTTTCCTATTTACAAGATCCCCAGCATAATCAGCATCAGCATATCCTCTTAACTCAAATGTATCACTTCTTGGATAGAAAAGTCCAAGATCATATGTTCCTTTAAGATATCTAAGAATTCTCTTCACGACAGTTCGATAAGACTCCTTGGGATTAGCTTGAAATCTAGCACACAAACCAACACTAAAAGCTATGTCTGGACGACTTGTTCCTGTGGAATCTTCATCTAATCTAGTTGAAGTTTTCATAAGAGTGTGATTTATCTTTGAATTTTCAAGGCCATATTTATTTAGCAGCTCCTTTATGTATTTTTGTTGGTGAATAATTATTCCTTTTTCAGTTTGCTTAATTTGTAACCCAAGAAAGAAATTTAACTCACCCATCATACTCCTCTCAAATTCATTACTCATAAGATTTGAGAATTCTTTGCACAATGATTCATTTGTTGCTCTGAAAATAATGTCATCAACATATATTTGAACAAGTAGTATGTTAGTTCCTTTCGATTTTATAAACAAAGTTTTATCCACCTTTCCTCTTTTAAAGTTGTTTGCTAAAAGGAACTTTGATAATGTCTCATACCATGACCTAGGCGCTTGCTTTAACCCATAATGAGCCTTGTCAAGCTTGTAGACATGGTTTGGGAGATCACTGCTTTCAAATCTAGGGGGTTGTTCAACAAATACAACTACATTTAAATAGCCATATAGAAATGCACACTTAACATCCATTTGATATAGTTTAAATCCCATATAAGCAGCAAATGCAATTAGTATTCTAATGGCTTCAAGTCTAGCAACAGGAGCAAAGGTTTCTTCATAGTCAATTCCTTCTTGTTGATTATAACCTTTTACTACAAGTCTAGCTTTGTTCCTTACAATTGTTCCATACTCATCTAGTTTATTTCTAAACACCCATTTTAAGCCAATCACTTTTTGTTGTTTAGAAGAGGGAACTAGATGCCATACCTTGTTTCTTTCGAACTCATTTAATTCAGCTTGCATAGCAGTGATCCAATAAGAATCAGTTAGGGCTTCTTCATGATTTCTTGGTTCTATCATTGATAAGCGCATGAAATGCACAAAAATTCCTTAACTGAGATCTAGTTTGCGTACCTCTGGATATGTCACTTATTATGAGTTCCACTGGATGTGATTTTTGATGACTCCAAGGTTTTGGTTGAAACTCCCTTATAGGAACAGGTTGTTCCTCTTGAGTTTCATGAGAGGATGAGGAGCTTTGTTCAGTTGTTCCTCTTTTAGTAATTGTTGAATTAGTTCCTTCAACATTTTCGTTCTCAGTAGGAACAGGAACAGCTCCATCATCTTTAGGAACAGGAACATCATTGTTATGAATGTCTTCATTTACTTCGTTCCTTTCCTCTTTTATTTCTTCTTCCTCAATTGAATCTGCATCTTTTCATTTGGTCGTACCAAGCCAATCTCAAAGTCATCAACCTGTTTGCTTGGATTAAAAGTGTCAGATTCATCAAAGATTATGTGGACACTTTCTTCAACACACATAGTTCTTTTATTGTAAACTCTATAAGCCTTACTATGTGATGAATATCCTAAGAATATTGCTTCATCACTCCTAGCATCAAATTTTCCAAGATTATCTTTCATATTGTTATGAACAAAACATTTGCATCCAAATGTTCTGAAATGAGTAATATTGGGTTTCTTTCCAAAATAAAGCGGAGTTTTGTTAATGATAGGTCTCATCATGGCACGATTTATTATGTGACAAGCAGTATTAATAGCCTCTGCCCAAAAGTTCCTTGGAAGTTCACTAGCAATTAGCATGGCCCTAGCCATTTCTTCCAAAGTTCTATTTTTCCTTTCTATAACCCCAGTTTGTTGTGGTGTCCTAGGAGCAGAAAAGTTATGATCTAGTTCATGGTTTCTGCTTAAGTCATCAAATTTATAATTTTCAAATTCTTTACTATGATCGGATCTAATATGCATTAATTTGTGACCACTCAAATTTTGAACTCTTTTAGCAAAGACAAGGAACTCATCATAAGTCTCATCCTTACTTGAGAGAAAAATGGCCCAAGTATACCTAGAGGAGTCATCAACAATAACTAACACATACCACTTTCCACTTCTACTTTGAATTCTCATAGGGCCACACAAATCCATATGAATTAATTCGAAAGGTTTTGTGGTGCTCACAACAGTTTTAGATTTGAAAGAGGATCTAATATGCTTTCCTTTGGCACATGCATCACAAACTTGATCAATATGAAATTTTATAGATGATAATCCCAAAACAAGATCTTTTGATCGAAGTTTATCAAGTAATGAAAAGCTAGCATGTCCTAGACGCTTATGCCATAAGAGTGGATCATCTTCAATAAAACTAAGGCATGTCAAATTGTTTTTAGGAACAAGATCAAGATCCACAATATATGTGCTCCTTTTCCTTGTTCCTTCCAAGATGACATTCTTAGAGTTAATGTTAACGATCAAGCATTTTTCACTATTAAATTTAACAACATTTCCCTTGTCACAGAATTGGGAAATACTTAACAAATTATGTTTTAAACCTTCAATTAAAAATACATTATCAATGGAATGTGATGGTGACTTACCAACCTTACCCATGGCAACTATGTTACCTTTCTTATTGTCACCAAAAGTCACACTTCCACCTTTATAGGTTGAGAGTGAGAGAAACTTAGATTTGTCTCCTGTCATATGCTTGAAACAACCACTATCAAGATACCAAGTGTTGTTCCCCCTCACTCAAACCTGCAAAAATCAACTAGTTGTTAGTTGTAGGAACCCCTTGTTTCGTGGGTTCCTGTTCTTGACTAGTATTTGATTTGGCAACCCATTTCATGTTACTCATCTTCACATTTTTGCCAATCATTCCAGTTCTTAGTTGACATTGATTTATGTAATGACCTATCTTACCACAGTACATGCAAATTTTATCACTGGGTAGGTCAACATATTTCTTATTCTTGTTCCTTTTCTTGTAGTTTTCAAAACCAAGACCTTCTTTTCTTTTAGTCTGTGGTCTCTCAATCCATTTAGGAACAACCATCACTTAGCCTCTGTTCCTTGCAACAACCAGTTCCTTCATGAGATTACAGATCTGTTCCTTTAAAACATTTTTTTCTTTATTCAAATTTTCGATCTCAGATATGTAACCTTTCAAAGGGGTTGATCTAATATCAAAGGAACTTAGAACAGGGACAAATTCCTTTAAGTGTGAAATTTCTAAATTGATTAGATAATTTTCATTTTTCACACTCTGATATGATTCCTTGATTTTTAAATTTTTATCAAATAAATCAAAAAACTTAGTTTCAACATCCGTTCTCATTTTCTTAAGCCATTCTATATGTTCTTTACAAACTTTTATAGCTTGTTCAGTTTGATCACGTTTTTCATGTTCATCTCTACATTCAAGAATTGCATCATAAAGAAGATACTTAATAAATTTCAGTCCTAGTTTTGCCATCTAAGTCTGATTCAAGTCCATGTTGGCTTACCTCAACATTTTCTTCATCTTCTTTTTCGTCAGTGTTTGCCATGAGGCAAAGATTTTTAGTTTCTTCAGTTTGTTGTTCTTCTTCCTCTCCTGTCTTTGAATCTTCCCAAGCTGCTATCATAGCCTTTCGAACGTTCGCTTTAGAGAAAGGTGCTTTGGATTCCTTGTTCCTTTCAGCGAAGCGTTCCTTGTTCCTTTCTTTGGTCTTATCATTTTCCCAAAGAGGACATTCCTTGATGAAGTGATATGTACTTCCACATTTATGACAAGCAGCTTTGTTAAAAAACCTTTTAGTTTTACCTTTGAAGTTCCCATTCTTCATGTTTCTATACATCTTTCGAAATTTTTGGACCATGAGTGCTACTTCCTCTTCTTCTGAGTCAGAGTCATCTTCATCATCTGCTTTGAGGGCAATGGATTTTGACTTAGAGCTTTCACCATACTCGGTATCAAGGTGAAGCTCATAAGTCATAAGTGATCCAAAAGAAGTTCCAAGTTGAACTTAGCGAAGTCTTTTGTTTCTTGTAAAGCAGTGACCTTAGCCATCCATCTATCCTTAGGAAGACTCCTAAGAACTTTTCGAACCTGTTCTTATGATGAAATAAACTTACCAAGAGAAGCTAACTCATTAATAATGTTAGTAAAACGAGTAAACATCTCTTGTATGCTTTCCTTAGTCTTCATGGAGAACAGTTCATATTGATTCATTAGTAAATCAATTTTAGATCTCTTGACTTCATTAGTTCCTTCATGGGTTACTTCTAGTAAATCCCAAATTTGCTTTGCGGATTTGCATCCCATGATCCTATTGTGTTCATGGGGTCCAAGTCCACAATGCAACAATTTAACAGCCATTGCATTTACATCCATTTTTTTGAAATCAACTTTGTCATATTTAGAGAAGGGTTTTGGAATTACCTCATTTTTGTCATTAGTAGTTGTGACCTCAAAATCACCAACATCAATGACTCTCCATACATGGTAATTTTCAGCCTTGCTGAATATCTCCATTCTGTTCTTCCAGTAGGAATTAAACTTCTCATTGAACATTGGAGGCCTTTGCGTAGAGTAACTTTCCTTAAGTTTCTCGGTGGTATTCATTGTTCCTTGGATCTTTTTGTCAATAGGGTTTCCTATCTTTCGTGAGTTCTAGCTCTGATACCAATTGTTATTTCACTAGGAACAATACAAGAGGGGGGTGAATTGTATGTGTAGAAATAAACGTAACTCTTTGCGGAATTTTAAACTTAAACAAAGAAACAAGCTAAAGGAATACAAGGGATTTTTACGAGGAAAAACTTGTTGGGCCCAACAAGAAGAAACAACGTCGACCACTAGGGATTTTAAACTCAATTCTTTCACTAATTAGGCCAAACAACTTTGTTACAACCTAATTCTACTCATGGGCCACACCTTGAGTTCCTAAACTCATGTTCCTGAACAACTGTTCCCTTAACAGTTGTTCCTCTCAACTTCACTTGAAGTTTTCTCACTTTAATTCGCTTCACTCAAAGCTTCTCTCTTACAGAACTTCATTCAAAGTCCCCTTACCCCAAAAACCAAAATACAATTATCAAATAAACTTAGTGGAATTATAGTAAGAAGGCAAAGAACAAATGGCTTTTATGAGAGAATGAAGGCACTGACACTTTACTTAGTAAAACTCACTAATTCACTTGGTCAGACACAAATTGGAACTTAATTAGACATTAGTATTTATAGTGGTAATAACTTAGAACGTTGGATTAAAACATGTGTTAGTGGTAAAATCATTATCCCGTGATGTTCGTTACCCGGAGGAACACGTTCCTCATTCAACCTATGATCTCCATGATCACTGTTAAACGTGGGAGATAATTATGTTACTGCTCCCTTAATTTTAGCAACCACTTAAAGCATTATTCCGAAAATCTGATCTAGTTAAAAACTTTTGAATTATTAAAACCAAAATAGAATCCTTTTACCAAAAATATTATCTTTAAAATATTTTCATCAAAACCGAAAAGGATTTTCTATCTTTATAAAAATAAAATCTTTTCCTTAAAATAAGATTTTTCCTTAAATAAAACGGTTACCTAGAATCTAGGCATAAATTACTCAACAGACATAATTAAACCGTTGTAATGCTTCATCCTAAGTCTAGTTCCTTTTAATCGTTAGTTCCTTTAACTTATTAGTTCAGCGCCAGTGCGTCTGTTCCTTACAAAAGAACAAATGCTCATTCTCATTCTAAATTGTCATAGTTCATTACTATTCTTACTCGTGTCTTTACAATGGAACTAGAAACAAAAAGCCTTGCTTTAGTCTTTTTGCTCTAATGCTGCTCCAGTACTAAATTATGAAACATCGTCACTAAGTCTTCAAAATCGAAACTTGATTTCTTCCTTAGTATTCTCTTTGTTCCTTTCATTGATACCTTGAAATTCATTCACTTAAACAACTTGTTAGTCCAATACTTAGTTTGCATCTTTGTTCCTTTGTCATCATCAAAACTAGGGTTCAATAGAGTTACATTAAGTGTTTACCAGAGATTTTCCATCATCACTTGCTTAGTAATCATCGCTAGTTGATGTGTTAAAAATGGTTGTAATAACAACGATTGAGACTAATTCTAGAAGTGGAGGAATATCACTATGACGGGCACTAAATATGACAAAGTAAGGAATCTTCCTCTTAATCCCGGCTCTTCACAGCCATTCACGTGGACAAGAATTAGACATCATGTTAGAGTACCAATACTACTATAAATAACCATTTGGTACTATTCTGCAGGTACATTCTAAACACACACACTTTTTTTCTAGTTTCTCTCTCTAAATCCTGAACAAACATATCTCTGAGTTGATAGTCGAAGGGGGTTTGCTCGCATCCTTCCCCCTTACATTTACGATCTTGCACACTCTCATATCAGTCACCTACTCCACTTCTCTTGACGGACTTACTTTGAAGGTTGTGACTTGTTTCATTACAGGAACAACTTGGCACTAGGAGGAGACCTAATTTGTAAGCACCACCATGGAACGCAACACAAAGACTATTATAACACCCCGTGTTTTTACTCCTAATATTTCGCCTTTAATTATACTAATTAGTATTTTAACATTAAAAATAATTGGGAAATTCCCAATGGTGACCTCGAACTTATCAAGTTTCCCATTGGTGGCCCTAAGTTTTTTTTTTATTCCCACTTATAACTCTCAATTATAGTTTTATTCCCAAATGTGGCCTTATAGAGTAAAAACCGTTATTTCGTTAACTTTTCATTAGAATAAATGTCTCGATTTGGGTGCTTGAAAATTGTCTAGATTTTTATGCCGCAAATATTGCTCAGTTAAAGTTTTGAGAATCATTTTAGTCCTTAAGGCTCACATTTAAAATCTATATTGGTTTTCATGCCTAAAGATTGGTCGGCTAAGGAATTGAGTGTCAATTTGGTCCTTAAGGGTCAAATTTGACGTCAAAATTGACACAAAAATGATCGGAAGCACCTTGGTTTGTGTGCCAAGACATTAGTTCTAACGGAAAGTTAATGGAATTAACGATTTTTTGCTTTATAAGGTCACATTTGGAACTAGAACAATAATTGAGGGTTACCAATGGAAATAAAAAAAAAAAATTGAGCGTCACCAATGGGAGACTCGAAAAGTTCAAGGTAACCTTATGGAATTTAGGAAAAATTGACATTAATAATCCCAACTTTCACAACTCTTCTCAAAATAATCCCAACTTTTAATTATTAATAGAATATTTTTGGGCATGTGTTTTCTTGTTATTATAATATTTTTTATGTTCTGTTATAGTTATGTATTTTATTTATAGTGGTGAGTTATTTATTTAAGGATGATATTATTGCCGTTAATTATTTAAGCGCTTAGGATTCGGTTTGTCACGTAGCCATTTTATTATTCTTTTGGACCGTCACAAGTGATGAAAATAAGTCCATCACATGTTACAATATGGCTGGCCGAAAATCAGCAAATGTACGAGTGAGATTGAAGAGTTTTGATGCTCACTAAGCCATCCTTTGTAGTTTCTTGTAATCCCCAACGTAAAACCTTCATTAATCCTTCTTAAACCCTTTGTTTTTCCTTTTAAAACCTAATTCTTAATCAGAAAAATTCAGCAACCTTCCCATTCATTTACACACCATTTTCAGACACTATTGTGAGAGAATTTTCATCTTTCATCATCCATAAACTTGCTATACTTGTTCCTTGTTAATTCTACCTCACTAATCCTCCTACTAATTGAAGTTTTTGGTGCATTTGGAAGCGACTTGGAGGACGACCATCATTCACAAGGAGAGCACGCCTAGTACTATAGTTCTGCACTTCACCCGATGTTCCAAGTAATTAGTAGTTGTCTTAGAACGTTAGAAATCATGATAGTTTTAGGAAAAGGTTTAATTATTAGGAATTTGTTTGGAATTGTATGTTATTTAGTTAAAGATAGAGTTTTGATTAAAATGTTTATAAATGCGTGTTTGCCGTGTCGTTTTTGTTGTGTTGGGAAATGATTTTTGTTGTGATTGTTGTTGTTAGAAAGGTTAATGTAATATTCACGTGATTATAATTGGTATGATTATTTTCTATGTTAGAATATGTTTTCGGATTTTGTTTTCAAGAGTTATTATAATTTTCTTATGTTGATTATCATGTGAACTTTTTTTTGTTTAATTATTTGTGTGAAGATTTGATGAAATTGTTGCTTGAGTATTGAAATATTTGGATTATTATTGCTGGATTTTTGTTGTGGAGGTTGTTGATACATATTTGTTTTATGAAATTCTTGGATTTTGATCATTTTTGGACAAATTGAATGAATTCGTCTAGACGCGTCACACACACCTGAGATGCATAAGACACAACGCATGTGCGTTAGTCGCACGAGCGTTGCGCTGAGCGCACGTACGGCCGTGGTAGACTAGTGGGTTAATTCAGTTGTTGCATGCCTTTCACCTAATTTTTGTTTTGTTTCGGTTGCTTAAAATATGTAAATGATTTACGGTAATTTTATGAATTCTTTTGTGTTTATAAGATGTCAAGTTTTGATTGTTATTTCTTTGGAAATGAATTTGGGGATGTAAGTTGGTTATTTGTGTGTTGTGATTTTATAATATAGTTGTGGAAAAAATTGATTCATGTTTAGTATGATGTTATGAGTTTGCTTGTTTCATGAGGATTTTGGTTATTGTTATATTTTTTATGAGAATTATAGAAATGTGATGATTTTGGGATTTGAATTACTTGGGATTGCGATCCTAGTTTTTTCGCTGATTTGGGTGTAAGGCCATTGGGCATCGCTATGTATTTGATGATGGAAGAACCTTGATTTGAGTTTGTGAATTTTTTTTGAGATGTAAGATATTCGGAGGGATAAATGTAGTCCCTGGTAAAGAACATGATAACCACCTCGGTTGTGATCTAGGGGTTAAGCCTAGGTTTATTGTTGTCGTCCGAGAGGTCAGGAAGTACTCAGCTGGGTACTATCCTGCATCAGGAGTTTGGACATTCTTAGAAATATGCTTTAGAGAATGTAAGCCCATAGGTTGTCTAGAGGTTGCGATCCACTAGCGTTATGCTCTTTTTCTCATAAACTCTTTTATATTTTCCCTATGGTTTGCCATGGTTATCTATGATTACGAGAACATGTTGGTGTTTATTCTTCGTTATTTATATAATTCATGCTTAGCATATTTGTGTTCATGTGAGTTAGTGTTTTAGAGTTTCGATATGATTATTTATTAAGTGTAGTATGCTGTGATGAATTTCTTGATGATTAAAGTTTATTTCTAATGCTATCTTGATTCTAGTTATTTTGGGAGAACTACTAGTTAGTCCTGATTGATTGTGGATTATTTGTTTTTTCTTTATTATTGCATATGCCTCCGAAGGCTAGACGTATAATAGTTTGGGCACGACAAGTGCGTTTTGGGACATTTACTAAGTTTATTGTATATGTTCTAGTAGATGATATTTATGGGGGTTATAGAAAAACTTTTAGCCTCATAGGTGTTAAGTAATACTAGTTCTAGTGGTTTTTTTCCATAAGAGATTTTGGATTTATGATTTGGGTTGACTAGTTGTTGTTTTTCTATGGATAATAAACTTGTTTTGAGGATAAATCTAGTAAGATATTTATGATTTCCTTTATTTATAATATTGCTTAGTTGAACTTTAGGTTGACAGTTCCATCTCGGCGATAATTCTAATGTCGTCTTCTTTTGTCATTATTAGTTGTAATATTTTATTCTTTTTTGTGTAAATGGATGAAGTGTTACAGTTGGTATTAGAGCAAATGTTTCAAAACTCTCTCTGAGTTGCTACATGTTCCATGAGAAATATGTACTCTTGTAACTATGATTTCTAGTGTCTTAGGCTTCAAGAAAAGTTCTTAACGAGAGTTACATGGGTAGGAAGAAAGCTCGGGGAATTATTTTTGTTAAAAGAAGTGCTATATGTTTCTTACGTGCAATTATTTCACTAGTATTTATTTCTTTATTTTGTACTATGCCTCTCCTAGATATATTTGAATTAAGCACGTAAGGCGGTGCCTCGCCAAAGGCGCTAGGCTCAAGAAAACGCAATCATTGCCATGGTTAATTGTTCCGATAATCCTGCTGAAGGGCAGTCTGTGTTTTTGATTGATTTGATCGTCATAGGCCGTCGACCTACAATAGGACTGTTGATCCAGTTATTCTTGAGAGTTGCCTTAGAGAATTGGAGAAGCAATTTGCTGCTACTGGTAGTCCTGCCGCTGAAATAAAGCCTATTGGTACCTATTATCTGAAACTTAAGGTCGATAACTAGTGGAGTATTGTGAAGAGTAGTTGCATGGCCACTACCTTTTTTGGTTAGGCTTAGTTTGTTGCGAAGTTGAAAGAGAGATTCTACCCCGACGAGGTTTGTTTGCAAAAGCAAGAAGAGTTCCTATCTCTCTCCAAAAGTACTCTGAGTGTTCAGGAGTATACTAATAGGTTTATCGAGCTGTCCAGGTTTGCTACCTTATAATCAAAGACCTAAATAAACGTTCCATCGCTATATTCAGATAATTTGGACAACTGGATTAGGTTCTTAGTAATTTGATTGCATAATAACTTGTCAAAAAAAGTAGTCTTTTATGTGTTTAATGAACTAACATAGAATAATTTTTAGATTGCATTAACATATTGCTTGGCTTTCTAATTGTATAATACTCGAACATGAATTATTCTTAAGTAGAGTCCATCGATGGGCTAATTTGATTCTTGATCATATTCGTATCCTCACTCCCGAACTCAATATTTGGTTCATTGATCATTCATGGGGTAATGACAGGGAAATTTAAATTGGATAAGTCCAAAGTTGCCCCTATGGTTTCCTAAACTGGATTAGGTTTATGAGTCTTAAAATACTTGTTGACGACTTGAAAACATTTTTCAATAAAAATTTATAAAATGAGGTAGTCAAATACGCGCTCATTTCGCCTAGGCAATAAAAACATGCCTACAGTAGTGCCTCAGCATGAACACAAAGGAAGCAGACTCGAAAAAACTGTATCATCATCAGTTGCATTTACTGGGAACGAATATGTAATAGATCTAAAAAAGGGAGGGAAAGAACAATGAAAGGCACCAACATTATTTTGATTGGTTAATAGGATGTAGATGAAACTTAAGTACCAGCAGCAGATTGATTCACAAACTACATTTTATGTTTTTGGGAAGATGATCATTTTTTTTGTAACTTGCGGTGTTGAAGTCAAACCATAGTGCATATTTTGATTTTTGCAAAGAAGTCAATAAAAAAGTTGCCTTTTTTTGTATCACACTATGGGGTCCCTTTTTTTATGTAGTCAAAGGTTTCTTTTAACCAACTTTTGGGTATGTGCTATGACTAAAGGCATTGAATATTAATGGTACAAATGTTGTAGGAAAATTATTGCAAACATTTTGATATCTTTTGTACTATAACAGAAGATGGTACACATATTTGCCACAATATTCAAAAGCACTCATTCCATTACATGTAAACTTTAACAAAGGCAAAGCAAATACATATATTATTTTCTCTTCCACTCGCAATTTTTGTAAAACTTGCCTAAATACAAAGCAAAAAAAACCCAAGAAATTAGAATTGCTACAACATAAGTATTCTCTCTTCCATTCATAACCTTCATTTGTTGCTTTAAGCTCCTATTTTCAACATTTAGTGCCTTTGTTACCATTTCAAACTCCATGTTTTTCTTATAAACATCATTCTAAGTTTCAGTCTCCCCATTAGCCACACTTTTGTTCTTCAAATCCTTCAATTCAGCTTCCAAGCGTTGATTATCAGCTGCCAGATCATTAATTACTTCAATTGCACGTAGCCCATAGCTTCTTTGTCAATCCATTCAAAGAATTTACAATCATCAACCTATATTTTAAAATTATTTCCAATCAAAGTAAATACCAAAATATATATATATATATATATATATATATATATATATATATATATATATATATATATATATATATATATATATATATATATATATATATATTTCAAGTTAGACATGTATAATTAATCTTACATTCCACTTTGGACACCCATAGAAGCGTTTTCGTTGATTATTGTTGAATTTCCGTGTACCATTGATGCGTCATATTTATATATAGTTTTTAAGTGCATTTAGGTTGCATTTTAGAGCATTTAGTTTCCTTATTAGGTTTATTATTGTACCATATTCTCAAGTTACACTATTCTACTCCTATTGGTTATGTTTTTGTGATTCTGATAAATTTCAGGTACCGAATACATAAAGTACGTTTAGCCAAGCTTGGGCATCAGAATCATTTGGAAGAAGCTGCATTTATTAGGATGGTCGTTTATATCTTTCGTGCGAATTTGAGCCAAAGCATAAAATTATTTAAAAAAATTTAGAAGGAGTCATACCTACTCTTCTAATTATAACTTTCCTTGTGCTTATGAGAATTGAATGATTCTAGTGGCATTTGAAACTAGACTTGCAGGGATTTCCAATGATAGGTTGGACGACCCAAGCCGAATTTCAATTTTGGAAGATATGAGCTACGCAAGTTCGTATTGTTTTACTCTAGTTTGTTACACTTGTACGGATTCGTTATTTTCACCCATTTAATGATTAATTCGACTTTCCGTATCTTGCAACTTACTTTACAAGTCATATTAGGTTACTAGTCTTATTTATATTAGGTTTCACTCCTTGAATAAGACTATCTCTCTCTCTCTTTCTCTCGTTAGTTTTAGTTTTATTCATCTTCTTTATTCTCTCTAGCTATCCTAGTTTTTCTCATTCTTCATCATTCATGAACTCCATTAGATCAATTTGAGGCATTTTTATTTATTTCTTTCTCTTTCTTTTATATATTTCTTTTCATTATTTTTTCTTTATAGATCTAATTTTTATTTTTTATTTCATGATAGAGCATGTTTGTTTCTAGGGTTTAAGGGGATTCTTGAATGTATGAGAAACTTGGACAGGGGGCTTATTTGTGATTTTTCAATAATTACTTGATTTTAATATATCCTATTGTTCGTTATTATTACTCGTCAATTTTGTTTGGCCACAGATTTGATTGATTAAGTTGTGCAATGTTAGATTATGCGCTGAGAGGCAAAAAATGAATGTTTTTGCTTTATAGACACGTAATCGGGTCTCCACATTTAAGGATCCGATGATGAAACATACCGCGGTTTTAGTTGATGCAACCCGACGAAAGAGTAATGCGAAGAGCCAACTCAAAATAAATTTAAAGTGTATTTCGGAGTCGTATTTTAAAGCCCAATTAATTATTCATGATAATTAATTGTATTTTGAGTCCATAAAAATATGTTGAACCATTTAATATACTTTAAGCCCAAAAGCCCAATAGTTTTATTTTTATTATTTTTAATAAATATTTTCATAAAGTAAAGGAAAAATTGTCAAAAATAAGTCAACCTTTAAGCCATCCATAAAAACAAGTCAACATTTTGATTATCCCTGAATAAGTCAACCTTTGATACCAATCTGTTTTTAACAAGTCCTTGCCTGTTGTTAACTTATTAACTGCTTAAATATCATATATGTAACTCTTTAAAGGGATGAGAGATAAAATAAAAAGAAATTACAAATTACAAAAAAGAAAGAAAAATGTCATATTATTTGTAATTTAACTTGTTTAAAATTAACAAGTACTAAAGGTAGACTTATTCAGGCTATAATCAAAAGATGACTTATTTTTAGCGAACTGGACAAAGGTTGACTTATTATTGACAATTATTCCAATAAATTGAAATCAGATTTTTAATCCGTAATATTAAATTTTCGGATTTCAAGGGATAAAATAAATCTTTAAAAACGCTTTTAATAAAAAAAGGCTGGCAAAATGTGTTGGACGCAAGCGGTGCGCCTAGCGCATTAGTCGCGATGTGTCAGAATACATGGATCTGTGTGTCACATAGAGTCCTGCGCCTAGCGCACCATTCTGTGCGACACACATGCTTTATGTCTTATCTTTTTTTAAAGACGCGTACCACGTGTATGTTGTTTATTGGTTAGTTGCTCCATAATTTAGAGTTAGATTAAAACAACCATCTCTATGCGGATTCGATCCTACTTACCCTACTATATTGTGTGAAGGTTTTATTAGGATCTTATTTTAGACATATTTACGCTGTTGGGGAGACGGTTTGTCTTATTTAGCTTTTATTGTTGGTGTGACTAATGTATATATAATATTCTTTTGTCTTTCCTCTTTTGTGAATAATTGTCTTTTCTCTTCATAATGTCATATTGTTATCAGAACGAGAAAAATTCTATTAATAAGCAACATAGTTATAATTTTTGGAATTCTCATGTTTCTAGTTTTGATACATCATATCAAAATTCTCCTAATTTTACATGAGTTCCTATGAATTACCTTGTATTTCCCATGACTCCTACTTGTATGCTAGTGAACCCAAAGCAATTTTTTATTTTCCTCAATATATGAGAATGAATTGTTGTAGAGATACTATCACATACTTGACTATTTTGTTGGTCCTCATGGATTTGAATAATGGAGGGTTTGAACGATGAAATGACAGAAGTTTTAAATTCCCTGAGTAATAGTAAATTTATGCATAATAAGACACTAGAAGGTCGTTGTAATTTGATTGAGCAGTTACTTTAAGAAACCTATAATTGGGGCATGACAAAATTTGTTAACCCACCCCTAGTAGGTTCTTCTATTTATCAATCTAATACCACTCCTTTTTATTATTGTTCAAAATGTTATGCTTATGATCACGACATTTCTCGTTGTCCATATAATGAATCATATATGCATATCAATAATTCTGCCCCTCAAATTGATTTGATTACTTCTTCATCTGAATCATATGATAATTTTAAGGAATCTTTTTATGATTGTATGAAGGAATTCAACAAGGTTCGGGAGGATCATAAATTGAAAATATCATCTATTGTTGATGGTCAAAGACCAATAGCATATAGAGTAAAATCTATTAGCCAACTTATTAAGCAACATTTGTATTATGATGAAAGGTTGGTTTAGAATACTAATTCATTTGAAGGAGGTTAGCACTCGACTCTTGATGATGCTTTAAATAAGGAAATGATGGATTCAATGGATATTTTTAAGGAGGATGAATCATTAATAGTAGAATCATTGAATGAAAAAGCATTGTTGTTGAATTTTTAAGTGAAAACTCTTTTGTCAATAAGCTTATGATGAGCATGAAGTTTTGAATAAAAGTATTGATGTTCCGATTCTAGAGGAGGCTTCTCATAGGATTAACACTATTGATGTCTCGGTTAATGATGATTTGTGTCAACCCTTTATGCGGAATTATTTGGATGCTTCGCTTTATCTGGAATCGTTTGTAGGTAATTCTAGTCGGTGGAAGGATGAGGCGGATGCCTCATAGGAAGCCCTTGAAGATAAAGAGTTTTTTTTTATGTTGAAAGCCTAGCAATTGATGTTGAGCCTACCTTTTATCACCCTGATATCCTGTTTCATATATGCTTCATCTTGTACCTTCATCCCATGTATTATGTCCTCCTTATTTTCATAAAAAGCTATTGTTACATGCTAATATTAACCAAGTAAATATTCATATTCAACCTGTGAGACCTATGGAAGATAGTTATATATATTTTTCTTTTTTTTCTCATTATTTTTGCTTTGATTCTTTTTCTTTTGATACTTCTAACCCTTTATTTGCGCACTTAAAATGTGCTTGTAGTCAAGCCATATCAAGTGTTCAAGGACATGTTTGCTTGCCAATTTGATAAGTTACTCAAGGAATTATATTATTTTGATCGAAAAGGATCGGATTATATGGTCGTGCGAGATCTTTTTTAAATTAGCTCTTCCTGGAGGCAACCCGACTCTTTAATTAGTTTCATTTTTTTATTATTAATTTTAAATTCACTTGAATCCATTTTTTATCTCCTTTTTATTTGTTTCTCTAGATTCACTAACAAAGCTATTATAGTTGTTCAATGGTTTTTAATTTAGGAAAAATTGATGGGAATAATCCCACCTTTGGGTGCTCTTCTTAAAATAGTCCCAACTTTGGACTAACTCAATAAAATCCCATCTTTTGTCTTATCTTCTTAAAATGGGCTCCATTTACCAGCTGCCTATTCGTAACCTACTAAACATTAATAGGTTTTACTTTTTTATCTAACTTGAATTAATGATGTTTAAACAAAAAAAAACGGGGTCCTTTGCAATTAACTCACTGTTCATCTTCTTCTCTCTCCATCTCTGTGGAAGCTTTTTAAGTCCCAGAATTTCGAAGAATATTGCACATTGTGACAGGGGAAATCAGGTATTTTTTTCTCTCTTTCTTCTTTGCATTACTTCAACTTTTTTGTTTTTCAGTGAATTGTGGACAAAAATGTTTAGGTGTTTAGTTTCGAAGGTAGTATAGAAAAAACTTGCGAATTTTGTATTCTACCACCAAAGTAATAATCTTTGTGTTACATTTTTTAACTTGATGGTTAATATGAAAGTTGCGATGTTCCCAGAATTCTTGTGGGGTTTAATTTTGTTGTAGTTTTATTGTAGTGTACTTTTATTGTGGAAATAATTGTTTGGTTTTGGTGCATAAACTTGAAAATGATTGTGGTGCTAGTTTTTCTATGTTTTTGTTGTTGTTTGGAGTAGGTTGATAGTTGCAATTTAGGTTGTGTTCAATGGAGATAGCCACATTAAGGTTTTGACATGGTGGGCTCTTTAAAACACAGAAAAAAGGGTTAGTGTATTTAAGGGGGAGGACAAAACATTCGAGGTAGATCCATATGAACTTTGCTAGTGGTGGATTGAGGAACTAGCCAAGAAGTGTGGGAGCTATAGGATAATTTCTGAAGTATACTATCTACTTCCTGGGCTGACTATGGAGGAAGGGTTGAAAAGAGTTTATGATGATAACGAGGTCAGGTAAATGACTGGGGTGTTGGTCAAAAAGGGATATCTTGACATATATGTGGTTCATAGGCTTGATGGGCCAGAGGTGTTGCCTGAAGCACTTGAGTACATACCAATTCCTAAAGTGAGTCACAATGATGAGGGTAGTTAATTCACATCCTAAAGCGAGTGTTAATGATGAGGGTAGTTCACAAAGGAGGGCAAAGAAGTTATCTCCAAGGAGAGCACCTAAGAAAGCTGCAGGGGGAGAAAAAGGGTGGAAGATGTGAGATTTTCCTAAGCATGGAGGAGAAAAGAAGTCATGCTTAGTCAAAGATGCTGCCAGGTCAGCAGATATAGGCCCCCCAAAATCTGACTTCAATTCAACACCTACCCTAGAAGAACCTTCTTTTACCTGCACTAATAACAAATCCAACAACCCATCATCCCCTTTACAAAACAGCATTCCTGAGGTTCCACCACAAACCAAAACTCACACTCCACCACTTTTATCAACAACACAAAACAAAAGCACAGACCCACCGATTTCATCAGCAGCCCAAACCAACAACACTGAAACACCTCCATCTCCTCCAGAGACCAACAACACTGAACCACCTCCATCTCCTCCAAATACGAACAACAGTCAACCACCTCCATCTCCGTCACAGACCAACAACATTCAACCACCTTCATCTCCTGCACAGACCATAAACATTGATCCACCTCCATCTCCTGCACAGACCACCAACAAATCTAGGGCTAGGTGTAAAAATGTGTCTGAAGGTTATGAATGGGAAGATCCCATACCAGATAGTCCACTGGGATGGCAAAAATTAATTGGTGGGGATGATAGTAAAGATAAGAATAGTGATTCACATTATGAAGAAGAACCTGGCAGTGATTATGAGGGTGAAAATGGGGGTGGGTTTGATGAAGGTGAGGCTAATTATGATGGTGAAGCTGATGATGGTGAATATGAGGATGGGGAGAAGTTAGAGAATGAGGGTGAGTTTGATGTGCAAGAGGACTTATTTGTAGGTGAGTTTGTGGGGTTTGAAGGAGATATTGAAGACAGTGATGATGAGTATAGAGCATCTTTCAATAGGGTAAGGGAGAGTAATGACAAGTTATTTAAACTTGCAGAAGAACTTCAAAAAGATGCAACTTTGTGGGGTTTGAAGGAGATATTGAAGACAGTGATGATGAGTATAGAGCATCTTTCAATAGGGTAAGGGAGAGTAATGACAAGTTATTTAAACTTGCAGAAGAACTTCAAAAAGATGCAACTGAAGGCAGACTAGGGGTGCAACAGAAAGAGGGAGTTGTATTCGGTGCACATGGTGAGGTCCAAGAAACATAAGTGCTATCTGAATATGAAGATTCAGAGAATGACCTAGACACATTACTTGAATGTGGTGAGGAGGACACACCACCTAAAAGTGGTGAGGAGGACACACCAGCTACTAGGAGCAAGAGAGCAGCACTGAAACCCGCAACCAAGAACGCCCGCTCCCGCAAATCTTCAATGCTCCATGTCCACTACCTGCTTCCTACCCGTAGTGTTCGTCAACTACCCAAAAAGAAAAGAAAATAAGACCGCCTAATAATACCAACCACAATAATTCACCCACCGCCTATCTACGCACCACAAACTCGTCGCCTTATGCTCTCCTCTTCCCACAAAACCCTATGCCTCAAACCTGTCTCTGTCTTCTTCCTCTACTCGCCGCACCCCTCGCATAGCACCACACCAGCGCTTCACACTAATCGACCCAGTAAGAACTGGCTCCCCCACTTCGCTCCCGTCCGCGTGTCACCACCAACACTGGCCAATTCTGCCAGAATCAATGCTCCAATCAGTCACGTTCCTTCTTGTTTTCCATATGCTCTTTTCTCGTTTATTCCCTCTTTCCCCAATTTTTATTTCATTTCTAATTCTTCTTTTCTTTTTATTTTGGTTGATTTGTTCATTTGATTCTCTTTTTCTATTCCTTTTTCATTGTTTTTTGTTTTTTATTTCCACTCTTCCCAATCAATGAACACCTCTTTCTTTGTTTTTTCTTTAATCAATTTTTGTTATAGTTATTCTTCAAGTTGGCAACAAAATGGTTCAAGTTGGTTTTGTGGGATTTTTAAGTTTATTCGGTACTTCAATTGGGTAGTAAGCTTATATATATATATATATATATATTGATGTGACTTTCACAATCTTTCTTGGATTTTTGTTTAAGACGCCAAACTTGTTGATTTCTTGGGACTAGTTTGATTTGATGGGTCGATTATTGGGATCTATGTGCAGCATTAGTGGTTGCAGCCTTTAGTGGGTTGTATTTGGTGATTTGCTGATTGTTGGAGTTCGTTTGTGTTCTTTCTCTGATCTTGTTTCTTACAGTGAGGACATTGTAGATTCTTGGTTCGAGGAGGATTATTATGTCCTTTATTCCTTCCTATTGTAGAATTTATTGTTTTTGTAGGATGTTGCATAGTTGGTACTGCTCACATACGTGCCACTAATTTTTTTGACTTTTTTCTTGATTGCATTAGTATGTTTCATCTAATATTAGATTTTATTTCATGTTCGTTTGCATCTAAGGGACTATTGCTAGCACTTTTCGAGAACCTTGTTTATATTTTACTACAACTCTTAAGCATCATTCAACTTGTTGATAATTCTTCATAGCAAGATTATTTTGCGGTTACTTGTTGGTGCTAAGGTTGGTTGATCCCCCTTGCTCGATTTAACTTTATTTCGCAGACATCTTAACCTATGTGAGCTTTTGTGCCAACTAAACTTACGTATTTGTGTTAGTTTTGTTCTTTCATGTGTGATTAGTTCCTCATTTCTCGCATGGATCTTGACTCTGACTTTGTACTCCTGACACTTGGTTTTATAAAAATTTCAATGTGATTCTGGCGTTTAATTTCATGGTATGAGCTCTATTCTTATTTTCATAATTTCCTTCTCTAAACTCATTGAGCTTTTCTGTCTCCTTTGGTTACTCACCCTGACATCACAACCTTAACCTCACATGGTTTAATTTCCCAAGCCTAGCTTGGGGGAGTGAGTATTAGTTCGATTTGGTTTCTATTGAAATGGGAGTGCTTGAAATATGGTTTGGTTGGAGATATAATATGTTTTGAGCTTGCAAATTGAATTGGAGAACCATAAGTTACAAAAATAGTTTAAAAAAAATGGAAAAAGAAATTGTGCAACAAGTGAAAAAAAAATTTATGAATAAAGTTGAAATAAAAGGGTTTTTTTTTTAATTGCTTGAGCAAAATTTTGTTGGTCATTTTTTTAGAGATTGTTGGTTGTTGCGTGGAGTTGTTGTGACCTTTCTAGGTCATGATTTCAGTGATATGATGCTCCCCTTATTGGTTTTTGCACCATAATTCCCAAAGTGTTATCCATAACTTTAGCCTCATCCCCATTACAACCCTTAAAGTCCTCATGATCTTTTTGTATTATATTATCTTGTGAAAAAAATGAGTTAAAGGGTCAAAGTTAAAGAGTATTTATTTTATCTGAGTCGACTTTGTTTAGGCTGAGTGTCATCTATTATCCATTAAAAACATGAGACATTAGGTTTGTCATGTTTGGTTAAGTCCAGATAGATGGTTTGTGGTATGATTGGAGAGTTGATTGTGTTACATGACGTGCTATGCCGCTTTGTTCAAGATCGTTTCGATGCTTGGTTCTTGTAGTGATTATATCTCTCGTTTCCAGTTATGCGTTTGGCCTTATTGTAATCTGATTTTACAGGTTGTCTTTTTTTTTTTTCCTATGTTTATGTCTGAATGCTTGGGTACAAGCAACGGTTTCGCTTGGGGGAGTTTGATGTGTCATATATATATATATACATATATATATATATATATATATATATATATATATGTATATACATATACATATATATATACATATATATATATATATATATATATATATATATAGGAAAAATTGTCAAAAATAATCCAAAGTTTGGGGCGTCTTCCACCATTAATCTCAAGTATCGTTTTTCCCTGAATAATCCCAAGTTCGCATGCTATCTTCCAATATTGGTCCGACTCCAAGGATAACCTGCTTAGTAGGTAAAAATCATTGGCCTCACATATAAATTTATTTCTTTTTAATTATATCTCTTTTGGTTTAAGTTTTTTATAATTTAAATTATATTTTAAGTTTTTATTTCAATTTTTAATTATATCTCTTTGTTGGTTTGAATTTTTGAAATTTATGAGTTTGGTAATGATTGCACGAGGCCATGAATATAAGAGTTTATGAGTGGGTTTGTTGTTAGATTTTTTTTGTTGTACAAGTATGTTTTGCATTACTATTTATTTTTATTCAAGTGAGCACCTGTTCTTTCCCTTTCATTTATTTTTTTTTCCTTTTTTTCGACGAAAATGGATCAACATTTAAATAAAAAAAATAAAAAATTGTGGGCCCCATGAAATTTTTACTTGTTGAGCAGGTCACCAAAGGAAGGAGACCAATATGGGAAGACAACATGCCACCTTGGGATTATTCTTGGATAAAAGAAACATGGGATTAATGGTGGAAGATGGCCCAAACTTGGGATTATTTTTGACAATTTTGCCTATATAGGAATATATATATATATATATATATATATATATATATATATATATATATATATATATATATATATATATATATATATATATGTAGGTGAATTTAGGTTGTATTTTAGAACATTTAGTTTTATTATTAAGTTTATTATCGTATCATATTCTCAAGTTACACTACTCTACTCCTATTTGGTGTGTTTTCATGTTTTCGATGAATTTCATATACTCAATACATATTTAGAGTATGATTAGCCAAGCTTGAGCAGTATGAGCATTTGGAAGAAGCTACATTTATAAGGATCTTCATTTATATCTTTCCTGCGAATTTGCGCCAAAATAAAGCACATCAATTCTCTAAAGAAACGTGTAAAAGGAGTCATGTCTACTCTTCTAATCATAACTTTCATTGTGCTTATGAGAATTGAATGATTCTAGCCGCAGTGTCAACTCAACTTGAAGGCATTTCCAATGATAGATTGCACGGCCTAAGCTTAATTTTATTTTCGAAGATATATGGGCTTTGCAAGTTCGTACTATTTTGCTGAAGTTTGTTACGCGTGCGTGGATTAGTTATTTTCACTCAATTATTGATTAATTTGACTTTCCTTATCTTGTAACTTACTTTCCTAGTCATATTAGGTTACTTAGTCTTATTTATATAGGTTTCACTTCTTGATAATTAAGACTCTCTCTCTCTCTCTCTCTCTCTCTCTCTCTCTCGTTTTAGCTAGTTTTAGGTTTTAATTTTCTTGATCTTCTTTATTCTCTCTATCTATCCTACTTTTTCTCATTCTTTATTAATTCATGAGCTCCATTAGTTTAATTCATTGAGGTACTTCTATTTCTTTCTCTTTCTTTTATTTATTTCTTTTAGTTATGTTTTCTTTTATTGATCTACGTTTCATTCTTTATTTCATGATATAGTAGTTTTCTTTCTGGGGTTTAAGGGGATTCATGAATATATGAAAGTGGTTGATTTGTGATGTTTCGATAATTGCTTGATTTTACTATTTCCTACTGTTTGTTATTATTGTGTCTCAATTTTGTTTGGCAAGATTCTATTGATTAAGTTGTACAATGTTAGATTATGCACAAAGAAGTATAAATCTGATATAATAATAGGAAGGAATATTTCTAGTAAATTGTGAAAGCTTGTTAGATTGGTGTTCTAAGGGAGACTTTGATTCGAGAGAACTCGTTTGCCTATAAAGTTTTGTTTAGTTAATTGTTGTCTGATTCATATTTTCAACCCTGACATGCATTCATGGTGAACCTTTTCCCTATATCTTTTTGTTTTGATTTTCCTTATATATGTTTAAAAAATTTCACCCCATAATTGTGACCTTGTTTAGTTGCTACATAATTTAGAAGTTAGATTAAAACAAACATCTCTTTGTGAATTCGACCCTCCTTGCCCTACTACATTATTAGGAGGTTTTGTAAGGATTTTATTTTTGACAGATCTACGACAACCCTACAATAGTGTTTGAATTCTTCTTGAAACTTGAAGATGATGATGAACTCAATGTTGTTATATGGATTTTACTTTTTCAACCTCAATTTCATCAAGTAGTTATGGGTAATTTTTGTTACAGAATTTAGGGTACATTTGGGGAAGAAGCTAAGGATGGAAAAGGAGAATGTGGGGGAACAATTAGAACAAAAAAAGCTCATGTGCCTTGAGCTTGTAATTAGTGTAAAATAGGGTAAATAAAAGAAAAAGTAACAAAAGGGGTGAAAAAAATAGTAATAAATTAATAAGACTCCCATTGCCGGCAAGAATTTGGAGCTCCAATGTCATATATGATACGTATTGCACCCAGGCCTATAGTTGATGGAGTTTTAGCTACTAGTCAAAGTATGTAGTCTTGGGTGCACCCCCCCAAATATTGTAATGTGGATGCCAATTTTACTTACTATTTATTTGAAAGATAATTTTGTAATGTGGATGCCAATTTGTAATGTGGAAGGAAGGTGTTGGGCTGGGGGGGCCTGCCACGGTGGAGTGCAGGGCTAAGGGGGTGCTGCTTGGGCAGTGGGGGCATGGCGGGATGTAGCGGGGGGTGCGGGGTAGCAGGAGAGAACTGGGCTGGCGGGGGGGCTGGAGTGGGGCGGCGAGGGGTGTTGCTAGGCGGGGGGGGCGGCTTGGGGGGTGTCTTGGGGTGGAGGGGTGCCTTCTTGAGCAGAGGGGGTGGCGGGGGGTTGGGCGACGGGAGGGAATGCAGGGCGGGTGCATGGGGGGCTGAGATTTAAAAAAAATGAAACAAAAGGGTTGCGGTTTTGGGCCTAAACCGCATTCCTTCCATGTAAAGGGCCTGCGGTTTAGGCCCAAAACCGCAGTTGTCCCACTAACAAGGGTTGCAGTCAAAAACCCATAACCCTTCCTTTATACCCATGGGCTGATATGCTAAAGGCTGCGGTCCAAAAACGCAACCCTTATTGCTATTTTGACTGCAACCCTTGGCTTTTTTTCGGCTAGTGAAAATAGCCAAATTTGACATTGGAAACCTCCTTATAATATAATGAAACATAGACAGGGGTCCAGACTCCAGTGTTAATCTTATTGTATATTTATATCATCTATGCCAAAAGTATTTAGAAAAAAAATATTTAAAAATTGGCCACATGGCCTCTAGTTCTCCTTCCTCTTTTTAGTTACTTTTATTTTCCCTACTTTTCGCTGTCCTACTTATATTGAGTCTGATTAGCAAGAGCAAACACTGCCTCAAAGCTCTATGATTAAGCCATCCACTCTGCTAAACCAAAACCTCTCTAGCTAAACACTGTTGCTCCTTCCACTTTAAACCCTTAACAAATGGCTGCACCAGCTGACAACCTCCAGGAACCTTTAAAATACCAGGTATCTGCCTACACCATGTATCCGATTCTGAATATGCTACCTTTTTTTGAGTTTCTTACTTGCATTAATATTTTATCAATCGTCTTAACAGACTTGGATCTTGAGAGTTCAAATTCACTGTGAAGGTTGCAAGAAGAAAGTGAAGAAAATTCTCCAGAAGATTGATGGTACCACAATCC
The DNA here is from genome assembly GCA_947646795.1 of Beta lomatogona. NCBI lineage: Eukaryota > Viridiplantae > Streptophyta > Magnoliopsida > Caryophyllales > Amaranthaceae > Beta > Beta lomatogona. The sequence continues at coordinate 3,844,615 of CANSNZ010000020.1, read as the reverse complement.
GGCCTCTTTTCTCTGTTTTTAGTTGTTTATTATCTGATATGTGACTCTGTGCTTATTTTTCCGGGCTTTCAGCGCGGTGTTAGCTTCTGTTTGACACTCTGTTATAAATGTGCAGGTGTTTACATGACAACAATTGATTCTCAACAACACAAGGTGACTGTGACTGGCAATATAGAAGCTCATACTCTTATCCAGAAACTTATTAAGTGTGGTAAACCTGCAGAATTGTGGGAACAAAATTCTGTGAAAAAAGAGAAAATGCTGGAAGCACCAAGTAACAAGAAAGATAAGACCAAGGCTGTTGATGAGAAAGGCATTGCAAAAAACCAGAAAGAAAATGGAACAGCTACTGAAAAAGGTGGTGAGGAAAAAGAAAAAAAGTCAGATGATAATAAAAACACTGCAGGAAGTGTTGATGGAGATAAGCCATTGGAAAATGCAGGTGGAACTGCCCAAGTTGATGGAAAGAGCAGTGGCTACAGTAGTGATAAAAAGAAGAAAAAGAAAAGCAAAGGAAACAATAATTCTGAAAACAACGGGAAACCAATTGCTCCAACACCAGCATCAACTACATCTACACCAGCGCAAGCACCAGCACCAAGAGTGGCACAAGTACCTATCGGGACACAAGCACTTGCACCAACTTCTGTCGCGTCACCTCCGCCAGCACAAGGGCCTGCAGAAACAATAGCACCAGCAACAGCACCAGTAGAAGCACATGCGATGGTTGCAGATTCACTAGCACCAGCCACAGCACCCGCACCAGCACCAGCACCAGCACCAGCACCAAAACCAGCCCCAACACCCGCACCAATACCAGCGGAGGAGTATTCAGAAGCGTCTATGCACCATGGTGGACCCACCGAATTACCTAATCATGGTTTTTCAAATAATTATGGACCTTCTAAACACGACTACCCGCACAGGCCATATCCCGGGTCTACTGACCATTTTGGGACACTAAATCAGCAGGATTACATGTACCCTCTGGCTCATCACCCACATGCCCAACATGGTATAAGTTACAGTTTGGCGCAATCGAGCAGTAGTAACTCATACTATGTCCCACCATACTACGGTTATGCATATCCACAGCCTCCCATGACACACATTCCGCCTCCTCCACCGTCGAATCCGATTAATGAGGTCCATGATGATGATCGTTATAACGATGCAAGTCAGTGCCGTCTAATGTAGGATTATCCATGAAGTTTTTACAGACGCACAATAGAAAAGAAAAAAGAAAAAAAAGAAGATATAGTGTGGAAATGTTCTATATTATGTTCATGATTATTTTACAGTTAGTAGGTTTGCTTAGTAGTTAGGTATTATCCTAGGCTATTCTGTATGTTTATGTGACAATATGTATATTTCCTTAGATGAGAAGATTCAAGATGTCACTTTGCTTTTTCGATCTGACGTGTATTCTCCTTAATTATGATATGTAAAGTCATCCCTTTTAACTTTTTTTTTGGCCTGCTTTTAGGAACCCCTTGGGGAAAATAATTTCTTCTCGTCGCAGAGGGTCACTCACCGATAGGTCCAACAACTACTCCAACCCCCCCTCCAACATTCAAATTTTGCTTCCACTAAGATTTGAACCTTGATCTCCCATGTGGGAGATAAAGAGTCATATAATTGGACCTAAAGGTACTTACCTAAGTGATCATTTTTAGTTAACTAATATATATATTATATTATACTTTTTGTATTAAGTTGTATGACTTTTACGTTTATCAACACACAACTTTAAGAATTAAGATATTACATTATGCATTTTTAAAAGTTGATATTATTAATTTTAAAATAAAAGAATCAAATCCAATAATATTTTATATAATAAATTTTATTTTCATATATTCGTAAAAAGTAGAATTAAAGTGATATACACTCTACAGTATATGAATAACACAAGAGTTAGAGTGTTATAAATATTTATTTTGCTTAACTTTGTGGTTGGAATTTGGAAATTGTCTTTTAATGAGAGTCTGGTTCTCACCCATAATATGATAATAAGCGGTTTTGTTTGCTCGAGATTAATGTTAGTAGTATTAAAAAGTTAGTACTTTATTAAAGTACACCAGAGGAAGTGTACGTATTAAAAAGAATCTTATTAGTTGTATCCCACTTAAACTAAAATCGATAAAAATGCTTTATTTTAACAAAGGACATGGAAAATCATGGGGTACTAAAATTGGGCAACAATGTATCGAGATCTTACCAAGTGATGTAGAGTGTAGCGCAGACTTTTGTTTTATTTGGACCCCTGCTCGAAACCCATGGTAAGATGAAGAGTTTTGTCAGATCGTAACATCTCGTAGGTTAATTCGATTTGGGTTTGTAGACAAACACTTTGGGGGGATGGTGAGGGAAACCCCTCTCCCGTTCGTCTTAAACATATTAGGCGCCCTGAGCTACAAGTAAAATCGGGCCCTTAGGATCTCAAAAAATTTGCACATCTATTTTTTATAAGAATTATGTCGAATAACAAAAAATAGATATTAGATTGTTGAAATTTGAAGATACACTTTTTATATAGGAGCATCATCTTTCTTTGTCCAACATAAGTTTTAAAAATTGAAAATGTGAAAATTTGTAGAATTATCAACCAAAACACCCGAATTATACCATCACTGCTCTCATTATTGAGCTCAGGTCTAGAACTAAGTTTTATTCATCAAGAGAGAAAATATTACAACCTAAGAATATTTTTTGTGTTCTAATATTTCTGAATGAATTCAGTTTATTACAGAAAGAAAGCTTTTATACTAAGCTAGCTAAAACTAACTAGAAGATAACAGAAAAAGAAAAAATAAAAACGCTGAGCTGTTAATTACAACAAACTTTTATAACTAGCTCAGTGAGACAGTTGAGGCAGTTGAGAGATTGTCAACACCCCCCCCCCTCAAGCTAGGCTGTGGAGTGAACAGACCAAGCTTGGAAAGAAGATCCTGGAACTGTGCTGATGGCAGAATCTTGGTGAACAAATCAGCAAGTTGAGCATGAGTTGGAAGATATGTTAATTCAATGAGACCCTCCATGACTTTTTCGCGAGTGAAGTGGCAATCAATATCAATATGCTTTGTCCTCTCATGGAAGACAGGGTTCTTTGCAATATGCAAAGCTGATTGATTGTCACAGTGAAGTACAACAGGTTTCAAATTACCAACACCAAGTTCTTGAAGCAATCTTACCATCCATGTAATTTCAGAAGCTGCATTGGCCATGGCCCTGTACTCAGCTTCTGAGGAAGACTTTGAGACAGTGGCTTGTTTCTTAGATTTCCAGCTTATAGGTGATTGTCCCAATTGCAAAACATAGCCTGAAATGGACCTCCTCGAGTCTGGACATGCAGCCCAATCTGAATCAGAAAATGCTTGAAGTTTTAAAGTATCATGCCCCTTTAAAAGAATACCCTGTCCAGCAGTATGTGCCACATACCTCAAAGTGTGATGTAAAGCAGCTAGGTTAGAAGATCTGGGCTGCTGCATAAATTGGCTTAGGTTTTGGACAGTATAGGAAAGATCAGGTCTGGTATGGGTTATGAAATTTAATTTTCCAACCAGACTTCTGTACAAGGTAGGATCTTGTAATAAGTCACCAGCATCAGAAGAGAGTTTAGTGTTTAAGGGCAAGGGAGTGACAACTGGTTTGAAAGAAGAAATACCACTCTCATGGAGGAGTTCCTTAGTGAACTTGGACTGAGTAAGGGTAATACCTTCCGGTAGATAGCTGATCTCTAAGCCTAAGAAAAAACTTAATTTCCCTAGGTCCTTGATGCTAAAGATATCATGTAGATGCTGTTTAAGCTTGTTAATAGTGACCAAATCATTCCCAGTGAGGATGATATCATCCACGTATACAGCAGCAATAGTGAGCAAATCACCTTCTTTCTTCAAGAATAAAGAGTAGTCATTTCTAGACTATGAGAAGCCTTGAAATTGTAGCTCAGAAACTAGCTTAGCAAACCATTGTCGGGATGCTTGTTTTAAGCCATAGAGAGACTTTTTGAGTCTACAAACCTTGTTGTGTGGATTAGGGAACCCTTCAGGCAATTTCATATACACTTCCTCATGTAAGTCTCCATGTAGGAAAGCGTTATTTACATCAAGTTGAAACAAGGGCCAATCTCTAGAGGCAGCAATAGCAATAATACACCTGACAGTACTCATCTTGACAACAGGAGAAAAAGTTTCTTGGTAGTCAATACCATACTTTTGATTATACCCTTTAGCGACCAACCTTGCCTTGTATCTTTCAACACTACCATCAGACTTTAGTTTAATCTTGAACACCCATTTACAGCCTATTGGCTTCTTCCCAGGAGGCAATGTAACTATATCCTATGTGTTGTTATCTGATAGAGCTTTGATTTCCTTATCCATGGCATCTATCCATTTAGAATATGTGGAAGCTTCAAGGTAAGTAGTAGGCTCAGTGAGAGAAGTAGTTTTGGTAAGAGATCTTGGTGAAGTGTGGGAAGTGAAGTGTAACTGACTAAGTTACACCAGTGATCAGGTAGATGAGAGGAAGAAACTGAACTGGCTGTAACATAGTCTGAAAGATAGGAAGGTGGTTGTTTAAGTCTTGTAGAAGTTCTAAGTGGTTGAGAAATTGGTGGAGTTGAGAGAGGAGTAGAATTAGAAGTATGGGAAGGTGAAAAAGGTGAGGAGATAGAAGTAGGTGAAGAAGAGTTAGAAAGAGAATTATAAGAATTGACTGGTGCTGATGAAGGTATGGATGAAAAATGTCGTGAATATGGAAGAAATGGATCAATGAAGATGTGATCTTGTGTAACAGCAGGGAGGAAAAATTGAAAAATAGATGAGGGAGAAGAAGAAGAGACAGAAGGTGTAAAATGATAGGGGAAGTGCTTTTCATGAAAATGCACATCCCTACTTACAGAAATCTTTTGAGTGTGTAAGTGAAGAACTTTGTTGCCTTTTTGATTTGCTGGATAACCTAAGAATACACATGCATCAGCCTTGGCATCAAATTTGGTTCTATTGACTTTGGAGGTGGAAACATAACATAGACATCCAAAAGTTTTAATGTGATCAAGAGAGGGAGGATGTTTGTGGAGTTTTTCATATGGACTAATATGGTGTAAAACAGAAAGAGGCATCCTATTGATGAGGTAGGCTGTTGTGAGCACACATTCACCCCAATAGGACACAGGGAGATTAGCTTGAAAAAACAAAGCTCGAGCAGTTTCTAACAAGTGTCTGTGTTTCCTCTCAACAACTCCATTTTGTTGTGGGGTATCACTACAACTTGTTTGATGCTCAATCCCTTTATGTCTGAAAAAAACGAGCATAGGACCCTCACATAATTCTTTGGCATTATCTGTTCTAACACAATTCACAACACAATTATACTTGTTTTCAACATGGGCAACAAAATCTTGAAGTACATTGACAGAATCAGTTTTAGATTTAAGCATGTGAACCCAAGTACTTCTGCTAAAATCATCTACTATTGTGAGAAACATGTTACACTTATTGTATGTACAATGCTTGTAAGGACCCCAAACATCAACATGTAGAAGTTGAAAAATTCTATCAGTTTTAAGGGAACTAAGAGGGAAAGAGGTTCTACTTTGTCTTGCCTTAGGACAAATCTGACAGATAGAACTATCACAAACATCTTTAGCACTGATTGAAGTAAAAATGTGTTTAAGTTGGCTAAAAGGAATATGACCTAGCCTAAGGTGCCATAACTTTGCTTCTTCAGTGACTTCAGTAGAGACAACATTAGCCAAATGAGCATCAGAATCATATGGTTGTAATAAACCAGCATCAACATAGAACAGACCAGATCTTGCTTTACCAAGAACTAAATCCTTTGTCAAAGGTAGCCCCTGTAATACACATGAATCATGAGTGAAGCTTATTGAGCATTGAAGATCAAGATAAATCTTGTGCACAGACACAAGGTTAAAGTGAAAATCAGGGACATAGAGAACATCTCTTAGTATGATCTGATCAGATAATTTCACAGTTCCAACATGTGTTACTGTCACCTTTCTTCCATCAGGTATAGTTATAGTGTTAGAATTATCAGAAAGCATCTTGTGATCATGAAAAAGAGACAAATCATGACAAACATGGTCAGTTGCCCCACTATCAATTATCCATCCAGAGTAGAAATGTGAAAACAAGCAAAGTTTACCTGCAAAGTAAGCATGACTTGCAGATTCTTCACTTGGTTTGTCTGGAACAGATTCTTTCTTCTTGTTTAACATATCAATGATCTGAGTATACTGCTCCTTTGTGAAGCTTGCATTGATCATTTCAGAGTGTTCTTGCTCAGTTTCTTCATCTTGAGCATAGTTAGCAAATTTTCTTGACTGAAAAGGCTTGTAATCAGTTGGAAAACCATGGATTTTGAAACATATATCCATGGTGTGACCAGACATTTTGCAATGGTCACAAAAGTAATGTGAGTTCCTTTTATAGCCAGTTAACTGCTTGTTTTTGTCATTATGAGGATAAGTGCTTCTATGGTTGTTTGAAGACTTATAAAACCTGTTTTGTTCAGTATTTCTATCACTGAATCTTCTCCTATCAACAGCAAATGCCATAGAATCTGTAGTTGTACTCTCAGATAACTGCTTGTGCTTTTCTTCTTGGAGAACAATTCTGTAAGCTTGTGGAATAGTTGGCAATGGTTGCATCATAAGAACACTTCCTCTAACTTGTTGATATCCATCTTTGAGTTTCATTAAAAACTGAAGGAGTCTCTGATCTTGTAAAACTTTAAGAACCTTAGAACTTAAACTGCAACTACATCCATTGCATTCACAAGATGGTATAGGACTTTTGTCATCATAACTATCCCATAATGCTTTGATCTTAGTGAAGAACTCAGCTAGTCCTTCATTCTCAGCCTGATGTAATCCATTCAACTCTTCTGTTATAGCAAACAATTCTGCATTGGAGGTTTGACCATACCTCTCTTCTAAATCTTTCCAAATCTCCCTAGCAGTGTTAAAGAAGAATACACTCTTTGCTGTAATAGGACCTAATGCACTCAACAGCCATCCTATAACAAGATCATTACATCCAACCCAAGGCTTATAAGTTGGATCAGTTATTGCTGGTTTTGGCAAGCTTCCATCCACAAAACTTAACTTATTCTTTGTGGATAAACCAATTATGATAGACTTTTTCCATGAACAATAATATTCACCATCAAACACTGCTGAAACTAACTTCTGACTAGCATTTTCACTAGGATGAATATAGAAAACACTACTAGGATCTTGTGTGTATTCAAGACGATTTTGATTGTGAGATCGAGATTGAGGTTGATCTTCCATGATTAAATGTGATTTAAACAAGAAATCAATATGAAGAATTAACAAATTTCAAGAGATTTCAAGAGAATCAAGGAAGAATTAGCAAGAATTCTGGAATTTCAATCAACAATTTCCAGATTAATAAGATTTCTGGAATTTCAATCAACAATTTCCAGATTTAAGAGGAATTCTGGAATTTAATCAACAATTTCCAGAAGAACAACAGCGAAACAACAATACAACCTCAAATTTCAAGAACTTCAGAAATTCAATGAAAAAACAAGCAAGAAATCAATCAATCGAAGAAACTTCAGATAATTCGATCAACAATGGAAATGAAGTTTTAGTTTGCGATTTTGAAATGAAAAAGAAACCTAACCAGATTGCGGAAGACGAGATCTCAGCTCTGATACCATGTGAAAATTTGTAGAATTATCAACCAAAACACCAGAATTATACCATCACTGCTCTCATTATTGAGCTCAGGTCTAGAACTAAGTTTTATTCATCAAGAGAGAAAATATTACAATTTAAGAATATTTTTTGTGTTTTAATATTTCTGAATGAATTCAGTTTATTACAGAAAGAAAGCTTTTATACTAAGCTAGCTAAAACTAACTAGAAGATAACAGAAAAAGAAAAAATAAAAACGCTGAGCTGTTAATTACAACAAACTTTTATAACTAGCTCAGTGAGACAGTTGAGGCAGTTGAGAGATTGTCAACAGAAAACAATTAATATAGCTGAAAGGATCGATTTGCTACTTAAAATTGCACAAATACCATAATCCTTAGCAAGCTACAAACTAACCAAAGTGCAAAGAGCAAAGATCAAAGATCAAAGAGCAAAAAGAGAAAACTTAAACGACATTATATGAAGCGGATGCCAATTTACAAGCATATCAAATTCTGGGAAAACCGAAAGTTTATCAAATACCCATTCCTAGAATAGATAACAAGCACGGATTAGGTTCACACTGGTTGACGTTGAAGAATGTGAATCAGTCTTAACACCATCATCCAAATCATCCCTAGACTAATACTTTTTCAAAAAAAAACTTTTGGAAATCAAAATATTCACATGCATGAATAAAAACAACACCAATTTAATGGAGTGCAATGAAAAAATTAAAAAGAGAATTTGAATGGCCATAAACAATGCATGTCCGATAAACGAATAATATAAGGCCAGCCACAAACTTTTGTCTTTTCAAGAGTTAAAAATGCATTTCAGTCAAATTATTAGGAGTAATTACATATAATATAGAAAGAAAAAAAAGGCAAAAGCTATTTGCAGTCCTTAGAGCAACTCCAATGGTGCACTACAATACCTTGTAGGTTGACTTGTCACATCATCTTTTCAAGCAACATTGCTTTCTAGCTACATAGTCTTCTAATGGTAAGCTACAACACCTTGTTGCTTGTATGAGTCCACCATAATAAAGAAGGAATACCACTACTTGTGCTTTACTTTTTGATTGAAAGCCATGCACCAATATGAAATGGTAGTGAGCACACTTCGTGCTTTTTCAAATATGAAGCCAATTCACTTTTTGTAGCCAAGCAACCTGCTGGGGCCGGCAGCAATTGCTCTCTAGTAGACATGATAAACTTTACTCGAATGGTTGAGCAACTTGCTTACTATTTTCAAATATTGCAAGCAAGTCAAAAAAGCCTACCATTGGAGTTGCTCTAAGGGCTGAAAATAAGCATTAAATAGTTTCAAGATTCCTTCTATTCCCAACATAAAATACAAAAAGGTCCAGTTATTTATAGTGCAAATTAAATCTAGGGTTTTTCTATGATATACCCCTGTGTTTTTTAAAATTCTATAATGTACCCCTAATGTTTTTTTATTCTACATTGTACCCTTGTGTTTTTTAAGTTTTCTACATAGTACCCCTAGTGTGTATTAATGAAAACGGACATTAAACATTTTTGAATTCCCATCCAAACCTCCCCGCCCCCTTCCCTCCCATCCCCTCCACTGTCGCAGCTCCCAACCCCCCGCCCGGCCCCGACCCCCTCCCCATCTCCTCCACCGCAGCCCCCCCCCCCCCTCCCCTTCGATTTCCCGCAGCCCCCAACCCCCTCCCCTTCGATTTCCTGCAGCCCTCACCCCTCCCCTTCGATTTCCCGTAGTCCCTTACCCCCTCCCCTTCGATTTCCCGTTGCCCCAACCCCCTCCCCCTTCGATTTCCCGCAGCCCCTACCCCCTCCCCTTCGATATCCCGTTGCCCCCTCCCCCTCCCCCGTTGAATCTGGGTTGATTTTTATAACAACATTGGTGGTTGCGGCGGTCATGGTGGTTACGGGGGTGGAGGACTAGGCTGGCGGCGGTCATGGTGGTTGCGGGGGTGGAGGGGAGGGGGTGGGGGCTGGGCTGCGAGGCTGGCACGTGGGAGGGTTGAGAGAGAAGCCCAGAAATACAAAGAGATAACGGTAAACGTTACGTTCATTTAACGTAGGGGTACTATGTAGAAAACTTAAAAAACACAGGGGTACAGTGTAGAATAAAAAAACATTAGGGATACATTATAGAATTTTAAAAAACACAGGGGTATATCATAGAAAAACCCTATCATCTTTACAAGTTACATTATACGGAAATCAAGCAAATTTCTATCAAAAGTTGCAGAAAAGCAACCTAATACTTTGGGCCAAGAAAGTAGAAGCGACGTCAAAATTCCTCACGGTATGCAATTATATTTTCTTGGTTTTTCTCCCTTCCTTTTTTGTTTGTTTAATTTATGGATCAAAATTTCATATCTTCTTCAACTTAATCAGATCATATATAACGTACTCATTAAAAAAAATTCTATATGCATTAAATTGTATAGGTTGTGCTTACCATGTGTTCGATAATTTGCCTCTGATAATATTATCACTATATCTATTGATTTTTTTCAAGTGTTTTAATATGACATGAATTCTAAGTACTTCATAGATTTTATCCTTATTTTTTAGCTAATATAAAACAAACACTATTATATGTTTTTTTTTTTGTTTGAACTCTGTTATATGTTGATTGAATATTACGAGCAAATTTATGTTCTCTGTTTTTGTTTTCTAGTATTTGTGTTCCTTTGAAATTTCACTTAGAATTAACTTATTGAACATATTTAAGTGATGCTTGATTTTGACTTGAATGAGCCTCCAACTAAGGAAGATAATAGAGAATATGATGAACTTTTATTGGATTTGTTTTCTATAACAAATATGCTTGATTTCAGCATTTGTTTTTTTTATAACAAATATGCAAGACGACATGGATTTGTAGTCCGCAAGGATAGTTCAGACACTAAACATGGAAGAACTATTAGGCATGATTTTTACGCCATCATATTTTGGTGTCAAGGTCAAAGCTTTATTTTGGTGTCAAGGTCAAAGCTGGAAATTTTATTTTGGTGTCAAGGTCAAAGCTTTGATTGGTACCAAAAGTATGGTGATGTGGTGGTTTTTTTATACTACGTCCAAAGTTAATGCATATGACATGCCTTGTGGAATTTTTGTCGTTATATATTGATAATCATGGGAAGACAATTACGTTCGAGTGTGCTCTCCTCCGTAATGAGAACAATTACTTTTAAGTGGCTAATGAAGGTATATATCTTTTACATATTAATTTCATTTAAAGAAAAAATAGAAGAAAACATCCGAATGTTTAGGACTTAAGCCCGTGTTTACTTTGAAGGTTTAAGGTAATGCTACTCTAAACTTTAATTTTTATTCTTCAACATCTATGTATTTACTTACTCTTACAATATGCAGGTAGAAAATTGTAGAGCAAGACTAGGAAAAGAAAAGCCTTTTTTGGCCTGTTGTCATATAGAAGATAATATTTGTCAGAAATTTATTTAGGATTTAAGAGATAAACTTTCATGATTGTTATTTTATGTATCATAGCTGAGCTATGACTTTTGGATGTTTTTTTACTATATTTTATTGGAACAGAGATTGAATTTTACTCCGTATAAGTTAGTTGAATTTGGTCTAGAGGCTGCAATTTTGGTTTTCCCAACTAGCTAAGAGTATAAATTTAGTAAGTATTCTTGCTTAGATATTATCTTCATCATCATAGGGATGGTTCGGAACTTTTGTTTATGTAAAGGCATATATTATGAACAAACATTATTAGGGAAGAAAAGCAAAAAAAAAAAAACTTACCTTCTACTTCGGCAAATACTGCACTAATCATGGTTGGGTGAGAAGTGTTAATTGTATTGGTATTTATTACAAAGATTGGTGGACAACTCATTCAATTAAAAAATTAGTTTAAGATAAGTATTCTAGAAGCATTTAATGACTCCACAATTAATATGATATTATTGTTATACTGGATTCCATTGATACATTAATGAATGGAATTTTACTAGTTTTTATGCATAGGCCTAAGTGCAGCATATAGGAGTTAAGCATAAAAGACACCCCTAAACTTTGACAAAAATTGGAGTTTACTCACCCAACTTTCAAAAGTTGGAGTTTACTCACTCAAACTCAAATTCTGTTACTTTTGCTGTTAACTTTAAATAAAATCAATAAAAAAGGCTCATTTGGCACTGAAAACGAAAAATAACCATCTTTCTCTCTCTTCCTCTCAAAACCAGATTCACCACCTTCCCTCCACCACTCCACCTCCTGCCATCTTTCTATTATCCTTCTTTTTTTTTTTTATGGTGAAATCAGTGTTTAAAGTTTGAGATTTTTTAAATGGGTATGTTGGAATTTGAATTTTTTGAGTTGGGTATGTTGGAATTTGAATTTTTTTGAGGTGGGTATGTCGGATTTTGGTTGAAAATGATAAAATTTTGAAGAAATTAGAAGGAATTTTGGTGAAGAGTGGATGAATGGTTTTGGTATGTTGGAATTTTGTTTTTGTTTTTTTGAGTTGGGGTCTTTCTGTTTTTTTAATGCTTAGTATTAATAAGCTAATTTAATTTTATGTCCTTACTATTTTTACGTAAATCTCTCACCCATTTAATGTCTGAAAATCTTCATTTGTTCTACTATTAAGAATTGAGGGAATACTTTTGGCATTTTGTTTCTTATGTAACAATGAGTATTGCCGAAGATTTAGACAAAGTTGGGGGTTGGGGGTGTCCTGTTTCTTGACATTTTACTGAAAAAAAAATTTCCTTTTTCACAAATAAAAGATCTTTTGGAAAAAATTAATTATTTTAGAAAAAAAAAATTTGCTGGAAGATTAACATTAACAAGTTCGAAATTTTTCCACTACAGTTGGGACCTGGAACTACTGGATTTTTGAAAGAAGCTTAATTGGAGAAGGAGAAGTGGGCTTTAATTGGAGAAGGAGAGAGAAAAACGCACATTTTTTTCGAGCCATAAATAGCCGTTAGTGGGGCCGCACAGTTTTTTTTAATATAAAATTGCAAGTTAACAGAATAGTTAACACCGTTGTACTTTGGGTGAGTAAACTCCAACTTTTGAAAGTTGGGTGAGTAAATTCCAATTTTGGTCAAAGTTTAGGGGTGTCTTTTATGCTTAACTCCAGCATATAGTGGAACAGAAAAAAAATGCAACCTCTGAATTGACTTTATTTACTTAGCCTCACAAAACAAAATAACAATTCAATGAATTTGGTAATTGTAGAAAGAAAACGAAAGGATGGAAGATTGAAAATTTTAGAGAGACAATACAGAGGAATGAGGTGTGGGAAATGTTTAATTTGGAAACCAAATATTAGAAAATGCATAAATTTGGGTATTCAAAGATACGGGAGAGAGAGACAAATGAGAACATGTTTTTCAATGGGAAAAAAAAAATTGCAAAAATTGGGCCCTCTCAGTTTCTTGGGTCCTGTGCAATAGAGTTGTTTGCATACCCTATTCACGGGCCTGCCCAAGGTCCCCTAGTGAGGATCGAACCCCCAACCTTGAGATTGGAAGGCTCTTTCCTTACCACTAGACCAAGCTTAGCTTGATTTGTAGCACAAAGTGTGAAGAAATCTTAAAGTCTCATAATTGTATAGACCACCACAAGTACAATCTATTGCAAGTCTCGAACATGTGTCTGTCTTTCTCACGTAATTTCGTGAGTTCAATTTTCAAAAAAAATATTACTACTCAATACTCATTCCATTCCATCCTGGCCCTGGTCTTCCATGTCCGTTTCAAAAATACACTATAAAACCAAGACATTTAAAATAAAATTGTGTAAGTACTGTCATTCTGTTTTGTTTTTATATTTTTAGATGGGAAATAATTAAATTATGTGATAGATACGAGATAGAAAAAAAAAAACCAGAGTACGTAGTTGGTGTTAACGAGTTTCTCGACTTCTCTTTTGGGGGAAAGAGTGATGATACGCCTTTGAAATGTCCTTGTTTAAACTGTAGATTTATTTTGTCCCAAGATCGTAATGTCATAAAATGTCACTTACTAGTTTATAGCATAGATTGTACGTATAACCCATGGTATGCTCAAGGAGAAAATGAGGACCAAAATGATAGTGGTGAAGAAGGATATATGGTAGAGGTTTCAAATAGTGAGGATGATGGCCCTTTGATGACATGGCTCCATTCGTATTAGATGCAACAAATGCATGGAATACTACAACTTTCGTGATGAAGGATTGACTATGGAGCTCGGCTCAAGTAGTGGCAATGATGAAACTCTGTAATAGCTCATATTTCTAATTACATCTCATTAAAGATAAATATATTTAGAAGTTTGCTTAAGTCCTTCAAATTTGGTTTATGAATTGAAGATTAAGTTTAAACTTTTATTTACATGGTTTAAATCTTTAGTTTTATTGGAGCAAGCTTGTGAAATCTCATTCTAACCCTCAACTTATTTATTTATAAAAAAAAAGGAAAAAGAAAAGAAAAAGAAAACTTTTGAAAAAACTTCTAGATATTGTGAGAAACTTATGGGTAGCTCTTTTATAATCATCTTATTCACAAAATAAAACCCCAATATGCTCTTGCCTCCCCTCCTTCCTCCCTCTCAGTCTTTCGTATCTTCTTCCTCTCGCATTTCCTTTTTCTCTCTTGACCGGCAAAGCTCGGTGGTGAAGCGCCACCATAAGCCGGCGTCCAGTCCTCCGGCGTCACTGCTGCTCTCTTTTTCTACTCTGCTTCGTTTTTGTGGTGCCGCTGCCGGCTTCCAGTTACCGGCGAGTGTTGCCCTGTCCTCACCGCCACATCTGCTCTGGTTTCCGGCATTATACCGCCGTTGGTGGTATGTGGTTGGCTTGGTTGTAGCTACCATTGTTTGGGGTGGTATTTCCTTCTCTTTTAGGAGGTATGAGTTAAAGTTCTTATTTTCTCATAATTGATTCAAAGAACTCAAATTTCTGGTGCAACTCATTTGTTTTATGATCAGTGTATCATTTAGCTGCTTTAATTTCTAAATTGAATTTCAATTATATTGTAAAGGGCCTCAAAATTCAGAAACACAAATGAGATGAATTTAGTTGTTTAGTATATAAAGTATTGTGTATTGCTCACCTCATTCATCCTTGTTTTAAGAATGTTTAATCTAGTCAGTTTTTATAAGGTTAAAAATCGAATCTTTCTTCTTTGTTTAATGGATCGAGCTCTGTTTTGATGCTTTATAATCTTAGTTGATTTGTTTTTGTTAAGTTAGTTTATAAAACCAGTTTAAGTGTCAAGTAAAGCATAGCAATACCCTTTGATTTTTGGAATATAAATAAGTTATTATATTGCTTTGTATAGTAATAGTTAACGTTTTATAATCAAACTTCCAAGAACTTTTATGGGTATTTGATGATAAAAAATTTCTATCTATTAGTGAGTTAAATTTAAGTTTAGGTGATTATAATTGTGAGACTTCGATCAGTGAAATAATGTTGAGGAAGATCCATCAGATTAGTTTGGAGGATCATTGAGAATGAGTACTAATAGTTGTTATTGTTTTTTTGAGGTAAATTATTATCGAACTCACAGGGTATTGGATGTTGATCATGAAGTTTAGGCTATATTTGGAATTCGAGCAAGGTACACATTGTACCTCCACCTTATAATTAAACCGTATTTGCACTATTACAAGTTGTATGAATTTCGTAATTTTCCTAAAAGGAATTTGAGTTATGACTTGAATTTGTTATGGTTTTATGATTACAAAGTTCGACTTGTTTAAAAAGGTGTGATTCTTAAGTACTAAGTTTGTGTGATTTTCGGATATGATTCAACGCCAAGTATTTGGTAATATTGAATTTAGCATTGATATCCTGATCATGATTTGAGATATATTTATAAGTTTTGGCTATGGAAGACAATTTTATCCGAATATTTTGAAGTAAGTAAAAGTTATCCAACAACATCAGTTCATGTTATACTAAGCCAATCGTGTTTCAAACTAAAGTATATTTTGGTTTCTGAATCTTAATAGTATAAGTGGTTCAGTGACCCACGTTCTAAGATATGATATGGAAGATATGGATATTAGATTATAAGTACTCAAGTATGAGTTATCGATATATTTCTGAATGTATCTATAGTATGTGTAATCTCATATGCTTTACAAGAAGTAATTGACTTTGATTCGATAAGGTTGATAAGCTAATGAAACCCCACTATGTTTTCCTATTATTCGTATATATATAATTGTGAATATACAAAGTGTCAAAAGAGTTGATTTATACAAAGTTACTGGAAATCTGAGTATATTGGGATAATCAAGTGTCTCTCGTTTCAAGTATCCTATATATTTTGTGAAAAATAAGATAAAAGATTTTAAAGATAATTGTTTGTCAACTTTGAGGAATATGGATTTGGCTTTTGGGAATTATGGGTTTGAAAGTTTTGAAAACAATACAAGATTTCAGAATATATCTTATATGAGCTTGGCATATTTGGGATTATTTAGGTCATGGAAAGTGTGAAATTGAGGATTTCAAAAGTAAACTATTGTTTGGAGATGTTCACTATAGTATAAATTATGTTTGTGAAATATTTAGCTATACGCTTGGAATTTATGATAATTATTCGAGCTAGCAATAAATCCTATGGGAGGTTAGATATAGTTGAAATTGGTAAAGTTATAAAAAAAGCTTTTGATTCTAACTTAGTAATGAGGAGAAGTTGATACTAAAAGTTAAATTCTATGAAGTAGAGGTATCTCTTAAGAATCCTTGAAATTAGGTTTCTAAGATTGATAATCTATGCTGAAATGGGTGTAGGATAATAGCCAGTTTGAGGAATTTTATTTTGGAGTATAAGATGGCATGTGAGGAAGATAAGATGGGCAACTAGGATTATAATACAAAAGTAAGAGTTTAATATGTGAAGGTTATGTTAAGAATATAATAGCTAAGGAAAGGAATAATGAATCGAAGGAGTAGCAAACAGTATAATAAAATTATAATACTAAGTTATGAGAAACTACATCCAAGCTAGGAATTTTATTCTATGAGTTTCAAACTAGGTTGAATTGCAAAGGCTATATGTTTTACCTTCTCATTGAAAGGGGAAAAGATATAAAAAGGAAGGTCAGGGGAAGTATATAGATCTTGGGTAATGGAATGTTGGGAACTAGTGATATGAGTTAATAATGCTGGGAATATAAATGTAAGGTGAATGTGGACGTATATTTAAATAATTGATATTACAAAGTTCAAACAAATGACCGAAACAAGAAAAAGGAATAAGTTGGGGACACAAACAAGTTGAGGTTGTTTCCAGATATCACAGAAATTGAGTTACTAGAAGATCGGAAGTTCAAGTATGAAGTGTTGAATTATTAAGATATGGAATTAACCATCAAGTCATGTTGGAGGAAGAATCAGCTATAACTATAAAGATAAGTCAAAACTCTAAAGGTTATAAGTTTTTGTATATCTAAATTGCAGGAATATATATGGAAACGTTTCATATCACGAGATTAAGTATATGCAATACAAATTTTGAAAACTGTGGTTACGAGTAATGTACAATTTACTAGTATTATTACATTTTGACATTCAAGAGAATCTTCACAAAGAATAATATGAGTTCTACTTGGGATAAGGCAAGAGTATTATATTTAACATGATTAACATAAGTATGAACATCGGTATTTGCTCAGGTTATAAGCTTTTTAGTTTGAAGTGTAAACATTGGTATTTGCTCAGGTTATAAGCTTTATGGTTTGAAGTGTAAACATCGGTATTTGCTCAGGTTATAAGCTTTATGGTTTGAAGTGTAAACATGGGTATTTGATGAGGTTATAACCTTTATAGTTTGGAATATAAACATCGGTATTTGCTCAGGACATAAGCTTTATAAGTTGTTGAGTAAGATTAAATGGAAAGATATTTCTTAATAGAAAACTTTTGTGACTAAGATATGAAGTTTATATAAGATTTTAATTCAATTTTGATCTTTCGATAAGCCTATAGAATTGGACCATAATTTCTGTAAAGTCCTATTTGCGTTGCTTTTAGCAAATGGATTTTATAAATGATTGAATTATACTAAGTTATTGGAAACTCATAATATGTTTATCAAACAACTTGAGTTGTATATGAATTTCCAAAAATGTGATTATGTTATGAAATTTTAATATATTTGACTCAGAGAACTATGTATAAGAGCTTCAGATAATATTAAATTATGAATTATATGTATTTTGATTGAATGATATATTCTGATTCCGTTTTTGTAAGGGGGAAGAAGCTGCTAGAGCAGTGATGAACATCATGTTGTATTCTGTATATTCTGTATTCTGTATTCTGGGGACATGTTCTGCGAAGTCTTGCAAGCAGTACATAACGGAAGAGGGAGACGTCCCCTGTAAAAGCTTAGAGACTTCGCCAGAATGGCAACTCTATTCGTGTTCTCTTCCCCAGTATAATATGTATTATTCTGAAAGAAAATAGAATATGTATTTGGATATGCAAATGGTTTCGTGAAAAGCTATTTCGAGCTCTATTGTCGAAGTAATGTTTTACTCTCCCAAGTCTATGGAAATCATGTGTCGAATATGGGAATGATTTACGAAGAAATTCGTTAGTAATATATGAAGGAGTTAGCTATGCTACATATATTTGGATTAAAGGTTATTATAGATAGAATATCTTAGAGTATGTTAGAATCAGAGTTGATCATTGGAAATTGTATTAGATTCTGTGGAACTCTATGGTTCCATCAATTAAAAGTATATATTACTTACTCTATGAGATATTCGTATTATTATTTTAAACCAGTAACATTTTAATTGTATTCAAGTATTTGTTATATGATTCCTCCATTATAACTTTTCCACTTTCTGGTTACAAATGTCTCGCAAGATGAGCTTAACTACGAAAATACATTTTAAGCCACCAACATGACTTTCTGGTTGGACAGTGTGTACTCAATTTCACTAAGTGGGGGCAGTGTTCATTGTTAGTAATTTTACAGGTATTATAAAAGCTCTGGAATGGACCACGGATCATAAGTGTTTTCATGAAATGATTTTCGAATAAGCAATGGTGGAGATTATATCGTTTAGATGAGAGAATTCTTCTGGTATATTATTGTCTCGTCTTGAAGACTTAATGGTAAATATAATTTTGGGATGTTGTATTTGTGGTCCTTAACCTCAGAATCGTGTTCAGAGGTTATGTATATACTGCAAGAAAATGTGAATTGAGATTTATTAAATGATAATTGAGATCTATGTATCTTAAGTGTGATTAGCTAGCAGCACGGAAGTGCGGACTGTTACTGGTGGTATAAGAGCCTGGTTGTTTTTAGAGTTGTCATGATCTTCATATAGTGGCATTTGAGTTTAAGAAAGATATCTGGGATTGTTTGAAATAGATTTGGTTATTAGTGGTTAAGAATCGAGGAATAGAGATTGAGAAATTGAAGGTTGAGTATTGAGATTGAAATTTGCAAAAGTGAAAAAGCTTTATTGGGGTTTTAGCTTAGAGTGGCTATGTTATTTCACTAGGAACAATACAAGAGAGGGGTGAATTATATGTGCAGAAATAAACGTAACTTTTTGCGGAATTTTAAACTTGAATAAAGAAACAAGCTAAAGGAACACAAGGGATTTTTACGAGGAAAAAACTTCTTGGGCCCAACAAGAAGAAACAACCTCGACCACTAGGGATTTTAAACTCAACGCTCTCACTAATTAGGCCAAACAACTTTGTTACAACCTAATTCTACTCACGGGCCACACCATGAGTTCCTAAACTCAAGTTCCTGAACAAATGTTCCCTTAACAGTTGTTCCTCTCAACTTCACTTGAAGTTTTCTCACTTTAACTCGCTTCACTTAAAGCTTGTCTCTTACAAAATTTCACTCAAAGTCCCCTTACCCCAAAAATCAAAATACAATCGATCAAATAAACTTAGTGGAATTAGAGCAAGAAGGCCAAGAACAAATGGCTTTTATGAGAGAATGAAGGCACTTACACTTTACTTAGTTAAACTCACTAAATCACTTGGTCAGACACAAATTGGAACTTAAATAGGCATTAAAATTTATAATGGTAATAACTTAGAACGTGGGATTAAAACATGTGTTAGTGATAAAACCATTATCCCATGATGTTCCTTACATAGAGGAACACGTTCCTCATTCAACCCATGATCTCCATGATCACTGTTAAACGTGGAAGATAATTGTTTTATTGCTCCCTTAATTTTAGCAGCCACTCAAAGCATTAATTCGAAAGTTTGATTAAAAAGTATTTAATTATTAAAACCAAAATAAAATCCTTTTACCAATAATATTATGTTTAAAAAAAAATTTCCATAAAAACCGAATTTTTTTTTATTATCTCTATGAAATCTTTTCCAGAAAAAAATTTTCCTTAAAATCAGATTTTTCCTTAAATAAAACGGTTACCTAAAATCTCGGCATAAATTACTCAATAGACATAATTAAATCGTTGTACTGCTTCATCTAGGTCTAGTTCCTTTTAATAGTTAGTTCCTTTAACATATTAGTTAAGCGCCAGTTCATCTATTCCTTACAAAGGAACAAACACTCATTCTCATTCTAAATTGCCATAGTTCCTTACCATTCTTACTCATTCCTTTACAATGGAACTAGAAACAAAAAGCCTCGCTTTAGTCTTCTTGCTCCAATGCTGCTCCAGTACCAAATCTTGAAACATCTTTACTTAGTCTTCAAAATCCCAACTTGATTTCTTCATTGACTTAGTATTCTCTTTGTTCCTTTCATTGATACCTTGAAATTCATTCACTTAAACAACTTGTTAGTCCAATACTTAGTTTGCATCTTTGTTCCTTTGTCATCATCAAAACTAGGGTACAATAATTTCCCCCTTTTTCGATGATGACAACAAAGCTACAAACTAAGGAAAACAACAAATAACATAAGAGAATGAAAAAGATAAAATACTTAATTTATAAAATGTAATTAAGGCAGATTAAGGATTTAAATTTTTTATGTTTTCTTTTTTTCAATTTTTTCAATGTTCTTTCAATTTTTTCAATTTTCAACTTAGTTTGTTCTCCTTATCTTTTCCCTCTTTGTCATCGTCAAAAAGATCAAACACTTGGTGATTTTGGTAAGAATGATATTTACAAAACCTTGAGACCATTAACAAGCACAAAAAACAATGGTTAAGTTAGGAATTTCAAAGGTTAGACTTACTCAAACATCAATCACATAATACTAGTCATTCCAAGTAAGAAATTATGTACTCAAATCACAAACGAAGACAAATATAACAAAAGTCATTTATATTTATAGCACTTGTTCCATTAAAGTACAAAAGAAAAAAAAAGAAAAAGAAAAGAAAAGAAACAAAAGCTAAGAGTTCATGTTCCTTTAAGAGAAACAAGAACTAGACATTAGGAAGGGAAGGGGTGTTGTGTTCCTCTACGACTTCTTCCTCAACCACTTCTTCCAACTTCTTCATCACCTATCCATGATGCCCATCAAGTTGCTGCTTCAAACTGTTAATGGCTTGGGCCATCATCTCCATGTTCTTTTGTTGTTCTATCACAGTATCACTAAGGACTTTCATTAAACCCATCATCTTATCTGTTCTAGCATCTAAAGTCAAGTGAAGATGATTGTAAAATTTAATCATATGTTGAGCAGGGAGACATACTTTATTGACCCAACCAAATTCATCCGAAGGAACTTGTTCCTTTCCCTTAGAACTAGAGGCAGTGGATGGTTTAGGTGGAGGAACTGGGGTGTTTTCTTGGGATGGACCTGTTGTTCCTTTGGGAGAAACAGAAGGTGAGGTGGTGGTGTAAATGGAAGGAAGGAAAGGTGGTTGTGGTGGAAGGTCAGTAGATGTAGAGGAGAAAAGATTTGGTTCTTTCATCTCAACCTTCAACTGTTCAAAACTGGATGGAATGGAGAAGGATGAGGGAGAGATGGAACGGATGGTTGTGAGGGTTACTGGTATTTTTGGTGAGGATGGAAGAGTAGGTTCCTTAGGTGAATTGTTATCTTGTTCCTCTGCATCAGATAGGACTAATGGAGAGTTCTTATTTGAAGGAACAGGTGCAGTTTTAGTAGTTTTCAACCTAGTGCTACGTCTAACTCTTTTAGGAACAGGAGGGGAAGGCTTTTTGGCAACAGTTTTGCGTCTCTTTGGTTTCTGTTCCTTTCGTTCTGTAGGGGCAGGAACTTGTTCCTCCAGTATTACTTCCACTGGTTCCTCTTCCACTACCTTAGGCAGTTTTCTCTTGTGAGAGGAACTAGTAGCAATCCTTCCTTGAGTCAGCACTCCATCTTAGATAGAAAGGTCCAATCCATACAAAGCATTTTCATTTAAATATTACCTTATTTTATACCCAAGGTAGGCTAACCAGTAGTCTTGATCATAGCCAACAACACAGTGATTCTCAATGCAATGAGTTAGATGTTGGATAAAGTGAGAAGGGAAGTTAATTTGAATGTGGTTGTCAAGGCAAAACATATAACACATATCAAAAATACCCATCTCATTCCTCTTTTCAGTTATAGGAATGAGTGCTCTCCAAACAAGATTAAACAAAATTTTGTGGATAGGAGAGAGAAGATTGTGATTTATTTTATTTTGGCCAGCAGTTCCCCCAAAGGAATCAACAATATCATCTTGGAGAAATTAGGAAAGGTGACAATTCCTTTCCTCTTAAAATATAGATCAATTGCTTTGCAAGGAACTTCCCATATTTTTGCTAAAGTTTCTTGAGAAAATTTAATTTTCTTACCCCTAACTTCTGCAGTACATACTCCATCAGTGTTGATGAAGTTTGCACAAAATTCATCAATAACTAAAGGAACTAAGTCATTATTATATTCAGTTTCAAACGGGTATTTCATACCCTGTTCCTTTCGTATATCGGTTAATTCATTGAATCTAACTTTCTTGACCCACTCCAAATCGAAACAAAATCCTAAAACATACCTTGAATCACTTCGCTCCACTCTTTTCTTGGAGGAAGAAGCAGCAGTTCGTTTGGAAGGAACAGGTGTAGCTTCTTCTTCCCCCTCATCATCTTCCCCAATTAGTTTTAGTCTTCTCACACTTCTCCTTGGTGACTCTAACTTTTGCTCTTCTACTGCCATTGTTGTTTCTTGAGAATTTTTGGCTTCTAGGGTTTTGGATGGAGAAGAGGGGTTTTCCATTTGAGAGGTTTTGGGAGTTTTTGCTTTTGGAAAAGGTGAATTGAGAGAGGTTTTTGCCATTTGATGAAAAGAAATTGTGGTTTTATGTGGCGCGAAGAGGTGTGAAGGAGATCAACAATGGTGAAGAAGCGTTTAAGGAACACGGTTTTGGAAGGGAATAAGGAAGAAGATGCATGTAACAGCAAATGAAGAGTTACACGCGTAAAAATTAAAATAAAAACAAAAATAAAAGATAAAACAAAAAGTAAGACAAAAAGGAAATCATGACTTGATTAAATCTGATTCCTATATTTTTAGGATTTTTCGGATTTAGGATTTTTTGATGGACTTCTTAATTTATGGAAAGAAAGTAGGTTCTAAGGAACTTGTGCTATAGGAACAACTTATACTAAATGTCAACATTCTTCATATCATGCATGTTTCTTTAACTTAGGAACAATAAGGGGAGCATTATGTGACATTTGTGAGTAGCTTTATTCCTTTGAATCCATGTATATGTTTTCAACATCTCAATTTGCAATGGTCTTAGGCAATTAATCACAATCACTTAATATCACATAGAGTAAGACAAATCAATTCAGACATGGGGTATTAGAATAGGAACAATTACTTAAGTTTTATTAAACCTAACTCAAGCCTTAATTTTTCATATCCATCTCTTTGTAGAGGCTTGGTTAGTATATCAACAATCTGATTTTCAGTTTGACGAAACTCAAGTTTAATCAAACCTTTTTCCACATTTTCTTTTAGAAAGTGATGTCTGATATATACATGCTTAACTCTTGAATGATGCACTGGATCTTTTGAAATACTAATGGCACTAGTATTATCACAATAAATAGGAACACAATTAAAGATTATTCCTTAGTCACAAAGTTGTTGTTTTATCCAAAGCATTTGAGAGCAACATGCAACAACAGCTACATATTCTTGTTCAGCAGTTGTTTCTTGGTGCTCCAAGAAACTAAACTATGACTAAGAAATTGAACCATATCTGAGGTACTTTTCCTATTTACAAGATCTCCAGCATAGTCAGCATCAGCATATCCTCTTAACTCAAATGTATCACTTCTTGGATAGAAAAGTCCAAGATCATCTGTTCCTTTAAGATATCTAAGAATTCTCTTCACAGCAGTTAGATGAGACTCCTTGGGATTTGCTTGAAATATAGCACACAAACCAACACTAAAAGCTATGTCTGGACGACAAGCAGTTAGATACAAAAGTGAACCAATCATGCCTCTGTATTTTGTTTGATCAACACTTGTTCCTATGGAATTTTCATCTAATCTAGTTGAAGTTCCCATAGGAGTGTGATTTATCTTTGAATTTTCGAGGCCATATTTCTTTAACAGTTCCTTTATGTATTTTTGTTGATGAATAATTATTCCTTTTTCAGTTTGCTTAATTTGTAACGTAAGAAAGAAATTTAACTCACCCATCATGCTCATCTCAAATTCAATACTCATAAGGTTTGAGAATTCTTTGCATAATGATTCATTGGTTGCTCCGAAAATAATGTCATCAACATATATTTGAACAAGTAGTATGTCAGTTCCTTTCGATTTTAGAAATAAAGTTTTATCCACTTTTCCTCTTTTAAAGTTGTTTTCTAAAAGGAACTTAGATAATCTCTCATACCATGACCTAGGCGCTTGCTTTAGCCCATAAATAGCCTTGTCAAGCTTGTAGACATGGTTTGGGAGATCATTGCTTTCAAATCCAGGGTGTTGTTCAACATATACATCTTCATTTAAATATCCATTTAGAAATGCACACTTGACATCCATTTGATACAGTTTAAATCCCATATAAGCAGCAAATGCAATTAGTATTCTAATGGCTTCAAGTCTAGCAACAGGAGCAAAGGTTTCTTCATAGTCAATTCCTTCTTGTTGATTATAACCTTTTACTACAAGTCTAGCTTTGTTCCTTATAATTGTTCCATACTCATCTAGTTTATTTCTAAACACCCATTTTAGGCCAATCACTTTTTGTTGTTTAGAAGAGGGAACTAGATGCCATACCTTGTTTCTTTCGAACTCATTTAATTCAGCTTGCATAGTAGTGATCCAATCAGAATCAGTTAGGGCTTCTTCATGATTTCTTGGTTCTATCATTGATAAGAACGCATGAAATGCACAAAAATTCCTTAACTAAGATCTAGTTTGCGTACCTTTGGATATGTCACTTATTATGAGTTCCACTATATGTGATTTTTGATGTCTCCAAGGTTTTGGTTTTAACTCCCTTATAGGAACAAGTTGTTCCTCTTGAGTTTCATGAGAGGATGAGGAGCTTCCTCTTTCAGCAATTGTTGAATCAGTTCCTTCAACATTTTCGTTCTTAGTAGGAACAGGAACAACTCCACCATCTTGAGGAACAGGAAAATCATTGTTATGAATGTTTTCATCTACTTCGTTCCTTTCCTCTTTTATTTCTTCTTCCACAATTGAATCTGAATCTTTCTCATTTGGTCATACCAAGCCAATCTCAAAGTCATCAACCTGTTTGCTTGGATTAAAATTGTCAGATTCATCAAAGATTATGTGGACACTTTCTTCAACACACATAGTTCTTTTATTGTAAACTCTATACGCCTTACTATGTGATGAATATCCTAAGAATATTGTTTCATCACTCCTTGCATCAAATTTTTCAAGATTATCTTTCGCATTATTATGAACAAAACATTTGCAATCAAATGTTCTGAAATGAGTAATATTGGGTTTCTTTCCAAAATAATGCTCATAAGGAGTTTTCTTAACAGTAGGTCTCATCATCGCACGATTTATTATGTGACAAGAAGTATTAACAACCTCAGCCCAAAAGTTCCTTGGAAGTTCACTAGCAATTAGCATGGTCCTAACCATTTCTTCCAAAGTTCTATTTTTACTTTCTACAACCCCATTTTGTTGTGGTGTCCTAGGGGCAGAAAAATTATGATCTAGGCCATGGTTTCTGCTTAAGTCATCAAATTTATAAATTTCAAATTCTTAACCATGATTGGATCTAATATGCATTAATTTGTTACCACTCAAATTTTGAATTCTTTTAGCAAAGACAAGGAACTCATCATAAGTCTCATCCTTACTAGAGAGAAAAATAACCCAAGTGTACCTAGAGTAGTCATCAACAATAACTAACACATACCTCTTTCCACTTCTACTTTGAATTCTCATAGGGCCACACCAATCCATATGAATTAATTCTAAAGGTTTTGTGGTGCTCACAACAATTTTAGATTTGAAAGAGGATCTAATATGCTTTCCTTTGGCACATGCATCACAAACTTGATCAATATGAAATTTTATAGATGGTAATCCCAAAACAAGATCTTTTGATGGAAGTTTGTCAAGTAATGAAAAGCTAGCATGTCCTAGACACTTATGCAAGAAGAGTGGATCATCTTCAATAACACTAAGGCAGGTCAAATTGTGTTTAGGAACAAGATCAAGATCTACAATATATGTGTTCCCTTTCCTTATTCCTTCAAAGATGACATTCTTAGAGTTAATGTTAACGATCAAGCATTTTTCACTATTTCATTTAACAACATTTCCCTTGTCACAGAATTGGGAAATACTTAAAAGATTGTGTTTTAAACCTTCAACTAGAAATACACTATCAATGGAATATGATGGTGACTTACCAACCTTACCCATAGCAACTATGTTACCTTTCTTATTGTCACCAAAAGTCACACTTCCACTTTCATAGGTTGAGAGTGAGAGAAACTTAGATTTGTCTCCTGTCATATGCTAAGAACAACCACTATCAAGATACCAAGTGTTGTTCCCCCTCACTCCAACCTGCAAAAATCAACTAGTTGTTAGTTGTAGGAACCCCTTGTTTTGTGGGTCCCTGTTCTTGACTAGCATTTGATTTAGCAACCCATTTCATGTTGCTTAATTTCACAATTTTGCCAATCATTCCAGTTCTTAGTTGACATTGATTCATGTAATGACCTATCTTTCCACAGTACATGCAAATTTTATCACTAGGTAGGTCAACATATTTCTTATGCTTGTTCCTCTTCTTGTAGTTTTCAAAACCAATACCTTCTCTTCTTCATTGGTCTCTCAATCAACTTAGGAACAGCCATCACTTTGCCTCTGTTCCTTGCAATAACTAGTTCCTTCTTGAGATTACAGATCTGTTCCTTGAAAACATTTTTCTCTTTATTCAAATTTTCGATCTCAGATCTGTAACCTTTCAAAGGAGTTGATATAATATGAAAGGAACTTAGAATAGGGACAAATTCCTTTAAGTGTGAAATTTCTAAATTGATTAGATAATTTTCATTCTTCACACTCTCATATAATTCCTTGATTTTTAAATTCTTATCAAATAAATCAAAGAGCCTAGTTTCACCATGCGTTCTCATTTTCTTAAGCCATTCTATATGTTCTTTACAAACTTTATCAGCTTGTTCAGTTTGCTCACGTTTTTCACGTTCATCTCTACATTCAAGAATTGCATCATAAAGAAGATCATAAATTTCAGGCCTAGTTTTTCCATTTAAGTCTGATTCAAGTCCATGTTTGCTTACCTTAACATTTTCTTCATATTCTTTTTCGTCAGTCTTTACCATGAGGCAAAGATTTGCAGTCTCTTCAGTTTTTTGTTCTTCTTGCTTTTCAGTCTCTGAATCTCCCCAAGCTGTTATCATAGCATTTCGGACATTCGCTTTAGAGAAAGGAGCTTTAGATTCCTTGTTCCTTTCAGCGAAACGTTCCTTGTTCCTTTATTTGGTCTTATCGTTTTCCCAAAGTGAACATTCCTTGATGAAGTGATTTGTACTACCACATTTATGACAAGCAACTTTGTTAAAAAACCTTTTAGTTTTACCTTTGAAGTTCCCATTCTTCATGTTCCTATACATCTTTCGAAATTTTCGGACCATGAGCGTTGCTTCCTCTTCTTCTGAGTTATAGTCATCTTCATCATCTGCTTTGAGGGCAATGGACTTTAACTTAGAGCTTTCACCATACTCAGTATCAAGGTGAAGCTCATAAGTCATAAGTAATCCAGCAAGTTATTCCAAGTTGAACTTAGTGAAGTCTTCTGTTTCTTGTAAAGCAGTGACGTTAGCCATCCATCTATCCTTAGGAAGACTTCTAAGAAATTTTCGAGCCTGTTTCTCTGATGAAATAAACTTACCAAGAGAAGCTAACTCATTAATAATGTTAGTAAAATGAGTGAACATCTCTTGTATGCTTTCCTTAGTCTTCATGGAGAACAGTTCATATTGATTCATTAGTAAATCAATTTTAGATCTCTTGACTTCATAGTTCCTTCATAGGTTACTTCTAGTAAATCCCATATTTGCTTTGCGGATTTGCATCCCATAATCCTATTGTGTTCATGGGGTCCAAGTCCATAATGCAACAGTTTAACAGCCATTGCATTTACTTCCATTTTTTCGAAATCAGCTTTGTCGTATTCAGAGAAGGGTTTAGGAATTACAAAATTTTTGTCATTAGTAGTTGTGACCTCAAAATCACCAACTTCAATGACTCTCCATACCTGGTAGTTTTCGACCTTGATGAATATCTCCATTATGTTCTTCCAGTAGGAATAGAACTTCCCATTGAACATAGGAGGCCTTTGCGTAGAGTAACCTTCCTCAAGTTTCTCGGTGGTATTCATTGTTCCTTGGATCTTTTTCTCAATAGGGTTTCTTATCTTTCGTGAGTTATAGCTCTGATACCAATTGTTATTTCATTAGGAACAATACAAAAGGGGGGGTGAATTATATGTGTAGAAATAAACGTAACTTTTTGCGGAATTTTAAACTTGAACAAAGAAACAAGCTAAAGGAACACAAGGCATTTTTTACGAGGAAAAACTTCTTGGGCCCAACAAGAAGAAACAACCTCGACCACTAGGGATTTTAAACTCAACACTTTCACTAATTAGGCCAAACAACTTTGTTACAACCTAATTCTACTCAAGGGCCACACCTTGAGTTCCTAAACTCAAGTTCCTGACCAACTGTTCCCTTAACAGTTGTTCCTCTCAACTTCACTTGAAGTTTTCTCACTTTAACTCGCTTCACTCAAAGCTTCTCTCTTACAGAACTTCACTCAATGTCCCCTTACCCCAAAAAACCCAAATACAATCGATCAAATAAACTTAATGGAATTAGAGTAAGAAGGCAAAGAACAAATGGCTTTTATGAGAGAATGAAGGCACTTACACTTTACTTAGTTAAACTCACTAAATCACTTGGTCAGACACAAATTGGAACTTAATTAGACATTAGTATTTATAGTGGTAATAACTTAGAACATGGGATTAAAACATGTGTTAGTGGTAAAACCATTATCCCATGATGTTCCTTACCCGGAGGAACACGTTCCTCATTCAACCCATGATCTCCATGATCACTGTTAAACGTGGAAGATAATTGTGTTACTGCTCCCTTAATTTTAGCAACCACTCAAATCATTAATTCGAAATTCTGATTAAAAAGTATTTTCGTTATTAAAACCAAAATAAAATCGTTTTACCAAAAATATAATCTTTAAAAATATTTTCCATAAATACCGAAAAGGACTTTTATTATCTCTATAAAATCTTTTCCAGAAAAATATTTTCCTTAAAATCAGATTTTTCCTTAAATAAAACGGTTACCTAAAATCTAGGCATAAATTACTCAACAGACATAATTAAACCGTTGTACTGCTTCATCCTAGGTCTAGTTCATTTTAATAGTTAGTTCCTTTAACATATTAGTTAAGCGCCGGTTCGTTTGTTCCTTACAAAGGAACAAACGCTAATTCTTATTCTAAATTGCCATAGCTCCTTACCATTCTTACTCATTCCTTTACAATGGAGCTAGAAACAAAAAGCCTAGCTCACTTTAGTCTTCTTGCTCCAATGCTGCTCCAGTACCAAATCTTGAAACATCTTTACTTAGTCTTCAAAATGTCAACTTGATTTCTTCCTTGACTTAGTATTCTCTTTGTTGCTTTCATTGATACCTTGGAATTCATTTACTTAAACAACTTGTTTGTCCAATACTTAGTTTGCATCTTTGTTCCTTTGTCATCATCAAAACTAGGGTTCAACAGGCTATTAGGAAAATATCAAATTATATTGATTGTGATTGTGGGGAATTTAGATTCGAGATTACTGATTATTTGTTGGAGAAGCAAATTTTCGAGGTATTGGAGAGTTAAGAAGTCATAAGTGATTTGATTTTCGTTAAAATTGATTTTCGAGTTTCAAGGATGAAACTTCTTTTAAGGGTGGTAGTATGTAATAACTCAAATTTCTAATTGCATCTCACTAACGATAATTATATTTAGAAGTTTGTTTAAGTCCTTCAAAATTGGTTTATGAATTGAAGATTAAGTTTAAACTTTTATTTACATGGTTTAAATCTTTAGTTTTCTTGGACCAAGCTTGTGAAATCTCATTCTAACCCTCAACTTATTTATTTATAAAAAAAGGAAAAAGTAAAGAAAAAGAAAACTTTTGAAGAAACTTCTAGATATTGTGAGAAACTTATGGGTAGCTCTTTTTATAATAATCTTATTCACAAAATAAAACCCCAATATGCTCTTGCCTCCCCTCCTTCCTCCCTCTCAGTCTTTCGTAGCTTCTTCCTCTCACATCTCCCTTTTCTCTCTTGACCGGCAATGCTTGGTGGTGAAGCGCCGTCAGAAGCCGGCGTCCAGTCCTCTAGCGTCACTACTGCTCTCTTTTTCTGCTCATCTTCGTTTCTGTGGTGCCGCTGCCGACTTCCCGTTACCGGCGAGTGCTGCCCTGTCCTAACCGCCACTTCTGCTCTAGTTTTCGGCATTATACCGCCGTTGGTGGTTTGTGGTTGGCTTGGTTGTAGCTACCACTCTTTTAGGAGGTATGAGTTAAAGTTCTTATTTTCTCATAATTGATTGAAAGAACTCAAATTTCTGGTGCAACTCATTTGTTTTGTGATCAGTGTATCATTTAGCTTCTTTAATTTCTAAATTGAATTTCAATTATAATGTAAAGGGTCTGAAAATTCATAAATTCTAATGAGATGAATTTAGTTGTTTAGCATATAAAGTATTGTGTATTGCTCCCCCTCATTCACCCTTGTTTTAAGAATGTTTAATCTAGTAAGGTTAAAAATCAAATCTTTCTTCTTTGTTTAATGGATTGAGCTCTATTTTGATGCTTTATAATCTTAGCTGATTTGTTTTTGTTAAGTTAGTTTACAAAATCAGTTTGAGTGTCAAGTAAAACATAACAATACTCTTTGATTTTTGGAATATAAATCAGTTATTATATTGCTTTGTACAGTAATAGTTAACATTTTATAATGAAACTTCCAAGAACTTTTATGGGTATTTGATGATAAGAAATTTCTATCTCTTAGTGAATTAAATTTAAGTTTAGGTGGTTATAATCGTGAGACTTTGATCAGTGAAATAATGTTGAGGAAGATCCATCAGATTAGTTTGGAGGTCGGAGGATCATTGAGAATGAGTACTAATAGTTGTTTTTGTTTTTTTGAGGTAAATTATTATCGAACTCACAGGGTATTGGATGTTGATCATGAAGTTAAGGCTATATTTGGAATTCGAGCAAGGTACACATTGTACCTCCACCTTATAATTAAACCGTATTTGCGCTATTGCAAGTTGTATGAATTTCATAATTTTCCTAAAAGGATTTTGAGTTCTGACTTGAATTTGTTGTAGTTTTATGATTACAAAGTTCGACTTGTTTAAAAAGGTGTGATTCTTAAGTACTAAGTTTGTGTGATTTTCAGATATGATTCAACGCCAAGTATTTGGTAATATTGAATTTAGCATTGATATCCTGATCATGATTTGAGATATATTTATAAGTTTTGGTTATGGAAGACAGTTTTATCCGAATATTTTGAAATAAGTAAAAGTTATCCAATAACATCAGTTCATGTTATACTAAGCCAATCGTGTTTCAAACTAAAGTATATTTTGGTTTCTGAATCTTAATAGTATAAGTGGTTCAGTGACCCACGTTCTGATATGGAAGATATGGATATTAGATTATAAGTACTCAAGTAAGAGTTATCGATATATTTCTGAATGTATATATATTATGTGCAATCTCGTATGCTTTACAAGAAGTAATTGACTTTGATTCGATAAGGTTGATAAGCTAATGAAACTCCACTATGTTTTACTATTATTCGTATATATATAGTTGTGAATATATAAAGTATCAAAATAGTTGATTTATACAAAGTTACTGGGAATCTGAGTATATTGGGATAATCAAGTGTCTCTCGTTTCAAGTATCCTATATATTATGTGAAAAATAAGATACAATATTTTACAGATAATTGTCTATCAACTTTGGGGAATATAGATTTGGCTTTTGGGAATTATGGGTTTGAAAGTTCTGAATACAATACAAGATTTCATAATATACCTTATATGAGCTTGGCATATTTGGGATTATTTAGGTCATGGAAAGTGTGAAATTGAGGATTTTAAAAGTAAACTATTGTTTTGAGATGTTCGCTATAGTATAAATTATGTTTGTTAAAGATTTAGCTATACGCTTGGAATTTATGATAATTATTCGAGCTAGCAATAAATCCTATGGGAGGTTAGATATAGTTGAAATTGGTAAAGTTATAAAGAAAGCTTTTGATTCTAACTTAGTAATGAGGAGAAGTTGATACTAAAAGTTAAAGTAAGAGTTTAATATGTGAAGGTTATGCTAAGAATATAATAGCTCAGGAAAGTAATAATGAATCGAAGGAGTAGCAAACCGTATAATAAACTTATAATACTAAGTTATAAGAAACTATATCCAAGCTAGGAATTTTATACTATGAGTATCAAACTAGGTTGAATTGCAAAGGCTATATGTTTTACCTTCTCATTGAAAGGGGAAAAGATATAAAAAGGAAGGTCAGGGGAAGTATGTAGATCTTGGGTAATGGGATGTTGGAAATTAGTGATATGAGTTAATAATGATGGGAATATAAATGTAAGGTGAATTTGGACGTAAATTTAAATAATTGAGATTATAAAATTCAAACAAATGACCGAAACAAGAAAAAGGACCAAGTTGGGGAAACAAACAAGTTGAGGTTGTTTCCAGATATCACAGAATTTTGAGTTACTAGAAGATCGGAAGTTCAAGTATGAAGTGTTGAATAATTAATATGTGGAATTAACCATCAAGTCATGTTGGAGGAAGCATCAGCTATAATTATAAAGATAAGTCAAAACTCTGGAGGTTATAAGTTTTTTGTCTATCAAATTGCAGGAATATATATGAAAACGTTTCATATCACGAGATTTAAGTATACGCAATACAAATTTTGAAAACTGTGGTTACGAGTAATGTATAATTTACTAGTATTATTACATTTTGACATTCAAGAAAATCTTCAGAAAGAATAGTATGAGTTCTACTTGGGATAAGGCAAGAGTATTATATTTAACATGATTAACATAAGTATGAACATCGGTATTTGCTCAGGTTATAAGCTTTTTAGTTTGAAGTGTAAACATCGGCATTCGCTCAGGTTATAAACTTTATGGTTTGAAGTGTAAACATCGGTATTTGCTCAGGCTATAAGCTTTATGGTTTGAAGTGTAAACATCGGTATTTGCCGAGGTTATAAGCTTTATGGTTTGGAGTATAAACATCGGTATTTGCTCAGGATATAAGCTTTATAGGTTGTTGAGTAAGATTAAATGGAAATATATTTCTTAATAGAAAACTTTTGTGACTAAGTTATGAAGTTTATATAAGATTTTAATTCAATTTTGATCTTTCGATAAGCCTATAGAATTGGACCATAATTTCTGTAAAGTCCTAGTTGCGTTGCTTTTAGCAAATGGATTTTATAAATGATTAAATTATACCAAGTTATTGGAAACTCATAATATGTTTATCAAACAATTTGAGTTGTATATGAATTTCCAAAAATGTGATTATATTATGAAATTTTAATATATTTGACTCAGAGAACTATGGATAAGAGCTTCATAGAATATTAAATTATGAATTATGTATTTTGATTGAATGATATATTCTGATTCGGTTTTTGTAAGGGGGAAGAAGCTGCTCTATATTCTGTATATCCTGTATTCTGTATTCTGGGGACATGTCCTGTAAAGTCTTGCAAGCAGTACATAACGAAAGAGGGAGACGTCCCTTGTAAAAGCTTAGAGACTTCGTCAGAATGGCAACTCTATTCGTGTTCTCTTCCCCAGTATAATATGTATTATTCTGAAAGAAAATAAGATATGTATTTGGATATGTAAATGGTTTTGTGAAAAGTTATTTCGAACTCTATTGTCGAAGTAATGTTTTACTCTCCCATGTCTATGGAAATTATGTGCCGAATATGGAAATGATTTACGAAGAAATTCGTTAGTGATATATGAAGGAGTTAGCTATGCTACATATATTTGGATTAAAGGTTATTTTATATAAAATACAGAAGTAGGAGATATTGCTGTATCTTAGAGTATGTCAGAATCAGAGTTGATTATGGGTAATTGTATTAGATTCTTTGGAACTCTATGGTTCCATCAATTAAAAGAATATATTACTTACTCTATGAGATATTCATATTATTATTTTAAACAAGTAACATTTTAATTATTTTCAAGTATTTGTTATATGATTCCTCCATTATAACTTTTCTATTTTCTGGTTTCAAATGTCTCGCAAGATGAGCTTAACTACGAAAATACATTTTAAGCCACCAAAATGACTTTCTGGTTGGACAGTGTGTACTCAGTTTAGCTGAGTGGGGGGGCAGTGTTCATTGTTAGTAATTTTGCAGGTATTATAAAAGCTCTGGAATGGACCAAGGATCATAAGTATTTCATGAAATGATTTTCGAATAAGCAATGGTGGAGATTATATCATTTAGATGAGAGAATTCTTCTGGTATATTATTGTCTCGTCTTGAAGACTTAATGGTATATATAATTTTGGGATGTTGTATTTGTGGTCCTTAACCCCAGGATCGTGTTTAGAGGTTATGTATATAGTGCTAGAAAATGTGAATTGAGATTTCTTAAATGATAATTGAGATTTATGTATCTTAAGTGTAATTAGCTAGCAGCTCAGAAGTGTGGACTGTTACAAACTCCTAAGGAGGTCCTAAAATTAATATAATGGAAGATATAGAGGCTGAGTTGTACTCAGGGTGTAAGACATTTAAGAGATTGGAGTTTCATGTCACTTTGCTACACATCAAAGTTAGCAGCAAGTGGACCGATAATCTTTTTCAATATTATTAAGCGCGCTACACATGGCATTTAATTATGACAAGAGTTTTCCTTCAACTTCCTATGAAGCAAAAAAATATAAAAAAGCGTTAGGGTTAGACTAAGTGAAGATTGACAACCTCACGACGACCTGTTAATTGTCGCACTTGTGTTTGTGCAACGATATTCGTGTCTTAGGCGACGATTATTTTTGTTGCCAAAGCTCTTTTTTCTTGTTGTGAGGGGACATTGGAGGAGACAGAAAAGAATAAGGAGATGGGATTCCTTTCCTCACTTATTTCCTTTTGGACTACAACATTTACATGTAGACCTACTTTAATAGAACATGAATCAAAATCACACTATAACTTTATAATTGATTTAGTAAATAACTCTTAAATATCATAATACAACACACAACTATAAATAATTAAATGCAAAACTATTTATACATAATTAGTTCAAAAATGTAACAAAATACTTATAATAATAATAATAATAATAATAATAATAATAATAATAATAATAATAATAATAATAATAATAATAATAATAATAATAATAATAATAATAGTAATAATAATAATAATAATAATAATAATAATAATAATAATAATAATAATAATAATAATAATAATAATAATAATAATAATAATAATAATAATAATAATAATAATAATAATAATAATAATAATAGCAATAGTAATAGTAATAGCAATAATAATAATAATAATCATAATAATAAAAAATAATAACTAATAATAATAATAACAGACTTATGATTCAACACACATAAAAAAATATTACTTGCTATGCATAATTAAAATAAAATGTAAACAACAATTAAATGTCAAAATCTTTAGGAATGATAAAAATAAAATTCATATTTCAACTTAAATAATATAAAAAAATAATACGTAATTAAGTTAATAATTATTATTACTTTTACTTTTCAAGGTTGTTAGATACTAACACCCTTATAAAAAGTTTCATACTCGAAACTAGAAAAATATTATTTTAATAAACAACAAGTAAAGCAATTAACGAGAAAAAATCATTTCACACCCACACTCATCACAAGATATTAAGTGTCTAGCCTCCATTTTACCATCATCTTTTGTATCTCTAATTTAACTCGACTCGTGAAATCGATGAGTAAAGAAAACAAAAGGGGCAAACTTGTTGGCATTGGATTCCAATAATCTCATTTGCAGATATCTCGTTTGAAATTCCTTTATTTAAGCAACCATATAAGTTTCTTGGAATACATGATACTCTAAGTAAATAATAACATCTATATAAAACACATTACAAGATAATACTACACATTAATTAATACAGAGACGAGGCGTTATAGCAACAGGTAATTCGATTCATATTCCACACACAAAAGTGCAAACACTCAAACGACTTGATTAATTTGTACCTAACTCTTTAAGTTATCTTGTTATCCTATTTTCAACCCTTTATGTTTTCCAAATGTTTTTGGGCTTCGCTTGTTTGATTGCCCTTCTTTTCGACTAGACGAGTTAGGATGACATAATGTTTTATCATTCGGTACTACACGGGTATACAAGATTGTGTGTCTACACCTAATAGTTAGATTAGGATTTAGTTAGCTTCTTAGTATTTAAATGTATCGCTCAGCATTAAGAATAGACGTTAGAGTTTGACTAAAAGAATTTCAAGTGCTTTGTGCATTGATTCGGTTTTGTTAAATCCCAACTTTAGGCGTGGTTTTATTTCGCCTACGCGGTGTGAGCACGTATTTGATTTGACTACCCCATGGTTAAGGTTTTATTGAAAATATGTTTTTGAAAGAAGTCGCCAACAATTCTTTAAAGGAAGAATCATAAACCTAATTGGATATGGGAAAGTGTAGGGACAAATTATGGGACTTATCCAATGTAGATTTCCCCGTCTAGACACCATACATGGTCAAAATGAACCAAAGATTGAGTTCGGGGGTGAGGGTACAAATATGGTCAAAATGAACCATGTTTGCCCATTGCTGGCCTCTACTAAATATCGATTCACAATAAATTTTATGCCAAAGAATAATCACATAATATTTTTAAACACCCTAAAAATAATTAGTCTAGGTTGGTTCAGGAAACACATAAAATACTTTTTTTTAAGTGACATGTGATTAGGCAATCATATTACAAGGTACCTAATAGGTTGTCCAAATTATCTGATTAATATTAGAACAGTTCTTTAGATCTTTGATTAGCAATAATAACATGTGGGTGATAAAAATATGCAGGACAATCATAACAATATAAATAAAACAATCAGGCAAGTATATAACAGTGTATGAAAATAAATAAAAAGAAGGAAATATTAGAATATACAGTAGAACGATTATTAATTAAAGATCTACATCATGAAATAAATTGTTTGTAACTCCATGGCAGTAAATGTAATTGATTATTCAAGGATCCTCAGGAATTATACCTATACGACTTAGGTTGAAGAGTGCAACGATCTTTAGGCGGAGCAATCGTGGAACCAAGAATATAGTATGATCAGAAACTGGAGAATAATTTGAAGTATTGAAAGTATTTTGTGTTTAGAGAATCAAAGTGTATTTTGGAGACAACTGTAAGTTTTTGTGTTCGTGAATAATAAAATTAAAAAGTCGTCCGTGTTTCGAGGAATCACAGGTATTTATAGGAAAAAGGAGTGTGCGCCTCACGCGGCAACTTGCGCCTAGCGCAGGGCTACGTGTCAAGCGCATGTCCACGCGTCAGGCGCACATTGGTGTGCCTAACGCGGCCAGCCCGATCAAACTCGTACACGTGTACACGCGTATTAAAAAGATAAAAAGAAACTTGCGTCTCACACAGGGTATGCGCCACGCGCAGGACTCTGTGTGAGTCACAAGTCCATATGTCAGGAGCTCATTAGTGAGCCTGACGCGTTCTGGCTAATGTGCTGGACGCACGTGGCGCGCTGAGCGCGGCCGCCGCGTCCGGTGCATATTCTAGCATATTCCAGGTTTTTTATTAAACGCGTGTTGAAGATAATTTTCTATCCCTAAAATTCGGAAATTGAATTTCACGGAACAAAAAATCTGATTTGTATTTAAAATATTTATCAAAGATAATAAAAATATTTATTAAAATAATCGATATTTAATTGGGCTCTTAAAACACTTTAAATGGACTCAAAATATTTTTCGGCCTTAAAATACAATTAATCATTATGAATAATCAATTGGGCTTTAGAATATAATTTCAAAACACAATTTTGGATTGGTTCTTTGGATTGCTCTTCCGTTGGGTCGCACCAACAAATATCGTTGTATGTTTCATCATTGAACCCTTAAATGGGGAGACATGATTATGTGTCTACAGAAGCCCGCACTTTGACTGAGGTTCAGGAAACCGAATGTCAAAGTATACGGTGTCGGACGGAGAATGATTCTAAATGCTCCGCAGTTGAGAACTGATCTATATAAGTCGGTCTCTACAAAACAAAGTTAGTATGCAAGACAATAACTACGAGCAAGTTGATTACCTGCTGAAGGAGATGTTAGCAAAAAGGTGCAAATAACTCACATAAAGCACATAATGATGCAAATAATGCAAACT
The DNA here is from genome assembly GCA_947646795.1 of Beta lomatogona. NCBI lineage: Eukaryota > Viridiplantae > Streptophyta > Magnoliopsida > Caryophyllales > Amaranthaceae > Beta > Beta lomatogona. The sequence goes on along the minus strand of CANSNZ010000020.1, from coordinate 3,805,940 downwards.
TAGACTCTCTAAGGATACACAAGACGCTATGCAAGGATTAAGGTTATGCAAAGCTAAGGGATGACACGTCATGCAAGATCGGTTCTGCAAAACTATAATGTATGAGATGCAATGCAAGGTCAGGGTTTTGCATGGTTAGGAGGTCTGGATATGTAGAGGAATATATAGAATGATCATAAATGGATGGAATGATTTTCGAAAATCGTTTTTAGTAAATAATCGAGGTCAGTAAACGAGGTCCGCAGATTACAACTCTTCGGGAGTTTGATTTGGAGGAACCACCACATATATAGGAAGCCTGCACTTTTGGGTGAGCTTGCCATGAATTAGGCACCTTGAGCCTCGATTGAAATGTAGCTGATCTATCTTGAGCGTTGAAAGTTGTCATTGGGGATTGTTTTTTGGGAAGTGATTTAGGCTAAGTCATTTAACGCCAGAAACCATGGAATTGTCGAAGAGTCCTTCAGGGAAAAGGAGAGTTTGGATTGAAAAATAAAAAAAGGTTTAATTTATGACTCAAATAAATATATATAGGTGGGAAAAGGCTTTAACGTAGCTAGGTTCATACTCGAGTCTATGTCGGGATCTAGAAAGAATATGCTCCTGAATTCTAGAAAGTCGAATCACTAGACCTTGACTAATTTATTTTTATGGAAGCGGTCGGTCCTCGATATCATGATTCCTATGTATCCTTGCGGAATCAGACCACTCTTAGTTATGGATCTGATTTTTTTATTTTATGTGCCCTAACTTTTGCTTAGGCCACACTTTCGGGTTTTCAACCTAGCAGGCTTGGACATACCTTGGAGAAAGAGTTAGGATTGATGAAAGGTTGAAAGGCTTAAGGCTTGAGGTTTTAATGAAGGTTTAAGGCTTTAACGTAAGGATCATGGATTTGGATTTTAAAGTATTTGATGGATTGAATGATTTGAATGAAGGGTAGAACTTGTGTGCAAGCACCCTAGCTAGACTTTATATTTATTTGCCTTTGCCTTTTTCTTTTTTGCATTTTTTTCTTTTTGTCTTGTGCGTTTTCTGTTGCTTTTTTGGCACTTTGAATTTATTCACTTTTTTTTTAATTTTTGCCTGGCATTGATTTTTTTATGTAGTAAGGCTTGCACACAAGTTTGGTTTAGGATATTGGAAGGCTTGAAGGTTATTTTATGGAGCTCTGATTTTGAAGGGATTATTGGGCTAATAGAGATGATGGCTTAAGGGATTTTTTATTATTTTGGTTGCATGAGATGGTTTATGGATGATGGTTTATTGGAATTATGGAGGGAAGATGGATATAGCTCTTAATCCAAAGTATGTCCTTTCTTATAATAATAATAATAATAATAATAATAATAATAATAATAATAATAATAATAATAATTATTATTATTATTATTATTATTATTATTATTATTATTATTATTATTATTATTATTATTATTATTATTATTATCATTTCTTTCATATCTCTTTTTATTAGTCAAGTTCATTAGGTGATATAAGTTTCATCATTGAATTAGAAGCATAAATAAAATGATGGAAGACCAATGAAAATGAAAATGCAATTATTTTATTAATTAAAAATAAATAGAACAAGGCTTATTAGAAAAAAATCCAAAATGGCATAGACTCGACAGGAAAGGAAATGAAGGAGCTAGGGGAGGGACTCACCTACTCAACCTAGAAAACTAGCATTAAATGACCATACAACGACATTATTTTAGCACTGCCCAAGGGGTTGCTGCTATTGTTGACTTTTACTCCAGGCGGAATTTGTAATCTACCGTCCTGTAGAGCATACTTCAAAGTCCAGCAGTGTGATGTCATATGCCCATTTCCTTGATGGTACATCAAAGTCCAGCATTGGGATTCCATGTACTGGATCTTTTCTCAGGAGCAGGGTTTGGAGTAGGGCCAAGAGGCTGAAGTGCTCCTTTTGCATGAAGCATAGTGAAGGCTTCTTCTACAGTCATGCCCAATGGAGTGAATTTCCTTTGAGGTCCTTGATAACCTCTCTTTTCAGTAGTTAGGGCATTGATGTCGTTGCTTTTAGAGGTAGAAGGGTTGTTATTACTCTTCTTGAAAGAGTTGTTGTTGTTGGAACCCTTGTTCTTGTTGGCTTGTACCTCTTCTTCAATCAGCAGGCCTACCTTATAGAGCTTCGTGAAAGACTCTATGGGTTGGAATTTAATATGATCCCCATACTTAGGTTGCAGGTTACAGATCACCAATCGGATTTGATCCTCTTGAGATGGCCTATTAGTCATTTGTGCAGCTTTTTCTCTCCACCTATTAAGGAAGGTGACGAGATCTTCTTTGGAATTTTGTTTAGTTAATTCCAATTCACGAAGGCCATGGGAAGCTGAGTGTTGTATATGTATTATTTTTGGAACTCTTCCCTGATATAGTCCCTATCATTCAGCTTGGTCTTATTCAGTGTCCTGAACCACTTGGATGGATGTGCATCCAAGGTCAAGGGAAAGACATAAGCGAACAGGTCCTTGCTCATGCCTTTGAGAGTCATAGATATGGAGAAAGCTCTCAAATGATCATTTGGGTCTTCGACCCCCTTGAATTTGGGGAGGTCATCTAATGTTATCTTTTTAGGGAGTTTTTCCCTCAGTTTAGGGTCAATGATGTCATGGCCATGAGCCTGACCCTTGAGCACAGGAATTGACTGGATCAATTGCTCGAGTTTCTCAAATCTCAGTTATGTCTCGGTCTTGATAGGAGGTGGTGGTGGTGGTGGAGTGTCATCCTGCTCTTCTTCCTCAGTTAATTTTTCTCTCAGTGCCTTAATCTCTTTGTCTTGTTCCGTAAGAAGAGAGTTCATCAGTTGAAGTTTGGCCATAATGGCATTGAGTTGTCTTTTAGCGTCCTCCATTTCAGATGATGATTCAGAAGAGTCGGAGGATTCGTCTGAAAAGGTGAGGATGTGTTTGACGAGTCTTGGAGTAGGTTGACATTGTATCCTCTCTGTCGGGCGTTCCCAAGTTATAATCTCAAGACCTGTCCTGAACAGAAATCAAATGGACCTCGTAAATTTTAAGAAATGATGCTTTCAAAATGAGAAATGGAAATGAGGGATGGAGAAATGGAAATGGAGATGAGAGATGAGATATGAAAATGGAAATGGAAATGGAAATGGGAAATAAGTAGAAATGGTTATGATTATGGGTATGATGGCGACATGGGCCTAACTATATGCATATGCAGATATGGATTGGACTGGACTGGACTGGACTATGCACGCAGACCGGACTAGACTTTGAACTTACAGGTCAGCAAGCAGACTAGAATCAAAAGCATTCCCTATGCTAGCTTCGCTAGACCTAGGAAGAAATTGGCTTCGCCAGACTTGATAATTTGGGGTTTGATGGATCTAAGATGGACTAGCTTCGCTAGATTTACAGGCGTTAGGACTATTATAGACTTAGGGTAGACTAGCTTCGCTAGACTCGAGGATTTGGACTGCTATAGATGTAAGGTATGAGTAGCTTCGCTAAACTCGGAGGGTGCCTTTTATAGTCTTAGGGGTGACTAGCTTCGCTAAGTCTAAAGGGTGCCATTATAGTCTTAAAGGGTGGCTAGCTTCGCTAGGTCAATGGGTGCCTTTATGGTCTTAAGGATGACTAGCTTCGCTAGGTCAAAGGGTGCCATTATGGTCTTAAAGATGACTAGCCTCGCTAGGTCAAAGGGTGCCGTTATGGTCTTAAAGATGACTAGCTTCACATGATCAAAGGGTGCCATTATGGTCTTAAGGATGACTAGCTTCGCTAGGTCAAAGGGTACCGTTATGGTTTTAAGGATGAGTAGCTTTGCTAAGTCAAAAGGGTGTCGTTATGGTCATTAAAGGATGCTAGCTTCGCTAGACTTAATAGTTTGGACTTCGTCCTATACGTGTTTGGAAATGGACTAGATTAGACTTAGGAAATCAGTTGGGCCTTATATGGACCTAATTTTGGAATTAGTCCTATATTGGTTTGAAGTTAGACTTGGAAATGCGCATGGGATTGACACTGGAAATGGACTAGGATTGGACATAAAGAATCAAATGGGCCTAGATTTGACTTGAACTAGATTTATATGGGCCTAAGATGGGCTCTAATGCTAGTGGGCCTAATATGAATGCATGGACTCAAATTTAGAAGGACCTAATATGAATGCAAAATGGACCCTAATGCATATGGGCCCAGAATGAATGCAAGTGAATTGGATTTGGTTGATTGGATTGAATTGGTGAAAGTGGAATGGGTTTAGAATTTTTTAAATTCACTTTTGAAAGGATCCACTTGTATTCATTGATAAATCATATTTATATATAGTTTTTAGGTGCATTTAGGTTGCATTTTAGAGCATTTAGATTCATTTTTAGGTTCATTATTGCATCATATTCTTAAGTTATGTTATTCTACTCCTATTCGATATGTTTTCTTATTTTTGATGAATTTCAGGTAATGAGAACGTATTTGGAGTATAATTAGCTAAGCTTGAGGATTAGGAGCACTTTGAAAGAAGCTACAATGCATAAGGATCGTATGGATATGTCATAGTACGAGTTTGAGCGAAAACGAAGCGGAAAATCATGAGAAGAAATGTGAAAAAGGAGTCATGTCTACTCTTCTGATCATAACTTTTGATGTGCTTCTTAGAATCGATTAACTCCAGCATATTTGTAAACTAGACTTGAAGCGCTTTCCAACGATAGGTTGCACGCCCCGAGAAGACTTCTAGTCAAGGAGTTGCACCTTTTCGAAGTTGGGCCTGTTTCTGCTGGAATATGTTTTTTGTACACGCGGATCACTAATTCCGCCCATTTAATGATATTTCGACTTTCCTTATTTTTGTAACTTACTTTCCTAGTCATATTAGATTACCTAGTATTAATTATATTAGGTTTTCACTCTTTCCTCTCTCCTTCTCACTTCATCACGTTATTTTTCATTATTAGGTTTAGTTTAGTTTTCTTCTTTTTCTCTCTAGTTTTTAGTTGCAAACCCTAGTTTCACTTTTTCTTCATTAATTCATGATCTCAATTACTTTCTTTCATTGATTTCTTTATTTATGTTTTCCTTTCTAGACATAGTTTTTATTCTTTGTTTCATGATTGAGTAGTGTTTTATTCTAGGGTTTGGGAATTCATGTTTATATGCTATGAATCTTGATTGATATTTATTGATGGTTTGATTAGTTATTGATATCTCTAGTTGATTAGTTTTTTATTGTTAATCTTGCAATCTGATAATTTGTCTGATTAAATATTGCTAATATCGAGTCATACATCGAAAGATAGTACACTTTAAAGGCTTACCTATAATTAGTAAATCTGATTATGTTAGCGATCATACTGCATATGTTGATTTGAGAGCGTTAAAACCCGACCATAGGATTAACTTGTGCTCTATATATCTGATTAATTGAACTATTGATGATATTTTGATAGATTATAAGTATAGACATGGTGAACCATTACCCTAGATCTTTTTAGTTTGATTTTCATATTTTATTAGTTTAGAACCATAATTATGATATTCGTGATCTTGTTTAGTTTTCCCATAATTTAGAAGCTAGATTAAAACAACCATCTCTCTGTGGATTCGACCCTACTTACCCTATTATATTGTTAGAAGGTTTTGCAGGAATTATTTTTAACAGGTGTACGACAACCTATCAAATTTTGGCGCCATTGCCGGGGATACGGTATAGTTTTATTTAGTTTTTATTGTTGGTGAGACTAAACTGTATTATTTTTTCCCTTTTGTGAATATTTTTAATTTTTTTTTTATAACTTTTTTGTATCATGGAGTCATGCTATTTGGATGATGGGGATAATTCTTTTGCTAGGCAACATAGTAATAATTCTTGGGGTTCTCATGTTTATAGTTTTGATGCATCATATCAAAATCCTCCCAATTTTTGCATGAGTTCTCCTGAATTACCTCATATGTTCTGTGAGCCCCATGTGCATGTTAGTAATTCTAGAGCAATTCTAGAACAATTTTTTCTTTTCTTCAGTATGCGAATGAAGTGTTTTGAAAGTACTATCTTAGGCTTGGTGATTTTATTGGTCCTAATCATGGAATTCAACTATGGGATTTGTGCCTAGTGGTTTATGAGGGATTAAATAAAGAGACTAGCTAGGATGGTGGTAGAATCTATGTCTAATGGAGGATTTCTATTCCAAGCACTTGATTATTGTTGGGATTTAATTGTGTGGTTGGCTAGAGAAACTTACGAGTGGGAGATGTCTTCACATGCTCTTTCACCCCAAACTTACATGACACCACCCCCTTATTATTCTTATTGTCAGTCTACTTCTCATGATTATTCTTCGTGTGATATGACATTAGTAAATGGTTTTGACCCCTCTTCCCAATATGAATGTCAATCTGCTCAAAATTCTAGCCCCAAACCGTTTATTTATGATGATGACCAGGGTTGGATAATAAGTGAGAGCTATTGGGATGATGAAAAGATTGAGAGAAAGACTAATGTGATGGATGTATTACAGGAGGAAGAAACCATGGTTGAAATTTCCTCTTTAGAGGAAAGTGAAGTTGAGAATGAGATGATTCATGAGTCTTGGTTTATTTCACATGTTGGTTTTTAGTCTAATGTTCCCTTCTCTAAAAAACTTGACATTATTCCTTCTTCTCCTATATTATATCCTCCATCATGCCTTCTTTCTTTCCCTTTGAACGACTCTCATGATCATGTAACTAATATAAACTTAGAAGCTTTTCTTCCATTTGAGTCATATAAAAATACTAACATTTTCTTATCTTCTTTCTCTTGTAAATATAACTTCTCCTTTGATTTTTCCTTTGCAGATTTCATAGGTTTTTAGAACTAACTCATTTCATTTTTCCTTTCCATTCTTATATAATATGCTCTGAGATGTTTGCAGGATCATATGATAAGCTTCTTAGAGCATTGAACTATTATGAGTGGTCTACTAATCTTAAACGGTCATGCAATACCTTAAATCTACGCTTCTCAGGAGGCAACCCGAGCATCAACTTATTTTCTCTCTTCTTTTCTTTACTTTTTATTTTGATTTTTATCTTTGTTTCTTACTTTTTGAGTGATTTTACTCACTTTGGTGTATTTTTTTTTTGTGTTTGTTGTAGGTGGAATGAGTTTTTTTTTAAAAAAAAAGATCGTCGAAGTGTTGGTCGCCCGGTCGACCGGGCAACATTGCCGTACCGGGCGCGCAAGCAGATTTGTGAATTTTGGAAAATTTTTCAAAATTTTGGCCAAGTGTTACTCGCTCTGTCAATCGGGCGAGTCCGCCTGACCGGGAGAAATTTTAGTCAGACCTGGCTGTTTTGCAGTAGACCGGGCGAGCCAGATTTTTAAAGAATTTCGCTCCAGCACTTCGTGACCTTCTCTTTCCTTCAATTCCTTCTCCCATTCTTCGCTCACCACCAGATCACAACCACCTTCGCCGATGCATCTCACCACCATCGTCGGCGCCTTCAGAATCCTGCCGCACTCCACGGCTTCCCCTCCCATCGCCTACATTTGCAGGCCTCCTGCCGTCCTTCTACTTCCCACCGGCCCAACACACCTGCGCTCCCACTTGCCGCCAACATCATAACTGACAGCCTCCAGATTCACGCACCACAACCGCACCATTCCCCAGCTTTTCTTGCGTTTTTCGTTCTTCTTTCTCCTTTTTCTTTTTTGTCTTTTCTTTTTAGTTTGTATTAATTTGATTTTCTTTTTCACTTTTCTTTTGTTTTTACTTTTTCCCAATGAACTTTTAATTATTTTTTTTATCAAATGTTGATATAGGATTCTCTCAAGTAGGCATCAAATTGGTTCAAGTTCGCCTTCGTGAAGCATTACGACACGATTTTTGAGCATATTTGACTCTTCTCCCCAATTAATTGGGTAGTAAGCCTCTATTCTCGCTGTACCCGTTGTTAATGTTCATATCAAATTTTTGCTTGGATTTTTGTTTTGATGTCATCTTGTTGAGAATCTTGCACATTGATTGAATTATTAGTTCATTGGATTGTTGGGATTTGTGTGTGGTTTGACTGGTGTGTTGTGGCTCTTAGTAAGCAACTTTGGTGATTTGATGGTACTTGGGTTGGTTTTGGTTCCTTCTCTAAATTGGTTTCTGCAGTGAGGACACTGCATATTCTAACTTGGGGAAGGAATATTGTATCCTTCATTGCTTTCTAGTGTAGACTTTATTGTTTTCATAGGATGTTGCACGGTTTGTCCCGCTTATTAAGAGTGGGAGTTTACGTGTGACCAAAAAAATTGTATTGTTTTCTTAGTTGCATCTGCATATACATATTTCATCTCATATTAGCTTCATCTCATTTTAGTTGCATCTATGGGACTACTGCTAACACTTATTGAGAACCGTGTTGATATTTTACTACGGTTCCTAAGCATCATTCATCTTGTCATGATACTTCATAGCACGATTGTTTCGCAATTGATTGTTTGTGGTAAGATTGATTGATCTCTCTCTTGCTTGATTTAAAGTTACTACGCAGACACCTAACCAAGTGAGCTTTTGTGCCTATAAATTGACGTATATGTGTCAGTTTTGTTCTTTCATGTGTGATTAGTTCCTCGGTTGTTACATTGATCTTGACTTTGATTTGGTACTCCTTGATATTCGATAATGCATACATTTTGATATGATAAAGGCGTTTCATTTCATTATTAATGCTCCAGAGTTATTATTGTTTTCATATTATCCTTCCTCTAGCCCCGTTGAGCCTTCCTGACTGTTTTTGATTGATACCTACATTACAGACCCTTGGCCTCATTTGATTCTTGTCCCAAGCCTAGCTTGGGGGAGCGAGTATTAGTTTTGGTTCGGTTTGTATTGAATTGAAATGCTCTAGTTGTGGTTTAGATGAATGGAAAAGTATGTGTTAGTGAGCTTGAAAATTGAAATGAAAGTTCAAAAAAAGAAACACAAAAAAAAAGTGAAAAGTGAAATGAAAAAAGAAGTGAAAAAGAGTTGTCAATAAAGTGAAAAAAAAGGGTTTATTTTGAATTACTTGAACAAAAGTGTTGTTTATTATATTTGGAGATTGTTGGTTGTTACATGGAGTTGTTATGACCTTTCATGGTCATGTTTTCAGTTATATGATGCTCCCCCTGATTGGTTTTTCCACCACAATTCCCAAAAAAATTTCCATACCTTTAACCTCAGACCCATTACAACCCTTAAAAGTCCTCTTGATCATTGTGTATTGTATTGTTGAGGATTAAGTGAGTCAAAAAGTCAAAGTTCAACAGTATATGTTTCATCTAAGTCGACTTGTTTTAGGGTGAGTGTCATCATTTATCCTTTAAATACATGAGAGATTTGAGCGCACATGACTATAGTGAGGTGTGTCAGGTTTTGTTAAGTTCAGCTTGGGGGAGACGGTTTGTGGTATGATTGGAGAATCGATTGCGATACATGACATGCTATGCGGCTTTGTTCGAGGTTGTTTCGATGCTTGGTTTGTGTAGTGATTATATCTTTTGTGTCTTCAATTGAGCGTTTAGCCTTGTTGTAGTCTTACATTGTAGGTTGTCTTTAATTTCTTTTCCAATATCTATGTCTTATTGCTTGAGGACAAGCAATGGTTTAGCTTAGGGGAGTTTGATAAATCATATTTATATATAGTTTTTAGGTGCATGTTGCATTTTAGAGCATTTAGATTCATTTTTAGGTTCATTATTGCATCATATTCTTTAGTTATGTTATTCTACTCCTATTCGATATGTTTTCTTATTTTTGATGAATTCAGGTAATGAGAACGTATTTGGAGTATAATTAGCTAAGCTTGAGGATTCGGAGCACTTGGAAAGAAGCTACAATGCATAAGGATCGTATGGATATGTCATAGTACGTGTTTGAGCGAAAACAAAGCGGAAAATCATTAGAAGAAATGTGAAAAAGGAGTCATATCTACTCATCTGATCATAACTTTTGATGTGCTTCTTAAAATCGGTAATTCCAGCAAATTTGGAAACTAGACTTGAAGAGCTTTCCAACGATAGGTGGCACTCCCCGAGGAGACTTCTAGTCAAGGAGTTATGCCTTTCCGAAGTTGGGACTATTTCTGCTAGAATTTGTTTTTTGTACGCGCGGATCAGTAATTCCACCCATTTAATGATATTTCGACTTTCCTTATTTTTGTAACTTACTTTCCTAGTCATATTAGGTTACCTAGTATTAATTATATTAGGTTTTTACTCTTTCCTCTCTTCTCCTCCCTTTATCACGTTATTTTTCATTATAAGGTTTAGTTTAGTTTTCTTTTTTTTCTCTCTAGTTTTTAGTTCCAAACCCTAGTTTCACTTTTTCTTCATTAATTCATGATCTCAATTGCTCTCTTTTGTTGATTTCTTTATTTTTGTTTTCCTTTCTAGATGTAGTTTTTATTCTTTGGTTAATGATTGAGTAGTCTTTCATTCTAGGATTTGGGAATTCATGTTTATATGCTATGAATCTTGATTGATATTTATTGATGGTTTCATCAGTTATTGAATTGATTAGTGTTTTATTGTTAATCTTGCAATCTGATCATTTGTCTGATTAATTATTGCTAATATCGAGTCATAGATCGAAAGCTAGTACACTTTAAAGGCTTACCCACAATTAGCAAATATGATTATGTTAGGGAGCGTACTGCATATGTTGATTTAAGAGCGTTAAGACCTGACCGTAGGATTAACTTATGCTCTAGATATCTGATTAATTGAACTATTGATGATATTTTGATAGATTATAAGTATAGACATGGTGAACCATTAGCCTAGATCTGTTTAGTTTGATTTTTATAATTTATTAGTTTCGAACCTTAATTCTTATATTCGTGATCTTGTTTTGTTTTTCCATAATTTAGAAGCTAGATTAAAACAACCATCTCTCTGTGGATTTGACCCTACTTACCCTACTACATTGTTAGAAGGTTTTGCAGGAATTATTTTTGACATGTGTATGACAACCTATCATTTATCTTTTGTTAGGAAAAGATGATGGATTAGTTTTGAAAAATATATATTTTTTATTGAATATGTGGTATGATGATGATTAGTAAATGTTTTTGAAAAAGGTAGAATAGAAAAGGGTGTAGGATTGATTTTGAAAAATGTAAGTTTTTGAAATTTAATTAAATATGGTAGGGTAAGATTGATTGGGAAGATTAGTTGAACAACAAGGGATAAGGTAGACATGCATGATGATTCTAACTCTAACATGTCCAATTTTTTTTTTCTGGATGCAGTTTTTTTAGGACAGACTCGACCATGCATGAAAAGACTGACCCTTTTTTTTTTTAATTAGGTGAGACCCCTAAAATGACCATGTTTTACACGAATGTAGACAGACGAACATAAGACTAAACATAGGATCGACCACCACAGTGACTAAATCAAAGAAAAGCATGCGATGCACAGACTGCGCGTGGCGCGTTAATGGTGCGCCAGACGCAATTTAATGCGCTTAGCGCACTACTCCCCCGACCTGTTTTTCGGGGATTTAGTCGATGTTTTGGCCAATTGAACAAATTTTGTATTATTTAGACGCGACTTTTAGGCGCAATGCATAACGACGAAAATTTGACAAGATAGTAGTAAGCAAAAATTGTAATCACAAGCAAATGTCATATAACATGGATGCAAAAGTTCTCAACCTAAAGTCCAGTTCTACATTCAACTATGGTCAGGTTTAGGTTAAGGCTGAAAAGGATCCATGACTAAGAGCTTGATCCCACGCTTCGTACCCCTGCTCAAAGAGGTGGCCACGTGTAAGACGCACTCCAATTCTCAAGCCAGGAACAAGATAACAATGCCATGGTTGGGTAGGTTTGCTTATAACTAAGATTCAACACTATCGCTCAGGAAGTTTTTTGGAAGGACAAAGTGCAAACCCCTCGGGGGAGACCTCACACATAGAACATGTGCTAATGAGGCAAGGTAGATTGTCCTTATGGTGGCTGAACAATAGCCATGCATATGCAAAACAATATATTATTCAAAGGCATAAAAGGAGAATGAACCATGTTTTTCAAGTTTCACCCACTCATTTAAAAAAATGATTTTTTAAAATCCTCCCCAGTGGAGTCGCCGAGTTGTAAGCGTTGTTATATTTCACCTACGCGGCGTGAGCGCGTATTTGATTTGACTACCCCATTATTAAGGTTTTATTGAAAATATGTTTTTGAAAGAAGTCGCCAACAATTCTTTAAAGGAAGAATCATAAATCTAATTGGATATGGGAAACCGTAGGGACAAATTATTGGACTTATTCAATGTAGATTTCCCCGTCTAGACTCCATAGATGGTCAAAATTAACAAAAGATTGAGTTCGAGGGTGAGGGTACAAATATGGTCATAATGAACCATGTTTGCCCATTGCTGGCCTCTACTAAATATCGATTCACAACAAATTTTATGCCAAAGAATAATCACATAATATTTTTAAACACCCTAAAAATAATTCGTGTAAGTTGGTTCACGAAACACATAAAAGACTATTTTTTTAGTGACATGTGATTAGGCAATCATATTACAAGGTACCTAATAGGTTGTCCAAATTATCTGTTTAAAATAGTTCTTTAGGTCTTTGATTAGCAATAATAACATGTGGGTGATAAAAATATGCAAGATAATCATAAAAATATAAATAAAACAATCAGGCAAGTATATAACAGTGTTTGAAAATAAATAAAAAGAAGGAAAGTTTAGAATATACAGTTGAACGATTATTAATTAAAGATCTACATCATGAAATAAATTGTTTGTAACTTCAAGGCAGTAAATGTAATTGATTATTCAAGGATCCTCAGGAATTATACCTATGCGGCTTAGGTTAAAGAGCGCAACGATCTTTAGGCGGACCAATCATGGAACCAAGAACGTAGTACGATCAGAAACAGGAGAATAATTGAAGTATTGAAAGTATTTTGTGTTTAGATATTCGAAGTGTATTTCGGAGATAATCATAAGTTTTTGCTTTTGTGAATAATAAAATTGAAAAGTCGTCCATGATTCGAGGAATCACAGGTATTTATAGGCAAAAGGAGTGTGTGCCTCACGTGGCAACCTGCGCCTTCCACAGGCCTACGTGTCATGCGCACGTCCACGCGTTGGGCGCACATTGGTGTGCCTGACGCGGCCAGCCTAATCAAACTCGTACACGTGTACACGCGTATTTAAAAAGATAAAAAGAAACTTGCGTCTCACACAAGGTCTGCGCTAGGCGCAGGACTCTGTGTGAGTCACAAGTCCACATGTCAGATGCTCATTGGCGCACCTGACGCGTTATGGCTAATGTGCTGGACGCATGTGGAGCGCTGAGCGCGACCGCCGCATCCAACACACATTTCAGCATATTCTAGTTTTTTTTTAAACGCGTCTTTTCAAGATAATTTTATATCCCTAAAATTCAGAGATTGAATTTTGACGGAATAAAAATCTGATTTGTATTTAAAATATTTAGCAAAGATAATAAAGATATTTATTAGAATATTTATTAAAATAATAAATATTTAGTTGGGCTCTTAATACACTTTAAATGGACCAAAATATTTTATGGGCTCAAAATACAATTAATCATCATGAATAATCAATTGGGCTTTAGAATATCATTTCAAAACACAATTTTAGATTGGTTATTTGGATTGCTCTTCCGTTGGGTCACGCCAACTAATACCGCGGTATGTTTCATTATTGGACCCTTAAATTGGGAGACATGATTATGTGTCTACACCAACACATAAATTGAGGTTTGTGTGCATCTCCTAATCGAGGTTAGTGTGAGATCCTCTAGTTCTTGAGTGAACAATAGAGCCTATCCTTTGTTTATTTATTTTAAAGTTACAATCTCTAAACCTTAAAACGGTAAAAGATTGAGCCTTTATTAATTAAACGAGACTTAGAATTCTTGATTCATCAATTAGAGTATTTCTCATTAAAATCACGAGGTGATTATACATCAAAAGCATACAGGCACGTGAATATGAATATTATATAGAAATGAAATAATAAGAGAAGATTTGAGAAGAATATACATAATAGCGTTAATTCCTTCAAGATCTACATTATGACAAGTAAATTATTAGTAACAAAGGAATTAAATTGGAAGTGTAGGGAAGAAAAAAATATAGTTTGGCTTGTTTTGAGAAGGTTCCATCAAAAGCTGGGATCATTGTGGAAGACGGGTGAAAGTTGGGATTATTTTGAGAAGACGAATGAAAGGTGGGATTATTCATGTGAATTTTTCCAAATATATAATAGACTAGTTTATCCAAAAAGAAGCTATGTTGTGGTGTCAAATGAGTACATACATCAATAAGATAGTTTCTGAGATAGTAGTCGAACCACTCTTTGGAGATCCTCTATCTTAGTTATCGTGTCATCAAGGTGTTTTTGTTGTTCTTGGTTTACAAAAGTAAGCTCCCACTAGTAGAGAAATGATAATTTGCGTCGGACCTGGGACCCTCATTTGCGTCGGACCCTGGTCCGACGGCACAGGCCTCGTCGCAGATGAAAGACAGCCATCTGCGTCGGACGCGAAACGACGCAATTAATTGAAGATTTGCGTCGCACACAACTAGCATGCGACGCAGATGTCCATCCCCTATGCACCCACAGCAGCCCTCCAGCAGCTTCATCTGCGTCGCATGCTGTGCCATATGCGACGCAGATGATGCCTCATGTGCGTCGCACATGGCCTGCATGCGACGCAGATGAGGCTGCTGTGGCTGCTGCGCACACAGCCATCTGCTCGCATGCAGGCCATATGCGACGCACATGAGGCATCATCTGCGTCGCATATGGCACAACATGCGACGCAGATGAGGTATTTTTTTTTTTCCAGGTTTTTTTTCAGCTTTTTTTGTTTTTGTTTTCAGCTATTTTTTTTGTTTTTTTTTTCAAAACTAAGCAAACATTATGTAAATAATTATGAGCAGAAAATTCGGCAGAGTCTCCTTTGTAATTTGGACAACTCAAGAAATCGTTGGGAAATGTTTGCATATATATAACCAAAACCTGTTTCAGTACATCTCAATCAAGCAACCAATGTTGCAATCAATGAACCAACAAGGTTCAAGCAACCAATGTTGCAATCAATCAACCAACAAGGTTCAAGTAACAAAATATTATGCTAACCTACAAATACATACACAAACCATCAAATTTAGTCTGCTTCGTTAACGACCCGTACAAAGTATTCCGCAAAAAGTTGTTTGAGTTCGTTGATCTCATGTATGGAGTATGGCTCAAGACTTGACGAAAAAGCCTAGAAATATATTAAACTAGTTAATATACTTTAAAATTCTATAAGTCTAAATAATGAATTTACAACATACATATACCTCATTCAAATTCTCTGCTTCATAGTAGTAGCGGATGATTAGAAACATGTATCTCATCACGAAATAGCCGCATTCCACTCCTCCCGATTGTTGAGCACACTACACCAAATTTAAGATATATATTAGAATTGGAAAAAAAATCCTAAATAGAATTATAAAGTATCAAATACAAAACCATAAGAATTTTACCCGCATATATGTCCAAGACAATTTAGTTCCTTTATTTGATCCTTCAAGCCGCGTGTATTTTGTATATGCACTAATATAGAGATTGTGTAACAATTAATTACTATAAACATTTTTAAATTATTTAAAATATCATAAAATGCATGTAAACTTATTAACATGTATAACAACTATGAACTTACGTATTCAACGGTATCTTGATAGCTAAGGATCTATCTTTCTTCATCGAATCAAATATATATACCGTTCTCTTAAGTAGACAAATGACAAGAAGAATCCAATGATCCCTAAGGCATGAAGCACAATGTGATGTTTTATATACATAACTACAAGTTCATAAATGTAAAACAAAGTAAAGATTAGTTGAAATAAAACATACTTTTCAAAATACGCACATAGGATGTAACGCATATATTGATTCGCTTTCATTGAACTTGCCATGTAGTTCATCACGGTATCTAAGTGATTGCGTATCATGGTCGCTGAAATCATACTTGGACACATGAAACCAATATTATTATCTCCATGCTCCTCAGACTGCTCTGCCAAGTACCTAAGATCCAAACACTTATAGTTAGGAGAAACAATACCTATAAATAACAATGTTAATTAGTTTAGAGTTTGAGAAATCTCACATCATAAATACTTGCAAAATGGATACATTAATCCATGCTCCCGTGAGAAGTTGAAAAACATCTTGTCGTAAGAGAATGATCATATAATCTCTATCAAAGTTGAAGACGGTACCCCTCTGAACTTGCAACTGAAAAGGCTCATCTGAGGGTTTGTCGCAAAATATTCGGTGCATCTCCTTGATATTATCATCCATATCATCCAGTGTCAAGTCATTAAAAGGATCTACGTGCCTATGTGCAGACTCATCGGTGCAAGGATCACTACCAACTATTTTCTTCTTCTTATGCTTCTTCTTCTTCTTCATCGCACCGTCTTTAGGTATATGTTCCTAATTCAATTTGACTTCTTTTTAATTCATATTATATATGTATATAGATTATTTCATATATAAATCAAGATTACTTAGTATACAAAATGAAGATTATTTACCATATATAAATCAAAATTTTTTAGTATATATATTTACATTTCTTAGTATATAAATCAAAATATTAAACATAAGTTACCTGATTATCTGAGACTAAAAGTACCAACTATTTCGGCCATTCTATGAATGAACCCTCGGCTTGACTGAGTTTGATGATGTATGGAGTAGGTAGTGGAACTAGAGCTTCTGCGTAGTCTGAAAAAAAATCATCAACACTCACTTTCACGGCCGTAGAATGTGATGATGACTCCATTTGCGGATGTACGGTACCCTCAGCTACAATGATCGGTCCCGAGTTATCCGCTATTACCAAACGACATGGAACCGGACTCTTAACATCCAATGAGAACACAATGTCATTAATTAAGTGTTCTACAAACATAATATCATAATCGTAGAAGATATAAAATAACTATATACCTGCAAGTTCACAAATGGATCATTGCCCCCCGAGTGACAGCTACTAGGATCAACTGGAGTGTGAGGATTTGTTTGATTTGGTGCTTGAAGACCTAAATGCGCCGCAAAAGCCATCAACCTTTCTTGAACTATAGCATCTATCTTCGAGTTCATCTCTTGCATCGTCTGTTCTCTACCTCTTTGGCTCACTCTCACCTCCAACTTCTGCATCTCCTCATCATCCATGCCCCTACCCTTTCGAGCAGTACTACTCCGATCAGGATCTCCCCAAACCGATGTAATCCCAA
Organism: Beta lomatogona; assembly: GCA_947646795.1. Taxonomy (NCBI): domain Eukaryota; kingdom Viridiplantae; phylum Streptophyta; class Magnoliopsida; order Caryophyllales; family Amaranthaceae; genus Beta; species Beta lomatogona. The sequence continues at coordinate 3,788,637 of CANSNZ010000020.1, read as the reverse complement.
TGCTACGCCCAGCTGTTAACACACGCCCAGGACGGTCTTTCCTCTGTAGAGCACGGGATAGAACATCATCCATCCGACCTGGAACAAACTCTCCTTCCTTTTCTTTCCTCTTCCAATCATCCTGCATCAAATTCAAAAAAATCATATGATTAGTAGAATTCTAGAATACGAGTAATTAGACAAGAATTTATCATAAAATTTGAAGAATTCTTACAATAGACTCTTTTATCTTTTGTGTTTCTTCATTAGGGAAGAAAATATTTCCTTCCTTATCTTTTTTCGATCTAGCAAGAAGCCATGGCAAAGTTCGATCCGGCAAGGAGGAAATAATTGATGATGTAGATGAGTCAACAGATGATGCTGTAGAGGATTTAGAGATATACCCTTGGTCTTTCCAAACGGGAATTATCTCCGCATATGACTTTTGACCCAAAAAATGAGGATGAATGTTGGCAGCCTGAGACTTTCTTGCTCTTTCACTTTTAGCCTAATATGAAAACAAGTAACTAGTTAATATTCACAAAAATAAAATTTGATTATAACATATTATGTAGTTGTAACGTACATATTATATACCTTAAACTCCTTAGAGCTACACTTTTTCACGAATTCGTCCCAAATCCCTTTCGTGATGAAAGGATAGAGCACGTACGGTTGCATATCATTGTTAGGCCCCAGACTCGTTTTTGTGATCCATCGACTCACTAATCTTGACTTGAAATCTCTCCACCGCTTATCACAAGTAGTCAACACATCTCGTTTCTTCCTCTCATCCTCTTGTATTCCAAACTCTTTCTTCAATATATAAAATGAACCAATTATACACGATTAGTATAATAAACATGATTCAAATAAAATTAAAAGAATGGATTTTAAAAATACATAGGTTTACTTACTTTAGCATCTTCCCATAAACTATTTTTTAGGTCTTGTGGAACATCATCCCAACTATCGTACAAGATAGACACTTTGCTTCTACTGATTTCGCCGCAATGTGTCTTGTACGCACCAACATGATCCCCAATCGGACGCATCCAATCATCCCACTGAAGTACTCTTTGGACCCCGGGTTTCGAACGTATCCCTTTTGTAGGACCTCTAGGCTTGCTCACTCTTTTCTTCCTACTACCTCCATCAGTTATCTCGGTCTCAGAACGTGGCTGCCGATCATCATCGGATGCATCATGCATTATGTGATCTTCCATCACTACACCTGAAACCATAAAGCATAAAGACATGTTAGAATCATCAATGAAATAATAGAAAATTATCTTAACCAAGCATAAAATATATAATTGTAGAATATTACATTAGTTACCTATTAATCACTTTTTTCTTTGACAACGTAAAATCCCTCATTATGGTCTCGACGAATGTAATTCGTGTCCAGATCTTCCCCTAATATACTTGGAATTACTACTGACGGAGCAATGACTTCATTGAATTGCTTATCGTATTCCTCTTCATCATGTACATCATCAATTCCAAGTATTCTCCTTTTTCCTTCAATGACAACAGACCATTTTGAATCACCGGGGTCAACCATGTAGAATACTTGTTTTGCTTGTGATGCCAATATCAAAGAATCTTCGTGATGCCCTAACCGGCTGAAATTGACTAATGTAAAAAAGTCATGTTCATCCTTCTTTACACCACGACGAATATCAAACCACTTGCATTGAAAGAGCGGAATCTTGAAGTCAACATAGTCAAGTTCTAATATATCTTCAATGAACCCGTAGTAAGACTTCATTCTCTCAATAATGGTTCTATCGTTTCTACTTTTGTACTCTGATGACAAAGCTCCCAACGTAACACCACTGTTTTGCATTGTGGATTTGTCATCTTGTCGTTTAGTGTAAAATGAGTAACCATTGATGTCATACCCTTCATAAGAAAGAACTTGCATCTTTGACCCATATGCCAACCATCTCAACGTATCTGATACATCATTTTTTGGGTCAGATAGTTGGTTCATAACTCGTTCTTTAAACCAATCAACGAACGACCGATTATGCTCAATCATCAACTCACGTTCATTCTTCAATGGATACTGAACACTAAGCATCTTCTTGTGCTCATCTAAGTAAGGATGACCTTGTTTTAGATTTTCTAACACCAAAAATTCTGCTTTTCTTTTCAACTCTCCCTCAAGGCACAATCTTTTTCTCCCAATGGTACCACAACCAGCAAGCCTTCCTTCATGTCTAGATTTTGGCAATCCAATTGCTTGTGCACGTGCTAAATACTGACTTACATATTCAGATACTTCCACCGCAACTGTTCTTTGGACAATACTTGCTTCTGGTCTGGCTGGATTCATCACTTTTCCCTTGAGAGTACCCATATGCCTTTCGAAAGGCCACATATACCTCATACAAACAGGCCCACAAAGTTTAATTTCTCGGACAAGATGAATTATCAAATGAGGCATGATGTCAAAGAACGATGGTGGGAAGTACATTTCAAATCGACACATCGTCTCTATTACATCAGCTTGCAACTTATCTAGAGTATTAGGATCAATCACCTTACTAGATATAGTTCTGAAGAAGAAACACAACTTTGTAATCGTGTATCTCACTTGGGAAGGCAAAATTCCTCGTATTGCAACAGGTAATAAATGCTGCATCAAGATATGACAATCATGAGATTTCAAACCAACGAGTTTCAAGTCCTTCAGTGAGACAAGGTTTCGAAAATTTGACGAGTATCCAGCAGGGACCTTTAACCTATGCGGGGCTCAACAAAACTCGGTTTTCTCTTCTTAGACAAAGTGTAGCAAGCTGGTGGCCAGATAATAGCATTGTCCTAGCTCCTGAGGTGCTAGTTCTGGTCTTCCCATTTCAGCCATGTCTTTCCGAGCTTTAACTCCATCCTTTGTCTTCCCGGGCATATTCAACAATGTTCCGACAATGGCATCACAAACATTTTTCTCAATGTGCATTAGATCAAGACAATGTCGACTTCTAAGAATTTCCAATATGGGAGGTCCCGAAACTTAGATCTTTTCTTATATAAGTTCTTTGAGACACTTTTGAAGGGCTTGCCAAACACCTGTTTCAATATCTTTTACCCGATTAGAAACCTGATTACCACGCAAGGGTACAGGGGCTTCTCTCATCTCCACTTTTCCGTTGAACAACTTTTTCTTCTTACAAAATGGATGATCTAAAGGAAGCCATGTACGATAATGGAGGTACACATTCTTCCCGCAATGATGTAACCGCTCATCAATCATATACTCATCACAAATAGGGCATGCCTTTGCTCCTTTAACCGTATACCCGCAACAAATTCCCGTAAGCCGGAAAATCATTAATGGTGCAAAATATCATGGCACGTAATGTGAAGTTGGTTTTCGTATACGCATCGAACATCGAAACACCTTCATCCCACAACAATTTCAGATCTTGAAGGAGTGGGTCAAGATACACATCTATGTCGTTTTCGGGTTGCTTAGGACCCGAAATAAGAAGCGATAGCAGAATAAATTTACGCTTCATACATAACCAGGGGGGCAGATTATAAATAGTCAGTAGAACCGGCCAAGTGCTATGTTGGGTACCTAGTGTACCAAAAGGGTTCATCCCATCTGTACAAAGTCCAAGCCTAAGATTTCGAGGTTCTTTACCAAAACCTGGGAACTTTCGGTCGATATTTATCCATTGCGGAGAATCGGCCGGATGTCTAAGCATCCCATCTTTCTTCCTCTTGTCCGCATGCCACCTTAATAATTTAGCATTATTTTCATCCGAAAATAAACGCCTAAATCTCGGAATGATTGGAAGATACCAAAGAACCTTCACCGGAGTTTCTTTCTTTCTCACTCCCTCATCATCCTCTTTTATCTTATACCGAGACTCTCCACACCTTGGACACTCACCCAAATCCTTGTACTCATTTCGATACAGCACACAATCATTTGGACATGCATGTATCTTCTCATACTCCATACCTAATGGACACAACAATTTCTTTGCCTCATAGGTAGAGTTGGGAATTTCATTCCCTTCAGGTAGCAATTCTTGTAAAAAACTGAACAACTCACTTAGACTTTTATCTGTCCAACTATACTTCGATTTCATATTGAACAATGTGAGGATGCCAGAAAAGTTTACTTGAAATTCTTACACCCCGGATACATAGGTTTGTCCGCTGCACTTAAAATACTATCATACATATGGGGAAGATCGGTTCCTTCATCCTCCAAATTGTGCAACATCTCATCTACCCTATCATTCTCATCAACTACCCTATCATTCTCATTATCATTATCTCCTTTTTCGATATCAACCTCAACCTCAACCTCAACCCCAACCTCAACCTCAACCTCATCATCAATGTGATCAACATGCAAATCATCACACAAGCTAGTGGAGCTCATACCTGGATCATAAAACTCTCCATGCCATGTCCACCTCGTATAGTTGCTCTTAAACCCACGCCGAATCAAATGATCCTTAATTTGATCCACATCACGATACCCCCTAGAGTTATTGCAATCACAACAAGGACACAAGACTAAATTTGACCCATTCTGCAATTGATGTTCTAACGCAACTCTGATAAATTCATCAACCCCTTGTAGATATGTCGCCGAAATCCGATTACCATACATCCAGTTTCGATCCATATTTATACACTATATAGACACCAAACAAGAACACAATCGATCACATCATTCAAAGTGTCTCATCAAATGCAGTCATGAACATTTGGGTCCTTATCACTCCAACCTAACCCATCCTTGAGTTTCTCATCTCACTAGTGAATGAACATTTGGTTTTCAATTCTAAGAAAAATGCGCAGCACTTCCCTACGAGTTCTCCAAGTACACGATGAAGATAGTAGGTAAACTATCAACATATGTACCCAGAGAACACTTAGGGAAATGAGCTAGATCTTTCTTATAATCGAAAACCAAACATTCATTCACATCCTAAGTGAGATAAGAAACCCAAAGACAGTCTCAAACCGGGGACTATTCAAGACTTACTCCTAATGAGTAAGCCTCGAACGGGTATCTAGGCCAATGATGCACACATTGCAATTAAACAGCAAAAACCAATCCATTCCTTAGGTTTCCCTCCCCACCGCATTAAGGTATGTCCATATAAGTTTGGTCATAATTCAGCATATGCTTTCCCAATCACATAACCAAACAATTCACATATACTTTCCCAATCACATAATTCAACATTATAGGGACAAATAAAACAAATAAACATAAAGCAAAAGCTATAATATATATACCTCTGCTCTCAAGGAGCAGCGAAGACAAGCACAACGAGGTGAGCTTGGAGTACCAGCCGACAAGTAGAAGATGGGATATGGCAACTGCATTAGAGCATTAACCAATCCACAAATTAAATACTGATTAAGTCATAACTCATAAACATCAACTATCTAATATTAAGACATTAACAAATTAGAAATTAAGAAACAACATTAAGATTAAAGTAGAATTATTAAGAGTATTTTAGAGCACTACAAACTATATAAATTCATGAGCACTACAAACTACAAACATCCTAAATATAATCTTAAAATCTTAAACTACAAACTACAAATTAAACTACAAACATCCTAAATTAAATCTTAAAATTCAATCTTAAACTACGAACTACAATCACTCTACTAATACAATGACAAACTCCTTGATTAAAATCTAGCAAAAATAAGGAAAAAATTAAAAAAAAAAAAGACAGAAATTGGTAAAAAAAATAAAGATAGAAAATTGAAAAATCAAACATACATTGCCGGAGACGGGAGACGCCCAGCAGCGGCGGCGCGACGGCAAGAAGAGGGGGAGCGCGGCGCGACAGCGAGCGACGGCGACGAGCGGGGGAGCGCGGCGACGACGTTCAGCAGCGGAGAAAGAGGCGTGCAAGAGAGAGAGAGAGAGTGAGTGAGTGAGATAAAGAGGAATGCAAGAGAGAGAGTGAGTGAGAGAAAGAGGCGTCTGTCGCCGGCAAGGGGAGATGCCGGAGCAGCGGCGGCGCGACGTGAGTGTGTGAATTTGACGGCACGACGGCAAGAGGAGTGCAAGAGAGAGAGAGAAGAGTGAGTGAGTGTTTCATGTGAATTTGGCCCAACTGGCGGGATACGAAAAATATTAATAAGACTCATCTGCGTCTGATGGGCCTATGGTCCGACGCAGATGACTCATAGCATGCTAATTGGCTGGCCTGGGCAAGCAAATAGGGCAAGCAAATAAGGGCGCATGAGACAAATGGCAAATGTTTGGGAGAGTCATCTGCGTCGGATGGGGCTATGGTCCGACGCAGATGACTACTACTAACTTTTGCTGGCCTGGGCAAGCAGGGTTATCTGCGTCGGATGGTAAGGTGGTCCGACGCAGATGACATGCATGCAATTTTATAAAATATAATGTACGACATTTGCGTCGTAGGGAATTCTGGTCCGACGCACATAGTGGCCCTTGTTGCGTCGTTTGCGGGCGTACGTGCGACGCAAAACATGTTTATATAATTTTGCTAAGCTATGTGCGTCGGAGTTTCTGCGGGATCCGACGCACATGATCCTTTTGCGTCAGTTGCTCTCCTGTGCGACGCAAATAATCAGACGCAAATCGTGATTTCTGTAGTAGCTATAGGTGTAGATCCGCAATACGATTTTCCAAGTTGATAACATATTGTGATGGAGGTTTGGTAACTTTAGTAGCTATAGGTGTAGTGAGGTAACTTTCAGCAGCATAGCCCATACCATATATTCTTCCTTTGTCATACCCACCAGCCACCTCTAGATATATCTCCTCTTCAGTTTTGGGCTCATCACTCTACTTGTTAGCGATCTATTTCTCTTGAAGTTCATCCTACAATTATAATAATTTAATTAAAAGGTGGGGCAACAACTTACTCAACCAACTGAAAGTATACATTACAATGTAAAAAAGTGTCATAATAATTCAAATATTGTTCTAAAAGTGAGATCCCATGGGTGTTTATGTAATCATGAAGACTCCTTGTAGTCAATACAGTTGTTTTTATCAATGAGTTAAACTTTTGGTGAAAGGCTTTTTATAGTATAAAATAAATTTTATAGTATTAGTAGTATAGAGGCAGGGGGAATAGAATCCTATAGAGGTGAGGAAAGAAAACTGAGCAAGAAGAGAGAAGGGGGAGATGGGCAGGTAGAATCACCGCGTGAGGGAAGCAACGAACACAATGACCTGGACTCATAGCGGCAGCAACCCAGACGAAACTTGAATAACATCCTATAACAGCAAAAACCAAGAGAGGAAGCCCAGCAGAGGAAAATTCGAAACAAGGAAGAGGAAAACAGGAGAGACACAACACTTCATCCTCCAGCATCAACCCAAGACATTGCCTATGCCAAAAACTAGATTTATTTCTAAAATCTGATTGTTTCAAACCAAATCACATCTCACAAATTTATCATTCAATTACGAAGTATTAAGAGATTTGGGAAATTCACTCAAACTCACTTATAAAAAACTCATACACTCGGAACGCCGACCGACTGCTATCCTTGGCTCTAGAAACTTAGCTCAAGTCGGACCATGTCATTGATATAGTAGATAAATATGTCAACTTGCTTATAGCAGAGATACATGTTCAGACTTGTGAAATATTATCATTTAGGCAAAATACTAAAGCATTAAGAAGAGTGGTCCTTAATGCAAAGAGTTTAGTCTGTATTCAAAATTTTATTTTTACTTGTATTCAACACCTTGTATTCAGCACCTATGGTGTAACAAATTGGTAAATTAAGGAACTAGATGCCAAATTAAAACCAGCAGCCTATTGTTCATCTGTAGACCATTAAACAAATAACATTCCTTTGCTTTACAAACTGATCTTAAGCTGGATCATTGACTATTAGAAGAGGTAATTATTCGCATGTCGCTAATAAGAGTAATTAATTATTGTCAGTCTGCTACATAACATATCTAAAAAAAACTTCTTAAAATATTAATGATGTTAAAGAACTTATTACTTATCATGTTACAAGCATATTTGATCAAACTCGAAAGTTTAGGACTAGATTGATTCAAACAGATGACAATATGTCTGAACCACAATACATTATAAGGGAAGATTGGTTTCATTGTTTCTTTATCTGACATAGTTGTTGAAACGAGGCAAGTGGACTATATGTAAATCGAACCTGATTGTAGCATAAGACTCAAATTCACTCAACTCTATTGGTAATTAAATTGAACCTGATTGAAGCATAAGACTCGATCTTACTAAACTTGATTGAAGTAATGCAAGGGATAGAGATGAAGATTGTAGCAACAAACATACCCAAAATGTTTCTGCTCTGTTGTCTACAAAAATTCCATCTTTTTTATATGTGCTCTCTTGAAAACTTCAAATGGCTTTGGCTGTTGGCAAGATTTCTCTTTTGTCTTCATAAACACAACCAATAGAACATTCAGTTACAATTTGCAAGTATAACATTGAAGAAAAAAACAGTAGAATGTCACTTAAAGAACTTGTCATTTTCTCGGTCAATTCTTGCGTTGAGATAGATCCCTGACAGCTAATAGAGAAGCCTTTTGTGTTGTTTATTTTGTTGGCAGTGCACTCCTTAGATTCTTTTTTTGAATTCGGGGGTTGCTCTTATGGTTTTCAATCCAGCTTTGACTCTAGAAGGGCACCACTTTAGCTTTTAACCAGATTTCTTACCTAGGATTGATGCCACTTGACTAAGACGTCTGCTGAGTTTTGACCTCCAATTCTTTTTCACCAATGCAGCGACTGATGGATCCTAAGAATATTCCTTCTTCATTTGTAAAAAGGCATGAAAGGTAAATTGAATCAGGTATATTACACGATAAAAGCACTTATCTAAAGATGTTTCTAACAAGATGAAAGATGTAGTAATGTATATAAGAAGCTTAAAAAGGTGGAAAATCTACTGGAAAAAAACATACATATTTTTAAAGAATGCCACCATCTCTATCTGACCTCTTCCGGCAGATTAGACCAATTGTTGTAAGGATTATCATAAAACTCCATATACAAGGTTTCAGTGACTTTATTTACCACCTTACGCTTGCCAAACCTTATAATAACCATACACATGATATTGGTCACTAAATAAGCATAAAAAACTAAAAGAAACTTTAACATTTAGTTCAAATAACTCACCATAACTCATCATGATGCAGCACCTTATCCCCATTTATCGGGTTACTAGTGTAATCCGTTATAAGCATAGAAGGCTGCTCAGAATTCAAAGTACTTGTTGATGCCGACGTAGCACCTAAAGATGGTGTAGCAACATATGGTGTGGTTTCACGGGGTGTACAGTAGATGTCTCAAAAGATAAGTGATGTTGAGTTAGTTGGCTCTCGGGCAATATGTCATTATTATCCACAACAAAATTCTAGATGTAATCATTCTCTATCTGTATTGCCTGGAAAATAGGCTTACGTGGTCCCTTTATAATTCCACCTCTTCCATTAAGTCCACCTCTACAACGATATGTCATCAAAGATAGAATGGATAATTAAAACAAAGAAGATAAGTACAATAACAACACCATGACTCATTCATCCAAAAAATACAACCAGCACAAAGACAATCAATAATATTTCTACATGTGAGTAGTAAACCATAATTAAACATTGTAAACTAGGGTTATAATTTTTAACAATACCTAGTTGCAATTAAAAACACAATTCAGATGTGCCTTGAAAACAATATGAAAGTAATAAGTTTATATATATAATAATTAACAGAAAAATTTAAGGAATGTCTGAAGCTCACAAAATAAATTGTCGTGGAAAATATTTAAGGCTAGACATGCAATAGTATGCACCCTATAGAGAACCTAAAAACAAAACGTATAAGCTAATAGGTCTAATCATAATAGCATCTACCATGAAACAAAAGACACCTAATATACACAAAGTAGTTATCTCATAAGTCGTCATCGGATTCATCAAATTCTTCATCGGTCGACAAATCATCATCGAATTGGTCTTCATCTCCAGCAATGTCAGAATCAGACTCGTCTCCTAAAACAAGTTTTCACCTACAATCTCAATTTCATTCTTTCGTCTTCCTCCTCCTCCTCTGCTAGCACCATATCTTAATGTTAACTCAGACAAAGATGGAGGATTCTCAATAAAAACTTCTTGAAATGCAGGAGAATCAATTGCCTCTATAGGCTTAATGTTAAACACTATCCACCATTGATTTCTCTCATTTGAAGCACTCGGATAAGGAACAAAAAACACTTGCTCAACTTGGTAAGCCAACACAAATGGGTCGTACCTTGGATATTTCCTCCCATGATTGATCTCAATAAGTTTATACTTTTCATGTATCTTAGTTCCTTGTCTTGGATCAAACCAATCACATTTGAACAAAATGGTTATATGACAAATTTTCACCCCAATGTAACTTAATTCTAATACTTCTCGGAGAATTCCATAATAAGCATTACCTTTGACACTATTCACACAAACTCCATAATTCATGGTTGACTTATACTTTCCATAATCAAATGCATGGAAATTGTACCCATATTGATTTCAAATTTGTTGAATCTCCGAACTCGTCTTGACGGACTAAGTGCAAGAGAACTAATAACATCGTCATTGATTCCCTCTCTCAAACGCTACATAAATAAATTAGATTCTTAAGACTATGTGTACGAAAACTAAAAGTTATCAACTAGAACTAAAATCTATGAACTAGAACTAAAAGTTGCTTAATCACATAACTTACAAATTCTTTTATCCAAATTGAGAACTTATGTTTATATTTGGTCCACACATCATCCTTCCTAGCAACACCATGTGTTCTCATCATATCTTCCTCAAGTAAACTATGGCATATATTATTAGTATTTCAACATCATTTGTGTAATCTATAATTATAATCTGTACAAAATAGTTACCTTTCATAATCCTTAAGTATCTCACAGTTACCAAGAACATACGCATGAGCGATATCATAATCCTTATAAGCAAGATAACCTATATCCCCTTCTGAAGGACTATACCTAGTTGTGCAAGAACAAACCTCAGGCATTTTTGGATCCAATTGCTCATCATCATTGTTATCAGAATCTAACCATAAATCTTGAACCTTTGTATCTAATGTGTCTCAAAATAATAGGTGCACAAATTTGATATTTCCTCGATCAAGATTGCCTTGACAATAGATCACTCTACTCGAGCTTTGTTGCCAACCTTTTGTTTTAAATGGTATAGAAACCTAAATAAAATTATATGGTTATGTCACATAAAGGAAGAAAAATAATTAAAGCAAGTTCTAAGATACATCACATTTCCTTCAAAATAATACATTCACCTATATTAACTGGGAGGGAATATTTTCTCCAACTAACAAATGATTTCAGGAATGTGCTTCTCTAGCCGAGTCATGTCTTCACATCACAAAGTGCTAGAACACAAATACCTAAAAAACTGGCTTACCTCAGTTATGACATTCCCTATATTGAGAGGCAATAGATCTTTGAAAGCAACAGGAAGTAACTGTTGCATGAACACATGCAATCATGGCTTTTCATGCCAATACGCTTATACTCCTTAGTGTCGACACATCTACCAAGGTTAGACGCATAACGATCTGGAAACTTCAACTTCTTAACCCACTCACAGAATAGTTTTCTCTTGACCTTCGGCAACACATATGGGGCTTTTGGCATTGATCTTTTAACTGCTCCCTCTCCAACTTCTAGATGTCGCCGCCTGCAATACAATTTAAATCTTTTTCTGGAATTGAGATTGTCTTTGGTTTTACCCTTAATGTCCATAACCGTGTGAAATATGTTGTCAAAAAAGTTTTTCTCTATATTCATGACATCAAGGTTATGACGTACTAAGAGTTCACTCCAATATGGCAATTTCCAAAAGATTCATTGTTTAATCCAATTTTGCATAACCCCATGTCCCTCATGCCATGAATTGTAGCTAAGAGCTTCTTTTGTTTTTGGTATATTCGACACCCTCTTTCAAAGTTCTTCACCATTCAACCGTTCAGGAGACAAGGAGCTTACAACCCTGTCTTTGAAAAGACCACTTTTATTTTGCCGAAAAGCAGGATATCTAGGAAGGAATTATTTATGAAAATCAAACCAAGATTGTTTCCGACAATGGTCTAACTAAAATGACTTTGTCCTCTCCATGCAATAAGGACAAGCTAAACTCCCTGCAGTACTCCACCCAGATAACATGCCATAGGCAGGAAAGTCGCTTATAGTTTGGAACAACACAACTTTTAAGTTAAAATTTTGTTTCTTTGAAACACCATATGTGGTCACCCCCATCTCCCATAAGTTCTTCAACTCCTCAATGAGAGGTTGTAGAAAGATATCTAAATTTCTTTTGGGGACTCTTCAGACTAGGAATAATCAAAGGAACAAACATAAAAGGCTTCTTCATACATAACGAGGGTGGCACATTATAAGGTGTTACCATCACTTGCCAACATGAGTATTGTTTACCAGATTTGCCAAATAGAGAGAACCCATCTATGCAAAGCCGAAGTTATATGTTACGTGGTTCAGCAGCAAAAGATGGATATTCTGCATCAAATGTTTCCATGCCACTCCATCAAATGGACGGGTCAAAATGTCATGTCACTAGTAGAAAAAAGCCCATCCGATCCTGTTAAAATCGGGCTTACTGCTCCGGTTTTGGTCCAGATGGGGTGGGCTAGCAGCGGTTAACAATAATTAACTGATCCGGTCCTAAACCGGATTAGTTAATCACTAACCGATCCGGTCCTAAACCGGATTAGTTAATCACTAACCGATCCGGTTTTGAACAGGAACCGGATCAGTTAACCCATAAACGGATCCGGTTTAAGCTGAAATTAATTTATTGTATTTTTTTTCATTTTTAATCGATAATTTTTTGGGTAATTAATAGAGAAATTAAGCCATTAAAATTTTGCGCGAAGAAGTGCAAAAAGGGTTAAAAAAAATAGAGCATGCGTCATATCAAAATCCAAGTTTAAAGTATGATTGAATTCCTGATTAGGGAGAGATTGTATTCGTCAATATGTAGTATGTGCAAGTTAACTGGAATTCCATATACAGCTCCCCTATAAACATTAAGCATCATACCAAAAAAAAGTGCAGGTATCCTAAAATCTAAAAATTAAATCGAAAAAAATTATACACGCATCTCTATTCTATATGGGAAGAGGGGTAGGACACCAAAAAAAAAAAAAAAGGAAAAAAAAAAATAACTTATTTAGAAAACCAAAAAAAAAAAAAAAAAAAAAACCCAACAAAAGGCGTGTAAATTAGGAAACTGTAACTTTAATAGCAGTTTTTTTTTATAACAAATAACCGAAGTTAAACTGAATAGCAGTTCTTTCACAAATAACCAATAGAAAATTGAAAACGGGAATTCTTCCTAATCTAGTTATAACTCCAACTTCATTATCATACTCCTCTTTTCATTTCAACTGCTTTCTTCAGAATTCTTCATCTATACCTTCCTGCAAACAAAAACACAAGACTATGATTTCAAAGCCTTATTTTGATATTGTTAAACGAGCAAAAAAAGGAATTTTTATCATATTGCATTGTAGTAATGGAGTCAAACCAAGAGGAGCAAAAACCAAACCACGAAATCACAATTAAAAGGTAACTCTTACTCCAAATATACAATTGTAAATAGTTTGTTTGAGAAATTGACAAAGTTGGATTGACAGTCATAATTTCTTTTGAGAAAAAAACTAAAAGAATGAATTTTGTTACTAAAATCTTCATTTAACCATTGGAATAGAGAATAAGTATTATTAGAAACATTGCATACACTTACAGATTGATTATTTGAAGTAGAATAAAGAACATTACTAAATAAACCAAATAAGACAAATGCAGCCCCGTAGGCCATAGCAATAACTGCCTTTTGCTGCTTCTTTGTCATAGGTACCCAATCACCCAAATTGAGAGTATGTAAGTTCCGATAGGACTTGGTACAACATTAGTATTCATAATTCAATTTTTAGTGTTCGAATTGCAAGAAGTTACAAAAAAGCAGATTAGGAAATCGCCCTGTTTTGAGTTCCTTTCGTCTTCCTCTCGCACCGACTCGTTATTCCATCTTTCTTTCTTTCCCTTCAATTTCTGCCACCGAAATGCTGCCAAATATTGGGGATTTAAATTTGATTTCTCCAAATGTTAGGATTTGGTTATGGGTTCTTCGCTTTCGCATAGGTCAGAGTGAGAGGGCTGATGTTGAAGGATTTGTTATGTGATTGGAGTTATGAGAGTGAAAGAGAAAGAATCGGTGTTGCAGCCGCCGGTGAAGGTGCTGCATGTTAGCTTCTCCTATGAGGCTATGACTCTGTAAGTGTGAGGTTTCATGTTGAAAAGCTTGATTAAGGTGTTTGGAGAAAGAAAAAGAGAAATAAAGTAAGAAAGGCAGGGTAGTTTAATTGTTAAAGAGGTCATATATTAGTAAGGAATTACTCAAGGCAAAGAAATAAAGTAATTATTTACTCAAAAAAAAAATTACCTATGATTTTTGTTGTTGGCAACCCACAATATTTTTCATCATGTTATTACATTTCATACGTATTTTCATGCTGATTTTCATGAGCCTTATTGTTTTGATAACTTCTTTTTAATTTTAAAGAACCATGTTTACCCTTGAATGAATTCTTATTATTTAATTAACTGAAAGCAAAGCAAAGTTATTATAAAAGTCCTCACCGTATAGAAAAATTATAAAAATTAAGTAAAAGTATTGATATAAAATGCAAATAAAACACTAAACAGTTCGGCAAAACAATATCAAAGAGTTGTGGAATAAATATAACACAATAGAAATAATATAAAATATATGCAACAATATATGGTCGGAACGACATTAGAATAAAAGACATCAAATCCTACTTTTTAACTATATGATAAGCTAAGGTGTTTTCCACCAAGCCGTCTATACATCCATTCTCGATCATCCATCATCATAGTACTGCAAAATCACTTGTATTTATGTCATCTAGTGAAATATCTTAGAATATGATCAGGTTATTGGTACCACCCAAAGACAAAAAAAAAATCATCTCGCTTTATATTTAATCAAAATAAAGGGTAAAGTATATATGGGCTTTAACTACTTCATAAGTGGATTAAAGGATGCATAAAGTAAAAATTGATTCTAATTGTCTAATTTTATAACAATAAGGGAATTTACTAAAATATATTTAAAACAAGGAACATTGAATTAGCGTCCCTTGGAACATGATAATAGGATATTTTTTCTTTAAAAGTGTTTAAACTAAATCATATTATGTAGTTGACTTGCATTTGTCCATCCCACCCATCTTGGTTGCAAAATGGATGGAATCCAGAAATTCCCCCTTCTCTATTTATAATAGAAACTAAAAGAACTTTACAATCAATTAAATTAGGTCGAATTAAGCATCTTACAGCCCATCAGTTCCATCACGAAATTCCCCACTAACGACCAAACAAACAGAATTGCAATGACTTCACACTTCATAGCAACAACATTCACTTACAACCTGCAAACAACAGTGTTATGAAGCCCGAAAAATGACAACGTTTCTAGTTCGATTCACCAACTCAACAAAACTTCCTGAACTACTAACAATAAATGAACTTTCTGCAACCATAATTCTCACAAGCTCCCCTAATTAGCTAAAAAGTTCATCAAATTTCACCCCAAACCAACATTTACCTTATTTTCAACACATCAAAGTAAGATTGATGTTGGGAGATGTTTTGCTTCAAAAAGATAAAGCAAATTGATTAGGAAAACCCTAAAGCCCGAAATTAGAAATCATGCAAAAAGAAATTTAGGCTTCAAGAGATACCTATTTGTTACCAGCGAGAGGTTGTACTCGAATTCGGAGGATGAGAATGACTTCACTTCATGTTGAGGGAGGTTTGAGAAGCGCACCCTGCATAGTAGATAAGGGAGGTAGAAATTTCATCAACCCGCGAAATTGGAATGATTTTTGTTTAGAATGTGGGTGAGGATGACCTCAACAAGTGTTTTTCATTTTTTAATAGTTTCCTGTGGCTGTGAAAAGATACTCGGAGAAAAATTTCACTAAGTCCGCCAAATCCCTGAAAATAATAATGCTTGTGAAGAGAAGGAAAATTAAAAGGACCAATTGGTACTCTATAATTTTCCTCCTTAATTTCATTACTACCGTTTTGGGGGTTTCCATAGTTTACTTTACGATTATTATTGTTGTTGCAAACTTGCTACAGTATAAAATTCGTAGCAAACCTTTTAAAAGGAAATGTGCAGCAGTTGCAATATTTCCTACGGCTATTCGCTCCATTGCTTCAGCGCGTAGCTAAAAGAGGATTTTTTTAATAATATTTGGATTTTAAAATAAAAGGTATAATTAATGACTCATATTTTAGGGTTTCAACCTAGCGGGATTGACAATACAGAGGAATGAGGTGTGGGAAATGTTTAATTTGGAAACCAAAGATTAGAAAATGCATGATTTTGGGTATTCAAAGATATGGGAGAGAGAGACAAATGAGAACATGTTTTTCAATGGGAAAAAAAACAAAAATGCAAAAATTAGGCCCCCTCATTTTATTGGGTCCTGTGCAATAGAGTTGTTTGCATACCCTATTCACCGGACCTGCCCAACGTGCCCCTAGTGAGGATCGAACCCCCAACCTTGAGATTGGAAGGCTCTTTCCTTATCACTAGACCAAGCTTAGCTTGGTTTGTAGCACAAAGTGTGAAGAAATCTTAAAGTCTCATAATTGTATAGACCACAAGTACAATCTATTGCAAGTCTCGAACATGTGTCTCTCTTTCTCACGTAATTTTGTGAGTTCAATTTTCAAAAAAATATTACTACTCAATACTCATTCCATTCCATCATGGCCCTGGTCTTCCATGTCCGTTTCATAAATACACTATAAAACCAAGACATTTAAAATAAAATTGTGTAAATAATGTCATTCTGTTTCGTTTTCATAGACTACTTGTGTTTGTACACAAAATTCCCAAGCTAATTGAAATTAAAATCGACTATAATATAGTCGATAAGATCTTTTTTTAACAAAAAGAATAGCATGCCCCTTCCTGCTGAACTGAGCATTTTCTGAGAAGTATTTTTAGTTTACGGCAGACTTTCAGATACAAATTCTTTCTAGTATTTTTGGTATTAAAAGATATTTTTGGCTGGTAATTATTCCAAAAAATACAAATAATTCTGCAATAAAACCACTCATGCCTGGTAATGCAAGGGATGCCATGGAAAAGCTACTGAAGAGTGTGAATATTTTTTCCGGAAGAATATGAGAATATTCTTCCAATTCAACTCGACAAGTAGACGAGAAATCGAAAAAGTGCTTTTTCAGGGTTCTAAATATCGAAGAGGTTTGGGGGAATTCCTTACTTTATATTTTAAGGAATTGGTTAATAGTCGAAAAAAAAAAGAAAAAATAGATTAATTGAAATCAATTAATTTCCTGCAACAAATCCTGAGGGAAAAGTGTTGTTAATTTTAGATGGTCAATAATTAAATTATGTGATAGATACGAGATAGAAAAAAAACCAGAGTACGTAGTTGGTGTTAACGAGTTTCTCGACTTCGTTTTTGGGGGAAAGAGTGATGATACTCCTTTGAAATGTCCTTGTTTAAACTGTAGATTTATTTTGTCCCAAGATCGTAATGTCATAAAATGTCACTTACTGGTTTATAGCATAGATCGTACGTATAAACCCATGGTATGCTCACGGAGAAAATGAGGACCAAAATGATAGTGGTGAAGAAGGATATATGGTAGAGGTTTCAAATAGTGAGGATGATGGCCCTTTGATGACATGGCTCTATTCGTTTTAGATGCAACAAATGCATGGAATACTACAACTTTTGTGATGAAGGATTGACTATGGAGCTCGGCTCAAGTAGTGGCAATGATGAAACTCTGTAATAGCTCATATTTCTAATTACATCTCATTAACGATAAATATATCTAGAAGTTTGCTTAAGTCCTTCGAAATTGGTTTATGAATTGAAGATTAAGTTTAAACTTTTATTTACATGGTTTAAATCTTTAGTTTTATTGGAGCAAGCTTGTGAAATCTCATTCCAACCCTCAACTTATTTATTTATAAAAAAAAAGGAAATAGAAAAGAAAAAGAAAACTTTTGAAGAAACTTCTAGATATTGTGAGAAACTTATGGGTAGCTCATTTATAATCATCTTATTCACAAAATAAAACCCCAATATGCTCTTGCCTCCCCTCCTTCCTCCCTCTCAGTCTTTCGTATCTTCTTCCTCTCGCATTTCCCTTTTCTCTCTAGACCGGAAAAGCTCGGTGGTGAAGCGCCACAAGAAGCCGGCATCCAGTCCTCCGGCGTCACAACTGCTCTCTTTTTATGCTCTGCTTTGTTTCTATGGTGCCGTTGTCGGCTTCCCATTACCGGCGAGTGTTGCCCTGTCCTCACCGCCACATCTGCTCTGGTTTCCGGCATTATACCGCCATTGGTGGTATGTGGTTGGCTTGGTTGTAACTACCATTGTTTGGGGTGGTTGTTTCCTTCTCTTTTAGGAGGTATGAGTTAAAGTTCTTATTTTCTCATAATTGATTCAAAGAACTCAAATTTCTAGTGCAACTCATTTGTTTTGTGTTCAGTGTACCATTTAGCTTATTTAATTTCTAAATTGAATTTCAATTATAATGTAAAGGGTCTTAAAATTCAGAAATTCTAATGAGATGAATTTAGTTGTTTAGTATATAAAGTATTGTGTATTGCTCTCCTCATTCACCCTTGTTTTAAGAATGTTTAATCTAGTAAGGTTAAAAATCAAATCTTTCTTCTTTGTTTAATGGATTGAGCTCTGTTTTGATGCTTTATAATCTTAGTTGATTTGTTTTTGTTAAGTTAGTTTACAGAATCAGTTTGAGTGTCAAGTAAAACATAGCAATACTCTTTGATTTTTGGAATATAAATCAGTTATTATATTGCTTTGTACAGTAATAGTTAACGTTTTATAATGAAACTTCCAAGAACTTTTATGGGTATTTGATGATAAGAAATTTCTATCTCTTAGTGAATTAAATTTAAGTTTAGTTGATTATAATCTCAACAATCTATCCAAAACTAAAACCAAAATTCGCAACAACCTACTTAAACCGAATAATCGCAACAATCTAACTTAAAATACAAAAATCAAACACAAATTACATAAATTACGAAACATAAACCCTAAAATCTAAAAAATTAAATTGAAAAAAATTACAAAGCCTAAACGAAAATCAACCGAAAATTAAATTGAACGAAAAATCAAGAAGACGAAAATATGAATCGTTTTTGTCTAATTACAAAGAAACAAAAATGCGAATAGATCTGCGAATTACAAACGAAAATAAAAAAGCAAAAAAAGTTAACTTAGATTTGGAACTAACGAGTTAAAAAATGAAAAAAAAATCGGTAATTAGAAACAAAACACCTCAATTAAAATCGAGATCTCGAAATTTTAGACGTCTCTTCGTCTTTGTTGCTTCGCCTTCTTCGTTGCTTCGCCTTCTTCGTTGCTTCGCCTTCTTCGTTTCTCGTTTTCATCTTCCTATGCGTACTGAGATCATCATCCGCGCTACTCGCACTCAGAATGTTCTCGGTGATTCTTCGTTTTATCTCTCCTATGATTTGATTTGATTGATTTTAATGCGTTTTTGTGGTTTTAATTTGTGTTTTTTTGGTTGGAATTGTTGTTTTTGTGGTTTTAATTTGTGTTTTTTTTTTGTGTGATTTGAACTGTGTAGGTGAGAAAGGAAGGAGAATTAGGGAGTTGACTTCGATTATGTAGAAAAGGTTCAAAATCCTGAAAACACTATTGAATTGTATGTTGAGAAGGGTAACAACAGAGGTCTTTGCGCTATTGTGCAGTGTCAATCATCATCTCGTCTTCATCTCGAAATCGAAGAGAGGAGATGAAACGAAGTGGAGAGAGGGGAGTTAGGGTTTGAAGGCTTGAGAGGAGATAGGGGAGTTAGGGTTTGGGGTTGAGAGGAGAGGCGTGTGAGGAGATCAGATAGGGATCGAAGTTAGGGTTTGGGGGGGTGGTGGGCTGATGAGAGAGATGGAGAATGGGTTTATTCAAGAAGATGAGTGGATGCGACTCATATGGGCCGCGTTTTATATATGATTTTTAGCCCAAACTCATCCGGTTCCTCATATGGACCAGATCAGTTTAATGTTTGACAATTTTCGCTCCAAAACTCACTAAAACTAATCCGGTTTTTAAATAACCGGATCAGTTTACTGGTAACCGATCTGATTTTTAAAGAACCAGTTAACTTGTGACATATAAGGTTTTTTCCACTAGTGTGTACTGAACACTTATTAGCTTGCTAAACCATTTGTTTAGTAGTGGATTTAGTTACATATAGTCTTTGCAATCTGGGAGTAATTGGCAAATAATAATGCAGCACTTTCTTAAGAGAACATTTCCCATTTGCTCTAGTTGTCTTATATCGACTTTTTTTTACATATAATACATGCATCAAGATGTTTATTGTCCTTCTAGAAAATCATACATCCTTCTAGAAAATCATACATCCTTCTGGCCATACATCTATTTTATAATGCGGAAGTTCAAGTCCCTTTAATAGCTTCGTGTCATGTAGAAAGTCTCCGTCATTTCATTATCATTCGGGTAAATCTCCTTAATCAATGAGGTGACAATATCTATGGCTCTATGTGGGATGTTATATTCACATTTAATATTAATGATTCTTGCAGCAACTGATAATAAAGACATACATGTTACATCCTTCATACAATGGCCTCTCTGTTGCCTTTAATTAACATGTCAAAAAAGTTCTTTGCTTCAGGGTGTGGTTCTTCTACATAAGTCTCTCTTTTATTTTCGGAATAACCTTCATATCCAAATGCATCTATTACCATGTTTCTATATGATATATACTCAACTTCGAAAGAGGTAGATCAACCAATTGTAGATACATTTTCAATGTCACTTTCCCCATATGAAGTCCTAATATAATAATCAGGTCGAAAGCCATACTTATAAAGGTGCAATTTATCCGTATATGGATCTGTTGTTAAGTGATACATAACGTTTTTTCCACTAGTGGTATCTGGATCTTCATAGGGTACATTCTGACATTTATCACAAGGACACTTCAAACAACCATCAACAATCACTTTCTCTAGTATACTAGCAAATTCATCTACTTTTTAACTATATGATAAGCTAAGGTGTTTTCCATTAAGCCGTCTATACATCCATTCTCGATCATCCATCATCATAGTACTGCAAAATCACTTGTATTTATGTCATCTAGTGAAATATCTTAGAATATGATCAGGTTATTGGTACCACCCAAAGACAAAAAAAAAAAAATCATCTCGCTTTATATTTAATCAAAATAAAGGGTAAAGTATATATGGGCTTTAACTACTTCATAAGTGGATTAAAGGATGCATAAAGTAAAAATTAATTCTAATTGTCTAATTTTATAACAATAAGGAAATTTACTAAAATATATTTAAAACAAGGAACATTGAATTAGCGTCCCTTGGAACATGATAATAGGATATTTTTTCTTTAAAAGTGTTTAAACTAAATCATGTTATGTAGTTGACTTGCATTTGTCCATCCCACCCATCTTGGTTGCAAAATGGATGGAATCCAGAAATTCCCCCTTCTCTATTTATAATAGAAACTAAAAGAACTTTACAATCAATTAAATTAGGTCGAATTAAGCATCTTACAGCCCATCAGTTCCATCACAAAATTCCCCACTAACGACCAAACAAACAGAATTGCAATGACTTCACACTTCACAGCAACAACATTCACTTACAACCTGCAAACAACAGTGTTATGAAGCCCGAAAAATGACAACGTTTCTAGTTCGATTCACCAACTCAACAAAACTTCCTGAACTACTAACAATAAATGAACTTTCTGCAACCATAATTCTCACAAGCTCCCCTAATTAGCTAAAAAGTTCATCAAATTTCACCCCAAACCAACATTTACCTTATTTTCAACACATCAAAGTAAGATTGATGTTGGGAGATGTTTTGCATCAAAAAGATAAAGCAAATTGATTAGGAAAACCCTAAAGCCCGAAATTAGAAATCATGCAAAAAGAAATTTAGGCTTCAAGAGATACCTATTTGTTACCAGCGAGAGGTTGTACTCGAATTCAGAGGATGAGAATGACTTCACTTCAGGTTGAGGGAGGTTTGAGAAGCGCACCCTGCATAGTAGATAAGGGAGGTAGAAATTTCATCAACCCGCGAAATTGGAATGATTTTTATTTAGAATGTGGGTGAGGATGACCTCAACAAGTGTTTTTCATTTTTTAATAGTTTCCTGTGGCTGTGAAAAGATACTCGGAGAAAAATTTCACTAAGTCCGCCAAATCCCTGAAATAATAATGCTTGTTAAGAGAAGGAAAATTAAAAGGACCAATTGGTACTCTATAATTTTCCTCCTTAATTTCATTACTACCGTTTTGGGGGTTTCCATAGTTTACTTTACGATTATTATTGTTGTTGCAAACTTGCTACTGTATAAAATTCGTAGCAAACCTTTTAAAAGGAAATGTGCAGCAGTTGCAATATTTCCTACGGATATTCGTTCCATTGCTTCAGCGCGTAGCTAAAAGAGGATTTTTTTAATAATATTTGGATTTAAAAATAAAAGGTATAATTAATGACTCATATTTTAGGGTTTCAACCTAGCGGGATTGACAATACAGAGGAATGAGGTGTGGGAAATGTTTAATTTGGAAACCAAAGATTAGAAAATGCATGATTTTGGGTATTCAAAGATATGGGAGAGAGAGACAAATGAGAACATGTTTTTCAATGGGAAAAAAAACAAAAATGCAAAAATTAGGCCCCCTCATTTTATTGGGTCCTGTGCAATAGAGTTGTTTGCATACCCTATTCACCGGACCTGCCCAACGTGCCCCTAGTGAGGATCGAACCCCCAACCTTGAGATTGGAAGGTTCTTTCCTTACCACTAGACCAAGCTTAGCTTGGTTTGTAGCACAAAGTGTGAAGAAATCTTAAAGTCTCATAATTGTATAGACCACAAGTACAATCTATTGTAAGTCTCGAACATGTGTCTCTCTTTCTCACGTAATTTTGTGAGTTCAATTTTCAAAAAAATATTACTACTCAATACTCATTCCATTCCATCATGGCCCTGGTCTTCCATGTCCGTTTCATAAATACACTATAAAACCAAGACATTTAAAATAAAATTGTGTAAATACTGTCATTCTGTTTTGTTTTCATAGACTACTTGTGTTTGTACACAAAATTCCAAAGCTAATTCAAATTAAAATCGACTATAATATAGTCGATAAGATCTTTTTTTAACAAAAAGAATAGCATGCCCCTTCCTGCTGAACTGAGCATTTCTGAGAAGTATTTTTAGTTTACGGCAGACTTTTAGATACAAATTATTTCTAGTATTTTTGGTATTAAAAGATATTTTTGGCTGGTAATTATTCCAAAAAATACTAATAATTCTGCAATAAAACCACTCATGCCTGGTAATGCAAGGGATGCCATGGAAAAGCTACTGAAGAGTGTGAATATTTTTTCCGGAAGAATATGAGAATATTCTTCCAATTCAACTCGACAAGTAGACGAGAAATCGAAAAAGTGCTTTTTCGGGGTTCTAAATATAGAAGAGGTTTGGGGGAATTCCTTACTTTATATTTTAAGGAATTGGTTAATAGTCGAAAAAAAAAGAAAAAATAGATTAATTGAAATCAATTAATTTCCTGCAACAAATCCTAAGGGAAAAGTGTTGTTAATTTTAGGTGGGAAATAATTAAATTATGTGATAGATACGAGATAGAAAAAAAACCAGAGTACGTAGTTGGTGTTAACGTGTTTCTCGACTTCGCTTTTGGGGGAAAGAGTGATGATACTCCTTTGAAATGTCCTTGTTTAAACTGTAGATTTATTTTGTCCCAAGATCGTAATGTCATAAAATGTCACTTACTGGTTTATAGCATAGATCGTACGTATAAACCCATGGTATGCTCACGGAGAAAATGAGGACCAAAATGATAGTGGTGAAGAAGGATATATGGTAGAGGTTTCAAATAGTGAGGATGATGGCCCTTTGATGACATGGCTCCATTCGTTTTAGATGCAACAAATGCATGGAATACTACAACTTTTGTGATGAAGGATTGACTATGGAGCTCGGCTCAAGTAGTGGCAATGATGAAACTCTGTAATAGCTCATATTTCTAATTACATCTCATTAACGATAAATATATTTAGAAGTTTGCTTAAGTCCTTCGAAATTGGTTTATGAATTGAAGATTAAGTTTAAACTCTTATTTACATGGTTTAAATCTTTAGTTTTATTGGAGCAAGCTTGTGAAATCTCATTCCAACCCTCAACTTATTTATTTATAAAAAAAAGGAAATAGAAAAGAAAAAGAAAACTTTTGAAGAAACTTCTAGATATTGTGAGAAACTTATGGGTAGCTCTTTTATAATCATCTTATTCACAAAATAAAACCCCAATATGCTCTTGCCTCCCCTCCTTCCTCCCTCTCAGTCTTTCGTATCTTCTTCCTCTCGCATTTCCCCTTTCTCTCTAGACCGGAAAAGCTCGGTGGTGAAGCGCCGCCAGAAGCCGGCATCCAGTCCTCCGGCGTCACAGCTGCTCTCTTTTTATGCTCTGCTTTGTTTCTGTGGTGCCGCTGTCGGCTTCCCATTACCGGTGAGTGTTGCCCTGTCCTCACCGCCACATCTGCTCTGGTTTCCGGCATTATACCGCCATTGGTGGTATGTGGTTGGCTTGGTTGTAACTACCATTGTTTGGGGTGGTTGTTTCCTTCTCTTTTAGGAGGTATGAGTTAAAGTTCTTATTTTCTCATAATTGATTCAAAGAACTCAAATTTCTAGTGCAACTCATTTGTTTTGTGTTCAGTGTACCATTTAGCTTATTTAATTTCTAAATTGAATTTCAATTATAATGTAAAGGGTCTTAAAATTCAGAAATTCTAATGAGATGAATTTAGTTATTTAGTATATAAAGTATTGTGTGTTGCTCTCCTTATTCACCCTTGTTTTAAGAATGTTTAATCTAGTAAGGTTAAAAACCAAATCTTTCTTCTTTGTTTAATGGATTGAGCTCTGTTTTGATGCTTTATAATCTTAGTTAATTTGTTTTTGTTAAGTTAGTTTACAGAATCAGTTTGAGTGTCAAGTATAACATAGCAATACTCTTTGATTTTTGAAATATAAATCAGTTATTATATTGCTTTGTACAGTAATAGTTAACGTTTTATAATGAAACTTCCAAGAACTTTTATGGGTATTTGATGATAAGAAATTTCTATCTCTTAGTGAATTAAATTTAAGTTTAGGTGATTATAATCGTGAGACTTCGAACAGTGAAATAATATAGAGGAAGATCCATCAAATTAGTTTGGAGGTTGGAGGATCATTGAGAATGAGTACTAATAGTTGTTATTGTTTTTTTGAGGTAAATTATTATTGAACTCACAGGGTATTGGATGTTGATCATGAAGTTACGGCTATACTTGGAATTCAAGCAAGGTACACATTGTATGAATTTCGTAATTTTCCTAAAAGGAATTTGAGTCCTGACTTGAATTTGTTGTAGTTCTATGATTACAAAGTTCGAATTGTTTAAAAAGGTGTGATTCTTAAGTACTAAGTTTGTGTGATTTCGGATATGATTCAACGCCAAGTATTTGGTAATATTGAATTTAGCATTGATATCCTGAACATGATTTGAGATATATTTATGAGTTTTGGTTATGGAAGACAGTTTTATCCGAATATTTTGAAGTAAGTAAAAGTTATCCAACAACATCAGTTCATGTTATACAAAGCCAATCGTGTTTCAAACTAATGTATATTTTGGTTTCTAAATCTTAATATATAGTGGTTCAGTGACCCACGTTCTAAGATATGATATGGAAGATATGGATATTAGATTATAAGTACTCAAGTAAGAGTTATCGATATATTTCTGAATGTATCTATATTATGAGCAATCTCGTATGCTTTACAAGAAGTAATTGACTTTGATTCGGTAAGGTTGATAAGCTAATGAAACTCCACTATGTTTTACTATTATTCGTATATATATTGTTGTAAATATATAAAGTTTCAAAATAGTTGATTTATACAAAGGTACTGGAAATCTGAGTATATTGTGATAATCAAGTGTCTCTCGTTTCATGTATCCTATATATTATGTGAAAAATAAGATACAATATATTAAAGATAATTGTCTGTCAACTTTGAGGAATATAGATTTGGCTTTTGGGAATTATGGGTTTGAAAGTTCTGAATACAATACAAGATTTCAGAATATATCTTATATGAGCTTGGCGTATTCGGGATTATTTAGGTCATGGAAAGTGTGAAATCGAGGATTTCAAAAGTAAACTATTGTTCGGAGATGTTCGCTATAGTATAAATTATGTTTGTGAAAGATTTAGCTATACGCTTGGAATTTATGATAATTATTCGAGCTAGCAATAAATCCCATGGGAGGTTAGATATAGTTGAAATTGGAAAAGTTATAAAGAAAGCTTTTGATTCTAACTTAGTAATGAGGAGAAGTTGATACTAAAAGTTAAATTATATGATGTAGCAGATGTATCTCTGAAGAATCCTTGAAATTGGGTTTGAAAGATTGATAATCTATGCTGAAATGGGTGTAGGATAATAGCCAGTTTGAGGAATTTTATTTTGGAGTATAAGATGCCATGTGAGGAAGATAAGATGCCCAACTAGGATTGTTATACAAAAGTAAGAGTTTAATATGTGAAGGTTATGTTAAGAATATAATAGCTCAGGAAAGTAATAATGAATCGAAGGAGTAGCAAATCGTATAATAAACTTATATTACTAAGTTATAAGAAACTATATCCAAGCTAGGAATTTTATACTATGAGTATCAAATTAGGTTGAATTGCAAAGGCTATATGTTTTACCTTCTCATTGAAAGGGGAAAAGATATAAAAAGGAAGGTCAGGGGAAGTATGTAGATCTTAGGTAATGGAATGTTGGAAACTAGTGATATGAGTTAATAATGATGGCAATATAAATGTAAGGTGAATTTGGACGTAAATTTAAACAATTGAGATTATAAAGTTCAAACAAATGACCGAAACAAGAAAAAGGAACAAGTTGGGGACACAAACAAGTTGAGGTTGTTTCCAGAAATCACAGAAATTGAGTTACTAGAAGATCGAAAGTTCAAGTATGAAGTGTTGAATAATTAATATGTGGAATTAACCATCAAGTCATGTTGGAGGAAGCATCAACTATAATTATAAAGATAAGTCAAAACTCGGGAGGTTATAAGCTTTTTGTGTATTAAATTGCAGGAATATATATGAAAACGTTTCATATCACGAGATTTAAGTATATGCAATACAAATTTTGAAAACTGTGGTTACGAGTAATGTATAGTCTACTAGTATTATTACATTTTGACATTCAAGAGAATCTTCACAAAGAATAAATATGAGTTCTACTTGGGATAAGGCAAGAGTATTATATTTAACATGATTAAGATAAGTATGAACATCGGTATTTGCTCAGGTTATAAGCTTTTTAGTTTGAAGTGTAAACATCGGTATTTGCTCAGGTTATAAACTTCATGGTTTGAAGTGTAACCATCGGTATTTGCTCAGGTTATGAGCTTTATGGTTTGAAGTGTAAACATTGGTATTTGCTGAGATTATAAGCTTTATGGTTTGGAGTATAAACATCGGTATTTGCTCAGGATATAAGCTTTATAGGTTGTTGAGTAAGATTAAATGGAAAGATATTTCTTAATACAAAACTTTTGTGACTAAGATATGAAGTTTATATAAGATTTTAATTCAATTTTGACCTTTCGATAAGCCTATAGAATTAGACCATAATTTCTGTAAAGTCCTATTTGCGTTGCTTTTAGGAAATGGATTTTATAAATGATTGAATTTACTAAGTTATTGGAAACTCATAATATGTTTATCAAACAATTTGAGTTGTATATGAATAACCAAAAATGTGATTATGTTATGAAATTTTAATATATTTGACTCAGAGAACTATGGGTAAGAGCTTCAGATAATATTAAATTATGTATTTTAATTGAATGATATATTCTGATTCGGTTTTTGTAAGGGGGAAGAAGCTGCTAGAGCAGTGATGAACATCATTCTGTATTCTGTATATTCTGTATTCTGTATTCTGGGGACATATCCTGTAAAGTCTTGCAAGCCGTACATAACGGAAGATGGAGACGTCCCTTGTAAAAGCTTAGAGACTTCGCTAGAATGGCAACTCTATTCGTGTTCTCTTCCCCGGTATAATATGTATTATTCTGAAAGAAAATAGAATATGTATTTGGATATGCAAATGGTTTCGTGAAAAGTTATTTCGAACTCTATTGTCGAAGTAATGATTTACTCTCCCAAGTCTATGGAAATCATGTGCCGAATATGGGAATGATTTACAAGGAAATTCTTTAGTAATATATGAAGGAGTTAGCTAAGCTACATATATTTGGATTAAAGGTTATTATATATAAAATACAGAAGTAGCAGATATTGCTATATCTTAGAGTATGTCAGAATCAGAGTTGATTATGGGAAATTGTATTAGATTCTGTGGAACTCAATGGTTCCATCAATTAAAAGAATATATTTCTTAGTCTGTGAGATATTCATATTATTATTATTATAAACAAGTAACATTTTAATTGTTTTCAAGTATTTGTTATATGATTCCTCCATTATAACTTTTCTATTTTCTGGTTTCAAATGTCTCGCAAGATGAGCTTAACTACCAAAATACATTTTAAGCCACCAAAATGACTTTTTGGTTGGACAGTGTGTACTTAGTTTAGCTGAGTGGGGGCAGTGTTCATTGTTAGTAATTTTGCAGGTATTATAAAAGCTCTGGAATGGACCAAGGATCATAAGTGTTTCATGAAATGATTTTCGAATAAGCAATGGTGGAGATTATATCATTTAGATGAGAGAATTCTTCTGGTATATCATTGTCTCGTCTTGAAGACTTAATGGTATATATAATTTTGGGATGTTGTGTTTGTGGTCCTCAACCTCAGGATCGTGTTTAGAGGTTATGCATATACTGCTAGAAAATGTGAATTGAGATTTCTTAAATGATAATTGAGATTTATGTATCTGAAGTGTAATTAGCTAGCAGCTCAGAAGTGTGGACTGGTACAAACTCCTAAGGAGGTCCTAAAATTAATGGAAGATATAGAGGTTGAGTTGTACTCAGGGTGTAAGACATTTAAGAGATTGGAGTTTCATGTCACTTTGCAACACATCAAAGTTAGCAGCAAGTGGACCGATAAATCTTTTTCAATATTATTAAGCACGCTACACAGGGTATTTAATTATGACAAGAGTTTTCCTTCAACTTCCTATGAAGCAAAAAAATATAAAAAAGCGTTAGGGTTAGACTAAGTGAAGATTGACAACCTCACGACGACCTGTTAATCGTCGCACTTGTGTTTGTGCAACGATATTCGTGTCTTAGGCGACGATTATTTTTGTTGCCAAAGCTCTTTTTTCTTGTTGTGAGGGGACATTGGAGGAGACAGAAGGAATAAGGGGATGGGATTCCTTTCCTCACTTATTTCCTTCTGGACTACAACATTTAACACATGTAGACCTACTTTATTAGAACATGAATCAAAATCACACTATAACTTTATAATTGAGTTAGTAAATAACTCTCAAATATCATAATACAACACACAACTATAAATAATAATAATAATCATAATAATAATAATAATAATAATAATAATAATAATAATAATAATAATAATAATAATAATAATAATAATAATAATAATAATAATAATAATAATAATAATAATAATAATAATAATAGTAATAATAGCAATAATAATAATAATAATAATAATAGCAATAGTAATAGTAATAGCAATAATAATAATAATATTCATAATAATAAATAATAATAACTAATAATAATAATAATAATAGACTTATGATTCAACACACAAAAAAAAAAATATTACTTGCTACGCATAGTTAAAATAAAATGTAAACAACAATTAAATGTCAAAATCTTTAGTAATGATAAAAATAAAATTCATATTTCAACTTAAATAAAATAAAAAAAATAATACGTAATTAATATAATAATTATTATTAGGATTTAATAAAATCTTCTACTTTTCAAGGTTGTTAGATACAAACACCCTTATAAAAAGTTTCATACTCGAAACTAGAAAAAATTATTTCAATAAACAACAAGTAAAGCAATTAACGAGAAAAAATCATTTCACACCCACACTCATCACAAGATATTAACTGTCTAGCCTCCATTTTACCATCATCTTTTGTATCTCTAATTTAACTCGACTCGTGAAATCGATGAGTAAAGAAAACAAAAGGAGCAAACTTGTTGGCATTGGATTCCAATAATCTCATTTGCAGATATCTCGTTTGAAATTCCTTTATTTAAGCACACCATATAAGTTTCTTGGAATACATGATACTCTAAGTAAATAATAACATCTATATAAAACACATTACAAGATAATACTACACATTAAATAGTACAGAGACGAGGCATTATAGCAACAGGTAATTCGATTCATATTCCACACACAAAAGCGCAGACACTCAAACGACTTGATTAATTTATACCTAACTCTTTAAGTAATCTTGTTATCTTATTTTCAACCCTTTTTTTCGACTAGATCAGTTAGGATGACGGAATTTTTTATCATTCGGTACCACACGGGTATACAAGATTGTGTGTCTACACCTAATAGTTAGATTAGGATTTAGTTAGCTTCTTAGTATTTAAATGTATCGCTCAACATTAAGAATAGACGTTAGAGTTTGACTAAAAGAATTTCAAGTGCTTTGTGCATTCATTCAGTTTTGTTAAATCCCAACTTTAGGCGTGGTTTTATTTCGCCTACGTGGTGTGAGCGCGTATTTGATTTGACTACCCCATTTTTAAGGTTTTATTGAAAATATGTTTTGTAAAGAAGTCGCCAACAATTCTTTAAAGGAAGAATCATAAACCTAATTGGATATGGGAAACTGTAAGGACAAATTATGGGACTTATCCAATGTAGATTTCCCCGTCTAGACACCATAGATGGTGAAAATGAACTAAAGAATGAGTTCGGGGGGTGAGGGTACAAATATGGTGATAATGAACCATGTTTGCCCATTGCTGGCCTCTACTAAATATCGATTCACAATAAATTTTATGCCAAAGAATAATCACATAATATTTTTAAACACCCTAAAAATAATTAGTCTAGGTTGGTTCAGGAAACACATAAAAGACTTTTTTTTAGTGACATGTGATTAGGCAATCATATTACAAAGTACCTAACAGGTTGTCCAAATTATCTGATTAATATTAGAACAGTTCTTTATATCTTTGATTAGCAATAATAACATGTGGGTGATAAAGATATGCAGGACAATCATAACAATATAAATAAAACAATCAGGCAAGTATATAACAATGTATGAAAATAAATAACAAGAAGCAAAGATTAGAATATACAGTAGAACGATTATTAATTAAAGATCTATATCATGAAATAAATTCTTTGTAACTTCAAGGCAGTAAATGTAATTGATTATTCAAGGATCCTCATAAATTATACCTATGCGGCTTAGGTTGAACAGCGCAACGAACTGTAGGCGGACCAATCGTGGAACCAAGAACGTAGTATGATCAGAAACTGGAGAATAATTGAAGTATCGAAAGTATTTTGTGTTTAGAGATTCGAAGTGTATTTTGGAGATAACCGTAAGTTTTTGTGTTAGTGAATAATAAAATTAAAAAGTCGTCCGTGTTTCGAGGAATCACAGGTATTTATAGGAAAAAGGAGTTTGCGCCTCACGCGGCAACACACGTCTAGCGCAGGCCTACGTGTCAAGCGCTTGTCCACGCGTCCGACGCACATTGGTGTGCCTGACGCGGCCAGCCCAATCAAACCCGTACACGCGTATTTAAAAAGATAAAAAGAAACTTGCGTCTCTCACAGGGTATGCGCCCGGCGCAGGACTCTGTGTGAGTCACAAATCCACGTGTCAGGCGCTCATTGGTGCGCCTGATGCGTTATGGCCAATGTGCTGGACGCACGTGGCGTGCTGAGCGCGGCCGCCGCGTCCGGTGCATATTCTAGCATATTCCAGTTTTTTTTATTAAACGCGTGTTTTGAAGATAATTTTCTATCCCTAAAATCCGGAGATTGAATTTCACGGAACAAAAAATCTGATTTGAATTTAAAATGTTTATCAAAGATAATAAAATATTTATTAAAATAATCTATATTTATTGGGCTCTTAAAACACTTGAAATGGACTCAAAATATTTTTTGGGCTTAAAATACAATTAATCATTATGAATAATCAATTGGGCTTTAGAATATCATTTCAAAACACAATTTTGGATTGGTTCTTTGGATTGCTCTTCCGTTGGGTCGCGCCAACTAATATCGTTGTATGTTTCATCATTGGACCCTTAAATAGGGAGACACGATTATGTGTCTACAGAAGCCCCCACTTTCACTGAGGTTCAGGAAACCGAAAGTCAAAGTATACGGTGTCGGGACGGAGAACGATTCTAAACGCTCAGCAGTTTAGAACTGATCTATATAAGTCGATCTCTACAAAACAAAGTTAGTATGCAAAACAATAACTACGAGCAAGTTGATTACCTGCAGAAGAAGATGTTAGCAGATAGGTGCAAATAACTCACATAAAGCACATAATGATGCAAATAATGCAAACTTAGACTCTCTAAGGATACACAAGACGCTATGCAAGGATTAAGGTTATGCAAAGCTAAGGGATGACACGTCATGCAAGATCAGGGTTCTGCAAAACTATAATGTATGAGATGCAATGCAAGGTCAGGGTTTTGCAAGGTTAGGAGGTCTGGATATGTAGAGCAATATATAGAATGATCATAAATGGATGGAATGAGTTTCGAAAATCGTTTTTAGTAAATAATCGGGGTCCGTAAATTAGGTCCGCAGATTACAACTCTTCGGGAGTTTGATTTGGAGGAACCACCACATATATAGGAAGCCTCCACTTTTGGGTGAGCTTGCCTTGAATTAGGCACCTTGAGCCTCGATTGAAATGTAGTTGATCTGTCTTGAGCGTTGAAAGTTGTCATTGGGGATTCTTCTTTGGGAAGTGATTTAGGCAAAGTCATTTAACGCCAGAAACCATGGAATTGTCGAAGAGTCTTTTAAGGAAAAGGAGAGTTTGGATTGAAAAATAAAAAAAGGTTTAATTTATGACTCAAATAAATATAGTTGGGAAAAGGCTTTAACGTAGCTAGGTTCATACTCGAGTCTATGTCGGGATCTAGAAAGAATATGCTCCTGAATTCTAGAAAGTCGAATCATTAGACCTTGACTAATTTATTTTTATTGAAGCGGTCGGTCCTCGATATCATGATTCCTACGTATCCTTGCGGAAGCAGACCACTCTTAGTTCTGGATCTGATTTTTTTTTTTATGTGCCCTAACTTTTGCCTAGGCCACCCTTTCGGGTTTTCAACCTAGCAGGCTTGGACATACCTTGGAGAAAGAGTTAGGATTG